>CM060961.1:220518464-221718464 GCA_030765045.1 Tenodera sinensis
TCGTAAATTTTGATACTCTTAAAAATGGCTCGAAAGACTTTGATTAAAATGCCATATGTTTAATATATTTGTATGACAAATGAAATGTATATCTTGAATTTTCTGGCTATAGTCTATGTAGTTTTGTTTACTCTGGATGACTTTTGAATAACTCGTAAACCGTAAGAGATAAACCAAATCTTATTATAGAAAAATGTAGATCTCACTAAAATACACAATTTAGGTTCAAATAATTTTTTTTTGTAGAGTGAACCATTTCGGAGATATTCTTTGTTATTTGTGTGAGTTTTGGAGAACTTATACTTCTGTAAAATGGAACATAGTTATGTATTTTATATATGTTAAGTGTGCAAAGAGAACCGAATGTTAAAGCTTTAAAAGATCTGACTTCGCTGAAAGCCTCTTTTACTGTCACGTTCTTCTTGCAGCTACAAGGAAATAAGCAATAAGATAATTTGTACAAATGTTTATCTCAACTAACACGAAGAAGATATAGGAATAAGAGTTTGTAAGAATGGTTAGTACATGAGTAGAGAAAGTCACGTGAGTGTAACATATCAGATTTTTAAAATCTTATCCTACTGTCTAAGTATTGTTTGGTTACTGTTCGGTATCCTCAGTCACTTGTTTTGTTCTCAGTATTGTTGCTAAGATTGTTTCTTCTATGCATGACTTCCAGGGCAGCAAGATGACTCCCTAGTGGAGATGACGAAGCGCCTGGCTGCGGGCGATGTGCTCTGGACCTCTCTGCATCTTCAGCAGGACATAGTCTCATCTAATGGTGCTCTTCACGTCCTCACTACCTCCAGTCCCGAAGCAAAGGAGTATATCAGCTGGGCAAGTGTTCTTATTGATCCAGTACAGGGGAGGACAGGTAGCGCCGGTGTGACGTCAGCTTACACCGCTGAAGACGAGTTCAGCGTGTGACATCAGCTCATGGTCCCTGGCCACTACACCAGTAAACAATTCCCGATAAACAATGATATCGCGAGCAGCAGTTCTGCTTCTGATCAGGCTTATGATAATGTTGCCAACCTTGGAATATGTATTCACGCCTGATTAAGGCAAAGAAATCGCTCAAAATAGCACAATTTAAATGTTATTGTCAGTTCATGCAGTATATTTAACTTATAAAGCGTAAACAATGTTTTCAACTACTCCGTCTTTCTGCCTTTTTTATATTTCTAAAATACTGCTAATCTGTTTCGGTCTTACGTAATATATCCTTGAGCGTTATATCGTGCAAGTACTCGTTTTACCTTGGCCAAAACTAGTTCTATGAGATTGAGATCACACGTGTTTGGGGGCAAGTAAACCACAGTGTAGCCCAATAAAACCAAAATAACTAATAATAACGTTATAGGAAGAATTTAGTATAACAACTTCTCATTCCCTCGTGCAGGATCAAAGAATGAACTATTAGAATTTCGGTCAGTTAATGGTATACTAATTGCTCCTGCAAGTACAGGTAATGAAAGTAATAGAAGAAGGGCAATAATACCTCTAAGAACCTCTTTAGGTTTGTTTGTTTCAGTCATCCTATAAAGATCTATTTTACACATAGAACTGTTACTCTGAACTCCTTTGTTATGCAACACAATATCATAGCAGATTTCACAACACTCCTAGGTGGAGGATTATCTGCTTCTACATTACTTTTAATGTTACTTCCGACACAAAACTAGTAATAAGTACGATTTTACAACTGAGATTAAGAGAAATTAGCAACGGGTAAACATAGCGCGAATAATATTGGAGGTAAGTTGGCAACATAACCAGCAGAACAACGATTACGCGGATGTTTACAAAACTGAGGTTACACTGTGTGGACAGTTATGTTATAAAGTAAATAGAACAGAACATAATGTCATTTTCTGTGTAAATTAGAAGAGAGTCATACAAAACAAAATTACATACTTTTTCGACACTTTCTGTTTCTTCCTTAAGTAATTTAGAAACATTTGGACGTAATGTATGAGGAATTTTTAATCTAAGACTGCACGTTAGGTGCTTGGGTATTTGGACCTAGCCAATTCCATAACAGAACCAGACAGAAACACTGTACTGGCCATGTTATTGTAATCCAGAGCGCTGCATCTGACTGAACACTCTAGTTCAGTACTCCCAGCACAAGATGGCATTTCACGGCTCTCACACGAACTGATAGGCTTGCTCCTAGTTCCAACACGCCACACCACTTGAAGCTGTCTTCCTCTGATACAGTAGAACTTTCCATTCTCTGCTGGTAAAGATACGCCGCTAAGAACAACTGCGATTTTTACAGATTCCATGGAAGATGCCGAAAGTTAGCAGATGGCTCCTATTCCTGGACCGGGGAGACGTCCTGGATGATGTGATCGCGGATGTGTTCCTGCCACTCCACTGCCAGTTTCTCGTGGCCTGTTACATGGAGACTCTTGGTGGGTTTACCCTGGTAGAGGTTTTCCGTACAGCACCAAGACGACCCTTGCGGCAGTTGCAATTCGGTTCGTGGTCGTCTGACCTGGGCTTGAGGGCACCATCCAGAGACTACTACTTCAGGAGGAAGAACCTGCATGGAGAGATCATCAAGGGCGGGACGATCTTCGTGAGTGCCTCTAAGGTTTCATTCACTCATAATGCCAGTGTACACAAATCTGCAAAATTTCGATGCCCAGAAGTGAAGCTGCAATAAAATCTTTTAAAATGAATGCATGTTCCCAAACAGAATTTTTTGCGCTAATTTGAACGGAGTAATCCGTTGTTACCTTCTCTACTCCGTGTAGTAAAGTAGAGGATGTATTGTATTCCACATTCGATGTCGAGATTTCACAGGGAATGTATGTTTTGTAGCCACCTGAATCCAAAAGGATCTAATGTGTTGCACTCACATGACCTTCTCTCCTCTTGTAATATTCTTACAAACTCTTATTCCTATGTGTTCTTCGTGTTAGTTGAGATAAACATTTCTACAAATTATCTTATTGCTTATTTCCTTGCAGGTACAAGGGAATATTACAATACAATAGGCTTTGTGCGATAGTCAAATCTTTTAAAGTTTTGAGATTCTGTTCTCTTTGCACGCTTAACATATAAAAAATGAACAACGATGCTGCATTTGACGAAAATTTGTTTTGCGAAACTGTCACAAATAATGAGGAATATATTCGAAATGGTTCACTCTACAAAAACATTTATTAGGACATAAATTAAGTATTTTAGCAAGATCAACAATTTTTGCATACTAAGATTTGGTCTATCTCTTACGGTTTACCACTTATGCAAAAGTCATCCAGAGTAAACAGGACTACAGGGGCTATAGCCAGAAAATTCAAACATTTCATTTGTCATAAAAATATCTCAAACATATTACGTTTTAATCAAAATCGTTAGCCATTTTCAAGAAAATCTAAATTTTCGAAAAAATTTCCAAGTAAAGGGTAGTTTAGGGTGGAGGAATTTTCTTCAAAATCTTCATGTCGCATCCTTGAAAAACATTAAACTTAAATACCAACTTTGGTTTTTAACCAACTTTTCGTTTTTGAGTTATGCTGTCCACAGACTGGCAGACACACAGACACACACACATACACACACGGACCTTTTTCTATACTTTTCTTTTTATTCAGGGGACCTCAAAACATATATTTCCGGTGAAATATAACAAAAATTCACCGAATTTTTGGGTGAAATGTAATACTTCCTCTACTTACCAGTAGAGAAAGTAAAAACTGATAACATATTTGGAATCATTAATCCAAAATTAGGGGAATCGGCATTCATAACTAAAACATCAACTTTTGTTTTGAAAATGCAGAGCAGTGTTATACTTCAATGGTATAATTCATAGAAAATTAGTTCTCACAGGTTTGTTTTGTAAAAGCGTGTATCCATTATGTCTTTACTAATGTGTATACCCAAAATGCATGAAGTAACTTTCACTAAGCACTTCCTGAGGTTTGGTTAGACTGGAAGCCATTCGAAGTAAACAATTTGTGCCGAGAAATCGGGTCCTTTGTCCGACAAGTGGATAGTCTCGTTTCCCAAATAATTGTCCTTGCATTTAGTCTCGTTTCCCAAATAATTGTCCTTGCATTTATTGGCTAACTTAAAACATAAATGCAAGACAGTATGACGCAGGTTCCCATATGTATTAGACTTTCTCTGTGGAAATGAATTTTCTGCTTACAGAATAGAAATGTAGTACTTCTAAAATAAGAACAACTTAGAAACTAAACGCTTTACTTATAATATTGCAAGATCTTTTGCAGCTGACACGTTTCAAGTTGACTCCAACTCATTCTCAAAGCTATACAAACAAATTAGTTACCATAGTTACTGATGCTCTTTTTAAAACTCTTGTCACCAATTTCTGAAAACAAAATCTTATAAATACAATCTATTGGAGGTATTTCAAAATTCATAACACGGTTCCTGTTTTTTTTAAATAAATAACTTTTCCCAAACCATCAAATCTATAGGACCACTTAATTGTTTTAATAATTTAATTAATTTAATTTAATAAATAACTTGCTTTTCATTCAATGATTTAATCATCTGATGATTATAATTACTTTTAGGATGACTTTTACTCATATATTTCAAAATTTTAGTGCATTTCGTTTTAATAAAAGATTTATCAATTTCATTTAAATCTTGATTGGCAGTTTCGATATCCGCCACAGAATCATCTGTGCTTTTTGAAACATTTTCATAACACTATTTAGCAAGTTGAGTTCTTTCTCACTAAAGTTACAATTTGAAAGATTAATTGCATTATTCGTTGGATTATTCGGTTTCTTTATATACAATCTCTGTTATTTTAGGCATAATCTATTTAGCTTGTTTTTTAACCTCTTTGTTTTTATTTTCATGCATTATATACTCAAATAATTTATATCCCAAATTAACCAAAATAATTGATTTGGATAGCTTAGAAAATAAGTTCTGTTGCTTCGCTTTTAATAGCTTCAATTTCTCCTTAGTTAATGTAATACTTGTTCCAGGGCCCCAGTATCTCCAACCTCACACGTAACAAAGACTCGCTGAACGGTTACGAGGGACAAGCCTGGAGTCTGCTGGAAGAAATGCTCAACTTCAGGTAACTTGTTCAGTGTCCACCATACAATTCTTTACCGATTAAGAACTGAAAATACACGGTGTTTAATTCTTCAAACAAGGCAATATACTGTAACGTTCCCAATGGGAGGTCCGCTAACAAAAGAGGAGTCTTAGAACAGGCATGGGCACGAGAGTAGAGGTAGCGATTGAACTTGCCTTACCCACCCCATATTCTCTTGCCGAGTGACAAAGGTTGTTTGGATACAACACGTGCAGTGGTGGGTTCGTTCCACCTGCATGGTAGTAATGATTTCTACATTGTTATTAACTATTTTGTTTATAACTCTTAGCGCAACAGCCCATGAAGGGCCAAGACTTGCCGCCCAGCCGCTGCGTCCCCCACCTCTGCCCACTACAGCGTCATAGGTGGGGTGCCATACTGCTATTTTGTTTATATTAAACATATTTTGCATACAAATATTACTTTGTCAAATTACATAATCTTTAAATTTATAACCTTCCTTTATCTTATGCACGTAATATCCTTACACTGCCTTATGATTGGCATACTGTAGCAAAGCAGCAAAATCCTAAGTCCGGTTACTTTCCTATCACTTTATTTTCCTCTAAAGTTTACTACAAGTGCACAATTCCCTTGTTGTTAACACAGTTTATGGTCTTTTCTGTTATTCCAATTCACAACTGTTATTCTGATAATCTTTCTCAGTCTTTCAATACATTTTTCCACCTTCTCTGTCCCTTATATCTTGACTATTACGATACAATCACTCGACGACACATACGCACTCACTGACAGGCTGGCCGACTCACTCTCATAATTAAAAACTAACTGTACACGACGACTAACAGAAACTCGCGACTGCAACTCCAACTAGACTCACCTAAACTGCTCCTACCCGCGCTGTCTGTGGTCCTATTTATACTGGAGTCCATGTCACGTGACCTTTCGAGATCTTTCCATGCACACGTGCATAATGACTCAGCGAGAATCAACGAGAAGCTTCTCGGTCCCTTTTGTTATCGCGCTGCCACGGTCACACACACACACACACACCACCGCTCCGGTCACCTGGGCCCCCTCCGGTGAAATGTCCACATCAAATTTTTGGGTGGAATACAATACTTCCTCTACTTACTATACGTAGTAGAGAAAATAAAAACGATTGTTCTTCCGGAATTTAAGTGGCTTCAGCACATTTAGGTGCCGGATTAATTAGATATAACAACCTATTTATTGTTTTGATACAGAACAATGGTTCACGTTAGCCCACAACACTTCGGAGGCTCCAGGCTGGAGAACGGCTCCTGGAGTGGTCTGGTGGGACAGTTACAACGTCACGAGATCCAGGTCACCATCAATCTCATTCTGATGTCCAGTCTCAGGACCAAGGCGGTGGACTTCTCTGTCCCTATGTTGCAAGTACAGTATGTATATCAACCTGTATGAACTGGGTGTTACTAATGTCAAAACTATTATTGTCCATGAGTATTTAGTTAATTTAGAGACTCGCATAGCATTCAGAGATATAGACAAAGTAAATAGGCTCATTCTATGGAATATGTTACAAACAAGAAGTTTTACAAAGCATCTGCGGCGGAACTATATACCGGGTGTCCCAGAAAAACACCGACAACGCTTAGTATATCGTGCGGGATGGCAAACTGATCTGTTTTCAGATAGGAACCCCTGTCCGGAAATGCACGGTTTGCGTCGAAGTTTGAGAAAGAATGGTTGTGACAATTTGTTAACATTCGTTTTGGTATCTTAATACGGAAGGTATGCACCCCTTTTGTCATCTGTGTATTGGGATGAACAACCTAAGCATATTGACGTTATTGCGCATGCGCTAATTTCCTCCATAGAGTCCTTGGTTCGCATCCTACTACACAGCTGCTGAAATGGTCGAAATGAGTCCTGCACACTTTGATGTCAATGTGCGGAATCACCTCAACGTTACATATTCAAGTCGATGGACTGATAGACGCGGACTGATTCCATGGCCAGCGCATCACCAGATCTGACACCTCTCGACTATTTTCTGTGGAGTTGTATGAAGAGTATGACACTCCTGTAACGTCAGCGGAGGACCTTATTGCTCGAGTACACGGAGCGATTGAAAATCTTCAAAGACAACCGCACGTATGTGCATTAGGCTCACCACCGCCGACATAGGTTCTGCAGTGACGTAGGAGGTACACAGTTCGAAGCCCGTTTGTAATGTAGACAGCTCGATGTTGGGTTTATTTACGAAATGTGAACTACATCCATCTCACACCTCTACTCAAAAAAATTCAGTTATCTGGAGAATATTTAGAACGCTCCTCCACATATACCCCTCTCTGCGATGCACACGCCCACTGAGAAGGTTGGTAAAATGCCACTAGAAGCTGTAGGGATACATATGGATGCAAGAATACCAAATATGTTACTGCTGCAGACCTTATTAATTCCATTATATGTGTAAAGTCTAAACTATTAATCAGTACAAAAATTTTGAATGAAAATATATACTTTGTTCAGTCTTTTGAGACAGTGGAAGGGGAAATCGCGTGGCCGGCGCACCTCCAACTGTCTCTAAAGACTGAACAAAGTACAATACACGAGGATATTAAAATGATGTGGCTTCTCGCATGATGTTGCAGTGACGATATATTCGTTCGACATGCTCTTCACAACGCTATTGACTGGGGCAGCTATTTGGCACCATTCTCCACTCGACTGTGGGTCGCTCTCCTGGCTACTACTTGTACTATCACACTCACATTATATACCATCTCCAAGTTCTACCATGAGACAACCTCCTCATCCTTCTACGACCTGCTCTTCTACGTCCAAGGCGCTTTCTTCCTGCAAGGTAAGACAACTCATCCTGGCAATACTTCGAATCTGAAGTATTGTAGAAAATGGGAAAACACCAGTTACCAGTTCACACTTTATTGCCTTCTAGTCAGTTAACGTAGTGCTAACGTTACACTTAGATCAGTTTTGTACAAACTTAGAGTACAGAACAACTGTCGAATCGAATCACAGCAAAGAACTGTCAGATTACAACTCGCACTGAAGTGCGGATTTACAGGTGCTGTCCTCTGAACGCTTCGTAAACGTTTTTCCTCACCACAAGCACTGGAACAACGACTTCTAATCCACTTCTACTACTACTACTACTACTACTACTACTACTACTACTACTACTACTACTACTACTACTACTACTACTACTACTACTACTACTACTTCTCTTTCCGAGCACGAGCAGGCCCCTTATATAGATCTTTAGACAATGGACATGTTCTGGAAGTAGAATGATCGGGAGTGTCTGTGAGAGAACAGTCCAGACAACGCACCGCTACACAATAGCTTGAAAATATAAGAGAATTTAGTGAAAATAAGTGAATCAAAAGACAACAGTGAAAAGAAGAAGCTAATTTAAAGAAGGGTATAGGCAACAGTTAAAGAATAAACAGCACACGTCAACAAATTATTTGTAGAGAATTCCAGAGGGCTGTCCAATGGCAGTGTGTCTAGGGCCCCAGTTCATGGGTAGTCCAAGATGTATACACCTGCCTTAGTATTCAATAAATTCACATTCGTATGCGTGACAAAAACAAACCTTTGGTGCATTTGAAGTGGCAGATTCTTTTATGTATACTAAAATATGTTAAATTTGCAGGTCAATCTTCCTTGTGCAACTCCAGTCCCAGCAGGATTACATGTATAACTTGCTATCTTACTGCTACCGTCTTCCTCGGTGCATACTCGGCTTTCATCATCTCGTCCCTAACCCTGAGGACACCCGAGCTGCCCTTCACATCCCTAGAAGAGCTCCTCCATAGCAGAACACACCAATTTGGTATACGTGTCCCGTCTGGAGAGTTCTTCCTGTTCCGGGTTGGTATCACTTGAAATTTATCTCAGATATATTCTCGAATGCTGTTTGTTTTAGCGTATATATAGCATGTGGGTAAAAAGGTAAAACGGAGATGCACAATACAAGAGGCCGCGTAACTGGACATAGCTGTGTGCCTACTTCAGTAGGACCCCCACCCCTGGGAGGCAGTGTCGGATTTAGGTATTTTGCCGCCCCTAGGTAGTGCTAAAATTTGCCACTGCTCCCAGTTTTCCCCAAACAATACCGCGTGGAAGGGAAGTCATTACATTAATTTAAACCAATTGCAGATCTTGGTGTTTGGAACACGTTTGTATCTTACGTTTTTGTCTCTTACATTTCCTATCGAGATATTTTAGTTTTGTCGAAAACAAGCTGGCAACACTGCAGATATTGTGGGAGTCACTTTCCCTAGCTCGGTACATAAACAAACAGCGTAACGGAGCGTCTCGAGGACAAAGTCATACTCTACCTCATACTTCCAGGTTTACTGTGCGAGTGTAGACCAATCACAAGCGTTTAGCCCCGAAAACATTACACGAAAGCGAAAGCGCCCGACCTGTTTGCATCCACAAACCCTGATCAACCTCAGCGCAACGTTGTCGACTTGTCTCACGCCTGAAAGAGCTGCTCGGAGTCTTCCTTCGCGTCTTTTAAGTAATTATTTTGAAACCTGTATATGTCCCATAATTACTACCAAAGCTATATCAGAAATAACTTACTCTACGCATCTTACAAGTAACAAACTGTTATCTTCGTACATTCTTGTGGAATTACGCATCCAATTTGGATAAAAAATTATTTTTTTCAAAATCGGCTGATCAAAGAATAAAATGCCATTCGACTTCTTTGTCTGTAATTCTTCTATGAAGCACATATTAAAAGGAATGTAATGAATTCCCATCCAGCTATTATACATTTCGTAATGAGTTTAAATTAGTTTTAAATATATGACATAAAATGAAAGTTACAATTCAAAAAAAAAAAAAAAAATTACTTGGAATTAAAAATACATGCACCTTATAAATTATAACAATTTCGCACACAAAGCACTAACGGCGTCACGAAGTCGATCTGAGGAAGCACATCAGAGTCGATACAAAGAATCACGTTCAGATTCTCTTGATGTGTTGTTGAACGAAGATAATTTTTAATTCTCTTCAGTATTGAAAATGATCTCTCTGCTAAAGAATTTGCTGCAGGTTTACAGGTGGCCCTATACCAATATTAGGATCAACATCCAAGAGGCCTTCTTATGAAGTGTTTTAAATAGACACAGCAATGACATTTTTACCTAAATTGTCAATCATATAGTATGTAGAAAGTGATTGTGTGTGTGTGTGTGTGTGTGTGTGTGTGTGTGTGTGTGTGTGTGTGTGTGTGTGTGTCAGTCTGTGGACAGCATAATTAAAAACGAAAAGCCGGTTAAAAACCAAAGCTGGAATTTAAATTTAATGTCTTTCAAGAATGCGACACGAAGATTTTGAAGAAAATTCCTCCGCCCTAAACTACCCTTTAAATGGGCAATTTTTATTTTCTTTAAAATGGCCCTAACGATTTTGGTTAAAATGCCACATGTTTAAGATACGTTTGTGACAAATGAGATGTATATTTTAAATTTTCTGGCTATAGCCCATGTAGTCCTGTTTACTCTGGATGACTTTTGTATAACTGGTAAACCGTAAGAGATAGACCAAATCTTACTGTACAGGAAATGTAGATCTTGATAAAACACACAATTTATGTCTGAATAAACTTTTTGGTAGACTGAACCATTTTGGAGATATTCCTTGTCATTTGTACGAGTTTTGGAAATCAAACTTTCGTGAAATGGAACATCGTTAGTCATTCTTTATTTATATGTTAGTCGTACAACAAGAACGGAATTTGAAGGCTTTAAACGATTTGACTATCGGTCAAAGGCTACTGTATTCCCATATTCCCCTTGTACCTGCAAGGAAGTAAAAATAAGATAATTTCTGCAAATGTTTATTTCAACTCACACGAAGAAGATATAGGAATAAGAGTTTGTCAGAAAGTTTAGTACAAGAGCAAAGAAAGTCATGTGAGTGCAATACATCAGATTTAACGTACAAAAGTAGCATTCTTTTGATTGGTGGTAACATGCATTTTAATGAAGAGGTGCACCTTAATGAAGTCTGTTAAAGTTCAGGTACCAGACCTATAATTACTACATGCTGAGCATAAAATTATTTGTCCCTTCAAATGGAAGTTGTGAATGTATAGGTGCATTCCCTAAATGCACGCTGTCTACACTGCTGTTCCCTGGTGTGTGTTTCAGGAAGCATCAGAAGGAGTCCTGAAGGATGTTTATGTCCAACTGCTGCTGCCTCAGCTCCAGGACCAGCCTACAAGTGACTTGGAAGGCCTAAGGAGAGTCTGTGACAGACATAACTATGCCTACTTCACCACTACAGAATACATTTTGGTCCATTTGAACCACCTGACGTGCGCAGTGACCACAATACCTAGACACGTGTTTGTCTTCTACGTCGCCCTGGGCTTCCCCAAGAACGGCCCCTATACCGGCTTATTCAATTACGCGTGAGTGTGTATGTTGATTTCACCTTGTCTCCACTGGACATGATAATTTGATGAAATATGTCAAAAATATTGCAGTCATTTCTGTAAGGCAGACCAAGTGAGGTGAAGCCACGGTAACGTGTACGACTCGCACTAGGGAGGTCCAGAGCTCGATCCTAGGTGACCGCTCACTCTGACCCATGGGTTTTTCGTAATTTCCTCGGGTTGGTAGGCGAATGATGTGATGGTTCCCCTTCTAACACGACTTTCCTCTTCTTCATTTCCCTCATTGACATCTATTTCAGGGTTGTTGTACCAGTCGACGATGTTCGGCGTGTTGCGGCTGCGCGGTTGATGTGCGCTCAGAAAATTGTTTCTTCTCTGTTTCTTGAACGCAATGTTGATTTTCAGAGACCCAGTGCCGACTGTTATACGACCATTTAGGTGGAAACACGACTTGTCGTGAAAGAACAGAAGCTGTGGATCAATTTAAGCGTCATTCACTGATGAAAGAAACCCTTCATAATAATGCATTCGTGATACTGGACACTCGTACACTTATACAATTTTAGTTTCAAGAATTTAGTTGCTCTATGTGCAGGAAATTTCCACCTGTTGTGCTACTTTTGGGATTGATTCGGTTGGAGAACGTTCAAAACATGCGTCCAACTTTTCCACTGTTAAAACTCTGCGTATACGCTTTCGTTTTTTGTTTGCCACAGAGCGGCAGCCGGTAGTGGGGGGAATCCAGCAAGGTCGTGGGAGAGGCAACACGCCGTGTGCTCCGTTAGGTTTTAAATGAAGAACCCTGTATATGGAGACTAAGCTTCACTTATATATGGAGTAAGTGGTTGAAATAATTATTATAATTATTAATCACAAACTTTAACATAAAGGGCATTTTAGAAATATTACGTATAAGTAGATTGATAAATCAGCTGTGCCAGATCATTTTTGGTCATTTAATCGTGAAATAAGGCTAAAGGTTAAATTATGGAGCCACAGATTTAATGGTTTGGAAAATATATTTATTTTCAAAAATGAGGACCGAGTTAAACATTTTTAAATGATTGATTCTATTAACAAATTTATTTTGCTTTCAATGGTTGGTAATGTGATTCATAGGAATTCATCACGTGGCGTCCGTAATGGTGGAGAACCAAACATTAGTTGGCATGTGAGGATGCAAGGAAAAACTTGCGAAACTCGATTATGTGATTAATTTCAAGAACTTACTCCATATACACAAGGCAAGTGAAGTCTAGCTTCTATATAGGATATCCCAAAAAATATACCGACAACGCTTAGTATGTTGTGCAGGAGGCAAACTGATGCGGTTTCAAATAGGAAATGCACGGTTTGGACGCTGTAGACCGTCGAAGTTTGAGATGGGTCTACGTTCACATTTTGTTAATAAAGCCAACATCCAGCTGTCTACGTTACAAACGGGCTTCGAACTGTGTACCTCCTACGTCATTGCAGATCCTATAGTGGTGGTGGTGAGCCTCATGCACATGACCCAATACGTGTAGTTGTCTTTGAAAGTTTTCAATCGTTCCGTGGACTCGAGACATAAGGTCCTCCGCTGACGTCACAGGAGTGTCATACTCTTCATACACCTCCACAGAAAATAGTCGAGAAGTGTCAGATCTGGCGACCGTGCTGGCCATGGAACTGGTCCAACTCTACCAATCCATCGATTTGAATGTGGGACGTTGAGGTGATTCCGCACATTTACATCAAAGTGTGCTGGAGCTCATGTCGGTCATTTTAGCAGGTGTGCGTTGGTAGGTGTCTGCACTGGAAACTACACCAATAACGCAGTAGAATACGCACCAAGGAATTCAGCGCATGCGCAGAATTATTATTATGCTCAGGTTGTTTATCCCAGCACACAGATGGCTAAAAGGCTGTATACCTTCCGTATTAAAACACCAAAACGAATGTTAAATTGTCACAACCGTTCACTGTCAAACTTCAACGGTCTCCAACGTCCAAACCGTGCATTTCTATTCGAAAACCGATCAGTTTGCTGTCCCGCACAACATACCAAGCGTTGTTGGTGTATTTGGGACACCCAGTATATTTCCTGTATTCTTAGATTTTACGACAACACTTTCCCATATGTTGCTTCATGTTAATACCTTCAATTTTTTTTCACTGAGTGAAGACTATGTTGAAAAGTGACAAAAACGTCTGTATATTAACATAATGTACTTGGTTTGTTTAAATCATAAAGATTGAAAATTTAAAAAACTGTTGCTTACGGCTTTTAGTGGACTCGTGTAATAGTGTTTTGTTTGTTGCAGGATACAGAGGACTCAAGAAACTGGTCTACTGCGCAGGCTCAAGGACCACGCTTTGAGACACTTTCCAAGGAAGGTTCCAGAAACTTACGTGCCAGTAGAGATGCGTAACGTCGTGCCAATATTTACACTCCTTTGTTGTGGTGTTGCGCTTTCTATTGTGGTATTGGCGCTGGAAGTTACCTCACTTCACTATCAAGTTATTCCAAATAACTTCATATGAGGTTCTAAAGTAACAGAAAATTAGACACTAAACGTTTCACTTATCTTAGTAGTATTGCAAGTTCTTTTGCTGCTGACACGTTTCGAGTTGGTTTGTGAAAATATATTTATTTTAAAAAATCTGATGTGTTGCACTCACATGACTTTCTCTACTCTTGTACTAACCATTCTTACAAACTCTTATTCCTATATCTTCTTCATGTTAGTTAAGATAACATTCGTACAAATTATCTTATTGCTTATGTCCTTGTAGGTGCAAGGCGAATATTAGCATACACAAGGCTTTGTGCGACAGTAAAATCTTTTAAAGCTTTGAGATTCCGTTCTCTTTGCACGCTTAACATATAAAAAATGAACAACGTTGTTGCATTTCGCTGAAGTTCTAAGTTTTCCGAAACTCACACACATAACAAGGAATATCTCCGAAATGGTTCACCCTACAAGAAAATTTTTTGAGACATAAATTGTGTATTTTAGCAAGAGCTACATTTTTTGTAGAGTATAATTTGGTCTATCTCTAACGGTTTACCAGTTATGCAAAAGTCGTCCAGAGTAAATACGACTACAGGGGCTATAGCCAGAAAATTCAAGATATACATTTCATTTGTCATCAAAATATCTAAAACATATGACATTTTAATCAAAATCGTTAGAGCCTTTTTCAAGAAAATCAAAATTTTCCATGTAAAGGTAGTTTAGGGTGGGGCTATGTTCTTCAAAATCTTCGTGTCGCATCCTTGAAAGACATTAAACTTAAATACCAACTTTGGTTTTTAAACGACTTTTCGTTTTTGAGTTATGCTGTCCACAGTCTGATAGACTGACAGACTGACACGCACACACAGACTGACACACACATGGACCTTTTTCTAAAAATGCTTTTTTTGGATTCAGGGGGCCTCAAAACATATATTTCCAGTGAAATGTCGACATCGAATTTTTGGGTGGAATACAATACTTCCCCTACTTACCAGTAGAGAAAGTAAAAACAGGAACTGTGTTATGAATTTTGAAATACCTCCAATAAATTGTATTTATAGGTTTTTGTTTTCAGATATTGGTGATTAAAATGAGCATCAGTAGCTATGGTAACTAATTTGTATAGCTTTGAGAATGAGTTGGAGTCAACTTGAAACTTGTCAGCACCAAAGAACTTGCAATATTACTAAGATAAGTGAAGTTTTTTGTTTCTAATTTGTTCTTACGTAAGTTTCTTATTGCTTCACTGTTGATAGCTCCATTATTTCCTTATTCATATGAGATGCTGCCAGACCGTGACGCCGGCGGCAGCCGTCACAAAGACGCTCAAAGGTCATGTTATACAATCGAGGTTCGACGACCTTGGAGTGATCAGCACAACGACTATGAGCGCGGCAGAACAGATCGTTTCCAAATTGTTAGCGAAAATTTCGACTACCGCCTTGTTTGAGAAGTGGCGAAATAAGGCCTATTTGGAGAAATAAACTGATGCGTTGCACATGACTTTCTCTACTCTTGCACTAACCACTTATTCCTATGTATTTCTTTGTAGAAATTATCTTATTCTTTATCTTCTTGTAGGTACAAGGGGAATATGGTAGGCTTTGAGTGATAGTCAAATCTTTTAAAGTTTTGAGATCCCGTTCTCTTTGCACGCTTAACACAAAAAATGAACAACGATGTTCCATTTCACGAAAAGTTTTCCGAAACTGACACACATGACAAGGAATATCTCCGAAATGGTTCACCCTACAAGAAAATTTATTCAAACATGAATTGTATGTTTTAGCAAGATCTACATTTCTTGTATGGTAAGATTTTGTCTGTCTCGTACGGTTTACGAGTTATTCAAAAGTCATCCAGAGTAAACAGGCTACAGGGGCTATAGCCAGAAAATTCAGAGCACACATTTCAATTGTGGTCAAAATATCTGGGGCACGTGTCATTTTAATCAAAATCGTTAGAGCAAATTTCAGGAGAATCAAAACTTTCGAGAAATTTTCTATGTAAAGTGTAGTTTAGGGTGGAGGAATTTTCTTCAAAATCTTCGTGTCGCATCCTTGAAAGACATTAAACTTAAATACCAACTTTGGTTTTTAATCTACTTTTGGTTTTTGAGTTATGCTGTCCAGACACACACACACAGACCTTTTTCTAAAAATGCTTTTTTTTTTTTTTATTCAGGGGGCGTCAAATCATATTTCCGATGAAATGTCGACATCGAATTTTTGGGTGGAATACAATACCTCCTCTACTTAGTAGTAGAGAAACTAAAAATGAATAACAATGTTCCATTTGACGAAACTTTGTTTTCCAAAGCTTACACAAATAACAAAGAATATCTCCGAAATTATTCACTGTACAAAAACAAATTTTTGGACATAAATTTCACATCGCTAGTATAAAATAAAACGTAATTGCTATTGATTGGTTAAACTAGAAGCCCATGACTTAAGTACTTACACATTATAATTCGCCATTAGGGTATGTTATCTCATATGGCCTTGAGATGTCCTTGTGGTTTGCCATTTTACCGTTTCTTTACAAATGAATGCGCAGTTTAAGTTCGGTGAAGTACGTGTTGGCGATGCACATGCGCGAGTTGTTCACCTTTTTATATTTTTTATATAAGTAGCTACTTTAAGTGCTCTGTTAAGTGTATTCCCGCATACTTCAGTGCAAGTTCCCTCAGCTGGTGAGACAATATGTAAGTATCTACTGGATAGAAATCTCATTCTTATTTAATGACACTGTTCTGTAAAGATTCTATTTCTGGGATGAAAACAGTTCTAAAAGCATTAACATTGCTAAATTCAAATGTGAAATCAGAATTTCGCTATCAGAGATAGTTTTCCTGTAATTTGAACGGAAATATGGTCATTTTATGAAAATAATTTAAATAGTTGACATTATCTTTACTATTTCTTCTTTTTCATTGTGTTTGACGAGATCTATATTAACATTCAGAGTTCTTATATTGACAATGTTTGCCTCGATATGCATTTCGAGAAACGTTTTGCTCGAATGAAGTAATTAAAACGTATAAAGAGAACTATAGCCATATTCCCATCTCTTAGCACAGCTGTAACAGATCCTAAGCCCAATTTGTGACTTCCAATGAAGTAAGTTACGAATAGACATCAGGGTTGCCACGTCTACTGATTTTGCAGATCTGCTTTTTTGCAAATTTTCTGATCTACTGCTAGAAACTGAACGCATTTCAAAATCTCCTGCTTTTTATGTATTTTACACTTTTAAACACTATTTTCCTTAACATCATATAATTCGCTCTTCCGAAAAAGATTTTCTGGCAAGGCATTTCCTTGTGTATAAAAACAAAAGACTAATATAATCGCCTGTATACATTAACAGTATACCACAACTGTTGCTTCTGCATTGCGAACTATTCTTGACTGCTACATTAAACCTTAACATCTGAATTCCACTGAAATAGATAAAGTTGAATACAGGCATGGATCCAAAAGTATTTCTTCCTGTTGAAAATATGAATTTTGGAGCCAAAGTTCAAATATCTCTGACAAAATCATCCCTGCCCGACAAATATGTGCAAGTTTTCAAATTACGCTGTGTTGATTTTTACGTTGAGTCAGTTCGCGACATACTAAGTCGTTTTTCATTAAGTGATGCTCTTCTTACAATGTTGGAAGTGTTAGAACCAGTTGGAATCCAAAGAGTTCAGTCAATTGCAGTCACTTGCTTCTCGGTTTCCTAATTTGGTGAAAGCAGTTCAAGAAATCCAACAAATAGATACAGAACGGAGGTTATTGCGCAATAGCCTCGAATTGCATGTGACAGTAACTGTGCAACGCAAGAATTTTGTTTTCTCCTGCTTTTTTCAAATCAGATCTTCTGCATTTATTTTGGCAGACTTGGCAACACTGATAGACTTGAGTATTTTATTGCTCAGCCAATCACAGTTGTTTTTAATGCTCTAGAATCTATTTGATGATTAATTTACTGTTTATTGAAGATTATAGTTTATTATACATATCTTAGATATCTTTATTCTTATGAATGCATAAGAGGCCCTTATTTTGTACAATTTAAGATAGTGCTACTTGATAGTACGAAGGTAGATTTACTCCTCTTCCTAGTTTCTAATACATATCATTCGGGAAGCATCAAAGACTCTCTCAGCGTTTGCACATGGCTGATGTAAAGGGTGGGAGGATTTTCTTGTAAACTTCTCCCAAATGTACGGTCTCAGGCTTTCGAGGCTCCCTGTAGCTGGGGATAGTACTGGCCGTACTAGACGCCTTCGGCTTCAATCTGGAACGGTTAAGGACCCCGTCCTCTCACCCTCGCAAACACCACGAGTTTAGTACTTATCTTCTCTTAGTGACGCACGTTTGTATAGGTAATGTGACGTAATATTACCATCAGGGAGAAGTAATACGTCGCCCTGTTTTAACTCTCCCTCCTTCACCCAACACGCGTTCAACCGAAAACAGGCAGTGGTGGACACCCTATCCATAGACATGCCTCTTTAGAAATAACGAGGACCAAAGAAACCTTCCCATTCCAAGAGGAGTGGATAGAACAACACTTTTCCTACGCTGTGGGTGAAAATATGAAATGTCTGTCTGTTTTGATTTGTGTTTACCAGTCAAATATTAAACGACATTACGAACGTTGTCACTTTCTACAACCAAGTCACAAATACGGACTCTTAAGGTACATTAAAATAACCAATATTTGTCCGTAAATATAACAATAGTTTAGATATTCACTGAAGCTTCGTAGTGTAACCAAGAAATGGATTCCAACGTACCTGCATTAAGTTCATGAAACCTTAAAGGTCATGGTGCAAGACCACAGTTACAAATTGGAGTTGCAAATTTACAAACAAACATAATTTTGAAGGCCTACGACAAGGATGCAGACTCCCGTCTTGTTTATTCCATATCTAAATAGATTATAGACAAATGGAAAGAATTAAACCCTTTAGGAATAAAAATTAATAAAGGAAACCAATTGCAAACAATTTTTGCTAGCAGACAATGAGGATGGCTTGCAGAAATCAGTGTTCAAACTACAGAATATCTTAGAAAAATGTAATATGAAAATGTCAGAAAACAAAACTAAACCTATAGCTATTACTGAATAAAAAAAAAGAAAGAAAAAAAAAAGAAAGAAAAGCCCTCGAGTAAAAATAATGATAAATAAGCCAATAGAACAAGTAACAGCTTTAAATTATTTGGGCTGTCAAATATCATAGTTTGATCATAAAAAATCAAGAAAAGGAATTCAACTAAGATTTCACAATATCGTAGCAAAACCGACTCTCCTTTATGGAAGCGAAAGTTGGACACTTAGCCCTTAAATGGTAACATGTGAAAAAATGGCGTTAATGGTAACATCCGTCTGGGAGACTAAGATGACGAAATCTTGTATTTTATGTCCAATTTAGTGAATCCAACAATTTAAAAGCTTGACGAATTATTAATGCTAATGTTTTTATTCCGTTTACATCATATGTTGGAAGAAGTTATGAAAACATTTACAAAATCAAATATTAGTATGCTAGGTACCTTTACAGTAATATCCGCCTGTGAGACGATGTAGCTTACGTGTAACTTTGCATATGCCCACTATGCGTTGAGAATTTTGACATCCGTCTCAGAGACGGATATTACCATTTAAGGGTTAGAGTAAGAGATAAAGCTAGAATTATCAACTCACAAATGAGGTTTCTTAACTGGAGTAACGCTAAGGGATTAGGATGCAGTGGAATTTTAGAGAAATGGTTGAGGATATACAAAATTGTCAAATTAAATGGCTACATTATATCCAGGGAATGTCAAATTCCCGTTTACCAAACACAATAGATCACTTCAAACCTTGAAACCCCCTCCTTCCAACCGTGCATCATGTGCACACCGGGTTGCGTTCCCTGAGGTCACAATTCGTGTAGATGAAAATATGGCCAAAGCAGCTAATATGGCCAATTTGCTCTCCTGCTGGTAATTGTTAAGTTTTCCAAGAGATGCCACCAGCATGTCAAATTTTCTCAGACAGCGCCATTTGCGGTATAATTTGAAAACCCAGCCGATGGAACAGACTTCTGAGCTTTGACAACAGACCGAGGAGTAGTTATAAACCTAGTACTGGTAAATTTTTTGTGTATTTCCTTGCATGTAATAATTATTGTTCATGCACAGCATGTTATAGTTTATTCTATGGTCTTTCCTGACATCCAATGTTTCTTTCAAATGCGTTCTGATTAACCGATAAATGAACTATTTGTTCGAGAGGTGCTGCAGTCAGACAATATGGCCAATCGACTGTAAAAAAAGAACATGAAGAAGCAGAAGAAAAAGCATCACGTGACATGAAAAAGGTCAGACTAAAGAAACTCCTTCAAAAGAGATTTCGTTTACAAGAGGACAAGAACGGTTGGTTTTGTGGAATTGACAAAGTGTTGGTTATGCGCATGCGTGTAGTTTGTAGTGTTTACATTCATGAAGAATGTGTGGGTCTTACTAAAGACAATGAACACGTATTCATATGTCCTACATGTGACCAAAAGTAATCTACTTCTGTTTGTTTGCAAGACAGTTTAATTACTTTTCCAACTCTATAAGTGTATGATGCTTTATCTGTAACTCATGTAACAATAATTTCTATGCCAGTATTAATCCAATAATTATATGTAAGATATTGCTGCTACATTTAATTTCAGATCAGAATAAAAATATATATGTATTTTCCCTACGATAATACAGTTTTATTTAAATTGGCCATATTACCTTCACATGGGCATATTACATGCAGAATGCAACGTTTTTAAAAACTGAAATTAAAAGTAGGGTTTAAAGTAAGTCATTACATATTTTATGTATAGCCAATTAGATGTAGTATATGGTTCATTATATACTTTTCGTTTAATGAGTACCATAACCACTAAAATAAAAGTTCAAATCAAGGTGGCCATATTTGCACCACCTACCTTATTTGGGAACTGCTTGTAAACAGTGTTTCTAGCAAATAACGATTGCAAACATGTATGTGTTTTACAGTTTCAGGGATGAGTGTTCGGATAGTGGCACTTAGCATTGTGCTACTACTGCTGGTGTTAGCAGAAGGGAACCTGGGTGCGAATCCCGTAAGTAGCCCTTGTATGTAATAAAAAGTTACTTCAATAATTGTGTCCAAAATTACTTCCCGCTCTATGTTCAGATGTCACCCTCCAGTTGTGTCAGCTTTGTAAATGCACAAATAAAATGCTACCAACATAGAAATAAAAATCTGATATGTTTCACTCACATGACTTTCTCTACTCTTGTACTAACCATTCTTACAAACTCTTATTCCTATATCTTCTTCGTGTTAGTTGAGATAAACATTTGCAAAAATTATTTTATTCGTTATTTCCTTGTAGGTACAAGGAGAATCTGGGAATACAATAGGCTTTGAGCGGTGGTCAAATCATTGAGAAATGAAAAACGATCTTCCATTTGACGAACTTACACAAATAACAAGCAATATGGTTCACTCTACAAAAAAGCTATTCAGACGTAAATATTGTCTTTTGGCAAGATCTACAGTTTTGTATAGTACGATTTTGTCTATCTATTACGGTTTACCAGTTATGCAAAAGTCATTCAGAGTAAACAGGAGTACATTAAACCATAGCCAGAAAATTCAAAATATACACTTCATTTCCCACGAAAATATCTTAAACGTATGGCACTTTTGTTAAAATTGTTAAAACCATTTTCGAGAAAATCAATACTTTCGAAAAATATTCCATGTAAAGGGGAGCTTAGGATGGAGGAATTTTCTTCAAAATCTTCGTGTCGCATCCTTTAAATATATTAAACTTAAATACCAACTTTGGTTATTAACAAACTTTTCGTTTTTGAGTTATGCTGTCCACAGACACTGCTTTTTCTGAAAACAAAATATTTTTATTCAGAGGGTCTCAAAATTAATATTTCCGGTGAAATCTTGATATCGAATTAAACACGCTTATTTGAGTGCTATTTTGTTACATTCATGCACCTACAGGAAATAAGCAATAAGATAATTTGTACAAATGTTTATCTCAACTAGCACGAAGAAGATATAGGAATAAGAGTTTGTAAGAATGGTTAGTACAAGAGTAGAGAAAGTCATGTGAGTGCAACACATCAGATTTTTTAACCTAATGAATTTCTCAGAAGGATCCAGTGTGGATACTTTTTAAATGCTATTAAGGAGAACTATCGGAATATATAAAAGCATAGGTTATGCCATTTAAAATAAGGTACCAGACACTTCCGCTTGCAGCGGAAATAGCACAGTTGTTAACCCTTTATTACATGAACTATTTTGTTGCGTATGCCATTCTTCTTCTTTTTCCTGAACTGGTTTATATATCCCTGTCACAGACTCCTTAAGAGTACACTGAACTGAAAAAAGTGATTTTCTTAAGTATTGAAAGTATTGAAGGCTTTATTTTTTGCAGAGGCATTTCCAGGAGCTAAAGAAATGGGTTTACGAAATTTCATTCCAATATTTAATCAAATTTTTAATATATTATTTAATTTATAAAAATTTTATTGGGTATAGTAAGAATCTCCTACAACAGGCGTTGAACTACAATTTATGTTTAAATATTATGTCTGTTATTATCTCTGTAACAAATTAAAGGATTGAGATTTTCATATAATGAATAGTTTTTCTTTAAAATATGTTTAATACCTCAAAGTGTAGAAATGTCATAAAAACACAACATTATTATAGTAATTATTTTTATAGAATTATAATCCATATCAAAATTCCAAATTTTAGTACCCATATTCTGAACTATATTGAGAAAAACTGTTTACATCTCTAGCTAGATTTTGTGTGAAAGTATAATTTTGAATGTGAGAAAGTAACAAAACATTGTTTCCGAGAAAAATGAGGTTAAAGTTGAAATGGAAGGTGTGGGCATGCCCATTTAAAAGGCAGAGGCGCACCACTTTAGAAATGGTATCCAAAAGATGTATTCCCCTCCGTAGGGGATTAAAACTTCGCAGATGTATTCTTTAAGGTATGGTGCAATTTTTGCAATAAAAATCAAAAAATTCACTTTGTTGATCAAACAGACTAAAATATCACCTGTGTGTTCCCTTAAAGGAAGTAATTATAGACAATGTACTGGCAAAACGTCATGAGTTTAATACCAGTAACTGCAAATGTGGTTGTGGCAAAGGATGGGGAGGACCCACGTAAAATAAAGAGTGCGATGGTACGTGTAGATGACAGGGTTACAGTAGACTACAATTGCATTATTTTGTAGTTGTTAAGTAAACTACAATAATACTGAAATAAATGTATACATTTATTATATAAATAGCTACCAATGTCTTTATTTTTTTTCAATATAATGTAGAATAATAAAAAAATACTGTTAGAATATTCTAAAACTTTAAGAATGAATTCCATAGAGTGTAGGTATAATTGTTGAGTTTCTTGGGCATGATTGTCTCCGTAAACCAAGCTTTGAGTCAATTAGCCACATTCTTCAACAGTTATTCACTTGGTGCGGGCCTTATAACTAATCCTATATGTAAAAAATTAATGAATTGTTACTTCTCTAGACAAATCTTGGTGTTTTGCAGGAAGGAGAAGCCGATCTCATGGAGCGGAAGACGTATAAGAAGAAAAAGAACATTTATGAGGACCTTCCAGATGATCCTAACAAGCTTATAGAATTCGTAAAAGGACATGATAACATACACAAAGATTTCCGTTTGTTTAAGGACGAAGATGAAAATAAAACAACAACCACAACAATAGTAACAACAACCAAAGAAGTAACAACAATCATAGGATCAACAACAGCAACAGCAGCAGGAGCAGCAACAACAACCACAAATAAACCTTAGGTAATTCATTCACAAGTTCCTAAGCTTTATTTCCGCACTGCTGTATTTTCATTCAAGTAAAAATCCTGATGTTTAGAAGAAAGCTAGTATAGTAGAGCCTCGTTAACTTGAAATTGGTTAGACTGTAAAAGCGGTTTACCTGTACGAGCTGTTGGAAAGGTCTATCGCTTCAACCAAATATCGGATAATTTGCACTAAGAAATAAAATATGGCCCCTTATTATATATTCCACAACTTCTTCGTCTAAAGCTAAATCATGGGAGGATGGATATTGCTGGTTTGACTTCAGCTCGCACCGTTGAACATGCTCGTGCTGAAGGAGAGTTCAGCGTGTGACGCCACCACGCTCTCTACTGCTGCCGCAGGGGAAGAGCAAATAGTTTGAGAGATGCGTGATATAGCAATGTAACAAACATGTCTGTTGTTAATAACACAACTGATTATAAACAATTGCATTTCGCTTCTGTGCTATGAAAAGATATACAGGTGTTTAAAAAGTGTCCTATATTACAACAGGAGCTGGGATTGGTCAAAAAAAATAATAAATGCTCCTGTAAACAATGTCCGGAAACAAATATTTGTTGAGATATGAGCCATTTTACAAAAATGTGCAATGATTTGGCATATACTAATGTTTCTAAATGTCCCCATAGCCAGAAACCTAATGGATTGAGGTCCAGCGAATGGGGAGGCCATGCTACTGGACCTCCTCGACCAATCCATCGCCCATTAAATGTTTGATTTAGGTATTGTCGCACGGTGCGTACAAAAGGGGGTGATGCCCCATCATGCATAAACCATATGAGTCGTCTTTCCACAAGCACAATTCCTCCAAAAGCACGAGTAACTAACTCATCGCGCAGGAATCGATTATACACAGCACCTGTTAGTCTGTTCAGTAAAATGTATGTTCCTAGGAGTCTGTCACCCACAATTCCTGCCCACATATTGGGATTAAAGGGATTCTGATGCTTAAACCAAACATTTAATGGACGACGGATTGGTCGAGGAGGTCCAGTAGCATGGCCTCCCCGTTCACTGGACCTCAATTCATTGGATTTTTGGCTATGAGGACATTTAAAGACATTGGTGTATGCCAAACCCATCAAAAAATGCGAATACGTTGCACATTTTTGTAAAATAGCTCATATCTCAACACGTAGGTATTTTCTAAAGTAAGAATAAATTAGAAACTAAAAACTTCACTTATCTTATTGTTTTGGTGCTAACCCTGGGGTTTCAAGCTGTGTCCAGCTCACCCCAGAAAAAAAAAACTATTTTGTTGTTTAACGACGCTGTCAATTGCCAGGATCACATCAGCGTCGCCGGTGTGCCGGAATTTTGTCCCGCAGGAGTTCTTTTACATGCCAGTAAATCTACTGACATGGAGCTGTCGTTTTTAAGCACACCTAAAAACCATCGACCTGGGCCGGGTTTGAACCCGCGACCTTGGGATCAGTAGGCCAGCGTCTAACCAACTGAGCCACCCAGACCAACAGCTCACCCCAGGGTTAGCACCAAAACAATAAGATAAGTGAAGTTTTTAGTTTCTAATTTGTTCTTACTTTAGAATCTTGTTGCTTCACTGTTAATAGCTTCAATTTGTCCTTATTTAACGTAGGTATTTGTTTCCAGATATAGTCGTATGTTGATAAAAACATTTATTTTATTGTTCTGACCAATTCCAGCTCCTGTTGCAATATCGGACACTGTTTAAGCACCCTGTATAACAATCCCACTTTATGAGAATACCAAGTTTGGTATTTACCGACCTTTTGGTTTTAGATTTATACTACACACACACACACACACACACACACACACACACACACACACACACACACACACACACACACACACACACACAGACAGACACGCGCGCGCATCCAAAATTTTATCTGTTTTTTTATTATTATTTTATTTATGGTACCTGAAAAAGCATATTCCAGTAAAATTGCGCCACTGTGCAATAACTTAGAGTATGTTTCGAAACAAAGCTCGGGTCAACGGCATCTGTCGTCAGTTACAAGTAACTGGTGTGCGCTCGCTCTATCCAAGGATGTATTGTGTTTTTGTACATCTCGTGTAAAGAATCACAGAAACATTATTGCATTTATAGTCGTAAATAGAGAGTAGTTTACGATTTCTTTTGTTTGTGGTATGTGTGATCTTAAATTGTGGATATTTAAGCATGATAATTACAGAAGAAACTGCCGGGCAGAATTGCCGTGGTCTGTTGCAGTAACTATGTCCAGACGTTTCGTTCACAACTGCAGTGGACATCATCGGTGAAGTTTTAGTTGCGTTTGAAATGTTAACGGTCCGGAATGCGGTATTTATATATAGTGCTGCCGAAATAAGCAAGCTACTCCAAGCGTATCCTGATCGAAGCACTCTGAGGAAGAAAAGAAAATAGATCCACCACTTTTTAATGTTATTGCTGTTTAAAACCTGTTCGCAATTATGATTAATGTTGCTCTTGTGACATACTACACTTACAAGTTTTATTTGAGAACAGAAAAGCCCCACTGACTCAGAATTGAGTCGTTTTTAAATTATAAACACGTGAACAGACTATGCCAGTCGGCCAGTAAGGAATAAATTATGAGTTGTGATAACATAACAGCATAAAAATGAGTGCTAAGGGTTACAGAAAACACGCCAAGGGAAAAAGTGTTAAAAAGTAGTGGAAAACAAAGCTTGTTAAACGTATTTCACAAGCTAATGGAGCACATTCGTGTGTACTTGTGAATAATTTAGTAAACGTAACCTCAGAATATGACCGCCTCCGTAGCGCAGTTGGTAGCGCGCTTGCCTCTGGCGCGGAGGACCCGGGTTCGATTCCCGGTACCAGCATGGGGATTTTATCCCCTCTGGGAGGTCTGGCACGGGGTGCACTCAGCCTCGTTAGGTCCCGGGGGAACCAATTGAGGAGCTACTTGATAGAGAAGTAGCGGCCCCAGGTCTAGAAGACCGCATAACCGGCCGGGAGGGCTCGGGGCGCTGACGCCTGTAGTGGGCAGCGGCTGGGCGGTAGGCCTTGGCCCCTTGTGGGCTGTCGCGCCGGTGTTTAGTTTAGTTAACCTCAGAATATACTGGTTTATCAGAAAGCAGCGTTGTGTATGTTCGCAAGGAGTTCAAAGAAACTGGCTGTGTTAAAGCTCCCTCCGTGTACGAAGAAAAAATAGATGATTCTGTAAGCTGTGCGATTGACTCTGAAGTGGGCAATTGTTTTTTTTGAAAATTAACCAGCAATCTGATGTTTAAGTACACACGCAAGTGTTTAACTTTCTAAATGTTAAATTATTGGGTTTAATAGGCGCCATGCATCATTGTAAACACAAAGACACCAAAATTAAAGCTGATCTTTTAGATGGAAGCTATTTCAGCAGATATTATAACAGTTCTCGTGTATCACGTAAACGACAAATATCTCTCGCTACTGACAGTACGCGAAGACACACGCGTTTCCCCACGTGCTGCGCGCACTAATACATTAGCGGTGTTTATGTTAAGTTGCTTCCTTACGCCAGAGTTACTATAATTACTACCACACTAGTGTCATCGGCGAACAGAGCAGTACCTGCAATAAACTTTATAAAAATAGATAGGTCGTTTATATAAATCCGATGTAATAGAGGCCCTAATGTTGAACCTTGGGGTACTCCATGTGTTACTGTTATCCAGTCTGATGCTTGCTTGTCATAACCAATAACACTATTTACCTCAACACTGTTTTCTTTCATTTATATATGATACCAACTAACTTAAATGTTCATCGTATAAGTCCATAGAATGACAGCCTTTCGTGTACCTTAATAAGTAATACAAAATATATGTTCTGTTTACAGGTATGGTAGACCCAACTTTAAATTAATGCTTTTTGAGCGTGGAGGATTTCTGATAACGTTCACTGTCTTTTGTTATTGATGCACCAGAAAGCAAGAAGAAGAATGTTTTACCTGAACTAATTGTACATGACTATTTAATATATTATGTTTAAATAAATACCTATAACCTTATAATTCAGTATTTATTTTGCATCAAACCTGACCTCCAACTGTGATTTTTACGATCCATTTAAGCTAGTGATGGGACGATACAACAATGGAAAACTGTACTGAATCCAAGCAAATCGTGTGCCATCACTTTCATCTACCTCAAGAGAAAACATACTCATCCTTTATTCCTAAACAACACAGCAGATGAAGTGGTCTTATCCTTGACACACGTTTAACATGGAAGAAATGCATTGATCACATTCCACAAAAACTAAGAAACAGACTTCGACAGTTACTGCATCAAAACTGAACCCCTTCCATTTCTAACAAGAGACTCATCTACACTATGGTTACCAAACCAATCTGGCAATACGCATGCTCCTTGTAGGGTTCTGCCTCAGGATCCAGACATTCCAGAACTGGGTGTTTAGGATAATCACTAAAGGCAGGAGGAATGTGCGCTCGCATGCGATACAAGTTAGCTGGATGCAGAGTATGAATGACGTCAGAAGTACAGCACGACCATCAAATATGCAAACAACTGCCACTAGAAGCAAGAGTCGAAAACAACGTAACTCAGTACTTGCGAACTAGTGAAGCATTGCCTTGCAAGGTTTGCAGAGGCAAGGTCAAGGTGTGGTGTATCGCATGAACTATCTGAAAATTCTTCAGTTCATATCCAATAATTTTGCAGTGTTGCCCAAAAGCTATTAAGCAATTAGAAAAATCGGGTTTGGAAATGTCCAAGAGCATAAGCATAGATGACTTAGCTAATTCAATTAATAGGAAACCTCTTGTCCCAGGTATCTATCGAAAAGGTGAAAGCTCAATTCCAAAAAGTTCTAAACAACAACATTGGTTATCAAGCTATGTGTGAAATTTTAAAAATGAGCAAGAAGGAAAGCACGCGAGACGACAGAGTGGAATTCTTTACATTTGCACCTCTGACATCGTGTGATGTAGAAAGCTTTCCACTGCTTAAAAACAGCTTCAGTGATAGGCGTCGAAATTTCACATTTAGTAATTTACGACTGTGCATTGTAACCCAGTGTTATGAACTGTGTGACGATATTATAGTCAATAAATAGCAGTATGTATATATAAGCAATTCCAGAATGTATAGCTTATGATGCTTGTAGGATGTGCTGCAGTGAGGCGGTTTTCCTGCTCAGATTGTATCTACCTGCAGTTGTTTACATGCGCGAGCGATAACAGTAAAGTTCATGTGCAGTATACCTATGGAAAAATGCACATGGCTCCGGCATTTAATAATCACCAGCACACTCTGGTACATAAGAAATAAAAATCTCCACTTAGGTCTGAATTTAGGTAGAATAACCACAGTTCTCCACTGTTCTTATGGCAATCTATATATAACGTTCTTAAAGCAGCCGAACACCTTGGTGAATGAGACACCATAGAACATGCTACCACAACGCCCGCCGTCTCAAGAGGAAAAGACACTGAGATATTGACTGACTGAGGAAAATTAATGGATCTAAACCTCAGAAGAAGTTTCATGATAATATCAGAGCAACTATTGTATTATGTACTAAAATTTTGCTAATTAAAAAAAAGGACGATATACCTATTTCTCGATACTCTATACTCTTCTTCTTTTCCTCATTACTCTCCCCTTATGTAGGACTTACACCCCTAGGACTTAGAAGCCAGTGCCTAGGGTCAGACGTCCGTCGGGGAGCAGAGGGATCTATGGACCGGACAGAGTGAAGACCTGGAAGCGAGTGGTCAGCCAAGCACCAGATATGATAGTGAGGAAGAAGATGATACGAAATGCAGGCGAAATGGATGACTGGAAAGGTAATAATGGAGCAATTGGTGGAATGAATGGCGGGGAAAGCCGGAGAACCTGGAGAAAACCCGCACTGACGCCGCTTCGTCCACAACGAATAACACATGCGGCTCCCTGGGAACAAACCCGGGCCGCCTAGGTGGTAGATGAACAGTCTAAACGCTCGGCCACGGCGCCACCGATACTCAATATCCACTTTATAAAAAGCTCTAAAGGCGATGAATTGCTCAGTGAATTATGTTCCTATTAATAGATAGGGGAATAACTGTAAGAATAGGTTGTGCAAGAGTAAAGAAAGTCATGTGAGCGCAACACATCAGATTTTTTCAGTTCTGATTCTATCTTTCTATCGTTTTTGAGAAAAGCGAAATTTTCGAACAATTGTGCATGTAAAGGGTAGTTTAGGGTGGAGCAATCTTCTTCAAAATCTTCGTGTCGCATCCTTGAAAGATATTAAACTTAAATATCAAGTTTGGGTTTAACTGGGTTTTCGTGTTTGAGTTATGCTGCCCACAGATTGAGAGACTTACACTGACTGACACACACAGACCTTTTTCTAAAAATGCTTTTTGTGGATTCACAAACCATATTTACAGTGAAATCCTGATATCGAATTTTTGGGTGGAATACAATATTTCTACTTACTACATGTAGCAGAGAGAGTAAAAAAGAAAAGAGGAAGATCCCAGTGTGTGTGTATGTGGCTGTGTTTGTGTGTGTCTCTAAAAAGCATGGTTGAAAAACAAAATGTCGGTTAAATACCAAATTTCCAAGAACGCAGTACAAAGGTTTTCAAGAAAGTCCCACATCAAAAGGATAAGGGATATAAATGGAGGGGGACACCTAGTGTTCTGCGAACTCCACACAGACGCATTGTGGCTAACACACCCCCCAGGAGGAAGAAAGGAAGTGAGGGACCTGCAGCAGGTTCACAAAGACGCGCGCAAGTCCCTAACAAGCGCTAAGGTCTCTTCATCCCAGCACCAGGCCCAGCCGAGCAATCACCATCGCCCCGGGTCCGGTGTCCTACAAGTATCTCCAACCACGAGAGGACAGCGACAATGTAACGCCACCTAGCGCCATGAACAGCAGTTACAATGTGTGATCACCACGCCATCTGCTCGGCACCATCAACACAATCGCCTCAAAGATGATAAATAAATGAAATAAATGGAAATGATGGAAAGGAAGCTGATATGAAAGAATCTACCCCAGCATTCGCATAAGTGACATGGGAAACCCACGGAAAAACCCAAGTCAAGAGTGCATGGTCGAACCCGGAAACTCCCTAGTGCGAGTCGTGCGTCGTCACTTCGTTCGGTCCCCCCCCCCCCCCACATCAAACTACCCTTTTACCAGGTGGAACGAAACGTATTACATTCCTTCTAATATGTACTTATACTTCATAGAAGCACTACAAACAAAAAGGTCTAATGGCATTTTCTTCTTTGATCAGCCAATTTCAAGACAATAAATGGTTTTTGTTCCAAATTAGTTGCGTAGTTCCACAAGAATGTACGAACATAAAAGTTTGTTACTTGTAAGATGCGTAGAGTAACTTATTTCTGACATAGCTTCGGTAGTAATTATGGGACATCACACAGGGTTTCGAAATAATTAATCACTTAAAAGACACGAAGAAATACTCCGAGTAGCTCTTTCAGACGTGAAGTAACTCGACAACGTTGCGTTGAGGTCGGTCACGGATCTGAACCGGTTTCTGAATGTAAACGGGCCGGTCGCTTGCAGGGTGGTGTAATGTTTTGGGAGAAACGATTGTGATTGGCCTACACTCGCAGAGTAAAACACGGAAGGACACGGCATGGTATTTGTTTACGTTCACTAGACCCGCCGCTGCGGTGTTTAAGTACTGATGGCACCCACACAATCTTCAGTGTCGCCAAATATCTCAGTAGGAAATGATCAAAGACAAAAAGGTAATATACAAAATGTGTTTCAAATACCAACATCTACCACTGGTTTAAATTAATATAATAAAAAAGGTTTACCAAATGTTGATTTTCTCAAAAACGGCGCCTTGATGAAAATATCATATGTTTAAAATATTTACTTGGTAAAAAATGTATATCTTGAAATTTCTGGGAATTTTCTGTTAGGTGTTCTTTATTCGGAAAGAGTTTTTAGGCCTATTATTTTTTAAGGGGGCAAAATATAATAGATACAAATGAGGTCCTCTTTACAAAATCCCGTTTATTCCAAATAACTCATATAGTACTAGACATTTTCGAGATATTAGCTGTTGTAGGTCGGATGTTTTTGACCTCACAATGTTGGAAATATGGAAGCACTTATTTTAAAAATCTGACAAATATGACCTAAAATTTGTTGGACGCATCTTCAAAATTTTCAAAAATATAATGATATTCAAATTAACATTATATTGAAAATGTGCTTTAAAATTTTGCATTTTCAATAGTAAATAAACAATACTAATTTTATTGTTGCATTTTGCATTTATTTAATCGATCAATCCAGAGCTAACCTTCAGTTCTGCAGAAAACAAAATATGTAAATGTCACATTTTGAAAGGTGATCAGAAAGAAGAATTACAATAGCAAATTACATACATTTTAAAGTATTGGAAAAGGAACGATCTTCTATTTAACGGGAAAGAGATATAATATTACAGACAAGAACTAGGAGATGCGAAAATCGTCTTTGGGACGACTGCAAGCACATATGCGAAACAGGAACAGAAATATAAAAGTATGACAAAAATAAGACAGTTTAGAAGAAAATATGACTATAATATTAAAAATTGTATGTGTTACACTCACATGACTTTCTCTACTGTTGTACTAACCATTCTAACAAACTCTTATTCCTATATCTTCTTCGTGTTAGTTGAGATAAACATTTGTACAAATTATCTTATTGCTTATTTCCTTGTAGGTACAAGGGGAATATGGGAGTACAGTAGGCTGAGCAACAGTTGAATCTTTTGAAGCTTTGAGATTCCGTTTTCTTCACACGGTTAACATATAAAAAATTAATAACTATGTCCCGTTTGTGGAATATTCAAGTATTCCAAAAGTCGCACAAAAAACAAGGAATATTTCCAAAAGGCTTCACTCTACTAAAAACTTTATTCAGACATAAATTGTGCGCCTTAGCAAGATCTGCATTTGTGTACAGTAAGATTTGGTCTATCTCTTACGGTTTACCAGTTATGCAAAAGTCATCAAGAGTAAACGGACTACGTGGGCTATAGCCAGAGAATTCAGAATATACATTTCATTTGCCATAAGAATATCTTAAACGTATAGCATTTTAACCACAATAGTTAGAGCCATTTTCGAGAAAATAAGTTTTCGAAAAATTTTCCATGTAAAGGGTAGTGTAGGGTGGAACAATTTTAAATACATTTTAAGGTAATAAAGTCATCATTTTAAAGTCAGTTTTACTTTCTCTACTACGTATAGTAAGTAGAGGAAATATTGTATTCCACCCAAAAATTACAGGTCAACATTTCACCGGAAATATACGTTTTGAGGCCCCCTTAATTAAAAAAACAGTAGTTTAATGTCTTTTAAGGATGCGATACGAAGTTTTCGAAGAAAATTCTTCCACTCTAAACTACACTTTACATGGAACACTTTTCCAAACTTTGGATTTTCTGTAAAATGGCTGACGATTTTGATTAAAACACCATATGTTTAAGATATTTTTATGAAAAATGAAATGTACATTTTGAATTTCTGGCTATGTAGTATTGATGACTTTTGAATCACTCGCATATCGCAATAGATAGACCAAATCTTACTACACAGAAAATTTAGCTCTCATTAAAACACACAATTTGTATCTAAATTAATTTTTTTGTGGAGTGAACCACTTCGAAGATATTCCTTGTTATTTGTGTGAGTTTTGGAAAACTTAAACTTTCGTCGAATGGAAGATCGTTATTCATTTTGTGTATCTTAGCCGTGCAAAGAGAACAGAACTTGAAGGCTTTAGAAGATTTGACTATAGCCTAATGTATTCCCATATTCCCCTTGTACCTACAAGGAAATAAGCAATAAGATAATTTGTACAAATGTTTATCTTAACTAACATGAAGAAGATATAGGAATAAGAGTTTGTAAGAATGGTTAGTACAAGAGTAGAGAAAGTCATGAGTTATAATCTAGAGAGAAAGGTAAAACGTTGTATGTATGTTTTGAATCCCCTCAAGCTCGTCAAATTCAGATTTTAGCCAGGTTTGTGCGATATCATGAATATTAAATGTCGCGTGACATCCGCACTAAAGAAATATTTTAATGCTATAAGAGTTGTAGAAGGTCAAGGCAGAAATAAGTACATTAGTACACACTTTACTGGCACGTGTATGTTATCAAGGTATAGTGCAGTGTTAGTGCCATGGCGCCTTCCAGTTTGTTGCTAAGGGTGAAGCGTCTGCAGGGATAAGAAACAAAATGGCGACGTTACCCTCCTTCATATTCAAACTAGCTCCACTGCTTTCAACATTATTCACCTTCTGTTCTGTAAGTATACTAAATGCCTGTCATTGTTGGATCAAAGAATCATGACACTTTTTTTGACAATAGTATTGTTCAAAAAGTACTTCCTTTAATTAAAACTGAGTAACATAAACACAAACACAGCGTAAATGCAAAGCTCAGCATTAGTATGCTTCCATTTTTACTTTTCGTACCAGATTTACGAGAGCAGTATATTTCTAAGTCTCACGTCGTGTTGCAGCGCGGTTTACACAAGTCGATGTTTCCAACATGCAGCCTGAGTTTATCAATAGTCTGTTCCGATGTTATCGTCTGTCGAACACACAAATAACTTGCTTTCAATCACACTTGCATTTGTATTTGCGGGTGTGTATACAAATGCGAGTCATAGCCTATTTGTGTTTCCGACAGACAATATATGGAACAGAGAGTGTGAATAAATTGAGCTGCATGTTGGAAATATCGGCTTGTGTAAACCACGCTGGCGGCGCGTTGGGCATGCGGTGAGAGCATTTGCCTACCACTTGGGTGGCCATGGTTCGATACCAGGGACCCGCAAGTGGTATTCCTGGTGGACGAAGCGGCCTTAAGGAGTGTTTTCTCCGGGTTTTCCGGTTTCCCCAGCCACTCATTAATCTAATTGCTGCATAATCACCTTTCGAATCATATATTTTACCTGAATTTCATATCATCCTCTTCCTCACTCTCATACCTGGCGCTTGGATGACCACCCGCTTCCAGGTCTTCACTCTGTCTGGTCTATAGATTCCTGTGCTCCCCAACAGGCGTCTGACCATAGACACTGGCTTCTAAGTCCTAGGGGGTGTAAGTCCTACATAAGGGGAGGGTAGTCAGGTAAAGAAACAAAAGTAAACCACGCTCCAAAACTACGCGGGACTTACTCGTACAGCCGGCTCAAAATGTTTTCCGATGGACGAGAGGCTGTACGGACAAGAGACGAAGAATTTTCTTATGAATTAGTTGCGCCTGGTGTGCCTAGCCTGGGATGGCTTTCGTCTTAACAACAACAATAATAATAATAATTTTAATAATCATTTTAGCAATAAATATGCCATGGGCTATTTTGCATATATAGATTTTGGATGAAAAGTTATAAGACATTTAACACAGATCAATGTTAGATGCAGAATATAAACCTTCCAAGCGCTAGCACATTCAGTTCTGACAGTTGTATTTATAATGCATGCGCCCCACGTTTTTCGTTTTAAATCTCACTAGTACTCTGGCCTTCGACGTGTGCGGACGTGTCTATCGATCGCTCCGTGCTATAGTTTGTGGCCCTAGTGTTTACGTATCAAATGTCTTCCTTTCTAATGGGGGGAGATGAAGTGGACGATATTAAGCCTTGTAACTGGTGTTCTAAGATTGCTCAGAGTGGTTTGAAATGTGCAAATTGAGCAACGATTTCCCACAGCAGTTATGGAAATATGAAACATTTGACGGTTGAACTACAAGAACCTCGGGAAGTGACGGTGATTGGTGTAACAGCTGAGAACACAACAGCGACGGTAGTGCCCAGTGTAAGACGAATTCTAAATCAGGTGAAGGTGATTTAGTGATAGTGTTAAACAAGGTAATCAACCTGAAGAAGATTGGAAGCATGTATCCTATAGAAGTAAGTTGAAACCTAGAATTAAATTTAAAGCCAATACGAATACAAATAAGCCCATACAAAAGAAAGAATTTCTTACAAGGGCAAACTTGCCGTAGCTGAAAAGTTGCATTTCCTTTTTGTTTCGCGACTCAACCCAGAGATTGAAAGTTCTCATGTCCTTAATGAACGTAAACAGGACAACTATGTTGTAGAAAAATTGAAATATAAGTATCTAAGTTACAGTTCATTCAAAACTGGCGTGCCCTCGGCATCATTTATGCCCCTGAATTATGCCCTAGTGATTCTTTTATCAGTAAATTTTACTTCCCAAGCAATTCTTTAAACTACAAGGCTGTCAAAGAAAAAGGGTCAACGTAAATTTTGGTGAAACAAAACTTAAGAACTCGAAGAATAAAAATAGATTAAATTTTAAAATATTCTATTGGAATATACAGAGACTATTGAACAAAATAGACGGTCTAATTGACATTGTTAATGCTTACGATGTAGATATTATTTGTATCGCTGAACATTGGCTCTGTTTTTGTTAAAAATTCCTGGTTACTACTTGGCAAGTTACTTCTGCAGACCAAGTGGTAAACATGGCGGCTCTGCAATATTTGTAAACATGAGCATGAATCCAGCCAATTTATGGACATAACTAACCTAGTTGTTCAAGACCATTGTTGCGTCTTTATTAAAAGTTTTAATCTTCTGTGTGTTACCTTTTATAGAACACCAAGTAAGTTAAGAACCTGTTTCAACGACTTTTTAACTCGTTTTAATGATTTATTACTGTTAGTATTTAGTCGAAAAATGAGTATTAATATTGTTATCAGTGGTGATTTTAACGTCAATTTTAACATAAAAAGTAATGATTTAACTGATATAATTAATGTGTTTGAATGTTTTGGATTACGTCACCTGATAACAAAAATTACCCGACCTGCATCAGGTACTTGTTTGGATAATATCTTTACCTCCATACACCCCGACAAATGTACTGCGGAAGTTGTTCCTTCCATATTCTCTGACCACGATCCAATACTTTTGTCAGCTAATATTGATTATGATGACAATAATTTTCAAGGGAAATTAAAAACGATAAGAAATATCAATAATAGTAATATAACATATTTTGTGTATTTACTCATGAATACTAACTGGATTTATTTGTATAGTATAGTTAATCATGCCAATATTTTTACATATTTCTTAAATAGCTTTTATGAGGCTGTTAATAATGCCTTCCCATTTATAACTTTTAGACCCAAACCGAATAACAAATGTAACAATAAAAAGTGGTACAACGATGAACTCCGAATTTTAAAGGACAAATGTATGATGTTTTATGATCTTTATGTTTATTTTGATATGTATGGATACAAAAGCAGATATATCGACATGAAAAAGGAATACCAACATAACTTGGAGTTGACTAAAGTGAACTACTATTCTGCATTCATTAAGAACTCCAATAATATATCAAAATCCTCCTGGTTTGTAATATCTGAACATTTAAATTCTAACTCTAAGTCTGATATATTCCCACCTAATCTAAATTGTGAGGGATTTAATTATTTCTTTATTGATAAGGTCAATGATATTGTGAATAGCATACCCATTACTAAATAATCAATGGCCTTTCTAAACAAGTTGCCTAAGCCTAAGTGTAATTTTGATTTCTTAGAACTTAGTGTTGAGTATGTTTACTCTGGTATTATAAATCTCAATAATAGTGCATGCGTGGATGGCTATGGAATTAATTCTTAAATTAACTGCTCTATATATATGTAAACCATCAACTTACCTTTTTAATAGTTGCCTCAAAGCTGGTCATTTTCCGGATGCTTTTAAACTTTCCAAAATAATACTAGTATTTAAGAAAGGACATAAAACATGTTATGAGAACTATAGACCTATTAGTATAATTCCAATAATTGGAAAGGTGTTTGAAGCATTATTATGCAAGCAAATTGTGACTTATTTTGAAACCAATCAATTCGGCTTCAGACATGGCATGAGTACAATAAAGGCTGTCACCAGCTTTCTGAAACAATGCTATGAAAATATTAATAAGGGTAACATTGTATCAACTAGGCTTTTTGATCTCTCGAGAGCCTTTGACACTGTCTCACCAAATATTCTTTTAGAGAAACTGACTTTTTATGATTTTCATAATAATAGCATTCAATTTCTAAGATCTTATTTTAGTAATAGGACTCAGAAAACTTATTTTAATGGCAGTTTATCTCAGTTCAAACCTGTAAATTATGGGATTTCTCAAGGATCAATTTTGGGACCTGTATTTTTTTATTATTTATATTAATGATCTTCCCGTTTCAATTAGTGATGAGAATTTTACTCCTATTTTTATGCAGATGATCTAGCAATTACCTTTTATGACAAAGCTGAACACATACCTATTAAGACCTATACTACACACGGTAACACTAGTAGTTAACAATTGGTGCAATGCGAATAATTTGAGCATACACACTGGAAAAACTACCCACATTCAATATAAATGTAATACCAGATGTCTTGAAAGCTCCATAAAGTTTTTAGGTGTTTATATTGACTCTGACCTTGGATGGTCAACGCACATTAATCATATCTTTAAAAAAATAACAACAGGAATTTTCATGCTAAGAATTTTAAGTCACAGTGTAAGTAAAGATGTTCTCATGAAAGTGTACTATGCTCACATTTATTCGCATGCTAACTACGGTTTACTTTTCTGGGGGAATCACTCCCTGGCTACGAAGATCTTTGTACAACAAAAAAAGGCTGTTAGATTAATCTGTGGAGTTCATCCAAAAGAGCATTGTAAACCACTTTTTATTGATTTAGGTATTTTAACCCTGCCATCATTGTATGTGCTGACCTGCCTCGTGTATGTTAAAGAAAATTTTACCACTTTTACAGTTTGCTCGAACATTCACAATTACACGACACGAAATCGTCTGAATTTATACATCAACAAATTTAAACTTACGAAAATTCAGAACAGTTTTATTAGTTGTCTCTAATAAACTATACAATATTTTACCCGAAAGGATAAGGGATCTCCCTATCTCAAATTTTAAAAGGACTTTACGCCATACATTGATGGGCAATCCACTGTATTCTGTGCATGATTTTTATAATCTCGCATGGTAATTTTAAATTATGACGTTGTTATACTGTAATAGTTTTTGGCAATAAACACTATCCATCCGTCCGTCCGTCCCTCCGTCCGTCCGTCCGTCCATCCGTCCGTCCATCCATCCATCCGTCCATCCATCCATCCATCCGTCCATCCGTCCATCCATCCATCCATCCGTCCATCCATCCATCCATCCATCCATCCATCCATCCATCCGTCCATCCATCCGTCCATCCATCCATCCATCCGTCCATCCATCCATCCATCCATCCATCCGTCCATCCGTCCATCCGTCCATCCGTCCATCCATCCATCCATCCATCCATCCATCCATCCATCCATCCATCCATCCGTCCATCCGTCCATCCGTCCATCGGTCCATCCGTCCACCCATCCACCCATCCATCCATCCATCCATCCATCCATCCATCCATCCATCCATCATCATCATCATCATCATCATCATCTATTTTATGGGTATTAACACTTTACAATCACAAATTTTCAGAACAGTATATGGAATTAGGAGAAATTATTTTACACTTTTTATTCCGTTTTAAAAACTTGGCATATTAAAATTATTTAAACTTTTTTAAATTCAATTTCATAATAGAGTATTATGATACCTCTAATCCTGAATATTTGGTTTCCATCCTTGCTGTGACTTCGTTCTGAATTTATAACGTTGATGTTTTCTTTACGCCGAGATTGCTTTCCTACGACCAAGTGTAAGAGAAATGTTGGAATGATATTCTTTTTGGACTTACAAACACATTACATCCCTCACCCATGTGGACAGGTATGAGCTGGTAAGTCGACCTTTGAGACCGCCTGGCATAACTTGATGATAAGACATCCTGCCTTCCCCCACGGGAAGCCCACGTGGCTCGGAAAACATTTGGAACCGACTGTACACATATTATGCTCTCCTTCCATGGCTGTACGTAGTAGATAGACGAGTTGTATTTAAGTCTTTCAAGGATTGACAAGAACATGTTCTAGAAAATTTCCACACCGCAAACTAAACTTTATGTGGAACATTTTTTGAAAATTCAGACTTTTAAAAAGAATGACGCCGTCCTCCGTAGTCTAGAGTTAACATTGTAGCCTCTAGTTGCCGAAGTCACGGGTTCAAACCGGGTGGATATATTCAGGTGTAAAAGTCCTCTAAGGGAAGACAGTAGCCAAGGTAACTGTCATAAGACTACATGTTAAATTTAGCAAACTTTAGGTACATATTGCACAAAAAGTAACACTTCCACAGCTTTAAACATTTTACACAATGTAGCTAATATATCTAACTAAAAACTGATCGCAGTTCAGGTCTCTAATGAGATTGTGTTTTGATATCAAAATATTATTTAATATGTAAAATAAATTTAAGGAAAAAAACGTGAACTTTTAGCCACTGTTCTATGCACTCTAACCTTTAGATTAATTCTACTACCCTCTAAGGCTATCAGTTCTTTAATCATGCCATTCTTTAAAAGCTGTGAAAATTTCATACGGTGGAAGATAACTGTACCTAAAAGCAGAAAAATGTAATTTTGAGGGAAATCGAGTTAAAGTTTAAAAAACTCAAGACAGTTTTGTTTTATGTTTCAGACTTACATTAATACATTCCAGAACTATATGCTGGATTATCTATCTCCTTCTGTTCTGCTTTCTTTGTTTTCTTGCCACTCTTTGCTCTTCTGCCTTCTTTTGTTGTTTTTTGAACTGCGATTTCAGCTTTCCGGATTCTCTCTACATCTATGTTCCTGAGGCCAACACCCAGCAGATTTAAAATAACAATCTTCTTTGACACACTGTCATTAAAGCAGAACAACGCGTCATATACACCAAAGTTTATTGCATCCAGCCTCAGAAATTCAGTTTTAGGAACACACCTCCAAATAACATAATTGAAACTATCATTTCGTCTTGTGTCTGCCCATGTAAACATTTTTAACAGCTTTGGTACAGATAGTGCTCTGAACAGAGGTTTAATAGCTATCATTACAGTTTCTGGCAAGGAATGTTTATGCTGATAATTTTGCCCTTTATTAACAGAAAGTTTGTATTTGCATCTGCTATCTGCACAGAGAGAATGTTGAAGTTTGCTGTTTTTAGAAACTTGTAGAAATATATGGCCCAGATAGCTCTCCTCATATCTTCTAAATTGTTTATATTTCTTCTTATTGCTAAGTTATAATAATTCAGAAGTTGATCAATATTGTAGATTTTGTTAGACGTCCCTTCTCACATAATACTTTGCCATATTGCAGTCTTGAACGCATTCTACTTTGGACACATCCAGTACATTCCAATTTGCCTATTTTCAGGTTTGGGCCATAAGGTTTCGGTTCCAGTAGTATGGTATGTTTTGCAGTCACCATCACTTAAGTATTTGGTATATCGGACACCTCTGTGAAAATAGGAGCGACTGAAAGGGTTTATGACTCCTGCTACTTGCATCCCATCACTTGACCCATAGTAGTTCTTTGAGCAAATGTGCTGAAAAGATGGAGACGTAGTACAGATTGAAAAAACTTGTTCACGATTTCCATATCTAGTACCTTATCTGTGTCAAATGAGGTGATAGATACTATACCATTTAGTGAAGTATGACCACGCCTTTGCCAGTTTCCATCAAAGGCTGCAGCTGTACTTTTGTGGTCCTCTTCATTTTCTTCTTCTATAACCTCTCTGGTTACATTTAACATTGAGGATTCACTTACTTCAGCTAAAGCGGAACCAATGGTCTTATTGTTGGTGGTTGTGGTAGGTTTAACATTGCACACACTATTTTTCCTGCTTGCGTACTCTTACCAAGTGAACTCAATTCGTGTGCCAAACGAATTTTGCTATCATAAACCTGCCTCTGTTGATACTTGAGGTCATTGTGTTTGAATCTGAGCCACATTTTTTGTACTCAATCACAATAATTTAATGCCTTTCCTTTTTTGCTTATTTTCAAACAACAAAATTTCCCCACCACAATGTTTACAGTGTTGTTTAGTATAAAGTCACACAATAAATTTACACTAATTAAAATGTCTGAGTCACTAATATCACTACATACATTACTCCAACTAGTAGAAGAAACACAGTGGTTCACACCAAATTGTAGAGGAATGTTGTCTGTACACATAACCTTCTTCTTTGAAGCACTTTGCCCATTTCTAGAAGCACACTGGAGATTTCTTCTCTCATAAGCATCAGTTAATTTATTTACAAGTATTTATTTTTTTCCCTTAAATTTGTTTTTTATTCCAAACGCTTTTACTCTTGGCATTTTGAAGAAATTAGTTAAAACATGGTTAAAACACACGAGGTAACAACACAGAAAGCCATAGAATAACAACAAATACAGAAAATTCCTACTGAGTCGCACCAGGCAGTTTAGACAACATAACAGCAATAAATTTCTCAATGGAAAGTACTAAACTTTTGTGACCATTTTTAAAATTTTGAGCTTTCGGTTTGGTAGTGCAGAAGTGGGCGTGGTATTTAGCCGGATGTAGCATTTTACTTAAAATTTAATATCCGAAAAACTAAATATCCAATTTCGACAAAACAAAGGTCATTTTACACTAAACCCAATGGGCTATACATTGGCGCTAAAAACAAAATTTCGAAATTTTAAGCCTCTTCGCGACGTCTTCTCCTAGCCTCTAGTTGCCGAAGTCACGGGTTCAAACCCGGTGGATGTGTTCAGGTGTAAAAGTCCCTAGCATAGCTTCCTTCGAAAGGAGAGCAGTGCCGTGTGGTAGATTTACTGCATGTAAAATAACCTCAAGCCTGATAAAGAGGCTTCTGAGCAAAATTAAGTGGTCTTTTACTTCCAATATAGACTGGGACACTGAGAACCACAGCAGCCAAAGAGCGCCATCAATAAAAGCAATTACGATTTTCAAAAATGAGTCTAATGCTATTGATTAAAACAACACGTTTAAGATCATTTAATTCTTGGTGTTATTATTTTTACTTTCTCTACTGGTGAGTAGGGGAAGTATTGTAATCCACCCAAAAATTCGATGTCGTGATTTCACCGGAAATATATGTTTTGAGGCCCCCTGAATCAAAAAAAAAAGCATTTTTAGAAAAAGGTCCGTGTGTGTGTGTTTGTGCGTCTGTCAGTCTGTGGGCAGCATAACTCAAAACCGAAAAGTCGGTTAAAAACCAAAGTTGGTATTTAAGTTTAATGTCTTTCAAGGATGCGACACGAAGATTTTGAAGAAAATAGCCCCACCCTAAACTACCCTTTACATGGAAAATTTTTCGAAAATTTTGATTTTCTTGAAAATGGCTCTAACGATTTTTATTAAAATGGCATATGTTTAAGATATTTGTATGGCGAATGAAATGTATATTTTCCATTTTCTGGATATAGCCTATGTAATCCTGTTTACTCTAGATGACTTTTGAATAACTCGTAAACCGTAAGGCATAGACAAAATCTTACTCTACAAAACCGGTTGATCTCGCTAAAACACACAATTTATGTCTAAATAATATATATATTTTGTATACATGCGTTTCGGAGATATTCCTTGTTATTTGTGTCAGTTTTGGTAAAGTTAAAACTTTCGTGAAATGTAAATTCATCGTTCGTTTTTTTATGTCAAGCGTGGAAAGCTTTAAAAAATTTTACTATCGCTCAAAGCCAACTGTATTGTAATATTAAAGTTTAAAAAATTATGTTGCAAATGAGGCAAAAGTCAGAACTAAAACATATTTATATAAAGGCCCAAAGGGTAAGAAATCTTTATATCTAAAATTCTAAATTCTTGTGTTCCGGTTTACCATTGATAAAAACTTGAAACTTCTTTCGACCGCTTGTTTATCGTCACCAGGTCTTCTGCAAGACTGACAGGCAGTTGCAGTGCATTAAACGCACACCAGAGAAACACACTCTAGGAACACGTGACGGACCGACAAAAGTTTGTTGCACAAAGAGGAACAGGGTCGCGTTTGAAAAGGTAACCATGTATAAAACTGCAGTGGCCCATATGTAACCGAGCTAAGGTAATCTTCTCGCGAGGAGGTTACCCAGTTTATTGGAAGTTGTTTCACGTCTCTAAGTTGATTTCCGCGGAGAGCTGACCACTCTTCGGGCACCATACTGTCATGGAAATATCAAATTGAAATCTTGGTTTTTTACGATTTTCACAGGCGGATTGTCTTAAGTTTGCTAGGAACTGTGAACACCTCCATGTAGTATAAAAGGCACTGACACTATTCTCATAAAATGATATATGGTTGTATGTTTCAGAGCCAGGCCCCGGCCCCGATTAGGCATCCACATCTTCATCTGCATCTCCACCCACACACGCACCGGGCGAGCGCGAGTACCGGCCTGGAACAATCTCTGGAACTGAAGTACGCGCTAAGGATTCCAAATCCCTTGACAGAGTACATAAATCAGGGTGGCGCTGACCTCGGACTTGGAGAGTCTGTAACGTTGGACACGTGGAAGAGTCTCATCAGGAGTCTTCTGCTAGGCAACTCTGTTCAAGGTGGCAACCAAAGTGAAATTTCCCCAGCACAGATTGCTCCACCACAGATTGCTCCACCACGGATTGCTCCACCACGGATTTCCCCACCACAGATTGCTCCACCACGGATTGCTCCACCACGGATTGCTCCACCACGGATTTCCCCACCACAGGTTGTACCACCACGGATTGCTCCACCATTAATTGGTGTCAGGAATCCTATTCCTTCCATTTCTATCAACGAGAAAATTAACTCAAAGCAGGTCAACGTCGGCAAATCAAACGCTGAGTACACCGATCTCCATCTCGGGGAAGTTGTGGTAGAAGAGGTTGGATTGGAATTGCTGAAACATTTACGAGCGTCGGGTTTCGGAACAGGGCCGGATACAAGACCCGTTGCTGTACTGTATCCTAATCTATATATTGGGGAATCTATTAGCAACCAGGTTGGCAGGGAATTACTACGATATTTACAAATAACCACTCCCAAACCCCAGACGGTAACACCTACTGCTGCTGTAAACCAAACTACCCAGATGGGTTTCTGGCAAAAGTTGGCTAAGCTTATAAACCAAAGCTACAATAGATCTACAACTGAGGTAACACCCTCAACAACAAAAGCAAAAACACTCTCCACGGAGAACGTTACTGCAACTGCGACGAGGATGCCAACTTCGGGGTCTTCTTACTCTACTTCATCGCAGTTTATTACACCAACAACCACTACAATTTCCAAAACAAAACCGCCTAAAGAAACAACAATAGCGAAGAATATTACTCAGATATCCTCTACGACAGCGCCACCTGGGACTAAAAAGCTAGAGGAGTCCACTATCCCATTTACCACGCAGAAAACTCAACACTCAGAAACGGCAGGACACCAAACTACAGTACCTGAGCGAACGCTGTCATCTACAGTAAAATCTGTTACAGAAACTCCTAAGCAAACTACAGTACCTGGAATAAATCTCCCATCTACAACAAAAGCTGTTACAGAAATGCCTAAGCAAACTACCGTACCTGGAATAAAGCTCCCATCTACAACAAAAGCTGTTACAGAAATTCCTAAACAAACTACAGTACCTAGAATAAATCTCCCATCTACAACAAAAGCTGCTACAGAAATTCCTAAGCAAACTACAGTACCTGGAATAAATCTCCCATCTACAACAAAAGCTGCTACAGAAATTCCTAAGCAAACTACAGTACCTGGAATAAATCTCCCATCTACAACAAAAGCTGCTACAGATATGCCTAAGCAAACTTCAGTACCTGGAATAAATCTCCCATCTACAACAAAAGCTGCTACAGAAATTCCTAAACAAACTACAGTACCTGGAATAAATCTCCCATCTACAACAAAAGTTGCTACAGAAATGCCTAAGCAAACTACAGTACCTGGAATAAATCTCCCATCTACAACAAAAGCTGCTACAGAAATTCCTAAACAAACTACAGTACCTGGAATAAATCTCCCATCTACAACAAAAGCTGCTACAGAAATTCCTAAGCAAACTACAGTACCTGGAATAAATCTCCCATCTACAACAAAAGTTGCTACAGAAATGCCTAAGCAAACTACAGTACCTGGAATAAATCTCCCATCTACAACAAAAGCTGCTACAGAAATTCCTAAACAAACTACAGTACCTGCAATAAATCTTCCATCTACAACAAAAGCTCCTACAGAAATTCCTAAGCAAGCTTCAGTACCTGGAATAAAGCTTCCATCTACAACAAAAGCTACTACAGAAATTCCTAAGCAAGCTTCAGTACCTGGAATAAAGCTGCCATCTACAACAAAAGCTGCTACAGAAATGCCTAAACAAACAACTGGGACAACACTTCCAACCAGCACAGTCAATAAGTCTCTAACTCAATCCTTAGAGAAACTAAAAGAAGTCACCACACAACGTATAACAAAAGCTGTTGCAATTCAGGCAACAGAGCGAGGATCTATGACACCAAAACTGACATCACAGAGTACTCAAGCACAACAAACCACCAACGTCCGTGGCCAAAACACTACTGTGCTGCCCCAAACGTTCTTACCAACTAGACACTCAACAGTTGCAAACGAACAAAAGAATGTGTCGGTTACTGCCTCTAATGCTATCACTGGAACGACTGTAATAATTCCTACAATACAGATGAATTTAACCAAGGTACGAAACATTACCATTCAAACACCAAGAGGTACCACGGTTCTTAACCCAACTTTTACAACGACTGTCCCAAGAACAACAAACACTTTTGGTAGTAGTACAGGAATAAACATTACTCTGAAGGAATCTTCAGGTTCTACTAGATCTACCTTGATGCAGAACTCATCTAAAAAATACGGGACGACGGTGATGCTTTCATCCCCAAGTTGGAAAACCACTAAAAACTATAACACAACAAAATCTGCAACCACTTTCTACGCTTCCGTCACCACCAAGGGACTGTTGAATGGAACCACTGGAACGGTAACTAATATGACCACCTCAAAATTTACATCCTCTGTGACGAACTTGCCAACAAAGAGCAGTACTGGGAATATTAGTAATGGGGGATTGGTTTCCACCACTAAAAGTCCGTATTCCTCCCAGACAACAGCAATGAGGAACACAACGGGCACGCAACAATCACAGGCGATGAGTAACTCCACTAGGGCAGGCAATTCAGCTGCATCTTCCTCAAGCAAGCCATTTTCTTCCACAGCATCTGGCAGACCTTTGATAAACAGCACTCAAGCAGCTGGTACTCAAGGAAAGAAAAGTTCAACAATGGTAACATATAGCAAGCTGACCAGTGCAAGAATACTGGCAGTAACAACTGCTATCCCACTTATGTTAGGGAATACCACAAGCAAGGCTACGACTTCTCAAACTAAGAAGACCAAATAAGGAACTAAACTCATAGTATGTTTAGTCAACGCAAGTGCAGTTGATCCACTAAGGTAATGTGTGCTACCCCAACTAATGACTGTCAAATTCATCTCCATGCCACAGAAAAGTCTATCCCTGTCCTTTAAGAGTAATAGCACAACTGATTTTAAGAAAGCGACATGTTGACTCCGCGTGGAGTCTCAGTTATCAAAATTCCGAATTCCAGCTCTTTCTGTTTCATTAGCTGCAAATGTTCATGTTAACATGTTGGAACTCAAAGGACTGAAGACCTAACGGTCCGTGTTGTAAAATGACTGTGGCTGGCTGCACATGTGTTGACTAAACACACACTATACAAATGGATATTAAGTAAATTTGTTTACTTGCAATCAAAACTTACTTTCTTCACTCATAAGCAGTTATCATATTCGCTATTCTTCCCGATCAAAACAGTCATTCTCCTCCAAACACCGATGGGTCAGCTATTTATAGATCTGTCCTCTACAGAATTTTCATGGCCTGTGCCTCTTCCTTCTACCATAAGGTGACCATTCCAAAAGAGTTTAGGCCACCTACTACCCTCCATTCCTCTAACATATCCGTACCATTGAAGAACTCATCCTTCAATTGTTTCCAATCTGTCACCTTCATATCCATCATCTGTCTCGCCTCTTCATTTCTGCTTGTTTCTAATTGTATAGATACTCTAGCACTGCGTCTTATTCCATTTTCATTTCTCCGTTAATGCTGTAAGACATTACACAGAGAGAGCCAATAAAGAACGAACCGACTGCGCGGTGTTTTTTTTTTTTTTTTTCACTGGACGTGTAGACTATGATCCCAGGCTGCTACAGCATTAAACCTCAGACAGCAGGCACGGGGAAGAGGGATGACAGCAGTCCAATCGAGTATTTACCCTCTCCACTTACTGACATAGTTCTCCGAGGTAGACGGTATCAGGAGGCGTGGCCTGGTAGCTAACTGCTGTAAGGCCATGGACGGGTTTAAACTACGATGTAGGGAAGTGACACTGTGTCGGTTCTCCCCATCTATGCTCTACGTACTGAAATAAAATGCGTAGTTCAGTTATTACAAATCATTTATTATTTTCTCCTCTCAAACTATATTATAAGTTCGTAAATGTTTCCCACTCCGCAGCGTGTACTAGTTTATGATTCATGTGTGTTAACTCAGTTTATCAAGTGAAAATACATTTGCAGAAAACGTTTCAGGTTCTAGACTTTTTAAAGTCGTACGATACAGATTTAAATATATTACCAAAAACCGTTCCAAAGAAAAAAGAACTATAATAGACACATTTAATTGCTTGCGTTTTGGAAACCTACATGACAAATTTCAAAAATGATTGAAAACTGCATCCTGTAGAGCAGTTTGAATAAATGAATGTGGTGAAAAATATTTTTGAAGAACCTCAAATTCCAAAATGAGAAAGCTGCATTTATGCGTCCAAGTATTTTTAGCAGTGAAATATATCATTTTTGTGAGATGTTTACTTACTGTTAATGGTGCATTCCGTTGAAACAACATATCCGTCAGGTAATTGCCAGTGTTTCCCAATGTGAACTTCGGCGAGTGGTGGATAGTTTCCCAAAGTGGAGCCAAAAGTGTATTGACGATGGGGCCAGTTTAAGCACGTCCTTTTATAAAGTTGGTAAGTAAATCCTGTAAGGTAGTTTTAATGCTGTATGGTTGCAACCATGCCATTCAGTGATAGTCGTAGATGAAACGAACACCGAACAGGAGAAACACCACGCGCGCGGTTCTTAGTTCATTGTCTCTCCCAATACTTACCACATGATTTAACATGGCCCCATTCCAGAGTATGAAACAGTCTTAGAGCTCTGCGTGTTTGTACTAAGTTGCTATGTACCTACTTCAGTTTTGCAACTCCCTGGTCCATCATATTGCACTTCTCAACACTTTAACAGCCCTAACAGTTCCTTGGGAAAGGGAGTTGTTTATTCACTTCCCACTACTACAAGGTTTATCCTTACTCACAATCCTGCTGTTTCAGAGGTATCCAGAAGTTATCCTGAGACAAAAGCTTGCCAAATCTGTTAGGCTCAAACATTTTAAGGATCTTTAAACCTTTGGTTATGTTTAAACTGTGGTTTAATGTTTTGCTTGATATTATAATCATCAGTGGAGCTTCTGTTTAACTAAACCTTGATCAAACGGCTCCAATCAGTTCGCCGATAGTGGCAGAGTACTCCGGTCACACCATTGATGATGTTCGACGCAGTTACTAACGAAACGTATGGAAGAAGAATTTCCACTATCCAAGGCCCACAAGCCCGAATATTTATTCTATATTTTAGCTAAATCTTGTTTCTTATAATCTTGGTCCATTGATATATATTCTTCCGCGCCCTTTTCTCTGATTGGCTAATGCACTCTTTCAAATGATAAACAAGCAGTGTGCAATGCAAGTGTAGACGATAAAAGCGATATAAACACTTGTGATAGATGGACGGCCTTTCTTCATGCCAATTCCTTTAGCAAAAGAGGTAAGAAAATATAGTTTTTTTCTATAATGGGAAAAGATCTCCACTTTAAAATATGTACCTTCGGGTTACGTAGTAATAGTTGGGAAAAAAAATTTGTTGTTTAACGACGCTGTCAATTGTTAGGATCACATCAGCGTCACCGGTGTGCCGGAATTTTGTCCCGCAGGAGTTCTTTTACATGCCAGTAAATCTACTGACATGGAGCTGTTGTTTTCAAGCACACTTAAAAACCATCGGCCTGGGCCGCGTTTGAACCCGCGACCTTGGGATCAGTAGGCCAGCGTCTAACCAACTGAGCCACCCAGACCGACGTAATAGTTGGGCTCTACCACGGTATGTTGAGTATGCAGGTTTCTCTATAGCACACGCTCTCCGTGACGTCATGCGGTGTATGTGTACTCACAGCCGTTAAAATAATAGTTGCTTGAAGTTAGAGATGCAGATTATCCATATCAAAGAAATCGCTAATAAAACAGATACATTTGCTCAGCTCTAACAATTAGGTTTAAATTACTGAAGGTAAAGGAGCAATTGTTCAAAATACTAAATGACGGACTATATTGTATATGTCCCATACAACGAAGTAATTCCATCTCGTTTTGATTTTCTTAATCTATATGCTACATAGCGTGCCAACATTTCTAAAATTTGTACCTTTGGCAAGTTGTTTGTTTGTTATGTGTGATGTAGTTGTTCAATGAGATGATTAACACAGGAAAAGAACTCACAATCCTCACATTCCTGCTGGTCTCTTACCTAAATTCCTGTCTTCTTCTTCTTCTTCTTCTTCTTCTTCTTCTTCTCCTTGTTCTTGTTCTTCTTCTTCCTCTTTATCGTCGCTTTTAATTTCGCTGATCATCGTTGCACTTCATGTAATGCTAATATCCCTGCATAATTCTCGGAACTATTGTGTCCAAGAAGCTAGGATTTTATTCTCTGATTCACAGTAGTTGGTAAGGAATGATGATGATGAAATCTATATAAACCCCTTATTTTAGAAAAACAACTCTCAATTACGTCTTGATCACTTTTTGATTCCAAAAGATATACTGTTACTGAACGTAGCTCACTCACATTTAAATATTTCAGTGTTCTAAAACGATTCCGCGAGCTATACTATCACTAGTCCTCATCAACACTGTCATTTCAATCAGAGCAAACGCTAGCCAGCTACACCAGCTGACGTCATTAGCACGGAAGTCTACTGCGCATCTAGCTGATGATTCCATGTAACTCAACATCCGTGGCAGGGTTGCCAACATTGAAAAGTAAAATTATCGTACCAGCCACTAAAAATTATAGATTTGGATTCAAAATTATCGTACATCATAAAGCAAACGCTACAACATTAAAAATATCAGCATAACACTTATGAAAATATAAGAGTAATGATGTTTATTATATTCACTTACAAGATTGATGACCTCAACAAATATTACAACTTTAGCACTTATGTTTCTCGCACTATTCATCTGAAAGTTCAGCTTCCTCAACCGTTGCAGCATTGCACAAATTTGTTGTTGAGATAAACCTTAACATCTTCTCGGTGACTTGCAGATTTTAAGATCTACCACGTTCTTTCATAAGTTGAGACGACAAAATGAGTTCATTTACCGTATATAGTGCCAATGTGTTTCTTACTTTGGTGTTTTTTAAACCCAGTTTAGAAAAAAAAAAAAAAAAAAAAAAAAACCACTCTTTCACAAGAAGTGCTTCTGTAGGGCAAGGAAACCACTGATAATGCAAAGGTCGCTAGTTCTTTGAAATCAGTATTTCCACCACGGTGACATGTTTAACAGCACTCCAGAAACTGTCAAGTTCAGGCACGTATTCCGAGTTTTCTGCATTAATCGTCAATTTTCTGAACAGTGCCTTCTTCATTGAGATTATCAGACCTGGGCACACTGGCAATAAGAGGATAAAGAGTAGCAGACTTAGTAGCTATGGGGTGGAGACAGACAATGAGGACAAAAGTGGTGTTATTTGTAATTAGTTTCACTTCGCTGGAGTGACAAACAAGTGAAAATGAAATTTCGCCGATATCGAACTATCATACATTCAAATTATCGTGCAACCCCATAATTATCGTACGGGTTGACAACCATCCTACAAACATTAAAGTTATCGTATGCCCCCATAATTATCGTACGGGTTGGCAACCATCGTACAAACATTAAAATTATCGTATGCCCCCATAATTATCGTACGGGTTGACAACCATCGTACAAACATTAAAATTATCGTATGCCCCCATAATTATCGTACGGGTTGGCAACCATCGTACAAACATTAAAATTATCGTATGCCCCCATAATTATCGTACGAGTTGGCAACCCTGATCCATGGGCTCTACTAACAGGATTACATGCTATTTTCGGAGATGGTGTAGATGATTTTGTCACACAGTACTTCGGTGATTTCGTAATTTATGACAATAATGTCGATGCACATTTCAATCACATTAACTACTTTTTGGACAAATTTCTAAAAGGAGGAATGACAATCAACCTTTCTAGGTACCGAATTCCTCGGTATAGGATCTACGTATGTATGTATATCGGAGACGCATTTAGGAATTCGTAAGTAAAGAAGAAGTTCTTCACATTTATTGAGCGGCCTGATGACATGGAACGTTCCTCAATACTTTCAAATGTGCAGTGACCGTGACCTTTTAAGCAGATTTAGGCTTACGAAACAGACAGCTCGAGCCTATTAGATCAAATTCGAAACAAGATAGGAATGCCAGGAAGTGCTGTAAAGTATAAAACCATGAATTTTGTCACTGAATTTCTGTTAAAATAACAACAGATTCTTGAAAATTAGACGTAAACATAACAGCTGGCGACCATGTAATGCAGGCACTCTCAACTTAAGGAAAAACGAGCAGGGGAGGGTCAACATGTTCTGTGTGGATTACGAGAATGGCAGCCTCTTAAATGTGCCCTCTTCATTTACTTTTCTCCGTCTGTTTATAGACAGTGATGGTGCGACGAAATGTTTAGGGTGCGGCAAGGTTGTTCAGCAATTAAAGCATAACTCACGACACCGTTACACATAGCGGTGGATACTGTTGTTACAAATGAGTGGAACATAATGTGATGACAAAACTGTATAAAGACACCATAAGTACAGAAAATGAGTTTCAAATGAAATTTATTTACCTGCTATATGACCTGAAAATTAAGAAATCATTTCTTCTGCAAATGCTTATCTCAATTAAAATGAAGTAGGTAGAGAAATAAGCGTTTACAAGAATAGTGTGTATAAGAGTGAGTATAGCTCTACATATATTTGTGAATAGAGTTTCGGCAAATTGAACTATATTAAAAGTCTGTATCACTACGCGACGATCACTTGGTGTATCTTCTAAGACTATGTCAAATATTGATAGACTTCTTAAACGTAAGTCTCTAATGAGCAAATGTTTATCGTATAAGATTTAAAAGTTCTTTCCTAAATGAAACACAACGTTCGTGTCACCAACTCGCCACTGCAACACAAGGCACGGCTGGGGGTTAAAGAGAGACAAAGTGTTGGAAGTAGGTAAACCCACACTCCCCTCATTTGCAAATGCTACACATCGCTGCTTTGTCATAAGGTCAAAACTTCGTCAGATATAAAGAGAATGATCGTGCAAGCATGTACAAAAAAGTATAATTTTGGCTTCAATCATTCAGTGTTTATAGCCAATTGTATTTTAAAATTTTACACAATCAAAAAGGAAGTCATTCGTTATATATAATGCATGCAGAGCAACAAATGAGCATTTATTAGTACAGAGGAAGACAGCTTGATGTGTTAGAATGAAGAGCAAGCCTATCAGTTCATGTGAGAGTCGTGTAATACCATCTTGTGAGTACGTAACTGGAGTGTTGTTGTTGTAGTGCTTAACGCCCACTTTTACTACTACGGCACCGCAGGCGGTGACACTGATGATACATGGAATGAAGATGGAGCACCGGTGGAATGAGATGGCGGGGGAAACCGGAGCACCCGGAGAAAACCCGCCCTGACGCCGCTTCGTCCACCACGAATACCACATGCGGGTCCCTGGGATCGAACCCGGGCCACCTAGGTGGTAGGCGAGCGCGCTAACCGCTCGGCCACGGCGCCGCCATAAACTGGAGTGTTCAGTCAGGTGCAGCGCTCTGGATGACAATCACATGGCCAGTACAGTGTTTATGTCTGGTTCTGTTGTGAAATTAACTAAGTACAAATCCCCAAGATCACATCCTAACATGCAGACATTATGTCATAACACTGATAAACTAATTAAAGAAAAACAAAATAGAAAGTGTTGGAAAATATCCACGTAATTTTGTTGTGTGTGAATTTCTTCAAATTTACAGAGAAAATGACATTATGTTCTGTTCTAATACTTGATAACATGACTGTCCTTCATATAAACTGGAATTGTTATGTATTTTCTCATGGCACAGAGCCGAAATGTAATTGTTTATAATCTATGACCAATTGTGTAATAAAAGCAATAATATTACAACATCCAAGGAGTTACCTGCGTCATTAACACCAGATGCATTCCTACATTGCTACAGAGCGTGGTGGCGTCACACGCTGAACTCGTCTTCAGCACGAGTATGTTCAGTGGTGTAAGCTGACGTCACAGCGGAACTTCTGGCTGTTAGCTAGCGTCTGTTACTTACAGCCGATTAATGTGAATTTCATTTGAGTTTTGTCTTTTAACCCACAAAAATCAATTTTGATTCCCTGTTTTTCACAAGTTTTCGACAGTAAAATGTCCGCCATATTTGGTGAATAGTTCACGCTTCTCTCGCTAGGGCTGCACATGAAAAACAAATGTTAACGATAGTAAAAAGTTCAGGCTATGTCCTGATAAAATGTGTAGATCCCAGCGGCAATATCAGGGCAGGAAAAATAAATGTGCGTTACTTTCTGATCCACCGTTGTAGCCTTTTACTTCAGCCCTTGGCTAACATAGAAATAGAATTTTGCGTACTAAGAACTGTGAGTGTATTTTGGGAACACGAGACCAAGCCGCAGGGCAGAGATCTGATAAGTAACTTACAGTTCGTGGTTATCCAATTACGTTTTGCAACATTTGAAAAAACCGTAAAAAGCAACAATAAACCAAATTACTTTTCCATATTTTATTGCACATTAAGAAAAAATGAATTCTCCTTCTGAACAACTGAAGAGCTGAATCTCAATTATATGGGCAAAGGCTTATTATTCTCTTTTGTTAATGAATTTTGCAATATATTCTTTACTAGAAGTAACCTCAAGATATACTGAAGAAATATAAAGAATTGAATCACTTTACAATGTTAACATGTCCAATTAATATTTCAATCAATAAATAATCATTTGACGAAAGTTTTAAGTTTTCCAAAACTAACACAAATAACAAGGAATATCTCTGAAATGGCTCAACCTGCAAACAAATCTATCGAGACATAAATTGTGCGTTTTAACAAGATCTACATTTTTGTATAGTAAGATTTGGTCTATGTCTTATGCTTTACCAGTTATGCAAAAGTAATCAAGAGTGTAAATGTGTAAACCCCGCGCGACAGCCCACGAAGGGCCAAGGCCTACCGCCCTGCCGCTGCGTCCCCCACCTCTGCCCACTACAGGCGTCATTGGTGAGGTGCAGTACTGGAGGGTGGGACGTGGTCAGCGCCCCGAGCCCTCCCGGCCAGTTATGCGGTTTTCTAGACCTGGGGCCGCTACTTCTTCATCAAGTAGCTCCTCAATTGATCCCCCCGGGACCTAATGAGGCTGAGTGCACCCCGTGCCAGACCTCCCAGAGGGGATAAAATCCCCCTGCTGGTACCGGGGATCGAACCCGGGTCCTCCGCGCTAGAGGCAAGCGCGCTAAATCAAGAGTAAACAGGACTATATAGGCTACAGCCAGAAAATTCAAAATATACATTTCATTTGCAATAAAAATATCTCAAACCTGTCATTTTAATCAAAATCCTTATAGCCATTCTCAAGAAAATAAAACTTTTTTAAAAAATGTTTCCTGTAAAGGGCAGTTTACGGTGAAGGATACTTTAAAGACATTAAAGTTGAATACGAACTTTGGTTTGTAACAGACTTTTCGTTTACGACTTATACTGTCCACACACACAGACACAGAGATCTTTTTCTAAAAATATTTTTTTATTCAGTGGACCTCAAAACATATATTTCCGGTGAAACATCGACAACAAATTTTTGGGTGAAATACAATACTTGCCCTACTTAATATGTGTAGTAGAGAAAGTAAAGATTGTTTTTGTGTTCAGGACCTCAAAATGCATATTTCGAGCGTTTGTGTGGAATAGCGTACCTTGTCTAGCTGCTATCTCCCTGGTGGGGGAAGTAAAACCTCGTCTACAGATACGAAAATAAGTTATAGTGTTGGGAAATTTGCAAGACTGTAATGCATCATATTTTATTCACATTTTTTTTCTAACTGCTTAGCAGCACTTCCTGCTGTTATTTCATACGAAATGTATATTTCTTTAGTGGGCAAATGTGTGGCACTTAAGGCAATTGAAAGTTTATGTCTAGTGCTTCTATAATGGGCGTACTAAAGTAGGTGGCGTAGCTACTGCCAGTCTCTCATTCAACATGAACGCACCCAAGTGGCTATGCCTCCTGGCCTGCACTATTCTATTTATTTCTGTGGTAAGTTTTAGCTATAACTAGGATGAAACGAAGCTTAGAGTAATTTAAATTGTGCCATTCTACCTCAAGAGTAGAATGGTGATTTTCCTTACTTTTTTCCATATTTAAAACACTTAAGTTGAAACAGCTAATTTAACTCTCTCCTGTTTGTACATGTATTTATTTATTTATAAATTTCAAACTATATGTGGGACTATACGAGAATATTAAGAAATAAAATACAGAAAGAAACAATCTTAAAATTTTATAAGACAATGGCAGTACCCATTTTGACTTATGGCTCAGAGAATTGGGTCATGAATAGAAAAAAACATTTATTTAATCTAATACTCTAGACTTGTGGACCATTTCCAGTAGAGTTGACCATTTGTTTCTTTCCATAATCTCTGGAGTGCACCACACTTTCTCAGATGTTCGAAGTTCATGGTTACATATAATGCAGTTTGGCGAATTGATAATTTTCCGCCAATCATGGCCTTTTGCTATGCGAAAAGCTGATACATTTTCACTTCTAGATGGTTCTTTTGGTGTTGGTTTATTTAAGAGTGATGCCCATTTCATCTCCTTGCCTAATTTTTGAATTTTTCATATCTTTTAGCCTTAAATAAATTTTTAATAATCATCTTTGCTGAATGAAATGAAGGAGTAGATACCTTTGGATTCAAAATGTTTGTCCCCCTTTTTTCCCCAAGAGGTCAACCTTTTCGTTCCCTTTTACTCCAACATGGCAAGGGATCCATTGGAAAACAATTTCTTTTGCTGCCTCTTTCAGCTGTCTTAGGAACACTGATTTCTCTAATTTTTGAGGTAACATTGCATTTCAATTTCCCTATGGCTTGGATAGCACAGATTGAGTTACTAGTATGACTACGTTATAAAAGGAATCCAATGTAACATGTAACTGTTTATTGCTTTTAATTCCGTATCGAAATTTCTGTTTAATTTTCCAGTTTCAAAATAAACTCGGAAAAGCCTGTAAGATCACCAAACTTTAATTTATGCTTCTGATCAAAGTGGCGTTTAATATTGTAATGTTTTGTATTTTCAAACTGAAATCTTCATATTAAACAGCAAACTTTCGTGTTTTTGTAACTTACAAGAAATTCTCTCTACCACTCTTCATGAAACAGCCATACTCGTCACTGAATGAGGCGTGTCAGAATCTGAACAACAGTGTAGGCGAGGGATGGCAGGTGGAGTGAGGCAAGAACGGGTTTCAGTGGAATGACCCTTTCGAGCCGATCTTGTCCATGCCTGAATTACACCACTTTGAGTTTAAAAACTTAATTACGAAATATGCTGAGCTATTTGAGAAACAAATGGATCAATAAAAAAATAATACAATATGTAAATGTTTGTTTCTGGCAATACACATGTATCTGTAATGTGTATTTTTACTTTCTCTACTGCGTATAGTAAAGTAGAGGAAGTATTGTATTCCACCCAAAATTTCGATGTCGAGATTTCACCGGAAGTATTCTTTTTGAGGCCCCCAAAATCCAAGAAAAGGCATTGTTAGAAAAAGGCTCGCGCGCGCGTGTGTGTACATAACTAAAAAGCGAAAAGTCGGTTAAAAACAAAAGTTGATACTTAAGTTTAACATCTTTCAATAATGTGACACGAAAATTTTGTAGAAAGTAGCCCCGCGCTAAACTACCCTTTACATGGAAAATTTTTCGTAAATTTTGATACTCTTAAAAATGGCTCGAAAGACTTTGATTAAAATGCCATATGTTTAACATATTTGTATGACAAATGAAATGTATATCTTGAATTTTCTGGCTATAGTCTATGTAGTTTTGTTTACTCTGGATGACTTTTGAATAACTCGTAAACCGTAAGAGATAAACCAAATCTTACTATAGAAAAATGCAGATTTCGCTAAAACACACAATTCATGGCTGAATAAATTTTCTTGTAGAGTGAACCATTTCGGAGATTCGGAAAACTGAAAACTTTCGTGAAATGGAACATCCTTGTTCATTTTTTATATGGTAAGCGCGGAAAGAGAACGGAATCTCAAAGCTTTCAAAGATTTTTTTGTTTTTAAATGATTTATTGATCGAGCAGCGCATGTGCGCTCTACAGACCATTGTTGAAATACACATAACAATATAATAGGTAACATTGAAATGAGGTAAACCCCATTGGGTCCCTCACTGACAGTATTAGTTGAAATTAAATCAGATCTTGCTGTGATAACTGGTCCAGTGGTAGACGACTCTTGATGCGTGTTGGAAAGTTGGATTTTCTGCCAAGAGAGTAGTGAATAGATCCAGGAACGTTCTTTAGATTGCTGTAAAACTGTTCGGCTTGTGAAGAAATTGATTGTTGAATGGTACTGATTCCAGTTTCTCTGTGTAGTTGATTGTTTCTGACAAACCATGGTGCATTAGTTGAGATACGTAAGATTTTGTTTTGAAACGTTTGGATGCGTTTAATTTCTGTAGCACTGGCTCCTCCCCAAATTGGACAGGCATATAGTAAAAGCGGCCTTAAAAGAGTTGTGTAGAGTAGTATGCAGTTTTTTAACTTAAGCGAAGATTTTTTGTTGAGAAGTGGATAAAGTTTTGTCAGTCTTATTTGGGCAAGTTTGAGTTTGTCACTTATATGTGGCTTCCACGTGAGTTTTCTATCAAAGAGTACACCAAGGTATTTCGCCGTTTCTCTGTCACTTTTCCAGGGTAGAGAATTTGTTGCTATCGTTACTGATGGTGGATATTCCGGTCTGCATAATTTTCAAAGATTTGACTATCGCACAAATTCACGTTGCACCTACAAGGAAATAATCAATAAGATAATTTGTACAAATGTTTATCTTAACTAACACGAAGAACATATAGGAATAAGAGTTTGTAAGAATGGTTAGTACAAGAGTAGAGAAAGTCATGTGAGTTCAATGTCACTTGTCCCACCTCCTTCCCCTGTCCGTACATACTCGCAGTGCACACAAAAGGGCATTTGTCCAATGTCTAGTCATTATTATAAGCTATTGTTCGATGTGTTGCAGGATTGCGAGGAACCTGAGGACTATGTCAAGGTTCCAGTGAAGCGCAGAAGTATTCCCAGCAGCATGGAGGATGACCGTCTCAAGAAATACCTCAGGAGAAAGCAGCACGATTCATCTAGCAGTGGAACAATGGAGGACGACAGGCTCAAGAAGGCACTCAGGAACCACAAAATGGCTTATGGTTCCGATTCGATCGGCACTATGGAAGACGACAATCTGAAGAAAGCGCTCAGAAGAAAGAACAGACTCTACGACTCATCTTCTTCTTCTTCCTCCTCCAGCAGTAGCATGGACGACGACAGACTCAAGCGCAAGTTACGTAACCGTTACAAGGAGAACTACAAGGGAGGTCCACGCTTCAGGCGCAAGCTCCCGGAACCCAACACCGTCATAGAGCACTATGGGAACTATCACGGTGACGTCATCCGACACAAGAATAAAGACAGAAGTAAGTCAGATAAAAAACACGATCTTTCAGACTTCAAGAATCACAACTCATTCAAGAAGAAGAAAGCGAACAAGTTCGTGCAGAAGAGATACGACTACCCGATGTACAAACGTATAGAAATCCCAGCTGATAAAAAGGACTCGTAGATCCACCTGGCGATCCTAACATTTCCATGTGAACTAGTAATATGTCAAATAACAATATGTAGTGAAAATCATATCCTGAAATAAAAGCAAAGAAACAATAAATACAGAGAAAGACATTGTCCATCCAGTCCTCTCCAATCAGTTGCCACTCATGCATCATCCCTATTAGTCCAGGACATTCTAGGTCGTCCCCGTTTCCTTCTGCTCACCTGAGACCATAGTAGCAGTATGTTTTTGTTATCATCCTTCTTAAGTGACCGCACAACTGAAGCAATTCTTCCATATTCATTATTCGTCTAATATTTATGTAGTAATTACATTCGGCTTTAATATTAAAAATTCAAATAGGAAGAAACTTGCAGGAAACAGCCCTAACAAACTGAAGATTTCACTCAATCTGTTTATTTCTAAGTTCAATTATTTTATCTTATACGAACAGTTCTTTGTGCAAAACATTATTATTGATTTTTTCTTGACTTCTTAACGATACGTACGTATCGCTCTGAATATGTTTTACAAGTTAAATAACATCGTAAAATGGAATTCAAATATTTTGGGCACGATCACTGACCAACAAAAAATCTTCTCCCATAGTTCACTTTATTGTCATACGTGCTGAAGAGTTGTGGAGGTCATTGAACGACCTAGGCAACTTTGGTCTTGTAGAAGCTCTTGCATTTTGTACATTTCTTTTTATTAAACTTACATCGTTTTTTGTTAAAGTATCAACGTCGCTATTACTGAGATGTTGATGTAATAGTTCCGCGGGTCTGATGTGTGCATAATGTATATTGCAATAAAAAGGTAACAAATTGTGAATTCTTTTAAATTTAATTTACACAAACACCGTTGAATCTATTGAAATACGCCAAAAGAAAAACTTGTCATTTATTCAATTTTCTATGAATATAGCCACAAATCAAGAATCTTAAATCAATAATAATTCAACTAGGTAAAGATAAATGTTTTTGATAAAAATATTTTTTTCTAGAAAACTATAAACTTTCCAACATTTTGGTATTAGACTTTCTTGTTATTCATAACACGAGAAATCCGCTGTTGAAGTCTGACTGATATTTTAACTTCCACCCTGTATATCTTCTACAGCTTTACGTTTTAGTTGATTACTGATATTGTTTCTGTTTATAGTTTGTGTGCATAGACGCTGATGTGAATGTTCTAACATTTTTTCTACTATTTTACAATTACTTTAATTTTAAAATAACACTTACATGCCTTCATTATGCACGACCAGTTTTCTGTTCCACTATTCAATGGCTTGAGGAAACTTAACTTGTATCCGTCAATGATATACAATTTGTGCTCCTTTTCGCTTAACATACACTCCATCTTCACTGGCGATTGCGACTAGAACAAGAATATTGATATGAAGCACAGTTCAGCCAACCTCCGTAACGGTATCAAGCAACCCATGTGAATTGAAAAGATGTAGTGGCAGATTTTAAATTTTATTATCCTAAACCAAAGGGACAGAACTTACGGTACCAAATAAAATGTTCAGGAGGCAATTTACGTGCGCAAGATATGTCAACAATTCTTCGGGTGGCAATATACATCACCCCCTTACAATCCCAGATGAAAACAAAACTACCCGACACCTCATACCAATCCGACAAATTAACCTGAAGAAGAAATAATGGCATTTTTTCGATCCGGCCGCGGTGGCGGTGGCGGTATAATATGTAATGCAATAATGAAAATGATAATACTAAAATTAATTACACTAATAATTATGATACTAATAATACTGATTCTGGTAATAGTAATGACTACAAAAATAACAATAACTAGTAATAATAGAACTAATAATAAATTAATAAGAATTACATAATAAAAGTAATAAGAATATGGTAACAACAAAAGCAATAATAACAACTAAAATAATATAATAATAAAATATAACAATACCATTAATAAGAAACAAAGAAATGCCAATGAAACATCAGTCGCCCTCATGTTTGCATGAATTTTGTCACGGCAATTTACAATCTGTAATCCGTAATGTTAGACAGTAGCAGCATATACAGGAAAGAGTTTATTCCCTGGAAAATAAAGTCTTGTAGGTGAAGTAGAAAACATTCTAAGACTGTTTTTGTCTATTATCACGCGCTACACACGCCAGCCCAGCATCCCGCCCGCTTCTCTTACAAGCAGAGCAAAGTTCACGCACACCACTGACTGGATTTACCCCCGTGATTTCTGCAACACTTTTAATGCACGAAGGGTTATCTACTTACACCAATGCCGGCTGGAATGGGCCACTTGGTATACATAAATAAATCAAACTGAAGAAACAAAATCCACGATTGAAAAATATTTATTAAAAAATCGTATAGATATGACATCTTGATGTCTAAGATTCTAAATCCTTGTATTGATGTTTGTATTTATACAAATTGCAACATTCCCTCGGCCGCTTGCTTATCGTTTACTGATAGGCAGTTGCAGAGAGTCTCGAAGGTGCGCTGGGGAAACACACTAGAGTACGTCATGGTCCGACAACAGTTTGTCGCAAGCTAACACGAGCAGGATCCCGTTTAAAAAGGTAAGCACGAGTAAAATTACAGTGGCCATTGGTCTGGGTGGCTCAGTTGGTTAGACGCTGGCCTACTGATTCCAAGGTCGCGGGTTCAGATCTGGCCCAGACCGATGGTTTTTAAGTGTGCTTAAAGACAAAAGGGACACTGGGAGTGAAACTTGAAAGCTCCACTTTTTTGATAGATTTTTCTGAAATTTTTACTGTGTTTGTATCTATATGAGAATAGGAGGTACACCAAATTTCATTAAAATTGGATAATTCGTTTAGGATATATAAATTATTTTATGAATTTAATAGGCACATTTTCAAAATAGGGCTCGCGTCTATTGACTTTTCAAAATTCATTTATATTGGCAGAACTGGTGCTCTAAAACATGGGTAACTATTTTATGAAGAGATATTTCAAATACGTTTGCTGATTATGCTGTACATATTTTTTTAATAACAAAGAAATTTTAATCTTAAAAATTATTGATTTTTTTCATACAAAAAAAAAATGTTTTTGGAATTCATGTTAAAGATAGCATTAATATTGAATCATAGTTTTGTTTAGCTGATATTTATGAATATTTTTGGAAATTTTCATTGAAGTTGAAGCAAAACTCAGGCGCGACCTTCTTTTGGAATGTGCAGAAATGTAGTTTTGAGAAAAACAGGCTTTTATATAGGAGCATCCTGTGTACGTTAAGGGAAGAGCGCTATTTGAAAGGGCCGTAATGACCACATGGAGTGGGGGATATGAAAAATGTTAGCTGATCCAAATGCACCGGTGCTCCAGGAACATTTTAAGGTAAAAAATAATGTTCGACTTTTTGACAATTTTGACCAAAATTTCACTCCCAGTGTTCCTTAAAGACGACAGTTCCATGCCAGTAGATTTACTGGCATGTAAAAGAACTCCTGTGGGACGAAATTCGGTTTGTGTGATCCTAACAATTGACAGCGTCGTTAAACAAGCCAAGATCATCTCCTCGCGAGGAGGTTACCCAGTTTATCGGAATTTCCCTCATTGTTCTAAGCTGACCACTCTTCGTGCATTGAGTCAGTTTTAGTTAGTGAGTGAGTGAGTAAAGTTGAACACTAATTTGTACCAAGCTAACGATAGAACAGAACAGGTGACTAGCGAGATCACGAGTTGTGAATTGTGATTCAGTTTTAACGCAAATAAAGTGGCATAAAAGTAACTGCACTTGTTGTTTGCTACATTGTTATTGGTCAGCTGGAAAAAGGTGAATTCCCAATACCCGATAAAGGCCTCCACTTTGCTGTCGATAACCTGATCGATAATAGACATTCCCGTTCTCGTTGCTGGGGTCCTGTGAACGAAAGTTTAATTTCTAAGAGGAATGTGGCAAAGTCACGTTAACATTACATCCTGGTAGACGAAAACAAGCGGTCGAAATAGCTTTGAAGTTTTTAGCAAAGGTAAACATGAAGTCGAGGATTTAAAACGTTAGATATCGAAATGTCATACTTTTTCGACTTCTTACTACGTATAGTAAAGTACAGGAAGTATTGAATTCCACCCAAAAATTCTACATCGAGTTTTCACCGTAAATATGTTTTGAGACATCCTGAATCCAAAAAAGCATTTTTAGAAAAAGGTCCGTGTACGCGCGCTTGTGTGTGTGTCTCAATCTTTGGACATCATAACTCAAAAACCAAAAGTCGGTTAAAAACCAAAGTTGGTATTTAAATTTAGTGTATTTCAAGGATGTGACACGAAGATTTTGAACAAAATTCCTCTACCCTAAACTACCCTTTACATGGAAAATTTTTCGAAAATTTTGATATTGTTTGAAAATGGTTTTAACGATTTTTATTAAAATTCCATTGTTTGAAATAGTTTTATGACTAATGAAATGTAAATCTTGGATTTGCTCAGTATAGCCCCTGTAGTCGTAATTGCTCTGGATGATTGTTGCATAACTACTAAACCATAAGTGATAAACAATATCTTACTGTACAAAAATGTAGATCTTGCTAAAATACTCAATTTATGTCTGAATAAAGTTTTTATAGAGTTAACCATTTCGGAGATATGCCTTGTTATTAGTGTAAATTTCGGAGACTTTATACTTCTGTCAATAGGACTACATGGGTTATAGCAAGAAAATTCAAGATATATATTTCATTTTTTTATAAAAATATCTCAAACATATGTCATTTTAATCAAAGTAGTTAGAACCATTTGCTAGAAAATAAAAGTTTCCATGTAAGGTGTAGTTTAGGGTGGGACTATTTTCTTCAAAATCTTTGTGTCGCATCCTTGAAAGATATTAAACTTAAATACCAACTTCGGGTTTTAACCAACTTATAGTCTTTGAGTTATGCTGTCCACAGACACACACACACACACACACACACACACACACACACACAGAGGGACGTTTTCTAAAAATGCTTTTTTTATTCAGGGGGCCTCAAAACACATTTCTGGTGAAATCTTGGCATCGAATTTTTGGGTGGAATACAATACTTCATCTACTAAACGTAGTAGAGAAAGGAAAAATATGTTTTGTTTCCCCCCCCTTTTTTTTTTTCTTGTTATTCCTGTTTGGTAAAAGACTGTTAATCCTGCATGGACTTCAATATGTGTGTTAGACACTAAAGCATCTAAAGGAAAAAGTAAATTGCTAGTGAAAAGCATAGGAATTGAAATAGAGTGCATTTAATGAACATATGGAAGGTCATACATAACAATCTTTCACTTTATATAGTTCATTTCCTTTTCACATATTTTCTGGTGAAATTCAGAATTATCTGTAAGGTAAATCGTACTGATTCTGTAAATATATTATGCCAACCTCCCAAATTTATGAATCACGTGCCGCCACTGATGCAGAGCAGTGTTTTAAATATAAAATAGTGAAATTGATTCAGCTATATGAACATTCACGTGTGTGATGAACTAAAATTAGACTCACAAAAATACACTCAGCTCGAGCAGCTGATAGAACGAAAGTACCTACGTCATACTTCGTGAAGTTTGAAATTTAAGAAAGTCCACTTTAGTACCATTCTGTTTTACTGTCTTCACTTAAAGATTTATAGCCCTTGGGTTCCGAAAGGACGTTCAGATAACGAGCAAACAGCAGGCTTAGTAAAATGTCTTCCAGGCTCTGTGGCTTCAACTCAAAATTTAATTAAACTTATAAGACTGAACCAACAAAAACACTTCGAAAATGCTGAAAATCATCAAGTACAGTTTAACCTTGGTAATAATCCATGTTTCATTACTCCAGGTAAGAGATTTTTTTCTGCTTTGTCAATATATCATGATAATTGAGGTTTTAGTTTCACGATATAAACATTGTCATTCTTTTTTTCTTGCGTTTCATCGCAAGCACTTGTCACCACGATGGAAACACTTGAATGTGGTTTTTGTAAGATCTAAGTATCAAATATTTGGTTACAAAATCTGTAGTAAGGCAAGTAAAGATATATTTTGAGAGTTTTCCATCAGCGCATTGAACTTCGGGAGTTATCATTCAACCATATACATAACACTGTTTCATTTTAAGTTTAATTTCTATTTATTTGTTGTAATGCTGTTTTCAGTTGTTCATACTGTTAGTTTACTTTCACTATGCCTTGTAAAAAACGAACTAGGTTTAAGTTTAATCTTAGGAATTCCTTTGCAGTGAAAATGGCCAGTGTTTGCGGGTATTTAGAATAAACTCTTTTTTAACTACTAACCTCAAAATGTTCAGCACCTTTTTCTGTCATGTGACACTGATCACTTAACTGTACTACAGTTTACAATAAATAAGTACCAATAACCACCGAACAACTATTAATTCTAGTCCAGTTTTCTTCAATATTTATACAAACATGGCCACATGTATACAACTGTTTGCATGCTCACTGTAATCAGTACAGCCAACATAAATTTATATATTAGATCTTTATGGCTTTCTTTCCTTCTATGAAGGCTGAGAAGGTACAATACTAAATTAAAATGTGAACTTTCTTCGGTGTGTGAGGGAAAACTTTCTTATAATCATTAACAGGGGTTATTAAAGCCACAGAATGTCATTATTCTTGCATCAACAATGACGGACTGCGTTGCTCATACTGTTGTCAATGTGGAGTCTCGGTCTTATGTTCAAGAAAAGAGGGTCGTTGCATTATCTGATCTACGACATTGATTTCCTAAAAGGTATCATTGATATATCCACAAGCATCAGCGAATATAGCGTTATTGTTTACTATTCTGGATTCTTGAGAGGAAATTCACTCATAATTTGGTAACGTTGACTTTGGTGACATAGTTATTTAACCCTCTTTAATAAATTGTTTGTGAATTCCGCAGGAAGGCGCAGCGGTGGTAGACCTACCTTATGTCGCCGAGGAAAAACCATCAGCTGAAGAAGAAGGTTACGTCATGGACGTCGGCACTAACGATAAAACCGATTTTGGGGCAGAGAAGCAACAAAGTGAATCCAACAGTCAAGAAGCTTCAAACAGTGCCTACAGCAACAGAGGAAGTCAAAACAAACAAATGTCTACTAAAAAACAGAACACTGGTAGCCAACAAAAGGCTTCCAACAGCGCGTCCAGACAAATGAACAGCGAGAGGCAACAAGTGGCTCAGAGAGCACGTAACAGCAGTGAAACGTCTAACGCATATGATAACAATGTTGGATCTAGCCAACAATCCGGCTACAGCAGCGCTCTCAAGCAGCAAAAAAAGGAACAGCAATCATCCGGCAACGCTATGGAGCGAGCAAACTCAGACACCCTCCAAAGGAGACTTCGTCAGAAGACTTCCAAGAAGTACGGCAATAAACCTGGCTACATCATCCCTGGGAGAAGGTGGAGAAGCAGGTTCCCGAGACCTTGGTCCTACCGTGCCAGAAGACCCATGTTCGGCTACCACAAAAGAGCCATGTGGTGCAGACTCTACAAGGCTCGACTTCGGTACCTCTTGATGGGATACCATAGGCGGCATCTTGGGCACTTCCTTCCCTTCGGCTTTCACAATCCTACCCTCAAGAAGTACAAGAAAAAGTCCACTTACTCTGAGGAACAGAACAAAAATAAAAACATCAACATCAACAATAATGTAAACAACAACCACAAGACCAAGGAACGCCAGGATTATCAGCGCAACCACGACACTGCTGCTTCTTCTTCCTCCAGCAGAGTCGAGGAACCAAAACGTACCTTCAAGACAAACCTGGACAGGAATACATACAACACAAGGACACAAAGTCAGAACACTGATAGGTACAACAAGCAAGAGAACGACAACTCCAAGTATTCCAGTGATACGAGCCAAAACAACAATGACGAGTACAGCAGTCAAGCGGGAAAACAACAACGGTACAATCAGGACGCGCAGGAACAAAGCGCATCCAATAATGAAGCACAGGACTATAACAACGTAGAGGACTATGACGCAAATGAAACAAATGACATGTACGGTAAAAACAAGGACTATGAAGAACCATATCCAAAAGATGAGAAATATCCTTAATATCCTTAAAGCAGGCATGCGCAGGTAGCGATTGAACTTGCCTCACTCACCCTATCTTCCCTTACCGAGTGGCGAAGGTTGTTTGGGTACAACACGTGTAGTGGTGGGTTCGTTCCACCTGCGCGGCACTATTAACTATTTTGTTTATATTAGACATATTTTGCATACAATAATTATTACAGTCACCTACTGTGGTTAAGCAAATTACATAATCTTCTAGTTTATAACCTTCCTTTATCTTATGCACGTAATATCCTTACACTACCTTATGATTAACATACTAAATTGTTTCTCCTTCACAATAAAGTAGTAAAGTTTAATTGCTATTTAGCCTTAAAATATTTTAAACTATTTTATCAACATAATAAATGCTTTGGTTTTAAACTCAATTTCAAACTTTGAAACATGAAACACAATAGTTTATATTAAATAAACTAAATCATATCGTCTCTTTTATATGTTTACAAATACGAGTATTCAGAAAGTACCTTTTGAAATTGTAAATAAATACTTTTAAGATCACCAAAGTTTGTTTATGCTTCCAATCAAAGTTGCAAACTTTCCTGTTTTTGTAACTTACAACAAATTCTGCCACTCTTTATGAAACAGTCGTCCCGACGAACCATACTCGCCACTGAATGAAGCAAAGGTAAAGCTGAACAGCAGTGAAGGGGAGAGATGACCGGTGGAGTGAGGCAAGAACGCCCTTTTGAGCAGATTTTGCCCATGCCTGTGACTTAAAGTCTGTAAATATACCTTTTAATCCCTTCCCAATCCGAACAAACCTTAGGAAGTTATTAAAACAGTATCTTAGATCAGGGGACAAGAAAAATAGAACTATGTCAACAAATAGTATGTCAAGTGCAATATACCATAATAAGAGTCAGACAAATGGAAACGTATTAAAATATATTCATCTTGTTAAACATATAAAATGAAGTTAAAACTATATCTAATGAAATGATGTACATGTTTGTTTCTGGTAAATATAATTAAATATAGAGAAAAATTAAATTTTAAAATTAAATTTGTTGCCTTTTTACTTCTTTACCCCACTTCTAAAAATGACGGTGCACGAAATGTGGCCCATAAGGGAACCTAACTGTTTATGTTCGTACTGACAAATTCAGCCCCATCCTCTGCCGTTCCAGGGTAACCACCACCTCTGTTCCTGGAGTACAACACTACCACTGAATTGTCAGGGGTGCTTAACCTCCCCAAAAATGGCCGAATTACCGAAAGGTAACATTACAAGCTGGTTGTCCATGTTTTCACTAGCTGAGTGTCGTTAAGAGAATGTTTCCTTGAGTGTATAAGTGTGTGTGCGCGCGCACGTCTTCCTTATGGACATCTGGTGCAACGATTTCGACCAAACTTGGCTCAGATGACCTTTGACACAAGGCAAAATTACTTTGACTTAGAATTCAAAATTCCACTCCATTTTACACAAATAGTTATTTAATTTTATGTAATGCCTACAGAAGCTTGCAAGACCATCTATATCTTTGTCAACGATAATCACAGTACCTCGAACACTACCACAATAATAATAATAATAATAATAATAATAATAATAATAATAATAATAATAATAATAATAATAATAATAATAATAATAATAATAATAATAATAATAATAATAATAATAATAATAATAATAATAATAATAATAATAATAATAATAATAATAATAATAATAATAATAATAATAATAATAATAATAATAATAATAATAATAATAATAATAATAATAATAATAATAATAATAATAATAATAATAATAATAATAATAATAATAATAATAATAATAATAATAATAATAATAATAATAATAGAGGAAATATTGTATTCCACCCAAAAATTCGATGTCCAGATTTCACCAAAAATATCCTGAATAAAGAAAAAAAGCAGTTTTAGTGTGTGTGTGTGTGTGTGTGTGTGTGTGTGTGTGTGTGTGTGTGTGTGTGTGTGTGTGAGTGTCTGTGTGTGTCAGTCTGTGGACAGCATAACTCAAAAATAAAAAGTGGGTTAAAAACCACACTTGGTATTTAACTTGTAGAGTGAACCATTTCGGAGATATTCCTTGTTATTTGTGTCAGTTTTGGAGAACTCTACTTCTGTCAAATGGAACATCGTTATTCATTTTTTATATTTTAACAGTGCAAAGAGAACGGAATTTGAAATCTTCAAAATATTTGACTATCGCTCAAAGCCTACGGTATTCTAATATTCCCCTTGTACCTACAAGGAAATAAGCAATAAGTTGTACAAATGTTTATCTCAACTAAAATGAAGATATAGGAACTAAGAGATTGTAAGAATAGTTAGTAGAAGAGTAGAGAAAGTCACGTGAGTGCAGCACATTCGATCTTTTTCTATTTCAGGTGGCCAGGAAGCACATTGTTTCGGTGAAAGCTTGACAGGAAATTTATTATTTGAGGTTGGTGTATGAAGATTTGAAGGTAGTTAGCATGATATTAGACCAGCAAGAGCGATTTATAAACTTCCCACATTATTTGTGGGAATGGGATAGCTGGAAGAGAGACACACACGAAAAATAAAGACAGTGGACCAAAAGAAAAGGTTTAATACCAGGTAACCTATTGCCTATTGGATCATAATTATTTTGGCACCGCTTCATATCAACTTGTTGTTATGAAACAAGCACCTGACAAAGACATGTTTTAAATATCTCACCAAAAGATATACCTACTGCTCTTACGCACACAAAATTAAAGGAAAATTTTGTAGGCCTGCAAATCAGAGCTCTAGTTGAAAAAAAGCAATTAAAACAAAAATGACTCCCGTAAAAAGAGTGTTTGGAATGTATTTATAGTATATTATGTGGCGACAGCATAATTTCCATTATACTCAAATTTCATAATGTTGCACCGTGTGTTTAAGTTTAAAACATTTATAACATATTTTAATATTCTACGCTGCATACGCATACCAGAATCGATAGTTACGCCTTCAATTGCGAAATCATTGTTTTTATCGCTATGTTGTTGATACAAAGATACAGAGAGTATATATGCTATAATGTTTAAAAAGGTAGACCTTCAAAAAACGAGAAATCAAACTGAATTTTTTAAAATCTATAGTTTTTCTAAACTCGAACTATTTCTTATTCGATTAAGCATACGAAAATCCATTGTTTCTCTTTCAGCTGTGTGAAAATTAGCGCAGAGGCAAAATATTGATTGCTACATGTGGATCTTTTGGTTGGTGGATAGCAGTATCGCTATGAACAGGTGCACCTTTGATTGGTGGGTATCAGTATCGTTAGAAAACAGTGTACTTTTGATTGATGGGTATCAGTATCGTTATAAACAGGTGTATCTTTGATTGGTGGATAGCAGTATCGCTATGAACAGGTGCACCTTTGATTGGTGGATAGCAGTATCGCTATGAACAGTTGCACCTTTGATTGGTGGATAGCAGTATCGCTATGAAAAGGTGCACCTTTGATTGGTGGATAGCAGTATCGCTATGAAAAGGTGCACCTTTGATTGGTAGATAGCAGTATCGTTATGAACAGATGCATGTTTGATTGGGGATAACAGTATCGCTATGAACAGGTGCACCTTTGATTGGTGGATAGCAGTATCGCTATGAAAAGGTGCACCTTTGATTGGTGGATAGCAGTATCGCTATGAACAGGTGCACCTTTGATTGGTGGATAGCAGTATCGCTATGAACAGTTGCACCTTTGATTGGTGGATAGCAGTATCGCTATGAAAAGGTGCACCTTTGATTGGTGGATAGCAGTATCGCTATGAACAGGTGCACCTTTGATTGGTGGATAGCAGTATCGCTATGAACAGGTGCACCTTTGATTGGTGGATACAGTATCGCTATCATATTTGCTACTATCTACGTTTATACGTAACGCTGGCGAATCTTGAAGTCCCTAATTCGTGTCTAGGAAATTGATTTCTGATCTAAATGATTACTGGAGAGGAGAGGAAACAAGTTAGGAGAAGTGAGGCGAGGTGAGGAGAAGTGGGGAAAGGAGAAGAGAGGAGTGAGGGGGAGTGGGTAAGAGGGGAGAGAAGGAAATGTGGGGATGTTGATCAACACTGCTGACCAGGGTATACGCTATGTGACCTTGAGTGCAACACGTGGAGGTGGGCACGTCACACGGACGGTGGCTGGCTTATCAGAGACCAGAACGGACTTCCAGCTCAACTACATATGTACAAAGTAACATGCAGTTATTTATTATAGCTGCAGGAGCTAGCGGCATGTTCCCAGGAAGAGTCAGTGCAACACTGCACTATGGGCCTCTTGTGCTGCTCATGTTCTGGGTCTTTATACACCAGGTAACTATAATACTTAATGTAAACACAAGCCGTCAAGAACTAACCCGCGATACGCCGAAACCAAAGCACACCATAAAATATAGTACCTTAAATATCGGCGATTATCTGTCAGTTTTCGAGTTGTATGACAACCCTGGTAATAGCAGCTTATTCCTAAAACTCCCGAGTAAATATCATTCTGTTGCAACATGGACACAAGGCATGAGTCCACGTTGCGTTTGTTTGTGTTAGTTGTAGCAGATACGAACGCCATGTTTCGCGGAGGGCTACAAGGTGCGGATCTAAGATTGGATGGAGTATAGTTCTTACTGTGGTACAAAGAAATTAGAGGCAACCTGACTTTTCTCCAGTTGTTAGGACCTGAGCAAAGAGGTATTTCAACAAACGCCCCTCTCTTCCACTCCCGCTCCTACCCCCACCTCTTTAAACACCTACTTTGCAGGCCTTTAGCTTTCACTTATCTGTCAAGAACTATTTATAATAACAAATAATAACAGTTACTACTAATACCAATATATCTGTCTTCTAATTCACTGCCACTGTCCATGAACACTTCGTAAATGTTTTAACTGACTTGGCGCGCCTTATACTAGGCGGCCCGACTCATCCGGCTTTGCGGTATGTAGATACCCCATCGTGCGTCAAAACAGTTGCCCCAACTTCAATCATAGGGAAGGCAGTGGACTGTGCGAACATCGTTCTGTTTATCGGCGAAGACGGAGATGAGAGGAAGTTTCCAGGCTTGAACTAGCGTGTGTAGCCCGTTATAATAGAGAATAACAGTTATAAACAACCGAAAAGGTCTCACTTTACTTACAGGACTTCATTTTCCAGGGAGTAAACTCACTGTTGTATATGCTAATATTGTCTAGCATTATACAGATTGTAAAGTGCTCTTAACAAAATACATCCGAGTCAGAAACAAGGCACTGTATATCAAGACTGATATTGAATCTACTTTTAGTTTTTGAGTTATGCTGTTCACAGACACATACACGCACATGGGCGTTCTCTTTTTTTTTTTTTTTTTTTTAATTCAGGGACCTAAAAACGCGCATTTCCGATTAAATATTGACATCAAAATGTTGGGTGGAATATTATTACTTTCTCTACTACGTATAGTAAGTAGAGGAAGCATTGTATTCCGACCAAAAATTCAATGTCGAGACTTCACCAGAAATATATGTTTTGAGGCCCCCTGAATAAAAAAAAAGCACTTTTAGAAAAAGGTACGTGTGTGTGTTTGTCAGTCTGGATAGCATTACTCAAAAACGAAAAGTTGCTAAAATCCAAAGTTCATATTTAAGTTTAACATCTTTTAAGGATGCGACATGGAGATTTTGAAGAAAAGTCCCTGCATCCTAAATTACCCTTTACATGGAAATGTTTCCAAAATTTCGGTTTTCTCAAAAATGGCTCAAACGATTATTATTAAAATGCCATATATTTAAGATATTTTTATGAAAAATGAAATGTATATTTTAAATTTTCTTGCTATAGCCCATGTAGTGCTGTTTACTCTTGTTGACTTTTGCATAACTGGTAAACCGTAAGAGATAGACCAAATCTTACTGTACAAGAAACGTAGATCTTGCTAAACACGCAATTTATGTCCCAATAACTTTTTTTTTTGTAGAATTAACCGCTTCGGAGATGTTCTTTGTTATTTTAGCGAGTTTTGGAAAACAAACTTTCGTCAAATGGAACATCGTTATTCATTTTTTATATTTTAGCCGAGCAAAGAGAGCGGGAACTCAAAGCTTTAAAACATTTAACTATCGCTCAAAGCCTACTGTATTCCCATATTCCCCTTGTACCTACAAGGAAATAAACAATAAGATAATTTGTACAAATGTTTATCTCTACTAACACGAAGAAGATACAGGAATAAGAGTTTGTAAGAATGGTTAGTACAAGAGTAGAGAAATTCATGTGAGTGCAACACATCAGATTTTTTATCCTAAGGTCATAGATAGGTGTTTTAACGTAGATAATAACACAGGGTTTACTGAAGTCCAATATCGACTTTGTTCACGTTATTATGTTAAACTAGTCTGTTCACAGTTTACGAGGCGATCATTCCAAACTGGCATCGATTTCATCTAGTTTATTTTGTGTTAAAACTATCTAGGATATATATATTCTTGCCTTAAACCGAACACGAAGCTTCAACCTTATGTGTGATGTGTTACAAAAATAATACGATCCATTTTGTTAAATGAAACAATGAGAGATATGCTACCTGTTTGAGAGCTAAGTATAACACCGCGCCTCTGCCGGCGGCATTTCCCAATCACTTTAGGTCCTGTCGCACAGCGGACAGAGCCAATGAATGGCTTACCACAGTGTGACAAAACGATAAAAGCAGTCCAGATTCTTTTATCACTTTATTTTCCCTACAAAATTTTGTCACAAAGACACGGTTCTCTACAGTCCTTCGTGATATTACACCTCACAACTGTTTTCTTCTCTTAGCCATGATTCACTCCTCTCGTTCTTTCTTCACTTTCTCCGTCTGTCATACACCTACTCCGGCGATACAATCACTCGACGCTCTTTAAAACTTCTTCACTTCGACGCGACGTACCTTTTCGCGACGACGCTGACTGAGATATTGATGGACTCATGTCTGTAACTATTACTCATTCTTCTGCTGCTTCCTCACCTCCTTATTTAGTGGGGATGACGTCACCAAAACCTTTCGCGAACTTCTTCAAACCAGACGGCCACCGAACACTTCTCGAATCATCTGGAGAAAACCCCTTTTGGTTCTGCTGCTCTGATTGTCACGTGAAGCTTGTCCATGACCACCTTTTGTACGAACTGCGCTCATTGTTGCTAGTCATATACAGACAAACAGTCGCACAACACAGCCTGACCTGGAGCGCCTTTGCTAGCCGGCCTGGTATGTGGTGTGTAGCCCCTACTGTCCTTTGTTGTGCACCGCGCCCGACCTCACAATGCATATTAATAACCTTATACAAGGGGGGGGGGGAGACTGAGGCTGTTGAGAAAATATACCTTTGAGTTCTAAAAACTGGTAAAAATTCAGCCTGTCTCTACTTTCTTCCGATATAATATTTTAGTCTTCGTTGCCCTAGCTATAAGAGTGACATTGACTTGCAAAAACAAGGAAAATCTTATCCGTGTAGTAAACTGAACAGACACAAACAGCCACGTTCAATTGTTTACTGTTTCAGGAACAAGAGGTAGGGGTAAGGGCCAAACATATGCCACATTATCACCACATCTTCAACCAGCGACACCGGGGAGACTGTCTGCAGCGTTATCCTTCCCGTCCGAGAGCGGTAATTCGTGATTCGTCTGTTATACCTGGTCACAAGAGATCTTATAACTTCATATGTGACATGATTCTCCAGGACCAACTACAGCCCTTGGAGCCCCGGAACCTCAAATTCAAGTCCAAAGGGAAGCTGCGCCATGTTGTAGCTAACCGCTACACAGAACAAAGATTCACCTCAGCACCTGCTATAACAACCACAACGATCAAAACAAACATCATAGCTAATACCAAATCTACACCGACCACTAAAACGTCCACCGCAGCACCTACAACAACCATATCAACGTCCACAACGACAACCACTACCGCAACAACCACTACGACAACACCAACCATCACGACAACACCAACCACCACGACAACACCAACCACCACGACAACACCAACCACCACGATAACACCAACCACCACGATAACACCAACCACCACGACAAAACCAGCCACAACAACACCAACCACCACGACAACACCAACCACCACAACACCAACCAGCACAACAAAACCCGCCACAACAACACCAACCACCACGACAACTCCAACCACCACGACAACACCAACCACCACGATAACACCAACCACCACGATAACACCAACCACCACGACAAAACCAGCCACAACAACACCAACCACCACGACAACACCAACCACCACAACACCAACCAGCACAACAAAACCCGCCACAACAACACCAACCACCACGACAACTCCAACCACCACAACGACAACACCACCCACCACAACGACAACACCAACCACCACCATAACGACAACCCCAACCACCGCAACACCAACCACCACGACAACCCCAACCACCACGACAAAACCAGCCACAACAACACCAACCACCACGACAACTCCAACCACCACAACGACAACACCAACCACCACGATAACGACAACCACCACGACAACCCCAACCACCGCAACACCAACCACCACGACAACCCCAACCACAACACCAACCACCGCGACAACACCAACCACCACGACAACCACAACCACCACAACACCAACCACCACGACAATACGAACCACCACAACACCAACCACAACGACAATACGAACCACCACGAAAACACCAACCACCACAGCACCAACCACAACACCAACCACGACAAAACCAACCACCACAACACCCACCACCACGACAACCCCAACCACAACACCAACCACCACGACAACCCCAACCACCACGACAAAACCAGCCACAACACCACCCACCACAACGACAACACCAACCACCACCATAACGACAACCCCAACCACCGCAACACCAACCACCACGACAACCCCAACCACCACGACAAAACCAGCCACAACAACACCAACCACCACGACAACTCCAACCACCACAACGACAACACCAACCACCACGATAACGACAACCACCACGACAACCCCAACCACCGCAACACCAACCACCACGACAACCCCAACCACAACACCAACCACCGCGACAACACCAACCACCACGACAACCACAACCACCACAACACCAACCACCACGACAATACGAACCACCACAACACCAACCACAACGACAATACGAACCACCACGAAAACACCAACCACCACAGCACCAACCACAACACCAACCACGACAAAACCAACCACCACAACACCCACCACCACGACAACCCCAACCACAACACCAACCACCACGACAACCCCAACCACCACAACACCAACCACCACGACAACCCCAACCACCACACCAACCACTACACCAACCACCACGACAATACGAACCACCACAACACCAACCATCACGAAAACACCAATCACCACGACAATACGAACCACCACGACAACACCATCCACCACAACATCAACCACCTCAACACCAACCACCACAACACCAACCACGACAAAACCAACCACCACAACACCAAGTGCCACAACACCAACCACCACAACACCAACCACCACGACAAAACCAGCCACCAAAACACCAACCACCACGACAACACCAACCACCACACCAACCACCATGACAATACGAACCACCACAACACCAACCACCACGACAATACGAACCACCACGAAAGCACCAACCACCACATCAACCACCACGACAATACGAACAACCACAACTCCAACCACCAAAACACCAACTGCCACAACACCAACCACAACACCAACCACTACAACAACAACCACCAGAACACCAACCACCACAACACCAACCATGACAATGCCAACCACCTCAACAACACCAGCCACCACAGCACAAACCACCATAACACCAACCACCACGGCAATACGAACCACCACAACACCAACGACCACAACACCAACGACCACCACGACACCAACCACCACAACACCAACCACAACAACACCAACCACGACATCACCAACCACAACACCAACCACCACAACTTCAACCACCACAACACCAACCAGCACAACGCCAACGACCACCACAAAACCAACCACCACACCAACCACCACAAGACCAACCACCACAACACCAACTACCACAACACCAACCACCACAACACCAACCAGCACAACACCAACGACCACCACAAAACCAACCACCACACCAACCACCACAACACCAACAACCACAACATCAACCACCACAACACCAACCACCACAACACCAACCACCACAACACCAACCACCACAACACCAACCACCACAACACCAACCACCACAACACCAACCACCACAACACCAACCACCACAACACCAACCAGCACACCACCAACGACCACCACAAAACCAACCACCACAACGCCAACCACGTCAACACCAACGACCACCACAACACCAACCAGCACAACACCAACGACCACCACAACATCAACCACCACCACATCACCAACCACGACAACACCAACGACCACAACACCAACCACCACAACACCAACCACCAGAACACCAACTACCACGACACCAACCACTACAACACCAACCACTACAGCACCAACCACTACAACACCAACCACCACGATACCAACCACCACGACAATACGAACCACCATAACACCAACCACCACGCCAGCATCAACCACCACAGCACCAACCACCACAACACCAATCACAACGACACCAACCACCACAACACCAACCATGACAACACCAACCACCTCAACATCAACCACCACAAGTACCACTACAGCAGCAACAACTAGGATAACACCAACCACCTCACCAACCACCACAGCACCAACCACCAAGGCACCAACCACCGGAACACCAACCACCGCAACAACAGCCACCACAACACCAACTACCACAACACCAAACACAACACTAACCACAAAAACAGTAACCACCAAGGCACCAACCACCACAACACCAGCCACCGCAACAACAACCATCAAGACAGCACCAACCATCATGACCATGGCAACCACCACCACCACCATACCAGCAACAACTACCACTACGTCTACAACTACAGAATCCACAACAGCCATTAATACACCTGCAACTAAAATAGATTCCACGACAACTATTCTATCTACGATTATGACAAACAGAGGTAAAATTACTACGATACCTACGGTTATACCCACCACGAATTCTACAACAAAAACATTTACCATGGACCCGAAATACACCATATCAAGCACAACAACCACCGCAACGACACCTATCACCACAACACCCATCTCGACAATCACTAGTATACTTACCACAACACCTTTAACCAGAGTGTTACCTACAACCACAACAACGACCAAGAGGCCCACATCTACAACACACAGTACGATGACCAGTACATCTACTAGCACAAGACCCATCACGACACCGGCAACACCAACATTCACTACACCTACAACCACAACACCCACTATAGGTACAACCACAACACCCACTGCGTCACCTACAACCACAACACCCACCACAACAATGAAATCCCCAAGAGCCACAAGGACGAGAATTCCAACAACCACAGTTCTAACATCCACCACGATAAGGCCAATCCCAACAACCACCACGACAACAAGCCCAACATCCACCGAAGCATCTACAACACCAACACCCACTACTACACCTGAAAGCACAAAACCCACTACGACAGCTACAGCCACAAAACTCAGCACGACAACCATTACGATAGCTACAGACTCAAAACCAATCGTAACAACCACCACAATACTTACAACTACAATACCTACTAACACAACCACTACGATGTCTACAACAAAAAACACACTAACAAGCACAGCGACACCTAAAATCACAAAAATCACCATGAGAATCACTACACCTCCAACTATAACTACTTCAACAATGACTGCTACACTTAAGACCACAAACCCCACCACCGCAACAATTACGATTCCCACGACCACAACACCCGCAGCGACACCTTCAACTAAGAAACCCACCACAACAAGCACTATACTTCCTAGACACCCAACACCCACCACGACCACCACTACGAAACCTGTATTTACAGAACTCACCGCAACAGCCTATATAACACCTTCAAACACAAAACCTAAGGCAACAACCACTACAACAGATATTACCACAAAACCGACCATGACAACCATTACTACACCTACGACTACAAAGCCCCTCACGATGAACAATATGATTCCTGCAACTGTAAATCCCACCACGACCACGGGTTCCAGACCCACGACCGTAAAACCCACCACCACAACCACTGTGATAAGCATAACAACAGAACCAAAAGCAACAACCACTACGATGCCTACAACCACAAAATCCACCTCGACAACCATTACGCTACCTACAACCATAAAACTCAGCAGGAGTGCCACTATGATACCTACACCCATAAAAAGCAGCACGAGTACCACCACCACATCTACAACCACAAAACTCAGCACGAGTTTCAGTGCGATACCTACAACCACAAAATTCATCAGGAGTACCACCACCACATCTACAACCACAAAACTCAGCACGAGTTCCAGTGCGATACCTACAACCACAAAATTCATCAGGGGTACCAGTACACTACCTACAACCACAAAACCCAGCAGGAGTACCACTACACTACCTACAACCACAAACCTCAGCGCGAGTACCAATACAGCACTTCCAAGTACAAAACTCAGCACGAGTTCCAGTACGATACCTAGATCCACAAAATTCAGCATCTTTACCACCACGATACCCCCAACGACAAAACTCAGCACCAGTACTAGTACACTACCTACAAGTACAAAACTCAGCACGAGTAGCACTACCACATCTACAAAGACAAAACTCAGCACCAGTACCAGTACACTATCTACAACCACAAACCTCAGCGCGAGTACCAATACAGCACTTCCAAGTACAAAACTCAGCACGAGTGCCACTACACTACCTACAACCACAAACCTCAGCGCGAGTACCAATACAGCACTTCCAAGTACAAAACTCAGCACGAGTACCACTACACTACCTACAACCACAAACCTCAGCGCGAGTACCAATACAGCACTTCCAAGTACAAAACTCAGCACGAGTACCACTACACTACCTACAACCACAAACCTCAGCGCGAGTACCAATACAGCACTTCCAAGTACAAAACTCAGCACGAGTAGCACTACCACATCTACAAAGACAAAACTCAGCACCAGTACCACTACACTACCTACAACCACAAACCTCAGCGCGAGTACCAATACAGCACTTCCAAGTACAAAACTCAGCACGAGTACCAGTACACTACCTACAAGTACAAAACTCAATACCAGTACCAGTAGGATACCTAGATCCTCAAAACTCAGCATCTTCACCACCACGATACCCACAACGACAAAACTCAGCACCATTTCCACTACGATACCTACAACCACAAAACTCAGCACGAGTACCAGTACACTACCTACAAGTACAAAACTCAGCACGAGTACCATATCGATACCCAGATCCACAAAACTCAGCATCTTTACCACCACGATACCCACAACAAAACTCAGCACCATTTCCACTACGATACCTACAACCACAAAACTCAGCACGAGTACTACTACCACATCTACAACCACAAAACTCAGCACAAGTACCACCATGACACCTACATCCACAAAACTAAGCACGAGTGCCACAACGACACCTACATCCACAAAACTCAGCACGAGTACCACCACGACTCCTACATCCACAAAACTCAGCACGAGTACCACCACGATACCCACAACGACAAAACTCAGCACGAATGCCAGTACACTACCTACAAGTACAAAACTCAGCACGAGTACCACTACCACATCTACAACCACAAAACTCAGCACAAGTACCACCATGACACCTACATCCACAAAACTCAGCACGAGTACAACCACGACACCTACATCCACAAAACTCAGCACGAGCACCACCACGACACCTACATCCAGAAAACTCAGCACGAGTGCCACCACGACACCTACATCCACAAAACTCAGCACGAGTACCACCACGACACCTAAATCCACAAAACTCAGCACGAGTACCACCACGACACCTACATCCACAAAACTCAGCACGAGTAGCACCACGACACCTAAATCCACAAAACTCAGCACGAGTACCACCACGACACCTATATCCACAAAACTCAGCACGAGTACCACCACGACACCTATATCCACAAAACTCAGCACGAGTACCACCACGACACCTATATCCACAAAACTCAGCACGAGTACCACCACGACCCCTATATCCACAAAACTCAGCACGAGTACCACCACAACACCGAAATCCGCAAAACTCAGCACCATTACCACCACGACACCTACATCCACAAAACTCAGCACGAGTACCACCACGACACCTAAATCCACAAAACTCAGCACGAGTACCACCACGACACCTACATCCACAAAACTCAGCACGGGTAGCACCACGACACCTAAATCCACAAAACTCAGCACGAGTACCACCACGATACCCACAACGACAAAACTCAGCACGAATGCCAGTACACTACCTACAAGTACAAAACTCAGCACGAGTACCACTACCACATCTACAACCACAAAACTCAGCACAAGTACCACCATGACACCTACATCCACAAAACTCAGCACGAGTACAACCACGACACCTACATCCACAAAACTCAGCACGAGTACCACCACAACACCTACTTCCACAAAACTCAGCACGAGTACCACCACGACACCTACATCCACAAAACTCAGCAATAGTACCACCACGAGACCTACATCCACAAAACTCAGCACGAGTACCACCACGACACCTACATCCACAAAACTCAGCATGAGCACCACCACGACACCTACATCCACAAAACTCAACACGAGTACCACCACGACACCTACATCCACAAAACTCAGCACGAGTACCACCACGACACCTACATCCACAAAACTCAGCACGAGTACCACCACGACACCTACATCCACAAAACTCAACACGAGTACCACCACGACACCTACATCCACAAAACTCAGCATGAGCACCACCACGACACCTACATCCACAAAACTCAACACGAGTACCACCACGACACCTACATCCACAAAACTCAGCATGAGCACCACCACGACACCTACATCCACAAAACTCAGCACGAGTACCACCACGACACCTACATCCACAAAACTCAACACGAGCACCACCACGACACCTACATCCACAAAACTCAGCACGAGTACCACCACGACACCTAAATCCACAAAACTCAGCACGAGTACCACCACGACACCTACATCCACAAAACTCAGCACGAGTACCACCACGACACCTACATCCACAAAACTCAACACGAGCACCACCACGACACCTACATCCACAAAACTCAGCACGAGTACCACCACGACACCTACATCCACAAAACTCAACACGAGCACCACCACGACACCTACATCCACAAAACTCAACACGAGCACCACCACGACACCTACATCCACAAAACTCAGCACGAGTACCACCACGACACCTAAATCCACAAAACTCAGCACGAGTACCACCATGACACCTACATCCACAAAACTCAGCACGAGCACCACCACGACACCTACATCCACAAAACTCAGCATGAGCATCACCACGACACCTACATCCACAAAACTCAGCATGAGCACCACCACGACACCTACATCCACAAAACTCAGCACGAGTACCACCACGACACCTACATCCACAAAACTCAACACGAGTACCACCACGACACCTACATCCACAAAACTCAGCATGAGCACCACCACGACACCTACATCCACAAAACTCAGCACGAGTACCACCACGACACCTACATCCACAAAACTCAACACGAGTACCACCACGACACCTACATCCACAAAACTCAGCATGAGCACCACCACGACACCTACATCCACAAAACTCAGCACGAGTACCACCACGACACCTACATCCACAAAACTCAACACGAGTACCACCACGACACCTACATCCACAAAACTCAGCATGAGCACCACCACGACACCTACATCCACAAAACTCAGCACGAGTACCACCACGACATCTACATCCACAAAACTCAACACGAGTACCACCACGACACCTACATCCACAAAACTCAGCATGAGCACCACCACGACACCTACATCCACAAAACTCAGCACGAGTACCACCACGACACCTACATCCACAAAACTCAACACGAGCACCACCACGACACCTACATCCACAAAACTCAACACGAGTACCACCACGACACCTACATCCACAAAACTCAGCACGAGTACCACCACGACACCTACATCCACAAAACTCAGTACGAGTACCACCACGACACCTACATCCACAAAACTCAGCACGAGCACCACCACGACACCTACATCCACAAAACTCAGCACGAGTACCACCACGACACCTACATCCACAAAACTCAGCACGAGCACCACCACGACACCTATATCCACAAAACTCAGCACGAGTACCACCACGACACCTAAATCCACAAAACTCAGCACGAGTACCACCACGACACCTACATCCACAAAACTCAGCACGATTACCACCACGACACCTAAATCCACAAAACTCAGCACGAGCACCACCACGACACCTACATCCACAAAACTCAGCACGAGTACTACTACCACATCTACAACCACAAAACTCAGTACGAGTACCACCACGACACCTACATCCACAAAACTCAGCACGAGCACCACAACGACACCTACATCCACAAAACTCAGTACGAGTACCACCACGACACCTACATCCACAAAACTCAGCACGAGCACCACCACGACACCTACATCCACAAAACTCAGCACGAGCACCACCACGACACCTAAATCCACAAAACTCAGTACGAGTACCACCATGACACCTACATCCACAAAACTCAGCACGAGCACCACCATGACACCTACATCCACAAAACTCAGCACGAGCACCACCACGACACCTACATCCACAAAACTCAGCACGAGCACCACCACGACACCTACATCCACAAAACTCAGCACGAGTACCACTACGACACATACAACCGCAAAACTCAGCACGAGCACCACCACGACACCTACATCCACAAAACTCAGCACGAGCACCACCACGACACCTACATCCACAAAACTCAGCACGAGTACCACCACGACACATACAACCGCAAAACTCAGCACGAGCACCACCACGACACCTATATCCACAAAACTCAGCACGAGTACCACTACGATACCTACAAATACAAAACTCAGCACCTTTACTACTACGATAACTACGACAAAACTCAGCACCAATACCACCACGGTACCCACAACCACAAAACTCAGCACGAGTATCACTACACCTACAACAAAACTCAGCACCTTTACCACTAAGATACCTAAAACCACAAAACTCAGCACCTTTACCACCACGATACCCACAACCACAAAACTTAGCACGAGCAATACCAAGGAATCTTCAATCACAAAACTCAGCATGGGTACCACTAAGATGCCTAGAGGCACAAAACTCAGCATGATTACCACTACGATACCTACAACCACAAAACTCAGTACCATTTCCACTACGATACCTACAACCACAAAACTCAGCACCTTTGGCACTACGATAGCTACAACCACAAAACTCAGCACCTTTGGCACTACGATACCTACAACCACAAAACTCAGCACCTTTGGCACTACGATACCTACAACCACAAAACTCAGTACCATTTCCACTACGATACCTACAACCACAAAACTCAGCACCTTTGGCACTACGGTACCTACAACCACAATACCCAGCACGACGATCGCTATGGTAACTACAGCTGAAAAACCCAATACGATAACCACTACGATATCTACAGCTACACAACCTACTACGACAACCAGTATGACTCCTATAATCACAAAATCCGCCACAAGTAAACATACCCCTAAAACGAGGAATGAAATCACGCGATCTGAAACATCCGCTGCGATAAGCACAGGGCGAGCAACGCTTTCAACAACTGCTACAGCTATCAGTATCACAACACCCACAAGGACTTCTAGAAGTTTCACTCGCATCATAGCTACTAACACCAAAACACCAAGCATGTCGATCACCACCACCACTACACCAATAACAACCACAGCGTCCAGTACAACAGCCACATCTAAAACGTCCACCACATCTGAATCTAGCACGGTCACCAGGAGTACACACACTACGTTATCGTCCACGCCCAGTATGACAACCAACACCGTCACAATGCCTGCATTCCCAGTACCTACCACAACAATTAATGTTCCTCTTGTTGTCGTTATTCCAAACGACGAACTGGGTAAAATACCTGAGAGCTACCCCGCTGGATCAGAGATGGCAAGTTATGATGCTCCAGAGTTTGGTAGTTTTGACGAATCAGAGCTTTCGGCCTACGGTGCTGTGGCTGCCATTCCTGCAACTACTGCTGCACCGAGCACTGCAAGGTACGCTGAATATGGCGTTGCAGCATATTCTGAAGATAGCTCTGGGCAAGGCGATGACGATGCAGGTGGTGCAGAAGGTCGTGTCGCTGCAGGAGCTGCACAAGCAGGTGGCGCTGTAGAAATTGCGCAAGGAGGTGACACTGCAGGAGCTGCGCAAGGAGGTGCCGCTGCAGAAGCTGCGCAAGGTGGTGACGCTCTTGCTGCTGCAGCCTCTGGCGCATCGAACGCTACTATATCAAAACGGAAGACTGGCAAGAAGAAGAGAATCCGGAAGATAATAACCACAACGAAACACATCAAACGCTGGCAGAAGGTCAAAGCAAAAGCAAACGCAACGAAATCGTTATCATTTGTGCGGGTACACGACAGGGATTACGCACGTCAACGCGACATGGAGTTCCTGAGACAGTACTGCTCCATGCTGAGGGCCAGAGAAGAATCCATTTATGCAGACAGTCGAAGAAGAGCAAAACATGGTCGTTTCTCTGTCCCTCAGTATATACCTCCATGGTTCTTACGATATAAAAGTAAATAAGTTATTTCGCCTTCTATTCCATGTAAACTACTGATATCTTTGTTTCATTTCTATGTTACATGCAACTTGTTAAAAGCAGCACAATATAATACCAAATAAATGTTTTAATTTTTGTAGTGAACCACTTTTTAACACATCCTCAACACCCTACTACCTTATCATTATATAAGATTTGCTAAGAGGGTCATACTGAAAGCCACGAACAACCCATTGTAAAAATTCAAATCCCAACAATTTAAAAAAGCAACTGAAGAATCGGAATGTTACCATATTATGGTGTCATTAGCTTCTATCACCTGATCAAACGCAGTACTTTAAAAATAGCGGATATCAAGATTTCTTTCCAATAGTGTGCTGTCATTGAATCCTTTGTTAAAGAGCAAATTCTGTTGCCGAAATGCACAACAAAACCTCAATGTATGTTGATACCTGCAGCGTCAGAAGATAGATGAAACATTTCAAAGATTGGATCACTAGTCTCCTCCAACTGTCTCCATGAAACTCAACAAAGAAAGAGTTGATGAGCTCATTAGAGAAGACAGACGTGTCTAGGACATAGTGCAGTGTCAGAAGATAGATAAAACATTTCAAAGATTCGATCACTAGTCTCCTCGAACTGTCTCCATGAAACTCAACAAAGAAAGAGTTGATGAGCTCATTAGAGAAGACAGACGTGTCTAAGACATAGTGCAGTGTCACAAGATAGATAAAACATTTCAAAGATTGGATCACTAGTCTCCTCCAACTGTCTTCATGAAACACAACAAGAAAAGAGTTGATGAGCTCATTAGAGAAGACATAGTGCAGTGTCAGAAGATAAATGAAACATTTCAAAGATTGGATCACTAGTCTCCTCCAACTGTCTCCATGAAACTCAACGAAGAAAGAGTTTATGAGCTCATTAGAGAAGACAGACGTGTCTAAGACATAGTGCAGTGTCAGAAGATAGATGAAACATTTCAAAGATTGGATCACTAGTCTCCTCCAACTGTCTCCATGAAACACAAGGAAACAGTTGATGAGCTCATTAAAGAAGGCTCAGTGAGAAAGGGACGTTAGTGCAATGCAAGAAATTATTGAAAACTTGATCGAAATTTTTGTCCTATGTTTATTGACCGAAGACCACGAACTTCAGAGAAGGCGATGATGTGTATTCTGACAGACGATGTTCCATGATTATGAGCCTGAAATAAAACTGTCACATTATGGAATGTCACTACTTGGAACAGATATTCGCAAGGATATTTTCAAATCTGTTGAATGATGTATAAAATGTTTGCAAAGAAATGTAGACTATGTTAAAAAGTGGCAGAAAAGTCTGTAGTTTAAGATAATGACATAGGTTTGTTTAAAACATAAGGATTAATATTTTAAAAAATGTTTGTCACAAGTTTGAGTATGATCTTTGTATATTCAGCAGTTTCGCGGAATCAAAAACATGTTTAAGTAGCTCACTATTGCAGAGCACCTACTATGCAAATTTTTTAAAGTGGAAGTAAATTGAGTTTTAAGAATATGATATTACTGAAATTTCATAATCATGATCTCCCGTTTAGAGCCTTGCTTCCTTGCCCTGGTACGTTTGAAAAATCCGTAAATATTTAGAAATACTCTTGAGACTTACCTGCGTGAAATTAAAATCTGACTTATCTGGTTGTGTTTTGCCCATATTGATATATGTACCTTTTATGCTGTGAAAAATACCTATGACTCCTGGTCATGACACGTGGACACGTTACGTCGTCACGAGAGGTGGTCACGACACGTCGTCACGTCTCGTGGTCAAGACACGTGGTCACGACACGTCGTAACGACACTTAGCCACGTCACGTCGTCACATCACTACGTCACGTCATGTCGTCACCTCACGTAGTCACGCTACGTCGTCACCACACGTCGCCACGACACGTGGTCACAACACGTCAGCTTGTCACGTGGTCACGTCACGTAGTGACGACACGTGGTCACTACACGTGGTCACGACACGTGGTCATTACACGTAGTCACGTCACGCGGTCACGGCACGCGGTCACGTCACGCGGTCAAGTCACGTGGTCACGACACGTGGTCCAGGCACGTGGTTGGGACACGTGGTTGGAACACGTGGTTGGGACACGTGGTCATCTCACGTGCTCACGAAACGTGGTCAGGTCACGTGGTCACATCTCGTGAACACGACACGTGGTCACGACACGTCGTCGCGACGCGTCGTCACGACGCGTGGTCACGACACGTGGTCACGACACGTGGTCACGACACGCGTGCACGACACGTGGTCACGACACGTGGTCACGACCCGTGGTCACGACACGTGGTCACGACACTTAGCCACGTCACGTCGTCACGTCACTACGTCACGTCATGTCGTCACGTCACTACGTCACGTCACGTGTTCACGACACGTCGTCACGTCACGCGGTCACGGTAGTCGTCACGTCACAAGGACACCGCGGGTGATCACGACACGTCGTCACGACACGTCGTCACGACGCGTGGTCACGACACGTGGTCACGACACGTGGTCACGGCACGCGGGCACGACACGTGGTCACGACACGTGGTCACGACACGTGGTCACGACACTTAGCCACGTCACGTCGTCACGTCACTACGTCACGTCATGTCGTCACGTCACTACGTCACGTCATGTCGTCACCTCACGTGGTCAGGCCACGTCGTCACCTTGTCTAGGAAGGGCCCTTGTCGTCACCACACGTGGTCACGACACGTGGTCACAACACGTCAGCTTGTCACGTGGTCACGACATGTGGTCACGACACGCCGTCACGACACGTGGTCACGTCTTGTCGGCACGTCACGTGGATACGACATGTCGTCACGTCACGTCGTCAGGTTACGTGGTTACGACACATCGTCACGGCAGGTGGTTAAGACAGGTGGTCAGGACAGGTGGTCAAGACAGGTGGTCACGGTACGTAGTCACCACACGTGGTCACGACACATGGTCAAGAAACGTGATCACGACACGTGGAAACGTTACATGGCCACGTCATGTGGTCACGACACGAGGTTACTCACGTGCTCACGACACGTGGTCACGTCCAGTGGTCCCGGCATGTGCTCTAGACACGTAGTCACGACACGTCGTCACAACACGTCTTCAAGACACGTAGTCACGACAGGTGGTCACGACTCGTCGTCACGACACATGGTCACTACTCGACGTCACGTCACGTGGTCAAGACACGTCGTCACGTCACGTGGTCACGAAATGTCGTCACGACACGTGGTCACGACACGTGGTCACGACACAAGGTCACGGCACGTGGTCACGTCACGTGGTCACGACACGTAGTCACGTCCCGTGGTCACGATACAAGGTCACGACACGTGGACACGACACGTGGTCACGTCACGTGGTCACGACACGTGGTCACGACACGTAGTCACGTCACGTGGTCACGAAGCGACGTCACTACACTTGGTCACGTCACGTGGTCACATCACGTTGTCAGGACACATGATCACGACATGTCATGATAGTGGTCACGGAGCTAGTCACGACAAGTGTTCACGACAAGGGGTAATGATACGTTGCCACGACACGTCGTCACGTCACGTAGATACGACACGTCGTCACGACACGTGGACACGACACGAGGTCACGTCAGGTGGTCACGTCACCCGGTCACGTCACGTGGTCCCGTCACGTGGTCAAGTCACGTGGTCAGAACACGTGGTCACGGCACGTAGTCACCACACGTGGGCACGAAACGTGGTCACGACACGTGGTACCCACACGTCGTCACGACACGTACCCACGTCACGTGGTCATGAAAGTCGACACGTTACGTTGTCTCGACAAGTGGTCACGACACGTCGTCGCGACACGTTTTCACGACATGTCGTCAGGACACGTGCTCACGACAAGTGAGCACGACACGTCGTCACGACACTTAGCCACGTCACTTCGTCACGTCATATCATTACGTTCCGTAGTCACGTCACGTCGTCACCACACGTGGTCATGCACGAGGCTACGTCACGTCGCCACGACACATGGTCACAACACGTGTTCACGACACGTGGTCACAACACGTCATCACGTCACGTTTCGTCCGATATGACACAATGTTGGAGGACGTTAATTAAAAAAGTCACGGCACTAAGTCACGTCATGTTGTCACGACACGTGATCACGACATGTGGCCACGTCACATGGTCACGTGACGTGGTCAGGTGACGTCGTCACGTGAAGTGGTCAAGACACGTCGTAACGACACGTCACGCTACATGCTCACGACACGTCGTCACGACAAGTCGTCACTACACGTGGCCACGACACGTGGTCATGACACGTGGTCACGTCACATGGCCACGCTGTTTGGTCACGTTATGTCGTCACGATAGGTGGTCACGTCACGTGGTCACGACATGACCACGTGTCGTTGTGACGTGACGTGACCACGTGTCGCGACAACGTGTCTTGAGGACGTGACGTCACGACATTACGTGACGTGATCACGTGTGGTGACAACGTGTCGTGACCATGTGTCGTGACCACGTGACGTTACCACGTAACATGACGTGATGTGACCACGTGTCCTGACGGCGTGACCTGAGCACTTGTCGTGACCACGTGTCGTGACATTTCCTGACCACGTGTGTTGACCACGTCTCGTTACCACGTGTCGCGACCACGTGCCGTGACCATGTGTGGTCACCTCGTATCGTGACCACGTGTCGTGACCATGCTACGTGACCATGTGTGGTGACGACGTGACGTGAGCACGTGTAATGGGCCTGTGTCGTGACCACGTGTCGTGGCCATGTGTCGTCACCACGTGACGTGCGTCTGTGTCGTGACCATGCGTCGTGACCATGTGTGGTGACCATACGACGTGACCACGTGTGGTGACCATGCGACGTGACCACGTGTGGTGACCAAGTGTCGTGACCATATGTCTTGACCATGTGACGCGAGGACGTGTCGTGACCACGTGACGTGATGACGTGACCACGTGTGTTGACGACGTATCGTGACCACGTGTCAACACCATGCGACGTTACTATGTGTGGTTACCAAGTGTCGTGACCACGTGTCGTGACCACGTGTCGTCACCACGTGACGCAAGGACGTGTCGTTACAACGTTACGTTATGACGTGACCATGTGTGTCGACGTGACGTGACGTGAGCACGTGTCATGGGCCTGTGTCGTGACCAAGTATCGTACCCATGTGTCGTGACCAGGTGACGTGCGTCTGTGTCGTGACCATGTGTCGAGACCACGTGTAATGACCATGTGTCGTGACCAGGTGACGTGCGTCTGTGTTGTGACCACGTGTCGTGACCATGTGTCGTGACCAGGTGACGTGCGTCTGTGTCGTGACCATATGTCGTGACTATGTGTCGAGACCACGTGTAGTGACCATGTGTCGTGACCAGGTGACGTGCGTCTGTGTCGTGACCACGTGTCGTGACCATGTGTCGTGACCAGGTGACGTGCGTCTGCGTCGTGACCACGTGTCGTGACCATGTGTCGTGACCACGTGTAATGACCATGTGTCGTAACCATGTGTCGAGACCACGTGTAGCGACCAAAGGTCCTGACCATGTGTCGTGACCATGTGTCGTGACCACGTGTAATGACCATGTGTCGAGACCACGTGTAGTGACCAAAGGTCCTGACCATGTGTCGTGACGACGTGTAATGACCATGTGTCGTGACCATGTGTCGAGACCACGTGTAGTGACCAAAGGTCCTGACCATGTGTCGTGACAATGTGCCGTGACCAGTGTGTAATGACCATGTGTCGTGACCATGTGTCGAGACTACGTGTAGTGACCAAAGGTCCTGACCATGTGTCGTGACCACGTGTCTTGACCACGTGTAATGACCATGTGTCGTGACCATGTGTCGAGACCACGTGTAGTGACCATGTGTCGTGACCATGTGTCGTGACCACGTGTAATGACCATGTGTCGTGACCATGTGTAGACACCACGTGTAATGACCATGTGACGTGACCATGTGTCGAGACCACGTGTAATGACCATGTGTCGTGACCACGTGTAGTGACCAAAGGTCCTGACCATTTGTCGTGACCACGTGTCTTGACCACGTGTAATGACCATGTGTCGTGACCATGTGTCGAGACCACGTGTAGTGACCAAACGTCCTGACCATGTGTCGGGACCACGTGTAATGACCATGTGTCGTTACCATGTGTCGAGACCAAGTCTAGTGACCAAAGGTCCTGCCATGTGTCGTGACCATGTGTCGTGACCACGTGTAATGACCATGTGTCGTGACCATGTGTCGTGACCACGTGTAATGACCATGTGTCGTGACCATGTGTAGACACCACGTGTAATGACCATGTGACGTGACCATGTGTCGAGACCACGTGTAATGACCATGTGTCGTGACCACGTGTAGTGACCAAAGGTCCTGACCATTTGTCGTGACCACGTGTCTTGACCACGTGTAATGACCATGTGTCGTGACCATGTGTCGAGACCACGTGTAGTGACCAAACGTCCTGACCATGTGTCGGGACCACGTGTAATGACCATGTGTCGTTACCATGTGTCGAGACCAAGTCTAGTGACCAAAGGTCCTGCCATGTGTCGTGACCATGTGTCGTGACCACGTGTAATGACCATGTGTCGTGACCATGTGTCGTGACCACGTGTAATGACCATGTGTCGTGACCATGCGTAGACACCACGTGTAATGACCATGTGTCGTGACCATGTGTCGAGACCACGTGTAATGACCATGTGTCGTGACCACGTGGAGTGACCAAAGGTCCTGACCATGTGTTGTGACCTTGTGTCGTGACCACGTGAAATGACCATGTGTCGTGACCGTGTGTCGAGACAACGTGTAATGACCACGTGTCGAGACCACGTGTAGTGACCAAAGGTCCTGACCATGTGTCGTGACCACGTATAATGACCATGTGTCGTGACTATGTGTCGAGACCATGTGTAATGACCATTCATCGTGACTACATGTAATGACCATGTGTCGTGACTATGTGTCCTGATTATGTGTCGTGACCACGTGTTTTGACCACGTGTAATGGCCATGTATCGTGACCATGTGTCGTGACTACGTATCGTGACTACGTGTCTTGACCACATGTCGGGACCACGTGTCGTGACCACGTGTCGTGACCACGTGTCTTGACCACGTGTAATGACCACGTGTCGTACCACGTGTCGTGACCACGTGTCATGACCACGTCTCGTGACCACGTGTCTAGACCACGTATCGTGACCACGTGTCTTGACCACGTGTCGTGACCACGTGTCTTGACCACGTGTAATGACCATATATCGTGACCACGCATCGTGACCACGTGGCTTTACCACGTGTCGGGACCATGTGTCTTGACTATGTGTCGTGACCACGTGTCGTGACCACGTGTCTTGACCACGTCTAATGACCATGTATCGTGACCACGTATCGTGACCATGTGTCGTGACCATGTATCGTGACCATGTGTATTGACCACGTGTAATGACCATGTATCGTGACCTTGTGTCGTGACCACGTGTCGTGACCACTTGTCGTGACCACGTGTCGTGTCCATGTGTCGTGACCATGTGTCGTGACCATGGGTCGTGACCACGTGTCGTGACCACGTGTCGTGACCATGTGTCGTGACCACGTGTCGTGACCACGTGTCTTATGCACGTGTAATGACCATGTATCGTGACCACGTATCGTGACCATGTGGCGTGACCATGTGTCGTGACGGCGTATCGTGACCACGTGTCTTGACCACGTGTCGTGACCATGTGTCGTGACTATGTTTCGAGACCACGTGTAGTGACCATGTGACGTGCGTCTGTGTCGGAACCACGTGTCGTGACCATGTGTCGTGACCAGGTGACATGCGTCTATGTCGGGACCACGTGTCGTGACCACTTGTCGTGACCACGTGTCGTGTCCATGTGTCGTGACCATGTGTCGTGACCATGTGTCGTGACCATGTGTCGTGACCATGTGTCGTGACCACGTGTCGTGACCACGTGTCGTGACCATGTGTCGTGACCACGTGTCGGGACCACGTGTCGTGACCATGTGTCGTGACCATGTGTCGTGACCACGTGTCCTGCCCATGTGTCGTGTCCACGTGTCGTGACCACGTGTCGTGACCATGTGTCGTGACCATGTGTCGTGACCACGTGTCGTGACCACGTGTAATGACCATGTGTCGTGACCATGTGTCGTGACCAAAGGTCCTGACCATGTTTCGTGACCATGTGTCGTGACCACGTGTAATGACCATGTGTCGTGACCATGTGTCGAGACCACGTGTAGTGGCAAAAGGTCTTGACCACGTGTAATGACCATGTATCGTGACCACGTATCGTGACCACATGTCTTGAACACGTGTCGCGACCATGTGTCGTGACTATGCTTCGAGACCACGTGTAGTGACCATGTGACGTGCGTCTGTGTCGGAACCACGTGTCGTGACCATGTGTCGTGACCAGGTGACATGCGTCTATGTCGGGACCACGTGTCGTGACCACTTGTCGTGACCACGTGTCGTGTCCATGTGTCGTGACCATGTGTCGTGACCACGTGTCATGACCACGTGTCGTGACCATGTGTCGTGACCACGTGTCGTGCCCATGTGTCGTGACCATGTGTCGTGACCATGTATCGTGACCATGTGTCGTGAACATGTGAAGTGACCATGTATCGTGACCATGTGTCGGGACCACGTGTCGTGACCATGTGTCGTGACCACGTGTCGTGTCCATGTGTCGTGACCATGTGTCGTGACCATGGGTCGTGACCACGTGTCGTGACCACGTGTCGTGACCATGTGTCGTGACCATGTGTCGTGACCACGTGTCATGACCACGTGTCGTGACCATGTGTCGTGACCACGTGTCGTGCCCATGTGTCGTGACCATGTGTCGTGACCATGTATCGTGACCATGTGTCGTGAACATGTGAAGTGACCATGTATCGTGACCATGTGTCGGGACCACGTGTCGTGACCATGTGTCGTGACCACGTGTCGTGTCCATGTGTCGTGAGCATGTGTCGTGACCATGGGTGGTGACCACGTGTCGTGACCACGTGTCGTGACCATGTGTCGTGACCACGTGTCGTGACCACGTGTCTTATGCACGTGTAATGACCATGTATCGTGACCACGTATCGTGACCATGTGGCGTGACCATGTGTCGTGACGGCGTATCGTGACCACGTGTCTTGACCACGTGTCGTGACCATGTGTCGTGACTATGTTTCGAGACCACGTGTAGTGACCATGTGACGTGCGTCTGTGTCGGGACCACGTGTCGTGACCATGTGTCGTGACCAGGTGACATGCGTCTATGTCGTGACCACGTGTCGTGACCATGTGTCTAGACCACGAGAAATGACCATGTGTCGTGACTATGAGTCGATACCACGTGTAGTGACCAAAGGTCCTGACCATGTATCTTGACCATATGTCGTGACCACGTGTAATGACCATGTGTCGTGACTATGTGTCGTGACCATGTGTCGTGACCACGTGTAATGACCATGTGTCGTGACCATGTGTCGTGACCATGTATCTTGACCAAAGGTCCTGACTATGTTTCGTGACCATGTGTCGTGACCACGTGTAATGACCATGTGTCGTGACTATGTGTCGTGACCATGTGTCGTGACCACGTGTAATGACCATGTGTCGTGACCATGTGTCGTGACCAAAGGTCCTGACCATGTTTCGTGACCATGTGTCGTGACCACGTGTAATGACCATGTGTCGTGACCATGTGTCGAGACCACGTGTAGTGGCAAAAGGTCTTGACCACGTGTAATGACCATGTATCGTGACCACGTATCGTGACCACATGTCTTGAACACGTGTCGCGACCATGTGTCGTGACCACGTGTAATGCCCACGTGACGTGACCACGTGTCTTGACCACGTGTAATGACCATGTATCGTGACCACGTATCGTGACCACGTGTCGTGACCACGTGTCGTGACCACGTGTCGTGACCACGTGTCGTGACCACGTGTCGTGTCCACGTGTCTTGACCACGTGTCTTGCCAACCTGTCGTGCCCATGTGTCGTGACCACGGGTAATGACCACGTGTCGTGAACACGTGTCGTACCACGTGACGTGACCACGTGTCGTGTCCACGTGTCGTGACCATGTGTCGTGACCATGTGTCGTGACCATGTGTCGTGACCACGTGTAATGACCACATGTCGTACCACGTGTCGTCACCACGTGTCATGACCACATCTCGTGACCACGTGTCTAGACCACGTATCGCGACCACGTGTCTTGACCACGTGTCGTGACCACGTGTCTTGACTACGTGTAATGACCATATATCGTGTCCAGGTATCGCGACCACGTCGCTATACCACGTGTCGTGAACACGTGTCGTAACTATGTGTCGTGACCACGTGTCGTGACCACGTATCGTGACCACGTGTCGTGACCATGTGTCGTGACCACGTGTCGTGACCATGTGTCGTGACCACTTGTCGTGACCATGTGTCGTGACCATGTGTCGTGACCACGTGTAATGGCCATGTGTCGTGACCATGGGTCGTGACCACGTGTCGTGACCATGTGTCGTGACCACGTGTCGTGTCCATGTGTCGTGACCATGTGTCGTGACCATGGGTCGTGACCACGTGTCGTGACAATGTGTCGTCACCACGTGTCGAGGCCATCTGTCGTGACCACTTGTCGTGATCATGTGTCGTGACCACGTGTCGTGACCATGTGTCGTAAACATATGTCGTGACCATGTGTCGTGACCACGTGTCGTGACCACGTGTCGTGTCCATGTGTCGTGACCATGTGTCATGACCATGAGTCGTGACCACGTGTCGTGACCACGTGTCGTGACCACGTGTGCTGACCGCGTGTCGTGACCACGTGTCGTGACCACGTGTCGTGACCATGTGTCGTGACCATGTGTCGTTACCACGTGTTGTGACCATGTGTCGTTACCATGTGTCGTTACCATGTGTCGTGACCATGTATCGTGACCATGTGTCGTGACCACGTGTCGTGACCATGTGTCGTGACCACGTTACGCGACCACGTGTCGTGACCACGTGCCGTGACCAAGTGTCGTGACCACGTGTCGACACCACGTGTCGTGACCACGTGTCGTGACTGTGCGTCGTGACCACGTGTCGTGCCCATGTGTCGTGACCATGTGTCGTGACCATGTATCGTGACCATGTGTCGTGAACATGTGTCGTGACCATGTATCGTGAGCATGTGTCTTGACCACGTGTAATGACCATATATCGTGTCCAGGTATCCTCTTCACGTCGCTTTAGCACGTTTCGTGACCATGTGTCGTGACCACGTGTCGTGACCACGTGACGTTACCACGTGTCGTGACCACGTGTCGTGACCACGTGTATTTACCACGTGTAATGACCATGTATCGTGACAACGTATCGTGACCACGTGTCGTGACCATGGGTCGTGACCACGTATCGTGACCATGTGTCTTGACCAGGTGTAATGACCATGTATCGTGACCATGTGTTGTGACCACGTGCCGCGGCCACTTGTCGTGACCACGTGTCAAGAGCACGGGTCGTGACCACTTGTCGTGACCACGTGTCGTGACCATGTGTCGTGACCACGTGTCGTGACCATGTGTCGTGACCATGTGCCGTGACCATGTGTCGTGACCATGTGTCGTGACCACGTGTCGTGACCATGTGTCGTGACCACGTGTCGTGACCATGTGTCGTGACCACGTGTCCTGACCATGTGTCGTTACCACGTATCGTGACCATGTGTCGTGACCACGTGTCGTGACCATGTGTCGTGACCATGTGTCGTGACCATGTGTCGTGACCATGTATCGTGACCATGTGTCGTGACCGCGTGTCGTAACCATGTTTCGTGACGACGTGTCGTGACCATGTGTCGTGACCACGTTACGCGACCACGTGTCGTGACCACGTGCCGTGATCACGTGTTGTGACCACGTGTCGTCACTACGTGTCGTGACCACGTGTCGTGACTATGTGTCGTGTCCACGTGTCGTGCCCATGTGTCGTGACCATGTGTCGTCACCATGTATCGTGACCATGTGTCGTGAACATGTGTCGTGACCATGTATCGTGACCATGTGTTGTGACCACGTGTCGTGACCACGTGTCTTATGCACGTGTAATGACCATGTATCATGACCACGTATAGTGACCATGTGGCGTGACCATGTGTCGTGACCACGTATCGTGACCACGTTCGGTGACCATGTGTCGTGACTAAGTTTCGAGACCACGTGTAGTGACCATGTGACGTGCGTCTGTGTCGTGACCACGTGTCGTGACCATGTGTCGTGACCAGGTGACATGCGTCTATGTCGTGACCACGTGTCGTGACCATGTGTCTAAACCACGAGTAATGACCATGTGTCGTGACTATGAGTCGATACCACGTGTAGTGACCAAAGGTCCTGACCATGTATCTTGACCATATGTCGTGACCACGTGTAATGACCATGTGTCGTGACTATGTGTCGTGACCACGTGTAATGACCATGTGTCGTGACCATGTGTCGTGACCATGTATCGTGACCAAAGGTCCTGACTATGTTTCGTGACCATGTGTCGTGACCACGTGTTATGACCATGTGTCTTGACCACGTGTCGTGACCACGTGTCTTGACTACGTGTCTTGTCCACGTGCCGTGACCACGTGTCGTGACCACGTGTCTTGACCACGTGTAAAGACCATGTAGCGTGTCCACGTATTGTGACCACATGTCTTGAACACGTGTCGCGACCATGTGTCATGACCACGTGTAATGACCACGTGTCGTGACCAGGTGTCGTGACCACGTGTCTTGACCACGTGTAATGACCATGTATCGTGACCACGTATCGTGACCACGTGTCGTGACCACCTGTCGTGACCATGTGTCTTGACCACGTGTCGTGACCATGTGTCGTGACCACGGGTAATGACCACGTGTCGTGACCACGTGTCGTACCACGTGACGTGACCACGTGTCATGACCACGTGTCGTGAGCACGTGTCGTGACCACGTGTCTTGACCACGTGTAATGACCATGTATCGTGACAAGGTATCGTGACCATGTGTCGTGACCATGGGTCTTGACCACGTATCGTGACCATGTGTCTTGACCAGGTGTAATGACCATGTATCGTGACCATGTGTCGTGACCACGTGCCGTGGCCACTTGTCGTGACCACGTGTCGTGACCACGTGTCGTGACCACGTGTCATGACCATGTCTCGTGACCATGTGTCGTGACCATGTGTCGTGACCACTTGTCGTGACCATGTGTCGTGTCCACGTGTCGTGACCACGTGTCTTGACCACGTGTCGTGACCATGTGTGGTGACCATGTGTCGTGACCATGTGTCGTGCCCATGTGTCGTGACCAGGTGTCGTGACCATGTGTCGTGACCACGTGTCGTGACCACGTGTCGTGACCATGTGTCGTGACCACGTGTCCTGACCATGTGTCGTGACCACGTGTCGTGACCACGTGTCGTGACCACGTGTCGTGACCACGTGTCGTGACCACGTGTCGTGACCATGTGTCGTGACCATGTGTCGTGACGCCGTGTCGTGACCACGTGTCGTGACAATGTGTCGTGACCACGTGTCCTGACCATGTGACGTGACCACGTGTCGTGACCACGTGTCGTGACCACGTGTCGTGACCACGTGTCGTGACCATGTGTCGTGACAGCGTGTCGTGACCACGTGTCGTGACCATGTGTCGTGAACATGTGTCGTGACCATCCATCGTGTCCATGTGTCGTGACCACGTCTCGTGACCATGTGTCGTGACCACGTGTCTTGACCATGTGTCGTGACCACGTGTCGTGACTACGTGTCGTGACCACGTGTCGTGACGCCGTGTCGTGACCATGTGTCGTGACCACGTGTCGTGACCATGTGTCGTGACCTTGTGTCGTGACCACGTGTCGTCACCATGTTTCGTGACAATGTGTCGTGACCATGTATCGTGACCATGTGTCGTGACCACGTGTCGTGACCATGTGTCGTTTCCACGTGTCGTGACCACGTGTCGTGACTACGTGTCTTGACCACGTGTCGTGACCACGTGTCGTGACCACGTGTCGTGACCGCGTGTCGTGACCACGTGTCGTGACCGCGTGTCGTGACCACGTGTCGTGACCACGTGTCGTGACCACGTGTCGTCACCACCTGTCGTGACCACGTGTCGTGACTATGTGTCGTGACCACGTGTCGTGCCCATGTGTCGTGACCATGTGTCGTGACCATGTGTCGTAAACATGTGTCGTGACCATGTATCGTGACCATGTGTCATGACCACGTGTCGTGACCATGTGTCGTGACCATTGGTCGTGACCACGTGTCGTTACCACGAGTCGTGACCATGTGTCGTGACCACGTGTCGTGACCACGTGTCGTGACCACGTGTCTTATGCACGTGTAATGACCATGTATCGTGACCACGTATAGTGACCATGTGGCGTGGAAATGTGTCGTGACCACGTATCGTGACCACGTGTCTTGACCACGTGTCGTGACCATGTGTCGTGACTAAGTTTCGAGACCACGTGTAGTGACCATGTGACGTGAGCCTGTGTCGTGACCACGTGTCGTGACCATGTGTCGTGACCAGGTGACATGCGTCTATGTCGTGACCACGTGTCGTGACCATGTGTCTAGACCACGAGTAATGACCATGTGTCGTGACTATGAGTCGATACCACGTGTAGTGACCAAAAGTCCTGACCATGTGTCGTGACCATGTGTCGTGACCACGTGTAATGACCATGTGTCGTGACTATGTGTCGTGACCATGTGTCGTGACCACGTGTAATGACCATGTGTCGTGACCATGTGTCGAGACCACGTGTAGTGGCCAAAGGTCTTGAGCACGTGTCGTGATCACGTGTCGTGGCCACGTGTCGTGACCACGTGTAAAGACCATGTATCGTGACCACCTATCGTGACCACATGTCTTGAACACGTGTCGCGACCATGTGTCGTGACAACGTGTAATGACCATGTGTCGTGACCACGTATCGTGACCGCGTGTCGTGACCACGTGTCTTGACCACGTGTCTTGATCACGTGTCGTGACCATGTGTCGTGACCATGTGTCGTGACCATGTGTCGTGACCACGTGTTGTGACCATGTGTCGTGACCATGTGTCGTGACCATGTATCGTGACCATGTGTCGTGACCACGTGTCGTGATCATGCTTCGTGACGACGTGTGGTGACCATGTGTCGTGACCACGTGCCGTGACCACGTGTCGTGACCAGGTGTCGTCACCACCTGTCGTGACCACGTGTCGTGACCACGTGTCGTGACTATGTGTCGTGACCACGTGTCGTGCCCATGTGTCGTGACCATGTATCGTGACCATGTGTCGTAAACATGTGTCGTGACCATGTATCGTGACCATGTGTCGTGACCATGTGTCGAGACCACGTGTAGTGGCCAAAGGTCTTGACCACGTGTCGTGACCACGTGTCTTGACCACGTGTAAAGACCATGTATCGTGACCACCTATCGTGACCACATGTCTTGAACACGTGTCGCGACCATGTGTCGTGACCACGTGTAATGACCACGTGTAGTGACCACGTGTCGTGACCACGTGTAATGACCACGTGTCGTGACCACGTGTCGTGACCACGTGTCTTGACCACGTGTAATGATCATGTGTCTTGACCACGTATCGTGACCACGTGTCGTGACCACGTGTCTTGACCACGTGTCTTGATCACGTGTCGTGACCATGTGTCGTGACCACGGGCAATGACCACGTGTCGTGACCACGTGTCGTACCACGTGACGTGACCACGTGTCGTGAACACGTGTCGTGACCATGTGTCGTGACCACGTGTAATGACCACGTGTCGTGACCACGTTTCGTACCACGTGTCATGACCACGTCTCGTGACCACGTGTCTGGACCACGTATCGTGACCACGTGTCCTGACCATGTGTCTTGATCACGTGTCGTGACCACGTGTCGTGAACACGTGTCGTAACTATGTGTCGTGAGCACGTGTCGTGACCACGTATCGTGACCACGTGTCTTGACCACGTGTCTTGACCACGTGTAATGACCATGTATCGTGACAATGTATCGTGACCATGTGTCGTGACCATGGGTCGTGACCACGTATCGTGTCCACGTGTCGTGACCACGTGTCGTGACCATGTGTCGTGACCACGTGTCGTGACCATGTGTCGTGACCACGTGTCGTGACCATGTGTCATGACCACGTGTCGTGACCACGTGTGGTGACCATGTGTCGTGACCACGTGTCGTGACCATGTGTCGTGACCATGTGTCGTGACGCTTAGTCGTGACCACGTGTCGTGCCCATGTGTCGTGACCACGTGTCCTGAACATGTGTCGTGACCACGTGTCGTTACCACGTGTCGTGACCACGTGTCGTGACCGCGTGTCGTGACCATGTGTCGTGACCACGTGTCGTGACCATGTGTCGTGACCATGTGTCGTGACCATGTGTCGTGACCATGTGTCGTGACGCCGTGTCGTGACCACGTGTCGTGCCCATGTGTCGTGACCACGTGTCCTGAACATGTGTCGTGACCACGTGTCGTTACCACGTGTCGTGACCACGTGTCGTGACCGCGTGTCGTGACCATGTGTCGTGACCATGTGTCGTGTCCATGTATCGTGACCATGTGTCGTGACCACGTGTCGTGATCATGCTTCGTGACGACGTGTGGTGACCATGTGTCGTGACCACGTTACGCCACCAAGTGTCGTGACCACGTGCCGTGGCCACGTGTCGTGACCACGTGTCGTCACCACCTGTCGTGACCACGTGTCGTGACCACGTGTCGTGACTATGTGTCGTGACCACGTGTCGTGCCCATGTGTCGTGACCATGTATCGTGACCATGTGTCGTAAACATGTGTCGTGACCATGTATCGTGACCATGTGTCGTGACCACGTGTCCTGACCATGTGTCGTGACCATGGGTCGTGACCACGTGTCGTTACCACGTGTCGTGACCATGTGTCGTGACCACGTGTCGTGACCACGTGTCGTGACCACGTGTCTTATGCACGTGTAATGACCATGTATCTTGACCACGTATAGTGACCATGTGGCGTGACCATGTGTCGTGACCACGTATCGTGACCACGTGTCTTGACCACGTGTCGTGACCATGTGTCGTGACTAAGTTTCGAGACCACGTGTAGTCACCATGTGACGTGAGTCTGTGTCGTGACCACGTGTCGTGACCATGTGTCGTGACCAGGTGACATGCGTCTATGTCGTGACCACGTGTCGTGACCATGTGTCTAGACCACGAGTAATGACCATGTGTCGTGACTATGAGTCCATACCACGTGTAGTGACCAAAGGTCCTGACCATGTGTCGTGACCATGTGTCGTGACCACGTGTAATGACCATGTGTCGTGACTATGTGTCGTGACCATGTGTCGTGACCACGTGTCGTGACCAAAGGTCCTGACTATGTTTCATGACCATGTGTCGTGACCACTTGTCGTGACCATGTGTCGTGACCATGTGTCGTGACCACGTATAATGACCATGTGTCGTGACCACGTATAATGACCATGTGTCGTGACCATGGGTCGTGCCCACGCGTCGTGACCATGTGTCGTGACCACGTGTCGTGTCCATGTGTCGTGACCATGTGTCGTGACCATGGGTCGTGATCACGTGTCGTGACAATGTGTCGTCACCACGTGTCGAGGCCATCTGTCGTGACCACTTGTCGTGACCATGTGTCGTGACCATGTGTAGTGACCACGTGTCGTGACCACGTGACGTGACCATGTGTCGTGACCACGTGTCGTGACCATGTGTCGTAAACATATGTCGTGACCATGTGTCGTGACCACCTGTCGTGACCACGTGTCGTGTCCATGTGTCGTGACCATGTGTCGTGACCATGAGTCGTGACCACGTGTCGTGACCACGTGTCGTGACCACGTGTGCTGACCGCGTGTCGTGACCACGTGTCGTGACCATGTGTCGTGACCATGTGTCGTTACCACGTGTTGTGACCATGTGTCGTTACCATCTGTCGTGACCATGTATCGTGACCATGTGTCGTGACCACGTGTCGTGACCATGTGTCGTGACCATGTGTCGTGACCACGTTACGCGACCACGTGTCGTAACCACGTGCCGTGACCAAGTGTCGTGACCACGGGTCGTCACCACGTGTCGTGACCACGTGTCGTGACCACGTGTCGTGACCACGTGTCGTGACTATGCGTCGTGACCACGTGTCGTGCCCATGTGTCGTGACCATGTGTCGTCACCATGTATCGTGACCATGTGTCGTGAACATGTGTCGTGACCATGTATCGTGACCATGTGTCTTGACCACGTGTCGTGACCACTTGTCTTGACCACGTGTAATGACCATATATCGTGTCCAGGTATCCTGACCACGTCGCTTTAGCACGTGTCGTGACCATGTGTCGTGACCACGTGTCGTGACCACGTGTCGTTACCACGTGTCGTGACCACGTGTCGTGAACACGTGTCTTGACCATGTGTAACGACCATGTATCGTGACAACGTATCGTGACCATGTGTCGTGACCATGGGTCGTGACCACGTATCGTGACCATGTGTCTTGACCAGGTGTAATGACCATGTATCGTGACCATGTGTTGTGACCACGTGCCGCGGCCACTTGTCGTGACCACGTGTCGTGAGCACGTGTCGAGACCACTTGTCGTGACCACGTGTCGTGACCATGTGTCGTGACCACGTGTCGTGACCATGTGTCGTGACCATGTGTCGTGACCATGTGTCGTGACCATGTGTCGTGACCACGTATCGTGACCATGTGTCGTGACCACGTGTCGTGACCATGTGTCGTGACCATGTATCGTGACCATGTGTCGTGACCGCGTGTCCTAACCATGTTTCGTGACGACGTGTCGTGACCATGTGTCGTGACCACGTTACGCGACCACGTGTCGTGACCACGTGCCGTGATCACGTGTTGTGTCCACGTGTCGTCACTACGTGTCGTGACCACGTGTCGTGACTATGTGTCGTGTCCACGTGTCGTGCCCATGTGTCGTGACCATGTGTCGTCACCATGTATCGTGACCATGTGTCGTGAACATGTGTCGTGACCATGTATCGTGACCATGTGTTGTGACCACGTGTCGTGTCCACGTGTCTTATGCACGTGTAATTACCATGTATCGTGACCACGTATAGTGACCATGTGGCGTGACCATGTGTCGTGACCACGTATCGTGACCACGTTTCGTGACCATGTGTCGTGACTAAGTTTCGAGACCACGGGTAGTGACCATGTGACGTGCGTCTGTGTCGTGACCACGTGTCGTGACCATGTGTCGTGACCAGGTGACATGCGTCTATGTCGTGACCACGTGTCGTGACCATGTGTCTAAACCACGAGTAATGACCATGTGTCGTGACTATGAGTCGATACCACGTGTAGTGACCAAAGGTCCTGACCATGTATCTTGACCATATGTCGTGACCACGTGTAATGACCATGTGTCGTGACTATGTGTCGTGACCATGTGTCGTGACCACGTGTAATGACCATGTGTCGTGACCATGTGTCGTGACCATGTATCTTGACCAAAGGTCCTGACTATGTTTCGTGACCATGTGTCGTGACCACGTGTAATGACCATGTGTCTTGACCACGTGTCGTGACCACGTGTCTTGACTACGTGTCTTGACCACGTGCCGTGACCACGTGTCGTGACCACGTGTCTTGACCACGTGTAAAGACCATGTAGCGTGTCCACGTATTGTGACCACATGTCTTGAACACGTGTCGCGACCATGTGTCGTGACCACGTATAGTGACCATGTGGCGTGACCATGTGTCGTGACCACGTATCGTGACCACGTTTCGTGACCATGTGTCGTGACTAAGTTTCGAGACCACGGGTAGTGACCATGTGACGTGCGTCTGTGTCGTGACCACGTGTCGTGACCATGTGTCGTGACCAGGTGACATGCGTCTATGTCGTGACCACGTGTCGTGACCATGTGTCTAAACCACGAGTAATGACCATGTGTCGTGACTATGAGTCGATACCACGTGTAGTGACCAAAGGTCCTGACCATGTATCTTGACCATATGTCGTGACCACGTGTAATGACCATGTGTCGTGACTATGTGTCGTGACCATGTGTCGTGACCACGTGTAATGACCATGTGTCGTGACCATGTGTCGTGACCATGTATCGTGACCAAAGGTCCTGACTATGTTTCGTGACCATGTGTCGTGACCACGTGTAATGACCATGTGTCTTGACCACGTGTCGTGACCACGTGTCTTGACTACGTGTCTTGACCACGTGCCGTGACCACGTGTCGTGACCACGTGTCTTGACCACGTGTAAAGACCATGTAGCGTGTCCACGTATTGTGACCACATGTCTTGAACACGTGTCGCGACCATGTGTCGTGACCACGTGTAATGACCACGTTCGTGACCAGGTGTCGTGACCACGTGTCTTGACCACGTGTAATGACCATGTATCGTGACCACGTATCGTGACCACGTGTCGTGACCACGTGTCGTGACCATGTGTCTTGACCACGTGTCGTGACCATGTGTCGTGACCACGGGTAATGACCACGTGTCGTGACCACGTGTCGTACCACGTGACGTGACCACGTGTCATGACCACGTGTCGTGAGCACGTGTCGTGACCACGTGTCTTGACCACGTGTAATGACCATGTATCGTGACAAGGTATCGTGACCATGTGTCGTGACCATGGGTCTTGACCACGTATCGTGACCATGTGTCTTGACCAGGTGTAATGACCATGTATCGTGACCACGTGTCGTGACCACGTGCCGTGGCCACTTGTCGTGACCACGTGTCGTGACCACGTGTCGTGACCACGTGTCATGACCATGTGTCGTGCCCATGTGTCGTGACCATGTGTCGTGACCATGTGTCGTGACCACTTGTCGTGACCATGTGTCGTGTCCACGTGTCGTGACCATGTGTCGTGACCACGTGTCGTGACCACGTGTCGTGACCATGTGTCGTGACCACGTGTCCTGACCATGTGTCGTGACCACGTGTCGTGACCACGTGTCGTGACCACGTGTCGTGACCACGTGTCGTGACCACGTGTCGTGACCACGTGTCGTGACCACGTGTCGTGACCATGTGTCGTGACCATGTGTCGTGACGCCGTGTCGTGACCACGTGTCGTGACAATGTGTCGTGACCACGTGTCCTGACCATGTGGCGTGACCACGTGTCGTGACCACTTGTCGTGACCACGTGTCGTGACCATGTGTCGTGACAACGTGTCGTGACCACGTGTCGTGACCATGTGTCGTGAACATGTGTCCTGACCATCCGTCGTGTCCATGTGTCGTGACCACGTCTCGTGACCATGTGTCGTGACCATGTGTCGTGACCACGTGTCTTGACCATGTGTCGTGACCACGTGTCGTGACTACGTGTCGTGACCACGTGTCGTGACCACGTGTCGTGACGCCGTGTCGTGACCATGTGTCGTGACCATGTGACGTGACCACGTGTCGTGACCATGTGTCGTGACCTTGTGTCGTGACCACGTGTCGTCACCATGTTTCGTGACAATGTGTCGTGACCATGTATTATGACCATGTGTCGTGACCACGTGTCGTGACCATGTGTCGTTTCCACGTGTCGTGACCACCTGTCGTGACTATATGCTTGACCACGTGTCGTGACCACGTGTCGTGACCACGTGTCGTGACCACGTGTCGTGACCACGTGTCGTGACCGCGTGTCGTGACCACGTGTCGTGACCGCGTGTCGTGACCACGTGTCGTGACCACGTGTCGTGACCACGTGTCGTGGCCATGTGTCGTGACCATGTACCGAGACCTTGTGTCGTGACCACGTGTCGTGACCACGTTTCGTGACGACGTGTCGTGACCATGTGTCGTGACCACGTTACGCGGCCACCTGTCGTTACCACGTGCCGTGACCACGTGTCGTCACCACGTGTCGTCACCACGTGTCGTGACCACGTGTCGTGACTATGTGTCGTGACCACGTGTCGTGCCCATGTGTCGTGACCATGTGTCGTGACCATGTATCGTGACCATGTGTCGAGAACATGTGTCGTGACCATGTATCGTCATCATGTGTTGTGACCACGTGTCATCACCATGTGTCGTGACCATGTGTCGTGACCATGTATCATGACCATGTGTCGTTTCCACGTGTCGTGACCACGTGTCGTGACTACGTGTCGTGACCACGTGTCGTGACGCCGTGTCGTGACCATGTGTCGTGACCACGTGTCGTCACCATGTGTCGTGACCAATTATCGTGACCATGTGTCGTGACCACGTGTCGTGACCATGTGTCGGATCCACGTGTCGTGACCACGTGTCGTGAGCACGTGACGTGACCACGTGTCGTGACCACGTGTAGTGACCACGTGTCCCAACCACATGTCGTGACCACGTGTCGTGACCACGTGTCGTGACCACGTGTCGTGTCCGCGAGTCCTGACCACGTGTCGTGACCACGTGTAGTGACCATGTCTCGTGACCATGTGTCGTGACCACGAGTCGTGACCATGTTTCGTGACGACGTGTCGTGACCATGTGTCGTGATCACGTTACGCGACCACGTGTCGTGACCACGTTCCGTGACCAGGTGTCGTCACCACGTGTCGTGACCACGTGTCGTGACCACGTGTCGTGACCACGTGTCGTGACTATGTGTCGTGACCACGTGCCGTGCCCATGTGTCGTGACCATGTATCGTGACCATGTGTCGTGGACATGTGTCGTGACCACGTGTCGTGACCACGTGTCGTGACCACGTGTCGTCACCACGTGTCGTCACCACGTGTCGTGCCCATTTGTCGTGACCATGTGTCGTGACCATGTATCGTGACCATGTGTCGTGAACGTGTGCCGTGACCATGTATCGTGACCATGTGTCGTGACCATGTATCGTGACCATGTGTCGTGACCACGTGTCGTGACCATGTGTCGTGACCACGTGTCGTGACCACGTGTCGTGACTATGTGTCGTGACTATGTGTCGTGACCACGTGTCGTGCCCATGTGTCGTGACCATGTGTCGTGACCATGTATCGTGACCATGTGTCGTGAACATGTGTCGTGACCATGTATCGTGACCATGTGTCGTGACCACGTGTCGTGACCATGTGTCGTTACCACGTGTCGTGTCCATGTGTCGTGACCATGTGTGGTGACTAAGCTTCGAGTTCACGTGTAGTGACCATGTGACGTGCGTCTGTGTCGTGACCACGTTTCGTGACCATGTGTCGTGAACAGGTGACATGCGTCTATGTCGTGACCACGTGTCGTGACCACGTGTCGTGACCACGTGTCGTGACCACGTGTCGTGACCACGTATCGTGACCACGTGTCTTGACCACGTGTTGTGAGCACGTGTCTTGACCACGTATGTTGACCACGTGCCGTGACCACGTGTTGTGACCACGTGCCTTGACCACTTGTAAAGACCATGTAACGTGACCACGTATCGTGACCACATGTCTTGAACACGTGTTGCGACCATGTGTTCCGACCACGTGTAATGACCACGTGTCGTGACCACGTGTCGTGACCACGTGTCTTGACCACGTGTAATGACCATGTATCGTGACCATGTATCGTGACCACGTATCGTGACCACGTGTCATGACCACGTGTCGTGATCACGTGTCTTGACCACGTGTCGTGACCATGTGTCGTGACCACGGGTAATAACCACGTGTCGTGACCACGTGTAGTACCATTTGAGGTGACCACGTGTCGTGACCACGTGTCGTCACCACGTGTCTTGACCACGTGTAATGACCATGTATCGTGACAACGTATCGTGACCATGTGTCGTGACCATGGGTCGTGACCACGTATCGGGACCATGTGTCTTGACCAGGTATAATGACCATGTATCGTGACCATGTGTCGTGACCACGTGTCGTGACCATGTGTCGTGACCACGTGTCGTGACCACGTGTCGTGACCGCGTGTCGTGACCGCGTGTCGTGACCATGTGTCGTGACCACGTGTCGTGACGATGTGTCGTGACCATGTGTCGTGACCATGTGTCGTGACCACGTGTTGTGACCATGTGTCGTGACCATGTGTCGTGACCATGTATCGTGAAAATGTGTCGTGACCACGTGTCGTGACCATGTTACGTGACGACGTGTCGTGACCATGTGTCGTGACCACGTTACGCGACCAACTGTCGTGACCACGTGCCGTGACCACGTGACGTCACCACGTGTCGTGACCGCGTGTCGTGAGTATGTGTCGTGACCACGTGTCGTGCCCATGTATCGTGACCATGTGTTGTGACCATGTATCGTGACCATGTGTCGTGAACATGTGTCGTGACCATGTATCGTGACCATGTGTCGTGACCACGTGTCGTGACCATGTGTCGTGACCACGTGTCGTGACCATGTGTCGTGACCACGTATCGTGAGCACGTGACGTGACCACGTGTCGTGACCACGTGTCAAGACCACGTGTCGTGACAACGTGTCGTGACTATGTGTCGTGACCACGTGTCGTGACCATGTGTCGTGACCATGTGTCGTGACCATGTGTCGTGATCATGGGTGGTGACCACGTGTCGTGACCATTTGTGTCGTGACCACGTGTCGTGTCCAATTGTCGTGACCATGTGTCGTGACCATGGGTCGTGACCACGTGTCGTGACCATGTGTCGTCACCACGTGTCGTGGCCATGTGTAGTGACCACTTGTCGTGACCATGTGTCGTGACCACGTGTCGTGACCACGTGTCGTAACCATGTGTCGTGACCATGTGTCGTGACCATGTGTCGTGACCACGTGTCGTGACCACGTGTCGTCACCAGTGTCGTCTCCACGTGTCGTGCCCATGTGTCGTGACCATGTGTCGTGCCAATGTACCGTGACCATGTGTCGTGAACATTTGTCGTGACCATGTGTCGTGACCATGTGTCGTGACCACGTGTCGTGACTATGTGTCGTGACCACGTGTCGTGCCCATGTGTCGTGACCATGTGTCGTGACCATGTATCGTGACCATGTGTCGTGAACATGTGTCGTGACCATGTATCGTGACCATGTGTCGTGACCACGTGTCGTGACCACGTGTCGTTACCACGTGTCGTGTCCATGTGTCGTACCACGTGTCGCGACCATGTGTCGTGACTAAGTTTCGAGACCACGTGTAGTGACCATGTGACGTGCGTCTGTGTCGTGACCACGTGTCGTGACCATGTGTCGTGAACAGGTGACATGCGTCTATGTCGTGACCACGTGTCGTGACCACGTGTCGTGACCACGTGTCGTGACCACGTGTCGTGACCACGTGTCGTGACCACGTATCGTGACCACGTGTCTTGACCATGTGTCGTGACCACGTGTCTTGAGCACGTGTCTTGACCACGTGTGTTGACCACGTGCCGTGACCACGTGTTGTGACCACGTGTCTTGACCACGTGTAAAGACCATGTAACGTGACCACGTATCGTGACCACATGTCTTGAACACGTGTCGCGACCATGTGGTCCGACCACGTGTAATGGCCACGTGTCGTGACCACGTGTCGTGACCACGTGTCTTGACCACGTGTAATGACCATGTATCGTGACCACGTATCGTGACCACGTATCGTGACCACGTGTCGTGACCACGTGTCTTGACCACGTATCGTGACCACGTATCGTGACCACGTGTCGTGACCACGTGTCTTGACCATGTGTCGTGACCACGGGTAATAACCACGTGTCGTGACCACGTGTAGTACCACGTGAGGTGACCACGTATCGTGACCACGTGTCGTCACCACGTGTCTTGACCACGTGTAATGACCATGTATCGTGACAACGTATCGTGACCATGTGTCGTGACCATGGGTCGTGACCACGTATCGTGACCATGTGTCTTGACCAGGTGTAATGACCATGTATCGTGACCATGTGTCGTGACCACGTATCGTGACCACGTGTCGTGACCACGTGTCTTGACCACGTATCGTGACCACGTATCGTGACCACGTGTCGTGACCACGTGTCTTGAGCACATGTTCAGACCATGTGTCGTGACCACGGGTAATAACCACGTGTCGTGACCACGTGTAGTACCACGTGAGGTGACCACGTATCGTGACCACGTGTCGTCACCACGTGTCTTGACCACGTGTAATGACCATGTATCGTGACAACGTATCGTGACCATGTGTCGTCACCATGGGTCGTGACCACGTATCGTGACCACGTGTCTTGACCAGGTGTAATGACCATGTATCGTGACCATGTGTCGTGACCACGTGTCGTGACCACGTGTCGTGACCACGTGTCGTGACCATGTGTCGTGACCACGTATCGTGACCACTTGTCGTGTCCATGTGTCTTGACTACGTGTCGTGACCACGTGTCGTGACCATGTGTCGTGACCATGTGTCGTGACCACGTGTCGTGACCACGTGTCGTGACCATGTGTCGTGACCACGTGTCCTGACCATGTTACGTGACCACGTATCGTGACCATGTGCCGTGACCACGTGTCGTGACCACGTGTCGTGACCATGTGTCGTGACCATGTGTCGTGACGCCGTGTCGTGACCACGTGTCGTGACCATGTGTCGTGACCACGTGTCCTGACCATGTGTCGTGACCACGTGTCGTGACCACGTTTCGTGACCATGTGTCGTGACCATGTGTCGTGGCAACGTGTCTTGACCACGTGCCGTGATCACGTGTCGTGACCACGTGTTGACCACGTGTAAAGACCATGTATCTTGACCACGTATCATGACTACATGTGCTGAACACGTGTCGCGACCATGTGTCGTGACCACGTGTAATGACCTCGTGTCGTGACCACGTGTCGTGACCACGTGTCTTGACCACGTGTAATGACCATGTATCGTGACCACGTATCGTGACCACGTGTGGTGACCACGTGTTGTGAACACGTGTCGTGACCATGTGTCGTGACCACGTGTCGTGACAATGTGTCGTTTCTAAGTGTCATGACCACGTGTCGTGACTACGTGTCGTGACCACGAGTCGTGACCACGTGTCGTGACCACGTGTCGTGACGCCGTGTCGTGACCATGTGTCGTTACCACGTGTCGTCACCTTGTGTCCTGACCATGTATCGTGACCGTGTGTCGTGACCACGTGTCGTGACCATGTGTCGTGACCACGTGTCGTGAGCACGTGACGTGACCACATGTCGTGACCACGTGTAGTGACCACGTGTAGTGACCACGTGTCGTGACCACGTGTCATGACCACGTCTCGTGACTATGTGTCGTGACCACGTGTCGTGACCACGTGTCGTGACCATGTGTCGTGACCATGGGTCGTGACCACGTGTCGTGACCATGTGTCGTGACAACGTGTCGTGTCCATGGGTCGTGACCACGTGTCGTGACCATGTGTCGTCACCACGTGTGGTGGCCATGTGTCGTGACCACTTGTCGTGACCACGTGTCGTGACAACGGGTCGTGACCATGGGTCGTGACCATGTGTCGTGACCACGTGTCGTGACCATGTGTCGTGACCACGTGTCGTGACCACGTGTCGTGACCAAGTGTCGTGACCGCGTGTCGTGACCATGTGTCGTGACCATGTGTCGTGACCATGTGTCGTGACCACGTGTCGTGACCATGTTTCGTGACGACGTGTCGTGACCATGTGTCGTGACCACGTTACGCCACCACGTGTCGTGACCACGTGCCGTGACCACGTGTCGTGACCACGTGTCGTGACTATGTGTCGTGACCACGTGTCGTGCCCATGTGTCGTGACCATGTGTCGTGACCATGTATCGTGACCATGTGTCGTGAACAGGTGTCGTGACCATGTATCGTGACCATGTGTCGTGACCACGTGTCGTGACCATGTGTCGTGACCACGTGTCGTGACCATGTGTCGTGACCACGTGTCGTGAGCACGTGACGTGACCACGTGTCGTGACCACGTGTCATGACCACGTGTCGTGACTATGTGTCGTGACCACGTGTCGTGACCATGTGTCGTGACCACGTGTCGTGACCATGTGTCGTGACCATGGGTCGTGACCACGTGTCGTCTCCATGTGTCGTCACCACGTGTGGTGGCCATGTGTCGTGACCACTTGTCGTGACCACGTGTCGTGACAACAGGTCGTGACCATGGGTCGTGACCATGTGTCGTGACCACGTGTCGTGACCATGTGTCGTGACCACGTGTCGTGACCACGTGTCGTGACCAAGTGTCGTGACAGCGTGTCGTGACCATGTGTCGTGACCATGTGTCGTGACCACGTGTCGTGACCATGTTTCGTGACGACGTGTCGTGACCATGTGTCGTGACCACGTTACGCCACCACGTGTCGTGACCACGTGCCGTGACCACGTGTCGTGACCACGTGTCGTGACTATGTGTCGTGACCACGTGTCGTGCCCATGTGTCGTGACCATGTATCGTGACCATGTGTCGTGAACAGGTGTCGTGACCATGTATCGTGACCATGTGTCGTGACCACGTGTCGTGACCATGTGTCGTGACCACGTGTCGTGACCATGTGTCGTGACCACGTGTCGTGAGCACGTGACGTGACCACGTGTCGTGACCACGTGTCATGACCACGTGTCGTGACTATGTGTCGTGACCACGTGTCGTGACCATGTGTCGTGACCATGGGTCGTGACCACGTGTCGTCTCCATGTGTCGTGACCATGTGTCGTGACCATGGGTCGTGACCACGTGTCGTGACCACGTGTCGTCACCACGTGTCGTGGCCATGTGTCGTGACCACTTGTCGTGACCACGTGTCGTGACCACGTGTCGTGACCACGTGTCGTGACCATGTGTCGTGACGACGTGTCGTGACCACGTGTACTGACCATGTGTCGTGACCACGTATCGTGACCACGTGTCGTGACCACGTGTCGTGACCATGTGTCGTGACCATGTGTCGTGACGCCGTGTCGTGACCACGTGTCGTGACCATGTGTCGTGACCACGTGTCCTGACCATGTTACGTGACCACGTGTCGTGACCACGTGTCGTGACCACGTGTCGTGACCATGTGTCGTGACAACGTGTCGTGACCACGTGTCGTGACCATGTGTCGTGAACACGTGTCGTGACCATCCGTCGTGTCCATGTGTCGTGACCACGTGTCGTGACCATGTGTCGTGACCTTGGGTCGTGACCACGTGTCGTGACTACGTGTCGTGACCACGTGTCGTGACCACGTGTCGTGACGCCGTGTCGTGACCATGTGTCGTGACCATGTGTCGTGACCACGTGTCGTGACCATGTGTCGTGACCACGTGTCGTGAGCACGTGACGTGACCACGTGTCGTGACCACGTGTCGTGACCACGTGTCGTGGCCATGTGTCGTGACCACTTGTCGTGACCATGTGTCGTGACCATGTATCGTGACCACGTGTCGTGACCACGTGTCGTGACCATGTGTCGTGACCACGTGTCGTGACCATGTGTCGTAACCATATGTCGTGACCATGTGTCGTGACCACGTGTCGTGAGCACGTGACGTGACCACATGTCGTGACCACGTGTAGTGACCACGTGTAGTGACCACGTGTCGTGACCACGTGTCATGACCACGTCTCGTGACTATGTGTCGTGACCACGTGTCGTGACCACGTGTCGTGACCATGTGTCGTGACCATGGGTCGTGACCACGTGTCGTGACCATGTGTCGTGACAACGTGTCGTGTCCATGGGTCGTGACCACGTGTCGTGACCATGTGTCGTCACCACGTGTGGTGGCCATGTGTCGTGACCACTTGTCGTGACCACGTGTCGTGACAACGGGTCGTGACCATGGGTCGTGACCATGTGTCGTGACCACGTGTCGTGACCATGTGTCGTGACCACGTGTCGTGACCACGTGTCGTGACCAAGTGTCGTGACCGCGTGTCGTGACCATGTGTCGTGACCATGTGTCGTGACCATGTGTCGTGACCACGTGTCGTGACCATGTTTCGTGACGACGTGTCGTGACCATGTGTCGTGACCACGTTACGCCACCACGTGTCGTGACCACGTGCCGTGACCACGTGTCGTGACCACGTGTCGTGACTATGTGTCGTGACCACGTGTCGTGCCCATGTGTCGTGACCATGTGTCGTGACCATGTATCGTGACCATGTGTCGTGAACAGGTGTCGTGACCATGTATCGTGACCATGTGTCGTGACCACGTGTCGTGACCATGTGTCGTGACCACGTGTCGTGACCATGTGTCGTGACCACGTGTCGTGAGCACGTGACGTGACCACGTGTCGTGACCACGTGTCATGACCACGTGTCGTGACTATGTGTCGTGACCACGTGTCGTGACCATGTGTCGTGACCACGTGTCGTGACCATGTGTCGTGACCATGGGTCGTGACCACGTGTCGTCTCCATGTGTCGTCACCACGTGTGGTGGCCATGTGTCGTGACCACTTGTCGTGACCACGTGTCGTGACAACAGGTCGTGACCATGGGTCGTGACCATGTGTCGTGACCACGTGTCGTGACCATGTGTCGTGACCACGTGTCGTGACCACGTGTCGTGACCAAGTGTCGTGACAGCGTGTCGTGACCATGTGTCGTGACCATGTGTCGTGACCACGTGTCGTGACCATGTTTCGTGACGACGTGTCGTGACCATGTGTCGTGACCACGTTACGCCACCACGTGTCGTGACCACGTGCCGTGACCACGTGTCGTGACCACGTGTCGTGACTATGTGTCGTGACCACGTGTCGTGCCCATGTGTCGTGACCATGTATCGTGACCATGTGTCGTGAACAGGTGTCGTGACCATGTATCGTGACCATGTGTCGTGACCACGTGTCGTGACCATGTGTCGTGACCACGTGTCGTGACCATGTGTCGTGACCACGTGTCGTGAGCACGTGACGTGACCACGTGTCGTGACCACGTGTCATGACCACGTGTCGTGACTATGTGTCGTGACCACGTGTCGTGACCATGTGTCGTGACCATGGGTCGTGACCACGTGTCGTCTCCATGTGTCGTGACCATGTGTCGTGACCATGGGTCGTGACCACGTGTCGTGACCACGTGTCGTCACCATGTGTCGTGGCCATGTGTCGTGACCACTTGTCGTGACCACGTGTCGTGACCACGTGTCGTGACCACGTGTCGTGACCATGTGTCGTGACGACGTGTCGTGACCACGTGTACTGACCATGTGTCGTGACCACGTATCGTGACCACGTGTCGTGACCACGTGTCGTGACCATGTGTCGTGACCATGTGTCGTGACGCCGTGTCGTGACCACGTGTCGTGACCATGTGTCGTGACCACGTGTGCTGACCATGTTACGTGACCACGTGTCGTGACCACGTGTCGTGACCACGTGTCGTGACCATGTGTCGTGACAACGTGTCGTGACCACGTGTCGTGACCATGTGTCGTGAACACGTGTCGTGACCATCCGTCGTGTCCATGTGTCGTGACCACGTGTCGTGACCATGTGTCGTGACCTTGGGTCGTGACCACGTGTCGTGACTACGTGTCGTGACCACGTGTCGTGACCACGTGTCGTGACGCCGTGTCGTGACCATGTGTCGTGACCATGTGTCGTGACCACGTGTCGTGACCATGTGTCGTGACCACGTGTCGTGAGCACGTGACGTGACCACGTGTCGTGACCACGAGTCGTGACCACGTGTCGTGGCCATGTGTCGTGACCACTTGTCGTGACCATGTGTCGTGACCATGTATCGTGACCACGTGTCGTGACCACGTGTCGTGACCATGTGTCGTGACCACGTGTCGTGACCATGTGTCGTAACCATATGTCGTGACCATGTGTCGTGACCATGTGTCGTGACCAAGTGTCGTGACCACGTGTCGTGACCACGTGTCGTGACCATGTGTCGTGACCACGTGTATTGACCATGTGTCGTGACCACGTGTCGTGACCATGTGTCGTGACCCCGTGTCGTGACCACGTGTCGTGACCGCGTGTCGTGACCATGTGTCGTGACCTCGTGTCGTGACCATGTGTCGTGACCATGTGTCGTGACCACGTGTTGTGACCATGTGTCGTGACCATGTGTCGTGACCATGTATCGTGACCATGTGTCGTGACCACGTGTCGTGACCATGTTTCGTGACGACGTGTTTTGACCACGTTACGCGACCACGTGTCGTGACCACGTGCCGTGACCACGTGTCGTGACCACGTGTCGTGACTATGTGTCGTGACCACGTGTGGTGCCCATGTGTCGTGACCATGTGTCGTGACCATGTATCGTGACCATGTGTCGTGAACATTTGTCGTGAACATGTATCGTGACCATGTGTCGTGACCCCGTGTCGTGACCATGTGTCGTGACCACGTGTCGTGAGCACGTGACGTGACCACGTGTCGTGACCACGTGTCGTGACTATGTGTCGCCACCACGTGTCGTGACCATGTGTCGTGACCATGTGTCGTGACCATGTGTCGTGAACATGGGTCGTGACCACGTGTCGTGACCATGTGTCGTGACCACGTGTCGTGTCCATGTGTCGTGACCATTTGTCGTCACCATAGGTCGTGACCACGTGTCGTGACCATGTGTCGTCACCACGTGTCGTGGCCATGTGTCGTGACCACTTGTCGTGACAACGTGTCGTGACCATGTGTCGTGACCACGTGTCGTGACCACGTGTCGTGACCATGTGTCGTGACCATGTGTCGTGACCATGTGTCGTGACCACGTGTCGTGCCCATGTGTCGTGACCACGTGTCGTGACCATGTGTCGTGACCACGTGTCCTGACCATGTGTCGTGACCACGTATCGTGACCACGTGTCGTGACCACGTGTCGTGACCACGTGTCGTGACCATGTGTCGTGACCACGTGTCGTGACCATGTGTCCTGACCATGTGACGTGACCACGTGTCGTGACTATGTGTCGCCACCACGTGTCGTGACCATGTGTCGTGACCATGTGTCGTGACCATGTGTCGTGAACATGGGTCGTGACCACGTGTCGTGACCATGTGTCGTGACCACGTGTCGTGTCCATGTGTCGTGACCATGTGTCGTCACCATAGGTCGTGACCACGTGTCGTGACCATGTGTCGTCACCACGTGTCGTGGCCATGTGTCCTGACCATGTGTCGTGACAACGTGTCCTGACCACGTGTCGTGACCATCCGTCGTGTCCATGTGTCGTGACCACGTGTCGTGACCATGTGTCGTGACCATGTGTCGTGACCACGTGTCTTGACCATGTGTCGTACCACGTGTCGTGACTACGTGTCGTGACCACGTGTCGTGACGCCGTGTCATGACCATGTGTCGTGACCATGTGTCGTGACCACGTGTCGTGACCATGTGTCGTGACCTTGTGTCGTGACCTTGTGTCGTGACCACGTGTCGTCACCATGTGTCGTGACCATGTGTCGTGACCATGTATCGTGACCATGTGTCGTGACCACGTGTCTTGACCATGTGTCGTTTCCACGTGTCGTGACCACGTGTCGTGACCACGTGTCGTGGCCACGTGTCGCGACCGCGTGTCGTGACCGCGTGTCGTGACCACGTGTCGTGACCACGTGTCGTGACCATGTGTCATGACCACGTGTCGTGACCATGTGTCGTGACCATGTATCGTGACCATGTGTCGTGACCACGTGTCGTGACCATGTTTCGTGACGACGTGTCGTGACCATGTGTCGTGACCACGTTACGCGGCCACGTGTCGTGACCACGTGCCGTGACCACGTGTCGTCACCACGTGTCGTGACCACGTGTCGTGAGCACGTGTCGTGACTATGTGTCGTGACCACGTGTCGTGCCCATGTGTCGTGACAGTGTGTCGTGACCATGTATGGTGACCATGTGTCGTGAACATTTGTCGTGACCATGTATCGTGACCATGTGTCGTGACCACGTGTCGTCACCATGTGTCGTGACCATGTGTCGTCACCATGTGTCGTGACCATGTGTCGTGACCACGTGTCGTGACCACGTGTCGTGACGCCGTGTCGTGACCACGTGTCGTGACGCCGTGTCGTGAGCACGTGTCGTGACCATGTATCGTGACCATGTATCGTGACCATGTGTCGTGACCACGTGTCGTGACCATATTTCGTGACGACGTGTCGTGACCACGTGTCGTGATCACGTGCCGTGACCACGTGTCGTGACCACGTGTCGTCACCACGTGTCGTCACCACGTGTCGTGACCACGTGTCGTGACCACGTGTCGTGCCTCTGTGACGTGACCGCGTGCCGTGCCCATGTGTCGTCACCATGTGTCGTGATCATTTATCGTGACCATGTGTCGTGAACATGTGTCGTGACCATGTATCGTGACCATGTGTCGTGACCATGTATCGTGACCATGTGTCGTGACCACGTGTCGTGACCATGTTTCGTGACGACGTGTCGTGACCATGTGTCGTGACCACGTTACGCGACCACGTGTCGTGACCACGTGTCGTGACCACGTGTCGTGACCACGTGTCGTGACTCTGTGTCGTGACCACGTGCCGTGCCCATGTGTCGTGACCATGTATCGTGACCACGTGTCGTGCCCATGTGTCGTGACAGTGTGTCGTGACCATGTATGGTGACCATGTGTCGTGAACATGTGTCGTGACCATGTATCGTGACCATGTGTCGTGACCACGTGCCGTGACCACTTGTCGTGACCACGTGTCGTGACTATGTGTCGTGACCACGTGTCGTGACCGCGTGTCCTGACGACGTGTCGTGACCACGTGTCGAGACCATGTGTCGTGACCATGTGTCGTGACCACGTGTCGTGAGCACGTGTCGTGACCATGTCTCGTGACCATGTGTCGTGACCATGTATCGTGACCATGTGTCGTGACCACGTGTCGTGACCATATTTCGTGACGACGTGTCGTGACCACGTGCCGTGACCACGTGTCGTGACCACGTGTCGTCACCACGTGTCGTGACCACGTGTCGTGACCACGTCTCGTGACCACGTGTCGTGACTCTGTGTCGTGACCACGTGCCGTGCACATGTGTCGTGACCATGTGTCGTGATCATGTATCGTGACCATGTGTCGTGAACATGTGTCGTGACCACGTGTCGTGACCATGTGTCGTGACCATGTGTCATGAACATGTGTCGTGACCATGTATCGTGACCATGTGTCGTGACCACGTGCCGTGACCACGTGTCGTGACTATGTGTCGTGACCACGTGCCGTGCCCATGTGTCGTGACCATGTGTCGTGACCAAGTGTCGTGACCACGTGTCGTCACCACGTGTCGTGACCACGTGTCGTGACTATGTGTCGTGACCACGTGTCGTGCCCATGTGTCGTGACCATGTGTCGTGACCATGTATCGTGACCATGTGTCGTGAACATGTGTCGTGACCATGTATCGTGACCATGTGTCGTGACCACGTGTCGTGACCATGTGTCGTTACCACGTGTCGTGTCCATGTGTCGTGACCACGTGTCGTGACCATGTGTCGTGACTAAGTTTCGAGACCTCGTGTAGTGACCATGTGACGTGCGTCTGACTCGTGACCACGTGTCGTGACCATGTGTCGTAACCATATGTCGTGACCATGTGTCGTGACCATGTGTCGTGGTCACGACATAGACGCATGTCACCTGGTCACGACACATGGTCACGACACATGGTCACGACATATGGTTACGACACATGGTCACGACACGTGGTCACGACACATGGTCACGACACGTGGTCACGACACGTGGTCACGACACATGGTCACGACACATGTTCACGACAAGTGGTCACGACACATGGCCACGACACGTGGTGACGACACATGGTCACGACACGTGGTCACGACCCATGGTCACGACACATGGTCACGACACATGGACACGTCACGTTGTCACGACACATGGTCACGACACGTAGTCACGACCCATGGTCACGACACGTGGTCACGACACGTAGTCACGACACGTGGTCACGACACGTAGAAACGACACATGGTCACGACACGTGGTCACGACACGTGGTCACGACACGTGGTCACGACACGTGGTCACGATACGTGGTCACGATACATGGTCATTACACGTGGTCAAGACACGTGGTCACGACACGTGGTCATTACACGTGGTCGGAACACATGGTCGCGACACGTGTTCAAGACATGTGGTCACGATACGTGGTCACGTTACATGGTCTTTACACGTGGTCAAGACACGTGGTCACGACACGTGGTCACGGCACGTGGTCACGACACGTGGTCACGGCACGTGGTCAAGACACGTGGTCAAGACACGTGGTCAAGACACGTGGTCACAACACGTGGTCAAGACACGTGGTCACGACACGTGGTCACGACATAGTCGCATGTCACCTGGTCAGGACACATGGTCACGACACGTGGTCACCACACAGACGCACGTCACATGGTCACTACACGTGGTCTCGAATCTTAGTCACGACACATGGTCACGACACGTGGTCACGACACATGGACACGACACGTGCTAACGACACATGGTCACGACACGTGGTCACGATACATGGTCACTATACATGGTCACGATACATGTTCACGACACGTGTTCACGACACATAGTCACGACACGTGGTCACGACACGTGGTGACGACACGTGGTCACGACACTTGGTCACGAATATGGTCACGACACATGGGCACGGCACGTGGTCGCGACACATAGTCACGGCACGTGGTCACGACACGTGGTCACGGCACGTGGTCACGACACATGGTCACGATACATGGTCACGAATAACGTTCACGACACATGGTCACGACACATGGTCACGACACATGGGCACGACACGTGGTGACGACACGTGGTCACGACACATGGTCACGGCACGTGGTCACGACACATGGTCACGACACATGTTCACGAAACATTGTCACGATACATGGTCACGACACATAGTCACCACAAATGGGCACGGCACGTGGTCACGACACGTGGTCACGACACGTGGTCACGACACGTGGTCACGACACGTGGTGACGACACGTGGTCACGACACGTGGTGACTACACGTAGTCACGACACGTGGTCACGGCACGTGGTCACGACACGTGGTCACGTAAAGTGGTCACGACACATGGTCACAACACGTCGTCCGAAACATGGTCACGACACGTGGTCACGACACATGGTCACGATACGTGGTCACGACACATGGTCACGAGACATGGTCACGACACGTGCTCACGACACGTGGTCACGACACATGGTCACGACACGTGGTCACGACACGTGGTCAGGACACGCGGTCACGACACGTGGTCACGACACGTGGTCACGACACATGGTCACGATTCATGGTCACGACACATGGTCAAGACACGTGGTCACGACACGTGGTCACGACACATGGTCACGACACACGGTCACGACACATGGTCATTACACGTGGTCACGACACATGGTCACGACACATGTTAACGACACATGGTTATTACACGTGGTCACGAGACATGGTCACGACACATGGTCCGGACCTTTGGTCACTACACGTGGTGTCGACACATGGTCACGACACGTGGTCACGACATAGACGCATGTCACCTGGTCACGACACATGACCACGACACGTGGTCACGACACAGACGCACGTCACATGGTCATTACACGTGGTCTCGAAACATAGTCACGACACATGGTCACGACACGTGGTCAAGACACGTGGTCAGGATACATGGTCACGACACATGCTCACGCCACATGGTCACGATACGTGGTCACGATACATGGTCATTACACGTGGATAAGACACGTGGTCACGACACGTGGTCACGACACATGGTCACGACACGTGGTCACGACACGTGGTCACGGCCCATGGTCACGACACATGATCACGACACATGGACACGACAAGTAGTCACGACACATGGTCACGTAATGTGGTCACAAGACATGGTCACGACACATGGTCACGACACATGGTCACGACACGTGGTCACGACACACAATCACGAAACGTGGTTACGACACGTGGTCACGAAACGTGGTCACGACACGTGGTCACGACACGTGGTCACGAGACGTGGTCACGAGACGTGGTCACGACACGTGGTCACGACACGTGGTCACGACACGTGGTCACGAAACGTGGTTGCGACACGTGCTCACTACACGTGGTCACGACACGTGGTCACGTCACGTGGTCACGACACGTGGTCACGACACATGGTCACGACACATGGTGACGACACGTGGTCACGACACATCGTCACGACACGGCGTCACGACACGCGGTCACGACAGGTGGTCACGACACGTGGTCACGACAGATGGTCACCTCACGTGGTCACGACAGGTGGTCACGACACGTGGTCACGACACGTGGTCACGACAAGTGGTCACAACACGTGGTCACGACACATGGTCACGACATGTGGTCACGTCACGTGGTCACCTCACGTGGTCACGTCACGTGGTCACGACACGTGGTCACGACACGTGGTCACGACACGTGGTCACGACACATGGTCACGATACATGGTCACGACACATGGTGACGACACATGGTCACGGTACATGGTCACGACACGGCGTCACGACACGTGGTCACGACACGTAGTCACGACACGTGGTCATGACACATGGTCAAGACACGTGTTCACCACACATGGTCACGGCACGTGGTCACGACACATGGACACGACACATGGACACGACACATTATCACGACACGTGGTCACGACACATGGTCACGACACATGGTCACGACACGTGGTCACGACTCCTGGTCAGGACCCGTGGTCACGACACGTGGTCACGACACATGGTCACGACACATGGTCACGACACATGGTTACGACAAATGGTCACGACACGTGGTCACGACACATGGTCGCGACACGTGGTCACGACACGTGGTCACGACGCATGGTCACGACACATGGTCAGGACACGTGGTCACGACACGTGGTCACGACACGTGGTCACGACACATGGTCACGACACATGGTTACGACACATGGTCACGACACGTGGTCACGACACATTGTCACGACCCGTGGTCACGACACGTGGTCACGACACATTGTCACGACAAGTGGTCACGACACATGGTCACGACACGTGGTCACGACACGTGGTCACGACACGTGGTCACGACACGTGGTCACGACCCATGGTCACGATACATGGTCACGACACATGGACACGACACGTGGTCACGACACATGGTCACGACACGTGGTCACGACCCATGGTCACGACACGTGGTCACGACCCATGGTCACGACACATGGTCACGACACATGGTCACGACACGTGGTCATGACACGTGGTCACGACACGTGGTCACGACACGTGGTCGCGAACGAGGTCAGTACACGTGGTCACGACACGTGGTCACGTCAGGTGCTCACGACACGTGGTCACGACACACGGTCACGACACGTGGTCACGACACATGGTCACGATACATGCTCACGACACATGGTGACGACACGTGGTCACGACACATGGTCACGACACGGCGTCAAGACACGTGGTCACGACACGTGGAAACGACACATGGTCACGACACGTGGTCACGATACATGGACACGACGGATGGTCACGACACGTGTTCACGACACATGGTCACGACACGTGGTCACGACACGTGGTCACGACACCTGGTCACGACACGTGGTCACGACACCTGGTCACGACACGTGGTCACGACATGTGGTCACGACACGTGGTCACGAAACATGGTCAGGACACGTGGTCACGACACATGGTCACGACACGTGGACACGACACGGCGTCACGACACATGGTCGCGACACATGGTCACTTCACGTGGTCACGACACGTGGTCATGACACATGGTCACGATACGTGGTCACGACACATGGTCAGGACACGTGGTAACCACACATGGTCACGACACATGGGCACGACACGTGGTCACGACACATGGTCACGAAAAGTGCTCACGACACGTGGTCATGACACATGGTCACGACACGTGGTCACAACACGTGGTCACGTAAAGTGGCCACGGCACGTGGTCACGACATACGGTCACGATACATGGTCATTACACCTGGTCAACACATGGTCACGATACGTGGTCACGACCCATGGTCACGACCCATGGTCACGACACGTGGTCACGACACGTGGCCACGACACGTGGTCACGACACGTGGCCACGACACGTGGTCACGACACATTATCATGACACATGGTCACGACACGTGCTAAAGCGACGTGGTCAGGATACCTGGACACGATATATGGTCATTACGAGTGGTCAAGACACGTGATCACGACACGTGGTCAAGACACGTGGTCAAACCACGTGGTCACGATACGTGGTCTAGACACATGGTCACGAGACGTGGTGATGACACGTGGTGACGAAACGTGGTACGACACGTGGTCACAAGTGGTCATCACACGTGGTCACGACACATGGTCACGACACGTGGTCACGACACGTGGTCACCTCACGTGGTACGACACGTAGTCACGACACGTGGTCATTACCCGTGGCCACGACACATGGTCACCAAACGTGGTCAAGACAGGTGCTCACGACACGTGGTCACGACACGTGGTCACGATACGTAGTCACGATACATGGTCATTACACGTGGTCAAGACACGTGGTCACGACACGTGGTCACGACACTTGGTCATTACACGTGGTCACGACACATGGTCGCGACATGTGTTCAAGACATGTGGTCACGATACGTGGTCACGATACATGGCCTTAACACGTGGTCAAGACACGTGGTCACGACACGTGGTCACGGCACGTGGACAAGACACGTGGTCAAGACACGTGGTCACGACACGTGGTCAAGACACGTGGTCACGATACGTGGTCACGACACGTGGTCTCGACACGTGGTCACGACACGTGGTCAAGACCTTTGGCCACTACACGTGGTCTCGACACATGGACACAACACATGGTCATTACACGTGGTCACGACACATGGTCACGAAACATAGTCAGCACCTTTGGTCACGACACATGGTCACGACAAATGGTCACGACACATGGTCATTACACGTGGTCACGACACATGGTCACGACACATAGTCACGACACATGCTCATTACATGTGGTCACGACACATGGTCACGACACATGGTAATGACCTTTGGTCACTACACGTGGAATCGACTCATAGTCACGACACATGGTCATTACTCGTGGTCTAGACAAATGGTCAAAACACGTGGTCACGACGTAGACGCATGTCACCTGGTCACGACACATGGTCACGACACGTGGTCACGACACAGACGCACGTCACATGGTCACTACACGTGGTCTCGAAACTTAGTCACGACACATGGTCACGACACGTGGTCAAGACGGGTGGTCACGATACGTGGTCACGACACATGGTCACGCCACATGGAGACTATACGTGGTCACGATAGATGGTCATTACACGTGCATAAGACACGTGGTCACGACACGTGGTCACGACACGTGGTCACGACACGTGGTCACGACACATGCGCACGACACGTGGTAACGACACCTGGTCACGACCCATGGTCACGACACATGGTCACGACACATGGACACGACACGTGGTCACGACACATGGTCACGATACATGGTCACGACACATTGTCACGAGACGTGGTCACGACACGTGGTCACTACACGTGGTCACGACACGTGGTCACGGCACGTGGTCACGGCACGTGGTCACGGCACGTGGTCACGACACGTGGCCGCGTAACGTGGTCACGACACATGGTCACGACACGTCGTCACGAAACATGGACACGACACGTGGTCACGACACATGGTCACGATACATGGTCACGACACATGGTCACGACACGTGGTGACGACACGTGGTCACGACACGTGGTCACGACACGTGGTCACGACACGTGGTCACGACACATGGTCAGGACACGTGGTCACGAAACATGGTCACGACACGTGGTCACGACACGGCGTCACGACACATGGTCACGACACGTGGTCACGACACGTGGTCACGACACGTGGTCACGACACGTGGTCACGACACGTGGTCACGACACGTGGTCACGACACGTGGTCACCACACATGGTCACGACACGTGGTCACGACACGTGGTCACGACACATGGTCACGACACGTGGTCACGACACGTGGTCACGACACGTGGTTACCATACATGGTCATTACACGTGGTCACGACACATGGTCACGATACATGGTCACGACACATGGTCATTACACGTGGTCACGACACGTGGTCACGACACATGGTCACGGTACATGGTCACGACAGGGCGTCACGACACGTGGTCACGACACGTAGTCAAGACACGTGGTCACGACACATGGTCACGACACGTGGTCACGACACATGGACACGAAACATGGTCACGACACGTGGTCACGACACGTGGTCACGACACATGGTCAACACACATGGTCACGACACATGGTCACGACACATGGACACGACACGTGGTCACGACACGTGGTCACGACAATTGGTCACGACACGTGGTCACTACACATGGTCAGGACACGTGGTCACGACACGTGGTCACGACAAATGGTCACGACACATGGTTACGACACATGGTCACGACACGTGGTCACGACACATGGTCACGACCCGTGGTCACGACACGTGGTCACGACACGTGGTCACGACACGTGGTCACGACCCATGGTCACGACACATGTTCACGACACATGGACACGACACGTGGTCACGACACATGGTCACGACACGTGGTCACGACACGTGTTCACGACACGTGGTCACGACACGTGGTCGCGAACGTGGTCAGTACACGTGGTTACGACACGTGGTCACGTCAGGTGCTCACGACACGTGGACACGACACATTCTCACGACACGTGGCCACGACACATGGTCACGATACATGCTCACGACAGATGGTGACAACACGTGGTCACGACACATGGGCACGACACGGCGTCACGACACGTGGTCACGACACGTGGTCACGACACGTGGTCACGACACGTGGAAACGACACATGGTCACGACACGTGGTCACGATACATGGAATCGACGGATGGTCACGACACGTGTTCACGACACGTAGTCACGACACGTGGTCACGACACGTGGTCACGACACGTGGTCACGACATGTGGTCACGACACGTGGTCACGACACGTGGTCACGACACATGGTCAGGACACGTGGTCACGACACATGGTCACGACAAGTGCTCACGACACGTGGTCATGACACATGGTCACGACACGTGGTCACGACACGTGGTCACGACACGTGGTCACGACAAGTGGTCACGACACGTGGTCACGACACGTGGCCACGACACGTGGTCACGACACATAGTCATGACACATGGTCACGACACGTGCTAAAGCGACGTGGTCAGGATACCTGGACACGATATATGGTGATTACGAGTGATCAAGACACGTGGTCACGACACGTGGTCAAGACACGTGGTCACCTCACGTGGTACGACACGTAGTCACGACACGTGGTCATTACCCGTAGTCACGACACATGGTCACCTCACGTGGTCAAGACAGGTGCTCACGACACGTGGTCACTAGTGGTCATTACACGTGGTCACGACACATGGTCACGACACATGGTCACGACACGTGGTCTCGACACGTGGTCACCTCACGTGGTACGACACGTAGTCACGACACGTGGTCATTACCCGTGGTCACGACACATGGTCACCACACGTGGTCAAGACAGGTGCTCACGACACCTGGTCACGACACGTGGTCACGATACGTGGTCACGATACATGGTCATTACACGTGGTCAAGACACGTGGTCACGACACGTGGTCACGACACTTGGTCATTACACGTGGTCACGACACATGGTCGCGACACGTGTTCAAGACATGTGCTCACGATACGTGGTCACGATACATGGCCTTTACTCGTGGTCAAGACACGTGGTCACGACACGTGGTCACGGCACGTGGAGAAGACACGTGGTCAAGACACGTGGTCACGACACGTGGTCAAGACACGTGGTCACGATACGTGGTCACGACACGTGGTCACGACACGTGGTCACGACACGTGGTCAAGACCTTTGGCCACTACACATGGTCACGTCACATGGTCATTACACGTGGTCACGACACATGGTCACGAAACATAGTCAGCACCTTTGGTCACGACACATGGTCACGACAAATGGTCACGACACATGGTCACGACAATGGTCATTACACGTGGTCACGACACATGGTCACGACACATAGTCACGACACATGCTCATTACATGTGGTCACGACACATGGTCACGACACATGGTCAGGACCTTTGGTCACTACACGTGGAATCGACTCATAGTCACGACACATGGTCATTACTCGTGGTCTAGACACATGGTCAAAACACGTGGTCACGACGTAGACGCATGTCACCTGGTCACGACACATGGTCACGACACGTGGTCACGACACAGACGCACGTCACATGGTCACTACACGTGGTCTCGAAACTTAGTCACGACACATGGTCACGACACGTGGTCAAGACGGGTGGTCACGATACGTGGTCACGACACATGGTCACGCCACATGGACACTATACGCGGTCACGATAGATGGTCATTACACGTATATAAGACACGTGGTCACGACACGTGGTCACGACACGTGGTCACGACACATGGTCACGACACGTGGTAACGACACCTGGTCACGACCCATGGTCACGACACATGGTCACGACACATGGACACGACACGTGGTCACGACACATGGTCACGATACATGGTCACGACACATAGTCACGACACGTGGTCACTACACGTGGTCACGACACGTGGTGACGACACGTGGTCACGACACGTGGTCACGGCACGTGGTCACGACACGTGGTCGCGTAACTTGGTCACGACACATGGTCACGACACGTCGTCACGAAACATGGACACGACACGTGGTCACGACACATGGTCACGATACATGGTCACGACACATGGTCACGACACATGGTCACGACACGTGGTCACGACACATGGTCACGACGCGCGGTCACGACACGTGGTCACGACACGTGGTCTCGACACGTGGTCTCGACACGTGGTCACGACACATGGTCAGGACACGTGGTCACGAAACAAGGTCACGACACGTGGTCACGACACGGCGTCACGACACGTGGTCACGACACGTGGTCACGACACGTGGTCACCACACATGGTCACGACACATGGTCACGACACGTGGTCACGACACATGGTCACGACACGTGGTCACGACACGTGGTCACGACACCTGGTTACCATACATGGTCATTACACGTGGTCACGACACATGGTCACGATACATGGTCACGACACATGGTCACGACACATGGTCACGACACGTGGTCACGACACATGGTCACGACACGTGGTCACGACACCTGGTCAGGACACGTGGTCACGACACGCGGTCACGACACATGGTCACGACAGATGGTCACGACACATGGTTACGACAAATGGTCACTACACGTGGTCACGACACATGGTCGCGACACGTGGTCACGACACGTGGTCACGACACATGGTCACGACACGTGGTCACGACACATGGTCAGGACACGTGGTCACGACACGTGGTCACGACACATGGTCACGACACATGGTTACGACACATGGTCACGACACGTGTTCACGACACATGGTCACGACCCGTGCTCACGACACGTGGTCACGACACATTCTTACGACACGTGGTCACGACACATGGTCACGACACGTGGTCACGACACGTGGTCACGACCCATGGTCACGACACATGTTCACGACACATGGACACGACACGTGGTCACGACACATGGTAACGACACGTGGTCACGACACCTGGTCACGACACATGGTCACGACACATGGTCACGACACGTGGTCACGACACGTAGTGACGACACGTGGTCATGACACGTGATCACGACACGTGGTCACGACACGTGGTCGCGAACGTGGTCAGTACACGTGGTCACGACACGTGGTCACGTCAGGTGCTCACGACACGTGGTCACGACACATGGTCACGACACGTGGTCACGACACATGGTCACGATACATGCTCACGACACATGGTGACAACACGTGGTCACGACATATGGTCACGACACGGCGTCACGACACGTGGTCACGACACGTGGTCACGACACGTGGAAACTTCCATTGGTCACGACACGTGGTCACGATTCATGGTAACGACGGATGGTCACGACACGTGTTCACGACACATGGTCACGACACGTGGTCACGACACGTGGTCACGACACGTGGTCACGACACGTGGTCACGACATGTGTTCACGACACGTGGTCACGACACCTGGTCACGACACGTGGTCACGACACGTGGTCACGACATGTGGTCGCGACACATGGTCACGACACATGGTCAGGACACGTGGTCACGACACAAGGTCGCGACACGTGGACACGACACGGCGTCACGACACATGGTCGCGACACATGGTCACGACACGTGGTCACGACACGTGGTCACGACACGTGGTCACGACACATGGTCACGATACGTGGTCACAACACATGGTCAGGACACGTGGTAACCACACATGGTCACGACACATGGTCACGACACGTGGTCACGACACGTGGTCACGACACATGGTCACGACAAGTGCTCACGACACGTGATAATGACACATGGTCACGACACGTGGTCACGACACGTGGTCACGACAAGTGGCCACGGCACGTGGTCACGACATATGGTCACGATACATGGTCATTACACCTGGTCAAGACACATTGCCACGATACGTGGTCACGACCCATGGTCACGACACATGGTCACGACACATAGTCACGACACGTGGTCACGACACGTGGTCACGACAGGTGGTCACGACACGTGGTCACGACACGTGGCCACGACACGTGGTCACGACACATAGTCATGACACATGGTCACGACACGTGCTAAAGCGACGTGGTCAGGATACCTGGACACGATATATGGTCATTACGAGTGGTCAAGACACGTGGTCACGACACGTGGTCAAGACACGTGGTCACGATACGTGATCTAGACACGTGGTCACGAGACGTGGTCATGACACGCGGTGACGACACGTGGTCACAAGTGGTCACGACACATGGTCACGACACGTGGTCACGACACGTGGTCACCTCACGTGGTACGACACGTCGTCACGACACGTGGTCATTACCCGTGATCACGACACATGGTCACCACACGTGGTCAATACAGGTGGTCACGACACGTGGTCACGACACGTGGTCACGATACGTGGTCACGACACGTGGTCACGATACCTGGTCACGATACATGGTCATTACACGTGGTCAAGACACGTGGTCACGACACGTGGTCACGACACTTGGTCATTAACACGTGGTCACGACACATGTTCGCGACACGTGTTCAAGACATGTGGTCACGATACGTGGTCACGATACATGGCCTTTACACGTGGTCAAGACACGTGGTCACGACACGTGGTCACGGCACGTGGACAAGACACGTGGTCAAGACACGTGGTCACGACACGTGGTCAAGACACGTGGTCACGATACGTGGTCACGACACGTGGTCACGACACGTGGTCACGACACATGGTCATTACACGTGGTCACGACACATGGTCACGAAACATAGTCAGCACCTTTGGTCACGACACATGGTCACGACAAATGGTCACGACACATGGTCACGACACATGGTCATTACACGTGGTCACGACACATAGTCACGACACATGCTCATTACATGTGGTCACGACACATGGTCACGACACATGGTCAGGACCTTTGGTCACTACACGTGGAATCGACTCATAGTCACGACACATGGTCATTACTCGTGGTCTAGACACATGGTCAAAACACGTGGTCACGACGTAGACGCATGTCACCTGGTCACGACACGTGGTCACGACACGTGGTCACGACACGTGGTCACGACACGTGGTCACGACACAGACGCACGTCACATGGTCACTACACGTGGTCTCGAAACTTAGTCACGACACATGGTCACGACACGTGGTCAAGACACGTGGTCACGATACGTGGTCACGACACATGGTCACGCCACATGGACACTATACGTGGTCACGATAGATGGTCATTACACGTGCATAAGACACGTGGTCACGACACGTGGTCACGACACGTGGTCACGACACATGGTCACGACACGTGGTAACGACACCTGGTCACGACCCATGGTCACGACACATGGTCACGACACATGGACACGACACGTGGTCACGAAACATGGTCACGATACATGGTCACGACACATTGTCACGACACGTGGTCACGACACGTGGTCACGACACGTGGTGACGACACGTGGTGACGACACGTGGTCACGGCACGTGGTCACGACACGTGGTCGCGTAACTTGGTCACGACACATGGCCACGACACGTCGTCACGAAACATGGACACGACACGTGGTCACGACACATGGTCACGATACATGGTCACGACACATGGTCACGACACATGGTCACGACACATGGTCACGATACATGGTTACGACACGCGGTCACGACACGAGGTCACGACAGGTGGTCACGACACGTGGTCACGACACATGGTCAGGACACGTGATCACGAAACATGGTCACGACACGTGGTCACGACACGGCGTCACGACACATGGTCACGACACGTGGTCACGACACGTGGTCACGACACGTGGTCACCACACATGGTCACGACACGTGGTCATTACACGTGGTCACGACGCATGGTCGCGACACGTGTTCAAGACATGTGGTCACAATACGTGGTCACGACACGTGGTCATTACACACGGTCACGATACGTGGTCACGACACGTGGTCACGATACATGGTCATTACACGTGGTCACGACACGTGGTCACGAAACGTGGTCACGACACATGGTCACGACCCATGGTCACGACACATGGTCACGACACATGGTCAAGACACGTGGTCACGACACATGGTCACGGCACATGGTCAAGACAAGTGGTCAAGACATGTGGTCACGACACATGGTCACGATACATGGTCATTACACCTGGTCAAGACACATGGTCACGATACGTGGTCACGATCTATGGTCACGACACATGGTCCCGATACGTTGTCACGATAGATGGTCATTACACGTGGTCAAGACACGTGGTCACGACACGTGGTCACGACAGGTGGTCACGACACGTGGTCACGACACGTGGTCACGACACGTGGTCACGACACGTGGTCACGACACGTGGTCACGACACGTGGTCACGACACGTGGTCACGACACGTGGTCACGACACGTGGTCACCACACGTGGTCACGACACATAGTTACGACACATGGTCACGACACGTGGTAAAGCGACGTGGTCACGATACCTGGTACGATATATGGTCATTACACGTGGTCAAGACACGTGGTCACGACACGTGGTCAACACACGTGGTCACGACACGTGGTCAAGACACGTGGTCAAAACACGTGGTCACAATACGTGGTCTAGACACGTGGTCACGAGACGCGCTCATGACACGTGGTGACGACACGTGGTACGACACGTGGTCACGACACGTGGTCATTACACGTGGTCACAACACATGGTCACGACACATGGTCACGTCACGTGGTACGACACGTGTTCACGACACGTGGTCAATACCCGTGGTCACGACACATGGTCAGGACACGTGGTCAAGACACGTGGTCACGACACTCGGTCACGACACGTGGTCACGATACATGGTCATTACACGTGGTCAAGACACGTGGTCACGACACATGGTCACGACACGTGCTCATTACACGTGGTCACGACACATGGTCGCGACACGTGATCAAGACATGTGGTCACGATACGTGGTCACGACACGTGGTCATTACACACGGATACGATACGTGGTCACGACACGTGGTCACGATACATGGTCATTACACGGGGTCAGGACACATGGTTACGACACGAGGTCACGATACGTGGTCACGATACATGGTCATTACACGTGGTCAAGACACCTGGTCACGACACGTGGTCACGACACGTGGTCACGACACATGGTCACGACAAATGGTCACGTCACATGGTCACGACACATGGTCACGATACGTGGTCACGATACATGGTCATTACACGTGGTCAAGACACCTGCTCACGACACGTGGTCACGACACGTGGTCACGACACATGGTCACGACACGTGGTCACGACACGTGGTCACGCCACGTGGTCACGACACGTGTTCACCTCACATGGTCAATACACATGGTCACGACACATGGTCACGAAACGTGGTCAAGACACATGGTCACGACACGTGCTCACGATACATGGTCACGACACGTGGTCACGATACATGGTCACGACACGTGGTCACGACAGATGGTCACGACACATGGTCACGACACGTGGTCACGACACGTGGTCACGACACATGTTCAAAATACATGGTCAAGACTCATGGTCACGATATGTGGTCGCGACACATGGTCACGACACGTGTTCAAGACATGTGGTCACGATACATGGTCATTACACGTGGTCAAGACACGTGGTCACGGCACGTGGTCAAGACACGTGGTCACGACACTTGGTCAAGGCACGTGGTCAAGACACGTGGTCACGATACGTGGTCACGACACGTGGTCACGACACGTAGTCAAGACCTTTGGCCACTACACGTGGTCTCGACACATGGTCAAGACACATGGTCATTACACGTGGTCACGAAACATGGTCAGGACCTTTGGTCACGACACATGGTCACGACACATGGTCACGACACATGGTCATTACACGTGGTCACGACAAATGGTCACGACACATAGTCACGACACATGGTCATTACACGTGGTCACGACACATGGTCACGACACATGGTCCGGACCTTTGGTCACTACACGTGGTATCGACACATAGTCACGACACAAGGTCATTACACGTGGTCTAGACACATGGTCACGACACGTGGTCACGACATAGACGCATGTCACCTGGTCACGACACGTGGTCACGACACAGGCGCACGTCACATGGTCATTACACGTGGTCTCGAAACATAGTCACGACACATGGTCACGCCACATGGTCACGATACGTGGTCACGATACATGGTCATTACACGTGGATAAGACACGTGGTCATGACACGTGGTCACGACACATGGTCACGACACGTGTTCACGACACGTGTTCACGACACGTGTTCACGACACGTGGTCACGGCCCATGGTCACGACACATGGTCACGACACATGATCACGACACGTGGTCACGACACATTGTCACGACACGTGGTCACGACACATCGTCACGACACATGGTCACGACACATGGTCACGACACATGGTCACGACACGTGGTCACGACACATGGTCACTACACGTGGTCACGACACGTGGTCACGACACGCGGTCACGACACATGGTCACGACACATGGTCACGATACGTGGTCACGATACGTGGTCACGACACATGGTCACGACACGTGGTCACGACACGTGGTCACGACACGTGGTCACGACACATGGTCAGGACACGTGGTCACGACACGTGGATACGACACAAGGTCACGACACATGTTACGACACATGGTCACGACACGTGGTCACGAAACATGGTCACTACACGTGGTCACGACACATGGTCAGGACACGTGGTCACGACACGTGGTCACGACACATGTTTACGACACATGGTCACGACACATGGTCACGACACATGGTCACGACACGTGGTCACGACACGTGATCACGACACATGGTCACGACACATGGTCACGACAAGTGGTCACGACAAGTGGTCACGACACATGGCCAAGACACGTGGTCACGACACATGGTCACGACAGGTGGTCGCGACACGTGGTCACGACCCATGGTCACGACACATGGTCACGACACATGGTCACGACACATGGAAACGACGCGTGGTCACGACCCATGGTCACGACACATGGTCACGACACATGGACACGACACGTGGTCACGACACATGGTCACGACACGTGGTCACGACCCATGGTCACGACACATGGTCACGACACATGGTCACGACACGTGGTCACGACACATAGTCAAGACACGTGGTCACGACACGTGGCCACGACACGTGGTCACGACACGTGATCGCGACACGTGGTCACTACACGTGGTCACGACACGTGCTCACGTCACGTGCCCACGACACATGGTCACGACACGTGGTCACGACATATGGTCACGACACATGGTCACGACACGGCGTCACGACACGTGGTCACGACACGTAGTCACGACACGTGGTGACGAAACGTAGAAACGACACATGGTCACGACTTGTGGTCACGACACATGGTGACGACACGTAGTCACGACACAAGGTCACGACACATGGTCACGACACGTGGTCACGACACATGGTCTCGACACATGGTCACGTCACGGCGTCAGGACACGTGTTCACGACACGTAGTCACGACACGTGGTCACGACACATGGTCAAGAGACGTGGTCACGACCCATGGTCACGACACATGGTCACGACACATGGACTCGACACGTGGTCACGACCCATGGTCACGACACATGGTCACGACACATGGTCACGACACATGGTCAAGACACATGGTCACGACACGTGGTCACGACACGTTGTCTCGACACGTTGTCACGACACATGTTCACGACGCGTGGTCACGACACGTGGACACGACACATGGACAGGACACGTGGTCACGACACATGGTCACGACACGTGGTCACGACACGGCGTCACGACACATGGTCACGACACGTGGTCACGACACGTGGTCACGACTCGTGGTCACGACTCGTGGTCACGACACATTCTCACGACACGTAGTCACGACACATGGTCACGACACATGGTCACGACACATGGTCACGACGCATGGTCACGATACGTTGTCACGATACATGGTCACGACACATTATCACGACACATGGTCACGACACGTGGTGTCGACACGTGGTCACGACACATGGTCACGAAACGTGGTCAGGACACGTGGTCACCACACGTGGTCACGACACGTGGTCGCGACACGTGGTCACTACACGTGGTCACGACACGTGGTCACGTCACGTGCTCACGACACGTGGTCACGAAACATGGTCACGACACGTGGTCACGACACATGGTCACGACACGTGGTCACGACACGTGGTGACGACACATGGTCACGATAATTGGTCACGACACATGGTGACGACACGTGGTCATGACACATGGTGACGACACCTGGTCATGACACATGGTCACGACACGGCGTCACGACACGTGGTCACGACACGTGGAAACGACACATGGTCACGACACGTGGTCTCAACACATGGTCACGATACATGGTCACGATAAATGGTGACGACACGTGGTCACGACACAAGGTCACGACACATGGTCACGACACGTGGTCACGACACATGGTCACGATACGGCGTCACGACACGTGGTCACGACACGTAGTCACGACACGTGGTCACGACACATTGTCACGACACGTGATCACGACACATGGACAAGACGGATGGTCACGACACGTGTTCACGACACATGGTCACGACACGTGGTCACGACACGTTGTCACGACACATGGTCGCGACACGTGATCACGACACATGGTCAGGACACGTGGTCTAGACACATGGTCACAACACGTGGTCACGACACATGGTCACGACACGTGGTCCCAATACATTGTCACGACAAGTGGTCACGACACGTGGTCACGACACGTGTTCACCTCACATGGTCACGACACATGGTCACGACACATGGTCACGAAACGTGGTCAAGACACATGGTCACGACACGTGGTCACGATACATGGTCACGACACGTGGTCACGACACATGGTCACGACACATGGTCACGACACGTGGTCACGACACGTGGTCACGACACATGTTCAAAATACATGGTCAAGACTCATGGTCACGATACGTGGTCGCGACACGTGGTCACGACACATGGTCACGAAACGTGTTCAAGAAATGTCGTCACGATACATGGTCATTACACGTGATCAAGACACGTGGTCACGACACGTGGTCACGGCACGTGGTCACGACACGTGGTCACGACACGTGGTAACGACACGTGGTCACGATACGTGGTCACGACACGTGGTCACGACACGTGGTGACGACACGTGGTCACGACACATGGTCATTACACGTGGTCACGAAACATGGTCAGGACCTCTGGTTACGACACATGGTCACGACACATGGTCATTACACGTGGTCACGACACATGGTCACGACACATAGTCACGACACATGGTCATTACACGTGGTCACGACACGTGGTCACGACACGAGGTCACGACACATGGCAACAGCACATGGTCACGACACATGGTCACGATACGTTGTCACGAGACATGGTCATTACACGTGGTCACGAAACATGGTCAGGACCTCTGGTTACGACACATGGTCACGACACATGGTCATTACACGTGGTCACGACACATGGTCACGACACATAGTCACGACACATGGTCATTACACGTGGTCAAGACACGTGGTCACGACACGTGGTCACGACACGTGGTCACGACACATGGTCAGGTCACGTGGTACGACAAGTGGTCACGACACGTGGTCATTACCCGTGGTCACGACACATGGTCAAGACACGTGGTCACGACACGTGGTCACGACACGTGGTCACGATACGTGGTCACGATACGTGGTCACGATACATGGTCATTACACGTGGTCACGACACGTGGTCATTACACGTGGTCACGACACATGGTCGCGACACGTGTTCAAGACATGTGGTCACGATACGTGGTCACGATACATGGTCTTTATACGTGGTCAAGACACGTGGTCACGACACGTGGTCACGGCACGTGGTCAAGACACGTGGTCATGACACGTGGTCAAGACACGTGGTCACGACACGTGGTCAAGACACGTGGTCACGATACGTGGTCACGACACGCGGTCACGACACGTGGTCATGACCTTTGGCCACTAAACGTGGTCTCGACACATGGTCATGACACATGGTCATTACACGTGGTCACGACACATGGTCACGAAACATTGTCAGGACCTTTGGTCACGACACATGGTCACGACTCATGGTCACGACACATGGTCATTACACGTGGTCACGACACATGGTCACGACACATAGTCACGACACATGGTCATTACACGTGGTCACGACACATGGTCACGACACATGGTCAGGACCTTTGGTCACTACACGTGGTATCGACTCATAGTCACGACACATGGTCATTACTCGTGGTCTAGACACATGGTCACGACACGTGGTCACGACATAGACGCATGTCACCTGGTCACGACACATGGTCATTACTCGTGGTCTAGACACATGGTCACGACACGTGGTCACGACATAGACGCATGTCACCTGGTCACGACACATGGTCACGACACAGACGCACGTCACATGGTCACTACACGTGGTCTCGAAACTTAATCACGACACATGGTCACGACAAGTGGTCAAGACACGTGGTCACGATACGTGGTCACGACACATGGTCACGCCACATGGTCACTATACGTGGTCACGATATATGGTCATTACACGTGCATAAGACACGTGGTCACGACACGTGGTCACGACACGTGGTCACGACACATGGTCACGACACGTGGTAACGACACGTGGTCACGATCCATGGTCACGACACACGGTCACGACACATGGACACGACACATGGACACGACGTGTGGTCACGACACATGGTCACGACACGTGGTCACGACACATGGTCACGATACATGGTCACGACACATGTTCACGACACATGTTCACGATACATGGTCACGACACATTGTCACGACACATGGGCACGACACGTGGTCACGACACATTGTCACGACACGTGGTCACGACACGTGGTCACGATCCGTGGTCACGACACGTGGTCACGACACGTGGTCACGACACGTGGTCACGACACGTGGTCACGACACGTGGTGACGACACGTGGTCACGACACGTGGTCACGGCACGTGGTCACGATACATGGTCACGACACATGTTCACGACACATGGTCACGATACATGGTCACGACACATGGTCACGACACATGGGCACGACACGTGGTCACGACACGTGGTCACGAAAGTGGTCACGACACATGGTCACGACACATGTTCACGACACATGGTCACGATACATGGTCACGACACATGGTCACGACACATGGGCACGGCACGTGCTCACGACACATAGTCACGACACGTGGTGACGACACGTGGTCACGACACGTTTTCACGGCACGTGGTCGCGTAACGTGATCACGACACATGGTCACGACACGTCGTCACGAAACATGGTCACGTCACGTGGTCACGACACATGCTCACGATACATGGTCACGACACATGGTCACGACACGTGGTCATGACACGTGGTCACGACACGCGGTCACGACACGTGGTCACTACACGTGGTCACGACACGTGGTCACGTCATGTGGTCACGAGTTAAGGTCACGACACGTGTTCACGACACGTGGTCACGACACGTGGTCACGACACATGGTCACGATAATTGGTCACGACACATGGTGACGACACGTGGTCACGACACCTGGTCACGACACGGCGTCACGATACGTGGTCACGACACGTGGTCACGACACGTGGTCACGACACGTAGTCACGACACATGGTCACGACACGTGGAAACGACACATGGTCACGATACATGGTCACGACACATGGTCACGACACATGGTGACGACACGTGTTCAAGACATGTCGTCACGATACATGGTCATTACACGTGATCAAGACACGTGGTCACGACACGTGGTCACGGCACGTGGTCACGACACGTGGTCACGACACGTGGTAACGACACGTGGTCACGATACGTGGTCACGACACGTGGTCACGTCACGTGGTGACGACACGTGGTCACGACACATGGTCATTACACGTGGTCACGAAACTTGGTCAGGACCTCTGGTTATGACACATGGTCACGACACATGGTCACGACACATGGTCATTACACGTGGTCACGACACATGGTCACGACACATAGTCACGACACATGGTCATTACACGTGGTCACGACACGTGGTCACGATACGTGGTCACGATACATGGTCATTACACGTGGTCAAGACACGTGGTCACGACACGTGGTCATTACACGTGGTCACGACACATGGTCGCGACACGTGTTCAAGACATGTGGTCACGATACGTGGTCACGATACATGGTCTTTATACGTGGTCAAGACACGTGGTCACGACACGTGGTCACGGCACGTGGTCAAGACACGTGGTCATGACACGTGGTCAAGACACGTGGTCACGACACGTGGTCAAGACACGTGGTCACGATACGTGGTCACGACACGTGGTCACGACACGTGGTCATGACCTTTGGCCACTACACGTGGTCTCGACACATGGTCACGACACATGGTCATTACACGTGGTCACGACACATGGTCACGAAACATTGTCAGGACCTTTGGTCACGACACATGGTCACGACTCATGGTCACGACACATGGTCATTACACGTGGTCACGACACATGGTCACGACACATAGTCACGACACATGGTCATTACACTAGGTCACGACACATGGTCACGACACATGGTCAGGACCTTTGGTCACTACACGTGGTATCGACTCATAGTCACGACACATGGTCATTACTCGTGGTCTAGACACATGGTCACGACACGTGGTCACGACATAGACGCATGTCACCTGGTCACGACACATGGGCATTACTCGTGGTCTAGACACATGGTCACGACACGTGGTCACGACATAGACGCATGTCACCTGGTCACGACACATGGTCACGACACAGACGCACGTCACATGGTCACTACACGTGGTCTCGAAACTTAATCACGACACATGGTCACGACAAGTGGTCAAGACACGTGGTCACGATACGTGGTCACGACACATGGTCACGCCACATGGTCACTATACGTGGTCACGATATATGGTCATTACACGTGCATAAGACACGTGTTCACGACACGTGGTCACGACACGTGGTCACGACACATGGTCACGACACGTGGTAACGACACGTGGTCACGACCCATGGTCACGACACATGGTCACGACACATGGACACGACGTGTGGTCACGACACATGGTCACGACACGTGGTCACGACACATGGTCACGATACATGGTCACGATACATGGTCACGACACGTGGTCACGACACGTGGTCACGCCACGTGGTCACGACACGTGTTCACCTCACATGGTCAATACACATGGTCACGACACATGGTCACGAAACGTGGTCAAGACACATGGTCACGACACGTGGTCACGACACGTGGTCACGACACATGGTCACGACACGTGGTCACGACACGTGGTCACGCCACGTGGTCACGACACGTGTTCACCTCACATGGTCAATACACATGGTCACGACACATGGTCACGAAACGTGGTCAAGACACATGGTCACGACACGTGCTCACGATACATGAGCACGACACGTGGTCACGATACATGGTCACGACACGTGGTCACGACAGATGGTCACGACACATGGTCACGACACGTGGTCACGACACGTGGTCACGACACATGTTCAAAATACATGGTCAAGACTCATGGTCACGATATGTGGTCGCGACACATGGTCACGACACGTGTTCAAGACATGTGGTCACGATACATGGTCATTACACGTGGTCAAGACACGTGGTCACGGCACGTGGTCAAGACACGTGGTCACGACACTTGGTCAAGGCACGTGGTCAAGACACGTGGTCACGATACGTGGTCACGACACGTGGTCACGACACGTAGTCAAGACCTTTGGCCACTACACGTGGTCTCGACACATGGTCAAGACACATGGTCATTACACGTGGTCACGAAACATGGTCAGGACCTTTGGTCACGACACATGGTCACGACACATGGTCACGACACATGGTCATTACACGTGGTCACGACAAATGGTCACGACACATAGTCACGACACATGGTCATTACACGTGGTCACGACACATGGTCACGACACATGGTCCGGACCTTTGGTCACTACACGTGGTATCGACACATAGTCACGACACAAGGTCATTACACGTGGTCTAGACACATGGTCACGACACGTGGTCACGACATAGACGCATGTCACCTGGTCACGACACGTGGTCACGACACAGGCGCACGTCACATGGTCATTACACGTGGTCTCGAAACATAGTCACGACACATGGTCACGCCACATGGTCACGATACGTGGTCACGATACATGGTCATTACACGTGGATAAGACACGTGGTCATGACACGTGGTCACGACACATGGTCACGACACGTGTTCACGACACGTGTTCACGACACGTGTTCACGACACGTGGTCACGGCCCATGGTCACGACACATGGTCACGACACATGATCACGACACGTGGTCACGACACATTGTCACGACACGTGGTCACGACACATCGTCACGACACATGGTCACGACACATGGTCACGACACATGGTCACGACACGTGGTCACGACACATGGTCACTACACGTGGTCACGACACGTGGTCACGACACGCGGTCACGACACATGGTCACGACACATGGTCACGATACGTGGTCACGACACATGGTCACGACACGTGGTCACGACACGTGGTCACGACACGTGGTCACGACACATGGTCAGGACACGTGGTCACGACACGTGGATACGACACAAGGTCACGACACATGTTACGACACATGGTCACGACACGTGGTCACGAAACATGGTCACTACACGTGGTCACGACACATGGTCAGGACACGTGGTCACGACACGTGGTCACGACACATGTTTACGACACATGGTCACGACACATGGTCACGACACATGGTCACGACACGTGGTCACGACACGTGATCACGACACATGGTCACGACACATGGTCACGACAAGTGGTCACGACAAGTGGTCACGACACATGGCCAAGACACGTGGTCACGACACATGGTCACGACAGGTGGTCGCGACACGTGGTCACGACCCATGGTCACGACACATGGTCACGACACATGGTCACGACACATGGAAACGACGCGTGGTCACGACCCATGGTCACGACACATGGTCACGACACATGGACACGACACGTGGTCACGACACATGGTCACGACACGTGGTCACGACCCATGGTCACGACACATGGTCACGACACATGGTCACGACACGTGGTCACGACACATAGTCAAGACACGTGGTCACGACACGTGGCCACGACACGTGGTCACGACACGTGATCGCGACACGTGGTCACTACACGTGGTCACGACACGTGCTCACGTCACGTGCCCACGACACATGGTCACGACACGTGGTCACGACATATGGTCACGACACGTGGTCACGACACATGGTCACGACACGGCGTCACGACACGTGGTCACGACACGTAGTCACGACACGTGGTGACGAAACGTAGAAACGACACATGGTCACGACTTGTGGTCACGACACATGGTGACGACACGTAGTCACGACACAAGGTCACGACACATGGTCACGACACGTGGTCACGACACATGGTCTCGACACATGGTCACGTCACGGCGTCAGGACACGTGTTCACGACACGTAGTCACGACACGTGGTCACGACACATGGTCAAGAGACGTGGTCACGACCCATGGTCACGACACATGGTCACGACACATGGACTCGACACGTGGTCACGACCCATGGTCACGACACATGGTCACGACACATGGTCACGACACATGGTCAAGACACATGGTCACGACACGTGGTCACGACACGTTGTCTCGACACGTTGTCACGACACATGTTCACGACGCGTGGTCACGACACGTGGACACGACACATGGACAGGACACGTGGTCACGACACATGGTCACGACACGTGGTCACGACACGGCGTCACGACACATGGTCACGACACGTGGTCACGACACGTGGTCACGACTCGTGGTCACGACTCGTGGTCACGACACATTCTCACGACACGTAGTCACGACACATGGTCACGACACATGGTCACGACACATGGTCACGACGCATGGTCACGATACGTTGTCACGATACATGGTCACGACACATTATCACGACACATGGTCACGACACGTGGTGTCGACACGTGGTCACGACACATGGTCACGAAACGTGGTCAGGACACGTGGTCACCACACGTGGTCACGACACGTGGTCGCGACACGTGGTCACTACACGTGGTCACGACACGTGGTCACGTCACGTGCTCACGACACGTGGTCACGAAACATGGTCACGACACGTGGTCACGACACATGGTCACGACACGTGGTCACGACACGTGGTGACGACACATGGTCACGATAATTGGTCACGACACATGGTGACGACACGTGGTCATGACACATGGTGACGACACCTGGTCATGACACATGGTCACGACACGGCGTCACGACACGTGGTCACGACACGTGGAAACGACACATGGTCACGACACGTGGTCTCAACACATGGTCACGATACATGGTCACGATAAATGGTGACGACACGTGGTCACGACACAAGGTCACGACACATGGTCACGACACGTGGTCACGACACATGGTCACGATACGGCGTCACGACACGTGGTCACGACACGTAGTCACGACACGTGGTCACGACACATTGTCACGACACGTGATCACGACACATGGACAAGACGGATGGTCACGACACGTGTTCACGACACATGGTCACGACACGTGGTCACGACACGTTGTCACGACACATGGTCGCGACACGTGATCACGACACATGGTCAGGACACGTGGTCTAGACACATGGTCACAACACGTGGTCACGACACATGGTCACGACACGTGGTCCCAATACATTGTCACGACAAGTGGTCACGACACGTGGTCACGACACGTGTTCACCTCACATGGTCACGACACATGGTCACGACACATGGTCACGAAACGTGGTCAAGACACATGGTCACGACACGTGGTCACGATACATGGTCACGACACGTGGTCACGACACATGGTCACGACACATGGTCACGACACGTGGTCACGACACGTGGTCACGACACATGTTCAAAATACATGGTCAAGACTCATGGTCACGATACGTGGTCGCGACACGTGGTCACGACACATGGTCACGAAACGTGTTCAAGAAATGTCGTCACGATACATGGTCATTACACGTGATCAAGACACGTGGTCACGACACGTGGTCACGGCACGTGGTCACGACACGTGGTCACGACACGTGGTAACGACACGTGGTCACGATACGTGGTCACGACACGTGGTCACGACACGTGGTGACGACACGTGGTCACGACACATGGTCATTACACGTGGTCACGAAACATGGTCAGGACCTCTGGTTACGACACATGGTCACGACACATGGTCATTACACGTGGTCACGACACATGGTCACGACACATAGTCACGACACATGGTCATTACACGTGGTCACGACACGTGGTCACGACACGAGGTCACGACACATGGCAACAGCACATGGTCACGACACATGGTCACGATACGTTGTCACGAGACATGGTCATTACACGTGGTCACGAAACATGGTCAGGACCTCTGGTTACGACACATGGTCACGACACATGGTCATTACACGTGGTCACTACACATGGTCACGACACATAGTCACGACACATGGTCATTACACGTGGTCAAGACACGTGGTCACGACACGTGGTCACGACACGTGGTCACGACACATGGTCAGGTCACGTGGTACGACAAGTGGTCACGACACGTGGTCATTACCCGTGGTCACGACACATGGTCAAGACACGTGGTCACGACACGTGGTCACGACACGTGGTCACGATACGTGGTCACGATACGTGGTCACGATACATGGTCATTACACGTGGTCACGACACGTGGTCATTACACGTGGTCACGACACATGGTCGCGACACGTGTTCAAGACATGTGGTCACGATACGTGGTCACGATACATGGTCTTTATACGTGGTCAAGACACGTGGTCACGACACGTGGTCACGGCACGTGGTCAAGACACGTGGTCATGACACGTGGTCAAGACACGTGGTCACGACACGTGGTCAAGACACGTGGTCACGATACGTGGTCACGACACGCGGTCACGACACGTGGTCATGACCTTTGGCCACTACACGTGGTCTCGACACATGGTCATGACACATGGTCATTACACGTGGTCACGACACATGGTCACGAAACATTGTCAGGACCTTTGGTCACGACACATGGTCACGACTCATGGTCACGACACATGGTCATTACACGTGGTCACGACACATGGTCACGACACATAGTCACGACACATGGTCATTACACGTGGTCACGACACATGGTCACGACACATGGTCAGGACCTTTGGTCACTACACGTGGTATCGACTCATAGTCACGACACATGGTCATTACTCGTGGTCTAGACACATGGTCACGACACGTGGTCACGACATAGACGCATGTCACCTGGTCACGACACATGGTCATTACTCGTGGTCTAGACACATGGTCACGACACGTGGTCACGACATAGACGCATGTCACCTGGTCACGACACATGGTCACGACACAGACGCACGTCACATGGTCACTACACGTGGTCTCGAAACTTAATCACGACACATGGTCACGACAAGTGGTCAAGACACGTGGTCACGATACGTGGTCACGACACATGGTCACGCCACATGGTCACTATACGTGGTCACGATATATGGTCATTACACGTGCATAAGACACGTGGTCACGACACGTGGTCACGACACGTGGTCACGACACATGGTCACGACACGTGGTAACGACACGTGGTCACGATCCATGGTCACGACACACGGTCACGACACATGGACACGACACATGGACACGACGTGTGGTCACGACACATGGTCACGACACGTGGTCACGACACATGGTCACGATACATGGTCACGACACATGTTCACGACACATGTTCACGATACATGGTCACGACACATTGTCACGACACATGGGCACGACACGTGGTCACGACACATTGTCACGACACGTGGTCACGACACGTGGTCACGATCCGTGGTCACGACACGTGGTCACGACACGTGGTCACGACACGTGGTCACGACACGTGGTCACGACACGTGGTGACGACACGTGGTCACGACACGTGGTCACGGCACGTGGTCACGATACATGGTCACGACACATGTTCACGACACATGGTCACGATACATGGTCACGACACATGGTCACGACACATGGGCACGACACGTGGTCACGACACGTGGTCACGAAAGTGGTCACGACACATGGTCACGACACATGTTCACGACACATGGTCACGATACATGGTCACGACACATGGTCACGACACATGGGCACGGCACGTGCTCACGACACATAGTCACGACACGTGGTGACGACACGTGGTCACGACACGTTTTCACGGCACGTGGTCGCGTAACGTGATCACGACACATGGTCACGACACGTCGTCACGAAACATGGTCACGTCACGTGGTCACGACACATGCTCACGATACATGGTCACGACACATGGTCACGACACGTGGTCATGACACGTGGTCACGACACGCGGTCACGACACGTGGTCACTACACGTGGTCACGACACGTGGTCACGTCATGTGGTCACGAGTTAAGGTCACGACACGTGTTCACGACACGTGGTCACGACACGTGGTCACGACACATGGTCACGATAATTGGTCACGACACATGGTGACGACACGTGGTCACGACACCTGGTCACGACACGGCGTCACGATACGTGGTCACGACACGTGGTCACGACACGTAGTCACGACACATGGTCACGACACGTGGAAACGACACATGGTCACGATACATGGTCACGACACATGGTCACGACACATGGTGACGACACGTGTTCAAGACATGTCGTCACGATACATGGTCATTACACGTGATCAAGACACGTGGTCACGACACGTGGTCACGGCACGTGGTCACGACACGTGGTCACGACACGTGGTAACGACACGTGGTCACGATACGTGGTCACGACACGTGGTCACGTCACGTGGTGACGACACGTGGTCACGACACATGGTCATTACACGTGGTCACGAAACTTGGTCAGGACCTCTGGTTATGACACATGGTCACGACACATGGTCACGACACATGGTCATTACACGTGGTCACGACACATGGTCACGACACATAGTCACGACACATGGTCATTACACGTGGTCACGACACGTGGTCACGACACGTGGTCACGATACGTGGTCACGATACGTGGTCACGATACATGGTCATTACACGTGGTCAAGACACGTGGTCACGACACGTGGTCATTACACGTGGTCACGACACATGGTCGCGACACGTGTTCAAGACATGTGGTCACGATACGTGGTCACGATACATGGTCTTTATACGTGGTCAAGACACGTGGTCACGACACGTGGTCACGGCACGTGGTCAAGACACGTGGTCATGACACGTGGTCAAGACACGTGGTCACGACACGTGGTCAAGACACGTGGTCACGATACGTGGTCACGACACGTGGTCACGACACGTGGTCATGACCTTTGGCCACTACACGTGGTCTCGACACATGGTCACGACACATGGTCATTACACGTGGTCACGACACATGGTCACGAAACATTGTCAGGACCTTTGGTCACGACACATGGTCACGACTCATGGTCACGACACATGGTCATTACACGTGGTCACGACACATGGTCACGACACATAGTCACGACACATGGTCATTACACTAGGTCACGACACATGGTCACGACACATGGTCAGGACCTTTGGTCACTACACGTGGTATCGACTCATAGTCACGACACATGGTCATTACTCGTGGTCTAGACACATGGTCACGACACGTGGTCACGACATAGACGCATGTCACCTGGTCACGACACATGGGCATTACTCGTGGTCTAGACACATGGTCACGACACGTGGTCACGACATAGACGCATGTCACCTGGTCACGACACATGGTCACGACACAGACGCACGTCACATGGTCACTACACGTGGTCTCGAAACTTAATCACGACACATGGTCACGACAAGTGGTCAAGACACGTGGTCACGATACGTGGTCACGACACATGGTCACGCCACATGGTCACTATACGTGGTCACGATATATGGTCATTACACGTGCATAAGACACGTGTTCACGACACGTGGTCACGACACGTGGTCACGACACATGGTCACGACACGTGGTAACGACACGTGGTCACGACCCATGGTCACGACACATGGTCACGACACATGGACACGACGTGTGGTCACGACACATGGTCACGACACGTGGTCACGACACATGGTCACGATACATGGTCACGATACATGTTCACGACACATGTTCACGATACATGGTCACGACACATTGTCACGACACATGGGCACGACACGTGGTCACGACACATTGTCACGACACGTGGTCACGACACGTGGTCACGATCCGTGGTCACGACACGTGGTCACGACACGTGGTCACGACACGTGGTCACAACACGTGGTGACGACACGTGGTCACGACACGTGGTCACGGCACGTGGTCACGACACATGGTCACGATACATGGTCACGACACATGTTCACGACACATGGTCACGATACATGGTCACGACACATGGTAACGACACATGGTCACGACACGTGGTCACGACACGTGGTCACGACACATGGTCACGACACATGTTCACGACACATGGTCACGATACATGGTCACGACACATGGTCACGATACATGGTCACGACACATGGTCACGACACATGGGCACGGCACGTGCTCACGACACATAGTCACGACACGTGGTGACGACACGTGGTCACGACACGTTTTCACGACACATGGTCACGACACGTCGTCACGAAACATGGTCACGTCACGTGGTCACGACACATGGTCACGATACATGGTCACGACACATGGTAACGACACGTGGTCATGACACGTGGTCACGACACGCGGTCACGACACGTGGTCACTACACGTGGTCACGACACGTGGTCACGTCATGTGGTCACGAGTTAAGGTCACGACACGTGTTCACGACACGTGGTCACGACACATGGTCACGATAATTGGTCACGACACATGGTGACGACACGTGGTCACGACACGGCGTCACGATACGTGGTCACGACACGTGGTCACGACACGTGGTCACGACACGTGGTCACGACACGTGGTCACGACACGTGGAAAAGACACATGGTCACGATACATGGTCACGACACATGGTCACGACACATGGTGACGACACGTGGTCACGACACATGGTCACGATACATGGTCACGACACATGGGCACGACACGTGGTCACGACACATAGTCACGACACGTGGTCATGACACGTAGTCACGACACGGCGTCACGATACGTGGTCACGACACATGGTCACGATAATTGGTCACGACACATGGTGACGACACGTGGTCACGACACCTGGTCACGACACGGCGTCACGATACGTGGTCACGACACGTGGTCACGACACGTGGTCGCGTAACGTGATCACGACACATGGTCACGACACGTCGTCACGAAACATGGTCACGTCACGTGGTCACGACACATGCTCACGATACATGGTCACGACACATGGTCACGACACGTGGTCATGACACGTGGTCACGACACGCGGTCACGACACGTGGTCACTACACGTGGTCACGACACGTGGTCACGTCATGTGGTCACGAGTTAAGGTCACGACACGTGTTCACGACACGTGGTCACGACACGTGGTCACGACACATGGTCACGATAATTGGTCACGACACATGGTGACGACACGTGGTCACGACACCTGGTCACGACACGGCGTCACGATACGTGGTCACGACACGTGGTCACGACACGTGGTCACGACACGTAGTCACGACACATGGTCACGACACGTGGAAACGACACATGGTCACGATACATGGTCACGACACATGGTCACGACACATGGTGACGACACGTGTTCAAGACATGTCGTCACGATACATGGTCATTACACGTGATCAAGACACGTGGTCACGACACGTGGTCACGGCACGTGGTCACGACACGTGGTCACGACACGTGGTAACGACACGTGGTCACGATACGTGGTCACGACACGTGGTCACGACACGTGGTGACGACACGTGGTCACGACACATGGTCATTACACGTGGTCACGAAACATGGTCAGGACCTCTGGTTACGACACATGGTCACGACACATGGTCATTACACGTGGTCACGACACATGGTCACGACACATAGTCACGACACATGGTCATTACACGTGGTCACGACACGTGGTCACGACACGTGGTCACGATACGTGGTCACGATACGTGGTCACGATACATGGTCATTACACGTGGTCAAGACACGTGGTCACGACACGTGGTCATTACACGTGGTCACGACACATGGTCGCGACACGTGTTCAAGACATGTGGTCACGATACGTGGTCACGATACATGGTCTTTATACGTGGTCAAGACACGTGGTCACGACACGTGGTCACGGCACGTGGTCAAGACACGTGGTCATGACACGTGGTCAAGACACGTGGTCACGACACGTGGTCAAGACACGTGGTCACGATACGTGGTCACGACACGTGGTCACGACACGTGGTCATGACCTTTGGCCACTACACGTGGTCTCGACACATGGTCACGACACATGGTCATTACACGTGGTCACGACACATGGTCACGAAACATTGTCAGGACCTTTGGTCACGACACATGGTCACGACTCATGGTCACGACACATGGTCATTACACGTGGTCACGACACATGGTCACGACACATAGTCACGACACATGGTCATTACACGTGGTCACGACACATGGTCACGACACATGGTCACGACACATGGACACGACACATGGACACGACGTGTGGTCACGACACATGGTCACGACACGTGGTCACGACACATGGTCACGATACATGGTCACGACACATGTTCACGACACATGTTCACGATACATGGTCACGACACATTGTCACGACACATGGGCACGACACGTGGTCACGACACATTGTCACGACACGTGGTCACGACACGTGGTCACGATCCGTGGTCACGACACGTGGTCACGACACGTGGTCACGACACGTGGTCACAACACGTGGTGACGACACGTGGTCACGACACGTGGTCACGGCACGTGGTCACGACACATGGTCACGATACATGGTCACGACACATGTTCACGACACATGGTCACGATACATGGTCACGACACATGGTCACGATACATGGTCACGACACATGTTCACGACACATGGTCACGACACGTGGTCACGACACGTGGTCACGACACATGTTCACGACACATGGTCACGATACATGGTCACGACACATGGTCACGATACATGGTCACGACACATGGTCACGACACATGGGCACGGCACGTGCTCACGACACATAGTCACGACACGTGGTGACGACACGTGGTCACGACACGTTTTCACGGCACGTGGTCGCGTAACGTGATCACGACACATGGTCACGACACGTCGTCACGAAACATGGTCACGTCACGTGGTCACGACACATGGTCACGATACATGGTCACGACACATGGTAACGACACGTGGTCATGACACGTGGTCACGACACGCGGTCACGACACGTGGTCACTACACGTGGTCACGACACGTGGTCACGTCATGTGGTCACGAGTTAAGGTCACGACACGTGTTCACGACACGTGGTCACGACACATGGTCACGATAATTGGTCACGACACATGGTGACGACACGTGGTCACGACACCTGGTCACGACACGGCGTCACGATACGTGGTCACGACACGTGGTCACGACACGTGGTCACGACACGTGGTCACGACACGTGGTCACGACACGTGGAAAAGACACATGGTCACGATACATGGTCACGACACATGGTCACGACACATTATGACGACACGTGGTCACGACACATGGTCACGATACATGGTCACGACACATGGGCACGACACGTGGTCACGACACATAGTCACGACACGTGGTCATGACACGTAGTCACGACACGTGGTGACGACACGTGGTCACGACACGTGGTCACGGCACGTGGTCACGACACGTGTTCTCGTAACGTGGTCACGAGACATGGTCACGATACGTCATCACGAAACATGGTCACGACACGTGGTCACGACACATGGTCACGATACATGGTCACGACACATGGTCACGACACATGGTCACGACACGTGGTGTCGACACGTGGTCACGACACATGGTCACGACACATCGTCACGACACGTGGTCACGACTCAAGGTCACGACACATGGTCACGACACGTGGTCACGACACATGGTCACGACACATGGTCACGACACGGCGTCACGACACGTGGTCACGACACGTGGTCACGACACGTAGTCACGACACGTGGTCACGACACATGGTCAAGACACGTGGTCACGACACATGGTCACGACACATGGTCACGACACGTGGTCACGACACATGGACAGGACGGATGGTCACGACACGTGTTCACGACACATGGTCACGACACGTGGTCACGACACGTTGTCACGACACATGGTCCCGACACGTGATCACGACACATGGTCAGGTCACGTGGTCTCGACACATGGTCACGACACGTTCACGACACATGGTCACGACACGTGGTCCCCACACATGGTCACGACACGTGGACACGACACGTGGTCACGACACGTGGTCAGGACACGTGTTCACTTCGAATGGTCACGACACATGGTCACGACACATGGTCACGAAACGTGGTCAAGACACATGGTCACGACACGTGGTCACGATACATGGTCACGACACGTGGTCACGACACATGGTCACCACAAATGTTCAAAATACATGGTCAAGACTCATGGTCACGATACGTGGTCGCGACACATGGTCACGACACATGGTCACGATACGGGGTCACGACACATGGTCATTACTCGTGGTCAAGACACGTGGTCACGACACATAGTCACGACACATGGTCACGAAACGTGTTCAAGACATGTGGTCACGATACATGGTCATTACACGTGGTCAAGACGCGTGGTCACGACACGTGGTCACGGCACGTGGTCACGACACGTGGTCACGACACGTGGTAACGACACGTGGTCACGATACGTGGTCACGACACGTGGTCAAGACACGTGGTCACGACACGTGGTCACGACACATGGTCATTACACGTGGTCACGAAACATGGTCAGGACCTCTGGTCACGACACATGGTCACGACACATGGTCACGACACATGGTCATTACACGTGGTCACGACAAATGGTCACGACACATAGTCACGACACATGGTCATTACACGTGGTCACGACACATGGTCACGACACGTGGTCACGACACGTGGTCACGACACATGGACAAGACGGATGGTCACGACACGTGTTCACGACACATGGTCACGACACGTGGTCACGACACGTTGTCACGACACATGGTCACGACACGTTATCACGACACATGGTCAGGACACGTGGTCTAGACACATGGTCACAACACGTGGTCACGACACATGGTCACGACACGTGGTCACGACACGTAGTCACGACACGTGGTCACGATACGTGGTCACGATACATGGTCATTACACGTGGTCAAGACACGTGGTCACGACACGTGGTCACGACACGTGGTCATTACACGTGGTCACGACACATGGTCGCGACACGTGTTCAAGACATGTGGGCACGATACGGGGTCACGATACATGGTCTTTATACGTGGTCAAGACACGTGGTCACGACCCGTGGTCACGGCACGTGGTCAAGACACGTGGTCACGACACGTGGTCAAGACACGTGGTCACGACACGTGGTCACGACACGTGGTCACGACACGTGGTCACGACACGTGGTCAAGACACATGGTCACGATACGTGGTCACGACACGTGGTCACGACACGTGGTCACGACACGTGGTCATGACCTTTGGCCACTACACGTGGTCTCGACTTATGGTCACGACACATGGTCATGACACGTGGTCACGACACATGGTCACGAAGCATAGTCAGGACCTTTGGTCACGACACATGGTCACGACACATGGTCACGACACATGGTCATGACACATGGTCATTACACGTGGTCACGACACATGGTCACGACACATAGTCACGACACATGGTCATTGCACGTTGGCACGACACATGGTCACGACACATGGTCAGGACCTTTGGTCACTACACGTGGTATCGACTCATAGTCACGACACATGGTCATTACTCGTGGTCTAGACACATGGTCACGACACGTGGTCACGACATAGACGCATGTCACCTGGTCACGACACATGTCCACGACACAGACGCACGTCACATGGTCACTACACGTGGTCTCGAAACTTAGTCACGGCACATGGTCACGACAAGTTGTCAAGACACGTGGTCACGATACGTGGTCACGACACATGGTCACGCCAAATGGTCACTATACGTGGTCACGATACATGGTCATTACACGTGCATAAGACACGTGGTCACGACACGTGGTCACGACACGTGGACACGACACATGGTCACGACACGTGGTAACGACACGTGGTCACGACCCATGGTCACGACACATGGTCACGACACATGGACACGACAGATGGACACGACTTGTGGTCACGACACATGGTCACGACACGTGGTCACGACACATGGTCACGATACATGGTCACGACACATGTTCACGACACATGGTCACGATACATGGTCACGACACATTGTCACGACACATGGGCACGACATGTGGTCACGACACATAGTCACGACACGTGGTCACGACACGTGATCACGACACGTGGTGACGACACGTGGTCACGACACGTGGTCACGACACATGGTCACGATACATGGTCACGATACATGTTCACGACACATGGTCACGATACATGGTCACGACACATGGTCACGACACATGGGCACGACACGTGGTGACGACACGTGGTCACGACACGTGGTCACGACACGTGGTCACTACACATGGTCACGACACATGTTCACGACACATGGTCACGATACATGGTCACGACACATGGTCACGACCGATGGGCACGGCACGTGGTTACGACACATAGTCACGACACGTGGCCACGACACGTGGTCACGACACGTGGTGACGACACGTGGTCACGACACGTGGTCACGGCACGTGGTCACGACACGTGCTCGTGTAACGTGATCACGACACGTCGTCACGAAACATGGTCACGACACGTGGTAACGACACATGGTCACGATACATGGTCACGACACATGGTCACGACACATGGTCACGACACATGGTCACGTCACGTGGTCAGGTCACGTGGTGTCGACACGCGGTCACGACACGTGGTCACTACACGTGGTCACGACACGTGGTCACGTCACGTGGTCACGAGTTAAGGTCACGACACGTGGTCACGACACGTGGTGACGAAACGTGTTCAAGACATGTGGTCACGATACATGGTCATTACACGTGGTCAAGACACGTGGTCACGACACGTGGTCACGACACGTGGTCACGGCACGTGGTCACGACACGTGGTCACGACACATGGTAACGACACGTGGTCACGATACGTGGTCACGACACGTGGTCACGACACGTGGTCACGACACGTGGTCACGAAACGTGTTCAAGACATGTGGTCACGATACATGGTCATTACACGTGGTCAAGACACGTGGTCACGACATGTGGTCACGGCACGTGGTCACGACACGTGGTCACGACACGTGGTAACGACACGTGGTCACGATAAGTAGTCACGACACGTGGTCACGACACGTGGTCACGACACGTGGTCACGACACGTGGTCACGACACGTGGTCACGAAACGTGGTCACGACACGTGGTCACGACACATGGTCACGACACATATTCACGACACATGGTCATTACACGTGGTCACGACACATGGTAACCCCACATGGTCCGCACCTTTGGTCACTACACGTGGTATCGACACATAGTCACGACACATGGTCATTACACGTGGTCTAGACACATGGTCTCGACACGTGGTCCCGACATAGGCGCATGTCACCTGGTCACGACACATGGCCACGACACGTGGTTACGACACAGACGCACGTCACATGGTCATTACACGTGGTCTCGAAACATAGTCACGACACATGGTCACGACACGTGGTCAAGACACGTGGTCACGATACGTGGTCACGACACATGGTCACGCCACATGGTCACGATACATGGTCATTACACGTGGATAAGACACGTGGTCACTACACGTGGTCACGACACATGGTCACGACACGTGGTCACGACACGTGGTCACGGCCCATGGTCACGACACATGGTCACGACACATGGTCACGACACGTGGTCACGACACATAATCACGACACGTGGTTACGACACGTGGTCACGAAACGTGGTCACGACACGTGGTCACGACACGTGGTGACGACACGTGGTTGCGACACGTGCTCACGACATGTGGTCACGACATGTGGTCACGACACGTGGTCACGACACGTGGTCACGACACGTAGTCACGACACGTGGTCACGACACGTGGTCATGACACATGGTCACGACACGTGGTCACGACACATGGTCACGATACATGGTCACGACACATGGTGACGACACGTGATCACGACACATGGTTACGACATATGGTCACGGTACGGCGTCACGACACGTGGTCACGACACGTGGTCACGACACGTGGTCACGACACGTGGTCACGACACGTGGTCACGACACATAGTCACGACACGTGGTCACGGCACGTGGTCACGACACGTGGTCACGACACGTGGTCACGACACGTGGTCACGACACGTGGTCACGACATGTGGTCAAGACACGTGGTCACGTCACGTGGTCACGACACGTGGTCACGACACAAGGTCACGACACGTGGTCACGACACGTGGTCACGACACGTGGTCACGACACGTGGTCACGATACATGGTCACGACACATGGTCACGACACATGGTGGCGACACGTGGTCACGACACATGGTCACGGTACATGGTCACGACTCGGCGTCACGACACGTGGTCACGAAGCGTGGTCACGACACCTAGTCACGACACGTGGTCACAATACATGGTCAAGACACGTGGTCACGACACATGGTCAGGACACGTGGTCACGACACATGGACACGACACATGGTCACGACACGTGGTCACTACTCGTGGTCACTACACGTGGTCACGACACATGGTCACAACACATGGTCACGACACATGGTCACGACACGTGGTCACGACACGTGGTCACGACACATGGTCACGACACATGGTCACGACACATAGTCACGACACGTGGTCATGACACGTGGTCACTACACGTGGTCACGACACGTGGTCACGTCACATGGTCACGACACGTGGTTACGACACATGGTCACGAAACGTGGTCACGACACACGGTCACGATACATGGTCACGACACAAGGTGACGACACGTGGTCACGACACGGCGTCACGACACGTAGTCACCACACGTGGTCACGACACGTAGAAACGACACATGGTCACCACACGTGGTCACGATACATGGTCACGACACATGGTCACGACACATTGTGACGACACGTGGTCACGATACAAGGTCACGACACATATTCACGACACGTGGTCACGACACATGGTCACGACACGGCGTCACGACACGTGGTCACGACAGGTGGTCACGACACGTAGTCACGACACGTAGTCACGACACATTGTCACGACACGTGGTGTCGACACGTGGTCACGACACATGGTCACGATACATGGTCACGACACATGGTCACGACACATGGTGGCGACACGTGGTCACGACACATGGTCACGGTACATGGTCACGACTCGGCGTCACGACACGTGGTCACGAAGCGTGGTCACGACACCTAGTCACGACACGTGGTCACAATAGATGGTCAAGACACGTGGTCACGACACATGGTCACGATACGTGGTCACGACACATGGACACGACACATGGTCACGACACGTGGTCACTACTCGTGGTCACTACACGTGGTCACGACACATGGTCACAACACATGGTCACGACACATGGTCACGACACGTGGTCACGACACGTGGTCACGACACGTGGTCACGACACATGGTCACGACACATGGTCACGACACATGGTCACGACACGTGGTCATGACACGTGGTCACGACACGTGGTCAAGAAACGTGGTCGCGAAACGTGGTCACTACACGTGGTTACGACACATGGTCACGAAACGTGGTCACGACACACGGTCACGACACAAGGTGACGACACGTGGTCAAGACACGGCGTTACGACACGTGGTCACGACACGTGGTCACGACACGTAGTCACCACACGTGGTCACGACACGTAGAAACGACACATGGTCACCACACGTGGTCACGATACATGGTCACGACACATGGTCACGACACATTGTGACGACACGTGGTCACGACACAAGGTCACGACACATATTCACGACACGTGGTCACGACACATGGTCACGACACGGCGTCACGACACGTGGTCACGACAGGTGGTCACGACATGTAGTCACGACACGTAGTCACGACACATTGTCACGACACGTGGTGTCGACACATGGTCACGGCACGTGGTCACGACACGTGGTCACGACACGTGGTCACGACACGTGGTCACGACACGTGGTCACGACACGTGGTCACGACACGTGGTCACGACACGTGGTCACGACACGTGGTCACGACACGTGGTCACGTCACGTACTCACGACACGTGGTCACGAAACATGGTCACGACACGTGGTCACGATACGTGGTCACGACACATGGTCACGATAATTGGTCACGACACATGGTGACGACACGTGGTCATGACACGTGGTCTAGACACATGGTCTCGACACGTGGTCCCGACATAGGCGCATGTCACCTGGCCACGACACATGGCCACGACACGTGGTTACGACACAGACGGACAACACATGGTCATTACACGTGGTCTCCAAACATAGTCACGACACATGGTCACGACACGTGGTCAAGACACGTGGTCACGATACGTGGTCACGACACATGGTCACGCCACATGGTCACGATACACGGTCATTACACGTGGATAAGACACGTGGTCACTACACGTGGTCACGACACGTGGTCACGACACATGGTCACGACACGTGGTCACGACACGTGGTCACGGCCCATGGTCACGACACATGGTCACGACACATGGTCACGACACGTGGTCACGACTCATAATCACGACACGTGGTTACGACACGTGGTCACGAAACGTGGTCACGACACGTGGTCACGACACGTGGCTGCGACACGTGCTCACGACACGTGGTCACGACACGTAGTCACGACACGTGGTCACGACACGTGGTCACGACACGTGGTCACGACACGTGGTCACGACACATGGTCACGACACGTGGTCACGACACATGGTCACGATACATGGTCACGACACATGGTGACGACACGTGGTCACGACACATGTTTACGACATATGGTCACGGTACGGCGTCACGACACGTGGTCACGACACGTGGTCACGACACGTGGTCACGACACGTGGTCACGACACATAGTCACGACACGTGGTCACGACACGTGGTCACGACACGTGGTCACGACACGTGGTCACGACACGTGGTCACGACACGTGGTCACGACACGTGGTCAAGACACGTGGTCACGTCACGTGGTCACGACACGTGGTCACGACACAAGGTCACGACACGTGGTCACGACGCGTGGTCACGACACGTGGTCACGATACATGGTCACGACACATGGTACGACACATGGTGGCGACACGTGGTCACGAGACATGGTCATGGTACATGGTCACGACTCGGCGTCACGACACGTGGTCACGAAGCATGGTCACGACACCTAGTCACGACACGTGGTCACAATACATGGTCAAGACACGTGGTCACGACACATGGTCACGACACGTGGTCACGACACATGGACACGACACATGGTCACGACACGTGGTCACTACTCGTGGTCACTACACGTGGTAACGACACATGGTCACAACACATGGTCACGACACATGGTCACGACACGTGGTCACGACACGTGGTCACGACACATGGTCACGACAAATGGTCACGACACATGGTCACGACACATGGTCACGACACATAGTCACGACACGTGGTCATGACACGTGGTCACGACACGTGGTCACGACACGTGGTCGCGACACGTGGTCACTACACGTGGTCACGACACGTGGTCACGTCACATGGTCACGACACGTGGTTACGACACATGGTCACGAAACGTGGTCACGACACACGGTCACGATACATGGTCACGACACAAGGTGACGACACGTGGTCACGACTCGGCGTCACGACACGTGGTCACGACACGTAGTCACCACACGTGGTCACGACACGTAGAAACGACACATGGTCACCACACGTGGTCACGATACATGGTCACGACACATGGTCTCGACACATTGTGACGACACGTGGTCACGACACAAGGTCACGACACATATTCACGACACGTGGTCACGACACATGGTCACGACATGGCGTCACGACACGTGGTCACGACAGGTGGTCACGACACGTAGTCACGACACGTAGTCACGACACATTGTCACGACACGTGGTGTCGACACGTGGTCACGACACATGGTCACGATACATGGTCACGACACATGGTCACGACACATGGTGGCGACACGTGGTCACGACACATGGTCACGGTACATGGTCACGACTCGGCGTCACGACACGTGGTCACGAAGCGTGGTCACGACACCTAGTCACGACACGTGGTCACAATACATGGTCAAGACACGTGGTCACGACACATGGTCACGACACGTGGTCACGACACATGGACACGACACATGGTCACGACACGTGGTCACTACTCGTGGTCACTACACGTGGTCACGACACATGGTCACAACACATGGTCACGACACATGGTCACGACACGTGGTCACGACACGTGGTCACGACACATGGTCACGACACATGGTCACGACACATGGTCACGACACGTGGTCATGACACGTGGTTACGACACGTGGTCACGACACGTGGTCGCGAAACGTGGTCACTACACGTGGTCACGACACGTGGTCACGTCACATGGTCACGACACGTGGTTACGACACATGGTCACGAAACGTGGTCACGACACACGGTCACGATACATGGTCACGATACAAGGTGACGACACGTGGTCACGACACGGCGTCACCACACGTGGTCACGACACGTAGAAACGACACATGGTCACCACACGTGGTCACGATACATGGTCACGACACATGGTCACGACACATTGTGACGACACGTGGTCACGACACAAGGTCACGACACATATTCACGACACGTGGTCACGACACATGGTCACGACACGGCGTCACGACACGTGGTCACGACAGGTGGTCACGACACGTAGTCACGACACGTAGTCACGACACATTGTCACGACTCGTGGTGTCGACACGTGGTCACGGCACGTGGTCACGACACGTGGTCACGACACGTGGGCACGACACGTGGTCACGACACGTGGTCACGACACGTGGACACGACACGTGGTCACGACACGTGGTCACGACACGTGGTCACGACACGTGGTCACGAAACATGGTCACGACACGTGGTCACGACACGTGGTCACGACACATGGTCACGATAATTGGTCACGACACATGGTGACGACACGTGGTCATGACACATGGTCACGACACGGCGTCACGACACGTGGTCACGACAGGTGGAAACGACACATGGTCACGACACGTGGTCACAACACATGGTCACGATACATGGTCACGACACATGGTGACGACACGTGGTCACGACACGTGGTCACGACACGTGGTCGCGACACATGGTCACGACAAGGCGTCACGACACGTGGTCACGATACGTGATCACGACACATGGTGAGGTCACGTGATCTCGACACATGGTCACGACACGTGGTCACGACACATGGTCTCGACACGTGGTCCCAACACATTGTCACGACAAGAGGTCACGACACGTGGTCACGACACGTGTTCACCTCACATGGTCACGACACATGGTCACGACACATGGTCACGAAGCGTGATCAAGACACATGGTCACGACACGTGGTCACGATACATGGTCACGACACGTGGTCACGACACATGGTCACGACACATGGTCACGACACGTGGTCTTGACACGTGGTCACGACACATGTTCAAAATACATGGTCAAGACTCATGGTCACGATACGTGGTCGCGACACATGGTCACGACACATGGTCACGATACGGGGTCACGACACATGGTCATTACTCGTGGTCAAGACACGTGGTCACGACACATGGTCACGAAACGTGTTCAAGGCATGTGGTCACGATACATGGTCATTACACGTGGTCAAGACACGTGGTCACGACACGTGGTCACGGCACGTGGTCACGACACGTGGTCACGACACGTGGTAACAACACGTGGTCACGATACGTGGTCACGACACGTGGTCACGACACGTGGTCACGACACGTGGTCACGACACGTGGTCACGACACATGGTCATTACACGTGGTCACGAAACATGGTCAGGACCTCTGGTCACGACACATGGTCAGGACACATGGTCACGACACATGGTCATTACACGTGGTCACGACCCATGGTCACGACACATAGTCACGACACATGGTCATTACACGTGGTCACGACACATGGTCACGACACGTGGTCACGACACGTGGTCACGACACATTGTCACGACACATGTTCACGACACATGGTCACGATACGTTGTCACGATACATGGTCATTACACGTGGTCAAGACACGTGGTCACGACACGTGGTCACGTCACGTGGTACGACAAGTGGTCACGACACGTGGTAACGATACGAGGTCACGATACATGGTCATTACACGTGGTCAAGACACGTGGTCACGACACGTGGTCATTACACGTGGTCACGACACATGGTCGCGACACATGTTCAAGACATGTGGTCACGATACGTGGTCACGATACATGGTTTTATACGTGGTCAAGACACGTGGTCACGGCACGTGGTCAAGACACGTGGTGAAGACACGTGGTCAAGACACGTGGTCACGACACGTGGTCACGACACGTGGTCATGACCTTTGGCCACTACACGTGGTCTCGACACATGGTCATTACACGTGGTCACGACACATGGTCACGAAACATAGTCAGGACCTTTGGTCACGACACATGGTCACGACACATGGTCACGACACATGGTCAATGCACGTGGTCACGACACATTGTCACGAGACATAGTCTCGACACATGGTCATTACACGTGGTCACGACACATGTTCACGACACATGGTCAGGACCTTTGGTCACTACACGTGGTATCGACTCATAGTCACGACACATGGTCATTACTCGTGGTCTAGACACATGGTCACGACACGTGGTCACGACATAGACGCATGTCACCTGGTCACGACACATGGTCACGACACAGACGCACGTCACATGGTCACTAAACGTGGTCTCGAAACTTAGTCACGACACATGGTCACGACAAGTGGTCAAGACACGTGGTCACGATACGTCGTCACGAAACATGGTCACGTCACGTGGTCACGACACATGGTCACGATACATGGTCACGACACGTGGTCACGTCATGTGGTCACGAGTTAAGGTCACGACACGTGGTCACGACACGTGGTCACGACACATGGTCACGATAATTGGTACCGACACATGGTGACGACACGTGGTCACGACACCTGGTCACGACACGGCGTCACGACACGTGGTCGCGACACGTGGTCACGACACGTAGTCACGACACGTGGTCACGACACGTGGAAACGACACATGGTCACGATACATGGTCACGACACATGGTCACGACACATGGTGATGACACGTGGTCACGACACATGGTCACGATACATGGTCACGACACATGTTCACGACACATGGTCACGATACATGGTCACGACACATGGTCACGACACATGGGCACGACACGTGGTCACGACACATAGTCACGACACGTGGTCATGACACGTGGTCACGACACGTGGTGACGACACGTGGTCACGGCACGTGGTCACGACACGTGGTCACGGCACGTGGTCACGACACGTGGTCGCGTAACGTTGTCACGACACATGGTCACGATACGTCGTCACGAAACATGGTCACGACACGTGGTCACGACACGTGGTCACGACACATGGTCACGATACATGGTCACGACACATGGTCACGACACATGGTCACGACACATGTTGTCGACACGTGGTCACGACACATGGTCACGACACGTGGTCAGGACACGTGGTCACGACACGTGGTCACGACACATGGTCACGACACGTGGTCACGACACATGGTCACGATAATTGGTCACGACACATGGTGACGACACGTGGTCATGACACGGCGTCACGACACGTGGTCACGACACGTGGAAACGACACATGGTCACGACACGTGGTCACAACGCATGGTCACGATACATGGTCACGACAAATGGTGACGACACGTGGTCACGACACAAGGTCACGACACATGGTCACGACACGTGGTGACGACAGATGGTCACGACACATGGTCACGACACGGCGTCACGACAAGTGGTCACGAAACGTGGTCACGACACGTAGTCACGACACGTGGTCACGACACATGGACAAGACGGATGGTCACGACACGTAATCACGACACATGGTCACGACACGTGGTCACGACACGTTGTCACGACACATGGTCGCGACACGTGATCACAACACATGGTCAGGACACGTGGTCTCGACACATGGTCACGACACGTGCTCACGACACATGGTCACGACACGTGGTCCCAACACATGGTCGCGACACGTGGTCACGACTTGTGGTCACGACACGTGGTCAGGACACGTGTTCACCTCACATGGTCACGACACATGGTCACGACACATGGTCACGAAACGTGGTCAGGACACATGGTCACGACCTGTGGTCACGATACATGGTCACGACACGTGGTCACGACACATGGTCACGACACATGTTCAAAATACATGGTCAAGACTCATGGTCACGATACGTGGTCGCGACACATGGTCACGACACATGGTCACGATACGGGGTAACGACACATGGTCATTACTCGTGGTCAAAACACGTGGTCACGACACATAGTCACGACACATGGTCACGACACATGGTCACGATACGTTGTCACGATACATGGTCATTACACGTGGTCAAGACACGTGGTCACGACACGTGGTCACGACACGTGGTCAAGAAACGTGGTCACGACACGTGGTCACGACACGTGGTCACTTCACGTGGTACGACACGTGGTCACGACACGTGGTCATTACCCGTGGTCACGACACATGGTCAAGACACGTGGTCAAGACACGTGGTCCCGACACGTAGTCAAGACACGTGGTCACGATACGTGGTCACGATACATGGTCATTACACGTGGTCAAGACACGTGGTCACGACACGTGGTCACGACACGTTGTCATTACACGTGGTCACGACACATGGTCGCCTCACGTGTTCAAGACATGTGGTTACGATACGTGGTCACGATACATGGTCTTTATACGTGGTCAAGACACGTGGTCACGACACGTGGTCACGGCACGTGGTCAAGACACGTGGTCAAGACACGTGGTCACGACACGTGGTCAAGTCACGTGTTCACGACACGTGGTCAAGACACGTGGTCACGATACGTGGTCACGACACGTGTTCACGACACGTGGTCACGACACGTGGTCACGACACGTGGTCATGACCTTTGGCCACTACACGTGGTCTCGACACATGGTCACTACACGTGGTCACGACACATGGTCACGAAACATAGTCAGGACCTTTGGTCACGACACATATTCACGACACATGGTCACGACACATGGTCATTACACGTGGTCACGACACATGGTCACGACACATAGTCACGACACAAGGTCATTACACGTGGTCACGACACATGGTCACGACACATGGTCAGGACCTTTGGTCACTGCACGTGGTAGCGACTCATAGTCACGACACATGGTCATTACTCGTGGTCTAGACACATGGTCACGACACGTGGTCACGACATAGACGCATGTCACCTGGTCACGACACATGTCCACGACACAGACGCACGTCACATGGTCACTACACGTGGTCTCGAAACTTAGTCACGACACATGGTCACGACAAGTGGTCAAGACACGTGGTCACGATACGTGGTCACAACACATGGTCACGCCACATGGTCACTATACATGGTCACGATACATGGTCACGACACATGTTCACGACACATAGTCACGACATGTGGCCGCGACACGTGGTCACGACACGTGGTGACGACACGTGGTCACGACACGTGGTCACGGCACGTGGTCACGGCACGTGCTCGTGTAACGTGATCACGACACATGGTCACGACACGTCGTCACGATACATGGTCACGACACCTGGTCACGACACATGGTCACGATACATGGTCACGACACATGGTCACGACACATGGTCACGACACGTGGTCACGACACGTGGTCACGACTAGCGGTCACGACACGTGCTCACTACACGTGGTCACGACACGTGGTCACGTCACGTGTTCACGATTTAAGGTCACGACACGTGGTCACGAAACGTGTTCAAGACATGTGGTCACGATACATGGTCATCACACGTGGTCACGACACGTGGTCGCGACACGTGGTCACGGCACGTGGTCACGGCACGTGGTCACGACAGGTGGTCACGACACGTGGTAACGATACGTGGTCACGATACGTGGTCACCACACGTGGTCACGACACGTGGTCACGACACGTGGTCACGACACGTGGTCACGAAACGTGTTCAAGACATGTGGTCACAATACATGGTCATTACATGTGGTCAAGACACGTGGTCACGACACGTGGTCACGGCACGTGGTCACGACACGTGGTCACGACACGTGGTAACGACACGTGGTCACGATACGTGGTCACTACACGTGGCCACGACACGTGGTCACGACATGTGGTCACGACACGTGGTCACGACACGTGGTCACGACACATGGTCACGACACATAGTCACGACACATGGTCATTGCACGTGGTCACGACACATGGTAACGACACATGGTCCGGACCTTTGGTCACTACACGTGGTATCGACACATAGTCACGACACATGGTCATTACACGTGGTCTAGACACATGGTCACGACACGTGGTCACGACATAGTCGCATGTCACCTGGTCACGACACATGGCCACGACACTTGGTTACGACACAGACGCACGTCACATGGTCATTACACGTGGTCTCGAAACATAGAAACGACACATGGTCACGACACGTGGTCAAGACACGTGGTCACGATACGTGGTCACGACACATGGTCACGCCACATGGTCACGATACATGGTCATTACACGTGGATAAGACACGTGGTCACTACACGTGGTCACGACATGTGGTCACGACACATGGTCACGACACGTGGTCACGACACGTGGTCACGGCCCATGGTCACGACAGATGGTCACGACACATGGTCACGACACGTGGCACGACACATAATCACGACACGTGGTTACGACACGTGGTCACGAAACGTGGTCACGACACGTGGTCACGACACGTGGTCACGACACGTGGTCACGACACGTGGTCACGACACGTAGTCACGAAACGTGGTTGCGACACGTGCTCACTACACGTGGTCACGACACGTGGTCACAACACGTGGTCACGACAGGTGGTCACGACACGTGGTCACGACACATGGTCACGATACGTGGTCACGACACATGGTGACGACACGTGGTCACGACACATGGTTACGACATATGGTCACGGTACGTTGTCACGACACGGGGTCACGGCACGTGGTCACGACACGTGGTCACGACACGTAGTCACGACACGTGGTCACGACACATAGTCACGACACGTGGTCACGACACGTGGTCACGACACGTGGTCACGTCACGTGGTCACGACACGTGGTCACGACACAACGTCACGACACGTGGTCACGACACGTGGTCACGACACATGGTCACGATACATGGTCACGACACATGGTCACGACACATGGTGACGACACGTGGTCACGACACATGGTCACGGTACATGGTCACGACTCGGCGTCACGACACGTGGTCACGAAGCGTGGTCACGACACGTAGTCACGTAACGTGGTCACGACACATGGTCACGACACGTGGTCACGACACGTGGTCACGACACATGGACACGACACATGGTCACGACACGTGGCCACGACACGTGGTCACTACACGTGGTCACGACATATGGTCACGACACATGGTCACGACACGTGGTCACGTAACGTGGACACGACACATGGTCACGACACATAGTCACGACACATAGTCACGACACGTGGTCATGACACGTGGTCACGACACGTGGTCGCGACACGTGGTCACTACACGTTTTCACGACACGTGGTCACGACACGTGGTCACGACACATGGTCACGACACGTGGTCACGACACACGGTCACGATACATGGTCACGACACAAGGTGACGACACGTGGCCACGACACGGCGTCACGACACGTGGTCACGACACGTAGTCACAACACGTGGTCACGACAAGTAGAAACGACACATGGTCACCACACGTGGTCACGACACATGGTCGCGATACATGGTCACGACACATGGTCACGACACATTGTGACGACACGTGGTCACGACACAAGGTCACGACACATATTCACGACACGTGGTCACGACACATGGTCACGACACGGCGTCACGACACGTAGTCACGACACGTAGTCACGAAACATGGTCACGACACATGGTCACGACACGTGGTGTCGATACGTGTCACGACACATGGTCACGACACGTGGTCACGGCACGTGGTCACGACACGTGGTCACGACACGTGGTCACGACACGTGGTCACGACACGTGGTCACGTCACGTGCTCACGATACGTGGTCACGAAAAATGGTCACGACACGTGGTCACGACACGTGGAAACGACACATGGTCACGACACGTGGTCACAACACATGGTCACGATACATGGTCACGACACATGGTGACGACCCGTGGTCACGACACAAGGTCACGACACGTGGTCACTACACATGGTCACGACACATGGTCACGACACGGCGTGACGACACGTGGTCACGACACGTGGTCACGACACGTAGTCACGACACGTGGTCAAGACACGTGGTTACGACACATGGTCACGACACGTGGTCACGACACATGAACAAGACGGATGGTCACGACCCGTTATCAAGACACATGGTCACGACACGTGGTCACGACACGTTGTCACGACACATGGTCGCGACACGTAATCACGACACATGGTCAGGACACGTGGTCTCGACACATGGTCACGACACGTGGTCACGACACATGGTCACGACACGTGGTCCCAACACATGGTCACGCCACGTGGTCACGGCACGTGGTCACGACACGTGGTCACGACACGTGTTCACCTCACATGGTCACGACACATGGTCACGACACCTGGTCACGAAACGTGGTCAAGACACATGGTCCCGACACGTGATCACGACACATAGTCACGACACATGGTCATTACAGGTGGTCACGACACATAATCACGACACATGGTCAAGACATGTGGTCACGATACGTGGTCGCGACACATTTTCATTACACGTGGTCACGACACATGGTCACGACACGTCGTCACTACACGTGGTCACGACACGTGGTCAAGACACGTGGTCTCGAAACATAGTCACGACACATGGTCATTACACGTGGTCACGACACATGGTCACGACACGTGGTCACGAAACATGGTCACGACACGTGGTCACTACACATGGTCACGATACATGGTCACGACACATGGTCACGACACATGGTCACGACACATGTTGTCGACACGTGGTCACGACACATGGTCACGACACGTGGTCAGGACACGTGGTCACGATACGTGGTCACGACACATGGTCACGACACGTGGTCACGACACATGGTCACGATAATTGGTCACGACACATGGTGACGACACGTGGTCATGACACATGGTCACGACACGGCGTCACGACACGTGGTCACGACACGTGGAAACGACACATGGTCACGACACGTGGTCACGACAGATGGTCATTATTCGTGGTCAAGACACGTGGTCACGACACATGGTCACGACACATGGTCACGATACGTTGTCACGATACATGGTCACGACACGGCGTCACGACAAGTGGTCACGACACGTGGTCACGACACGTAGTCACGACACGTGGTCACGACACATGGTCACGACACATGGTCACGAAACGTGGTCAGGACACATGGTCACGACCTGTGGTCACGATACATGGTCACGACACGTGGTCACGACACATGGTCACGACACATGTTCAAAATACATGGTCAAGACTCATGGTCACGATACGTGGTCGCGACACATGGTCACGACACATGGTCACGATACGGGGTCACGACACATGGTCATTACACGTGGTCAAGACACGTGGTCACGACACGTGGTCACGACACGTGGTCACAACACGTGGTACGACACGTGGTCACGACACGTGGTCATTACCCGTGGTCACGACACATGGTCAAGACACGTGGTCAAGACACGTGGTCACGACACGTAGTCAAGACACGTGGTCACGATACGTGGTCACGATACATGGTCATTACACGTGGTCAAGACACGTGGTCACGACACGTGGTCACGACACGTGGTCATTACACGTGGTCACGACACATGGTCGCGACACGTGTTCAAGACATGTGGTCACGATACGTGGTCACGATACATGGTCTTTATACGTGGTCAAGACACGTGGTCACGACACGTGGTCACGGCACGTGGTCAAGACACGTGGTCACGACACGTGGTCAAGTCACGTGTTCACGACACGTGGTCAAGACACGTGGTCACGACACGTGTTCACGACACGTGGTCACGACACGTGGTCATGACCTTTGGCCACTACACGTGGTCTCGACACATGGTCACGACACATGGTCATTACACGTGGTCACGACACATGGTCACGAAACATAGTCAGGACCTTTGGTCACGACACATATTCACGACACATGGTCACGACACATGGTCATTACACGTGGTCACGACACATGGTCACGACACATGGTCACGACACAAGGTCATTACACGTGGTCACGACACATGGTCACGACACATGGTCAGGACCTTTGGTCACTACACGTGGTATCGACTCATAGTCACGACACATGGTCATTACTCGTGGTCTAGACACATGGTCACGACACGTGGTCACGACATAGACGCATGTCACCTGGTCACGACACATGTCCACGACACAGACGCACGTCACATGGTCACTACACGTGGTCTCGAAACTTAGTCACGACACATGGTCACGACAAGTGGTCAAGACACGTGGTCACGATACGTGGTCACAACACATGGTCACGCCACATGGTCACTATACATGGTCACGATACATGGTCACGACACATGTTCACGACACATGGTCACGACACATGGGCACGGCACGTGGTTACGACACATAGTCACGACACGTGGCCACGACACGTGGTCACGACACGTGGTGACGACACGTGGTCACGGCACGTGGTCACGGCACGTGCTCGTGTAACGTGATCACGACACATGGTCACGACACGTCGTCACGAAACATGGTCACGACACCTGGTCACGACACATGGTCACGATACATGGTCACGACACATGGTCACGACACATGGTCACGACACGTGGTTACGACACGTGGTCACGACACGCGGTCACGACACGTGCTCACTACACGTGGTCACGACACGTGGTCACGTCACGTGTTCACGATTTAAGGTCACGACACGTGGTCACGACACGTGGTCATGAAACGTGTTCAAGACACGTGGTCACGGCACGTGGTCACGGCACGTGGTCACGCAGGTGGTCACGACACGTGGTAACGATACGTGGTCACGATACGTGGTCACCACACGTGGTCACGACACGTGGTCACGACACGTGGTCACGACACGTGGTCACGAAACGTGTTCAAGACATGTGGTCACAATACATGGTCATTACATGTGGTCAAGACACGTGGTCACGACACGTGGTCACGGCACGTGGTCACGACACGTGGTCACGACACGTGGTAACGACACGTGGTCACGATACGTGGTCACTACACGTGGTCACGACACGTGGTCACGACACGTGTTCACCTCACATGGTCACGACACATGGTCACGACACCTGGTCACGAAACGTGGTCAAGACACATGGTCCCGACACGTGATCACGACACATAGTCACGACACATGGTCATTACAGGTGGTCACGACACATAATCACGACACATGGTCAAGACATGTGGTCACGATACGTGGTCGCGACACATTTTCATTACACGTGGTCACGACACATGGTCACGACACGTAGTCACTACACGTGGTCACGACACGTGGTCAAGACACGTGGTCTCGAAACATAGTCACGACACATGGTCATTACACGTGGTCACGACACATGGTCACGACACGTGGTCACGAAACATGGTCACGACACGTGGTCACTACACATGGTCACGATACATGGTCACGACACATGGTCACGACACATGGTCACGACACATGTTGTCGACACGTGGTCACGACACATGGTCACGACACGTGGTCAGGACACGTGGTCACGATACGTGGTCACGACACATGGTCACGACACGTGGTCACGACACATGGTCACGATAATTGGTCACGACACATGGTGACGACACGTGGTCATGACACATGGTCACGACACGGCGTCACGACACGTGGTCACGACACGTGGAAACGACACATGGTCACGACACGTGGTCACAACACATGGTCACGATACATGGTCACGACAAATGGTGACGACACGTGGTCACGACACATGGTCACGACACGTGGTCACGACAGATGGTCATTATTCGTGGTCAAGACACGTGGTCACGACACATGGTCACGACACATGGTCACGATACGTTGTCACGATACATGGTCACGACACGGCGTCACGACAAGTGGTCACGACACGTGGTCACGACACGTAGTCACGACACGTGGTCACGACACATGGTCACGACACATGGTCACGAAACGTGGTCAGGACACATGGTCACGACCTGTGGTCACGATACATGGTCACGACACGTGGTCACGACACATGGTCACGACACATGTTCAAAATACATGGTCAAGACTCATGGTCACGATACGTGGTCGCGACACATGGTCACGACACATGGTCACGATACGGGGTCACGACACATGGTCATTATTCGTGGTCAAGACACGTGGTCACGACACATGGTCACGACACATGGTCACGATACGTTGTCACGATACATGGTCATTACACGTGGTCAAGACACGTGGTCACGACACGTGGTCACGACACGTGGTCACTTCACGTGGTACGACACGTGGTCACGACACGTGGTCATTACCCGTGGTCACGACACATGGTCAAGACACGTGGTCAAGACACGTGGTCACGACACGTAGTCAAGACACGTAGTCACGATACGTGGTCACGATACATGGTGATTACACGTGGTCAAGACACGTGGTCACGACACGTGGTCACGACACGTGGTCATTACACGTGGTCACGACACATGGTCGCGACACGTGTTCAAGACATGTGGTCACGATACGTGGTCACGATACATGGTCTTTATACGTGGTCAAGACACGTGGTCACGACACGTGGTCACGGCACGTGGTCAAGACACGTGGTCACGACACGTGGTCAAGTCACGTGTTCACGACACGTGGTCAAGACACGTGGTCACGATACGTGGTCACGACACGTGTTCACGACACGTGGTCACGACACGTGGTCATGACCTTTGGCCACTACACGTGGTCTCGACACATGGTCACGACACATGGTCATTACACGTGGTCACGACACATGGTCACGAAACATAGTCAGGACCTTTGGTCACGACACATATTCACGACACATGGTCACGACACATGGTCATTACACGTGGTCACGACACATGGTCACGACACATGGTCACGACACAAGGTCATTACACGTGGTCACGACACATGGTCACGACACATGGTCAGGACCTTTGGTCACTACACGTGGTATCGACTCATAGTCACGACACATGGTCATTACTCGTGGTCTAGACACATGGTCACGACACGTGGTCACGACATAGACGCATGTCACCTGGTCACGACACATGTCCACGACACAGACGCACGTCACATGGTCACTACACGTGGTCTCGAAACTTAGTCACGACACATGGTCACGACAAGTGGTCAAGACACGTGGTCACGATACGTGGTCACAACACATGGTCACGCCACATGGTCACTATACATGGTCACGATACATGGTCACGACACATGTTCACGACACATGGTCACGACACATGGGCACGGCACGTGGTTACGACACATAGTCACGACACGTGGCCACGACACGTGGTCACGACACGTGGTGACGACACGTGGTCACGGCACGTGGTCACGGCACGTGCTCGTGTAACGTGATCACGACACATGGTCACGACACGTCGTCACGAAACATGGTCACGACACCTGGTCACGACACATGGTCACGATACATGGTCACGACACATGGTCACGACACGTGGTTACGACACGTGGTCACGACACGCGGTCACGACACGTGCTCACTACACGTGGTCACGACACGTGGTCACGTCACGTGTTCACGATTTAAGGTCACGACACGTGGTCACGACACGTGGTCATGAAACGTGTTTAAGACACGTGGTCACGGCACGTGGTCACGGCACGTGGTCACGACAGGTGGTCACGACACGTGGTAACGATACGTGGTCACGATACGTGGTCACCACACGTGGTCACGACACGTGGTCACGACACGTGGTCACGACACGTGGTCACGAAACGTGTTCAAGACATGTGGTCACAATACATGGTCATTACATGTGGTCAAGACACGTGGTCACGACACGTGGTCACGGCACGTGGTCACGACACGTGGTCACGACACGTGGTAACGACACGTGGTCACGATACGTGGTCACTACACGTGGTCACGACACGTGGTCACGACACGTGTTCACCTCACATGGTCACGACACATGGTCACGACACCTGGTCACGAAACGTGGTCAAGACACATGGTCCCGACACGTGATCACGACACATAGTCACGACACATGGTCATTACAGGTGGTCACGACACATAATCACGACACATGATCAAGACATGTGGTCACGATACGTGGTCGCGACACATTTTCATTACACGTGGTCACGACACATGGTCACGACACGTAGTCACTACACGTGGTCACGACACGTGGTCAAGACACGTGGTCTCGAAACATAGTCACGACACATGGTCATTACACGTGGTCACGACACATGGTCACGACACGTGGTCACGAAACATGGTCACGACACGTGGTCACTACACATGGTCACGATACATGGTCACGACACATGGTCACGACACATGGTCACGACACATGTTGTCGACACGTGGTCACGACACATGGTCACGACACGTGGTCAGGACACGTGGTCACGATACGTGGTCACGACACATGGTCACGACACGTGGTCACGACACATGGTCACGATAATTGGTCACGACACATGGTGACGACACGTGGTCATGACACATGGTCACGACACGGCGTCACGACACGTGGTCACGACACGTGGAAACGACACATGGTCACGACACGTGGTCACAACACATGGTCACGATACATGGTCACGACAAATGGTGACGACACGTGGTCACGACACATGGTCACGACACGTGGTCACGACAGATGGTCATTATTCGTGGTCAAGACACGTGGTCACGACACATGGTCACGACACATGGTCACGATACGTTGTCACGATACATGGTCACGACACGGCGTCACGACAAGTGGTCACGACACGTGGTCACGACACGTAGTCACGACACGTGGTCACGACACATGGTCACGACACATGGTCACGAAACGTGGTCAGGACACATGGTCACGACCTGTGGTCACGATACATGGTCACGACACGTGGTCACGACACATGGTCACGACACATGTTCAAAATACATGGTCAAGACTCATGGTCACGATACGTGGTCGCGACACATGGTCACGACACATGGTCACGATACGGGGTCACGACACATGGTCATTATTCGTGGTCAAGACACGTGGTCACGACACATGGTCACGACACATGGTCACGATACGTTGTCACGATACATGGTCATTACACGTGGTCAAGACACGTGGTCACGACACGTGGTCACGACACGTGGTCACTTCACGTGGTACGACACGTGGTCACGACACGTGGTCATTACCCGTGGTCACGACACATGGTCAAGACACGTGGTCAAGACACGTGGTCACGACACGTAGTCAAGACAAGTAGTCACGATACGTGGTCACGATACATGGTCATTACACGTGGTCAAGACACGTGGTCACGACACGTGGTCACGACACGTGGTCATTACACGTGGTCACGACACATGGTCGCGACACGTGTTCAAGACATGTGGTCACGATACGTGGTCACGATACATGGTCTTTATACGTGGTCAAGACACGTGGTCACGACACGTGGTCACGGCACGTGGTCAAGACACGTGGTCACGACACGTGGTCAAGTCACGTGTTCACGACACGTGGTCAAGACACGTGGTCACGATACGTGGTCACGACACGTGTTCACGACACGTGGTCACGACACGTGGTCATGACCTTTGGCCACTACACGTGGTCTCGACACCTGGTCACGACACATGGTCATTACACGTGGTCACGACACATGGTCACGAAACATAGTCAGGACCTTTGGTCACGACACATATTCACGACACATGGTCACGACACATGGTCATTACACGTGGTCACGACACATGGTCACGACACATGGTCACGACACAAGGTCATTACACGTGGTCACGACACATGGTCACGACACATGGTCAGGACCTTTGGTCACTACACGTGGTATCGACTCATAGTCACGACACATGGTCATTACTCGTGGTCTAGACACATGGTCACGACACGTGGTCACGACATAGACGCATGTCACCTGGTCACGACACATGTCCACGACACAGACGCACGTCACATGGTCACTACACGTGGTCTCGAAACTTAGTCACGACACATGGTCACGACAAGTGGTCAAGACACGTGGTCACGATACGTGGTCACAACACATGGTCACGCCACATGGTCACTATACATGGTCACGATACATGGTCACGACACATGTTCACGACACATGGTCACGACACATGGGCACGGCACGTGGTTACGACACATAGTCACGACACGTGGCCACGACACGTGGTCACGACACGTGGTGACGACACGTGGTCACGGCACGTGGTCACGGCACGTGCTCGTGTAACGTGATCACGACACATGGTCACGACACGTCGTCACGAAACATGGTCACGACACCTGGTCACGACACATGGTCACGATACATGGTCACGACACATGGTCACGACACATGGTCACGACACGTGGTTACGACACGTGGTCACGACACGCGGTCACGACACGTGCTCACTACACGTGGTCACGACACGTGGTCACGTCACGTGTTCACGATTTAAGGTCACGACACGTGGTCACGACACGTGGTCATGAAACGTGTTCAAGACACGTGGTCACGGCACGTGGTCACGGCACGTGGTCACGACAGGTGGTCACGACACGTGGTAACGATACGTGGTCACGATACGTGGTCACCACACGTGGTCACGACACGTGGTCACGACACGTGGTCATGACACGTGGTCACGAAACGTGTTCAAGACATGTGGTCACAATACATGGTCATTACATGTGGTCAAGACACGTGGTCACGACACGTGGTCACGGCACGTGGTCACGACACGTGGTCACGACACGTGGTAACGACACGTGGTCACGATACGTGGTCACTACACGTGGTCACGACACGTGGTCACGACACGTGTTCACCTCACATGGTCACGACACATGGTCACGACACCTGGTCACGAAACGTGGTCAAGACACATGGTCCCGACACGTGATCACGACACATAGTCACGACACATGGTCATTACAGGTGGTCACGACACATAATCACGACACATGGTCAAGACATGTGGTCACGATACGTGGTCGCGACACATTTTCATTACACGTGGTCACGACACATGGTCACGACACGTAGTCACTACACGTGGTCACGACACGTGGTCAAGACACGTGGTCTCGAAACATAGTCACGACACATGGTCATTACACGTGCTCACGACACATGGTCACGACACGTGGTCACGAAACATGGTCACGACACGTGGTCACTACACATGGTCACGATACATGGTCACGACACATGGTCACGACACATGTTGTCGACACGTGGTCACGACACATGGTCACGACACGTGGTCAGGACACGTGGTCACGATACGTGGTCACGACACATGGTCACGACACGTGGTCACGACACATGGTCACGATAATTGGTCACGACACATGGTGACGACACGTGGTCATGACACATGGTCACGACACGGCGTCACGAAACGTGGTCACGACACGTGGAAACGACACATGGTCACGACACGTGGTCACAACACATGGTCACGATACATGGTCACGACAAATGGTGACGACACGTGGTCACGACACATGGTCACGACACGTGGTCACGACAGATGGTCATTATTCGTGGTCAAGACACGTGGTCACGACACATGGTCACGACACATGGTCACGATACGTTGTCACGATACATGGTCACGACACGGCGTCACGACAAGTGGTCACGACACGTGGTCACGACACGTAGTCACGACACGTGGTCACGACACATGGTCACGACACATGGTCACGAAACGTGGTCAGGACACATGGTCACGACCTGTGGTCACGATACATGGTCACGACACGTGGTCACGACACATGGTCACGACACATGTTCAAAATACATGGTCAAGACTCATGGTCACGATACGTGGTCGCGACACATGGTCACGACACATGGTCACGATACGGGGTCACGACACATGGTCATTATTCGTGGTCAAGACACGTGGTCACGACACGTGGTCACGGCACGTGGTCACGACACGTGGTCACGACACGTGGTAACGACACGTGGTCACGATACGTGGTCACTACACGTGGTCACGACACGTGGTCACGACATGTGGTCACGACACGTGGTCACGACACGTGGTCACGACACGTGGTCACGACACCTGGTCACGACACATAGTCACGACACATGGTCATTGCACGTGGTCACGACACATGGTAACGACACATGGTCCGGACCTTTGGTCACTACACGTGGTATCGACACATAGTCACGACACATGGTCATTACACGTGGTCTAGACACATGGTCTCGACACGTGGTCAGGACATAGTCGCATGTCACCTGGTCACGACACATGGCCACGACACTTGGTTACGACACAGACGCACGTCACATGGTCATTACACGTGGTCTCGAAACATAGAAACGACACATGGTCACGACACGTGGTCAAGACACGTGGTCACGATACGTGGTCACGACACATGGTCACGCCACATGGTCACGATACATGGTCATTACACGTGGATAAGACACGTGGTCACTACACGTGGTCACGACACGTGGTCACGACACATGGTCACGACACGTGGTCACGACACGTGGTCACGACACATGGTCACGACACGTGGTCACGGCCCATGGTCACGACAGATGGTCACGACACATGGTCACGACACGTGGCACGACACATAATCACGACACGTGGTTACGACACGTGGTCACGAAACGTGGTCACGACACGTGGTCACGACACGTGGTCACGACACGTGGTCACGACACGTTGTCACGACACGTAGTCACGAAACGTGGTTGCGACACGTGCTCACTACACGTGGTCACGACACGTGCTCACGACACGTGGTCACGACACGTGGTCACGACACGTGGTCACGACACGTGGTCACGACAGGTGGTCACGACACGTGGTCACGACACATGGTCACGATACGTGGTCACGACACATGGTGACGACACGTGGTCACGACACATGGTTACGACATATGGTCACGGTACGTTGTCACGACACGGGGTCACGACACGTGGTCACGACACGTGGTCACGACACGTGGTCACGACACATAGTCACGACACGTGGTCACGACACGTGGTCACGACACGTGGTCACGACACGTGGTCACGTCACGTGGTCACGACACGTGGTCACGACACAATTTCACGACACGTGGTCACGACACGTGGTCACGACACATGGTCACGATACATGGTCACGACACATGGTCACGACACATGGTGACGACACGTGGTCACGACACATGGTCACGGTACATGGTCACGACTCGGCGTCACGACACGTGGTCACGAAGCTTGGTCACGACACGTAGTCACGACACATGGTCACGACACGTGGTCACGACACATGGACACGACACATGGTCACGACACGTGGTCACGACACGTGAACACTACACGTGGTCACGACACATGGTCACAACACATGGTCACGACACATGGTCACGACACGTGGTCACGACACGTGGTCACGACACATAGTCACGACACATAGTCACGACACGTGGTCATGACACGTGGTCACGACACGTGGTCACTACACGTGGTCACGACACGTGGTCACGACACGTGGTCACGAAACGTGTTCAAGATATGTGGTCACAATACATGGTCATTACATGTGGTCAAGACACGTGGTCACGACACGTGGTCACGGCACGTGGTCACTACACGTGGTCACGACACGTGGTCACGACATGTGGTCACGACACGTGGTCACGACACGTGGTCACGACACGTGGTCATGACACATGGTCACGACACATAGTCACGACACATGGTCATTGCACGTGGTCACGACACATGGTAACGACACATGGTCCGGACCTTTGGTCACTACACGTGGTATCGACACATAGTCACGACACATGGTCATTACACGTGGTCTAGACACATGGTCACAACACGTGGTCAGGACATAGTGGCATGTCACCTGGTCACGACACATGGCCACGACACTTGGTTACGACACAGACGCACGTCACATGGTCATTACACGTGGTCTCGAAACATAGAAACGACACATGGTCACGACACGTGGTCAAGACACGTGGTCACGATACGTGGTCACGACACATGGTCACGCCACATGGTCACGATACATGGCCATTACACGTGGATAAGACACGTGGTCACTACACGTGGTCACGACACGTGGTCACGACACATGGTCACGACACGTGGTCACGACACGTGGTCACGACACATGGTCACGACACGTGGCACGACACATAATCACGACACGTGGTTACGACACGTGGTCACGAAACGTGGTCACGACACGTGGTCACGACACGTGGTCACGACACGTGGTCACGACACGTAGTCACGAAACGTGGTTGCGACACGTGCTCACTACACGTGGTCACGACACGTGCTCACGACACGTGGTCACGACACGTGGTCACGACACGTGGTCACGACACGTGGTCACGACAGGTGGTCACGACACGTGGTCACGACACATGGTCGCGATACGTGGTCACGACACATCGTGACGACACGTGGTCACGACACATGGTTACGACATATGGTCACGGTACGTTGTCACGACACGGGGTCACGACACGTGGTCACGATACGTGGTCACGACACATAGTCACGACACGTGGTCACGACACGTGGTCACGACACGTGGTCACGACACGTGGTCACGTCACGTGGTCACGACACGTGGTCACGACACAACGTCACGACACGTGGTCACGACACGTAGTCACGACACATGGTCACGATACATGGTCACGACACATGGTCACGACACATGGTGACGACACGTGGTCACGACACATGGTCACGGTACATGGTCACGACTCGGCGTCACGACACGTGGTCACGAAGCTTGGTCACGACACGTAGTCACGACACATGGTCACGACACGTGGTCGCGACACATGGACACGACACATGGTCACGACACGTGGTCACGACACGTGAACACTACACGTGGTCACGACACATGGTCACAACACATGGTCACGACACATGGTCACGACACGTGGTCGCGACACGTGGTCACGACACATGGTCACGACACATAGTCACGACACATAGTCACGACACGTGGTCATGACACGTGGTCACGACACGTGGTCACTACACGTGGTCACGACACGTGGTCACGTCACATGGTCACGACACGTGGTCACGACACACGGTCACGATTCATGGTCACGACACAAGGTGACGACACGTGGCCACGACACGGCGTCACGACACGTGGTCACGACACGTGGTCACGACACGTAGTCACGACACGTGGTCACGACACGTAGAAACGACACATGGTCACCACACGTGGTCACGACACATGGTCGCGATACATGGTCACGACACATGGTCACGACACATTGTGACGACACGTGGTCACGACACAAGGTCACGACACATATTCACGACACGTGGTCACGACACATGGTCACGACACGGCGTCACGACACGTGGTCACGACACGTGGTCACGACACGTAGTCACGACACGTAGTCACGACACGTAGTCACGACACATGGTCACGACACATGGTCACGACACGTGGTGTCGACACGTGGTCACGACACATGGTCACGACACGTGTTCACTACACGTGGTCACGACAAGTGGTCACGACACGTGGTCATGACCTTTGGCCACTACACGTGGTCTCGACACATGGTCACGACACATGGTCATTACACGTGGTCACGACACATGGTCACGAAACATAGTCAGGACCTTTGGTCACGACACATATTCACGACACATGGTCACGACACATGGTCATTACACGTGGTCACGACACATGGTCACGACACATAGTCACGACACAAGGTCATTACACGTGGTCACTTCACATGGTCACGACACATGGTCAGGACCTTTGGTCACTACACGTGGTATCGACTCATAGCCACGACACATGGTCATTACTCGTGGTCTAGACACATGGTCACGACACGTGGTCACGACATAGACGCATGTCACCTGGTCACGACACATGTCCACGACACAGACGCACGTCACTTGGTCACTACACGTGGTCTCGAAATTTAGTCACGACACATGGTCACGACACGTCGTCACGAAACATGGTCACGACACCTGGTCACGACACATGGTCACGATACATGGTCACGACACATGGTCACGACACATGGTCACGACACGTGGTTACGACACGTGGTCACGACACGCGGTCACGACACGTGCTCACTACACGTGGTCACGACACGTGGTCACGTCACGTGTTCACGATTTAAGGTCACGACACGTGGTCACGACACGTGGTCATGAAACGTGTTCAAGACACGTGGTCACGGCACGTGGTCACGACAGGTGGTCACGACACGTGGTAACGATACGTGGTCACGATACGTGGTCACCACACGTGGTCACGACACATGGTCACGATACGTGGTCACGACACATGGTGACGACACGTGGTCACGACACATGGTTACGACATATGGTCACGGTACGTTGTCACGACACGGGGTCACGACACGTGGTCACGACACGTGGTCACGACACATAGTCACGACACGTGGTCACGACACGTGGTCACGACACGTGGTCACGACACGTGGTCACGACACGTGGTCACGACACGTGGTCACGTCACGTGGTCACGACACGTGGTCACGACACAACGTCACGACACGTGGTCACGACACGTGGTCACGACACATGGTCACGATACATGGTCACGACACATGGTCACGACACATGGTGACGACACGTGGTCACGACACATGGTCACGGTACATGGTCACGACTCGGCGTCACGACACGTGGTCACGAAGCTTGGTCACGACACGTAGTCACGACACATGGTCACGACACGTGGTCACGACACATGGACACGACACATGGTCACGACACGTGGTCACGACACGTGAACACTACACGTGGTCACGACACATGGTCACAACACATGGTCACGACACATGGTCACGACACGTGGTCGCGACACGTGGTCACGACACATGGTCACGACACATAGTCACGACACATAGTCACGACACGTGGTCATGACACGTGGTCACGACACGTGGTCATTACACGTGGTCACGACACGTGGTCACGTCACATGGTCACCACACGTGGTCACGACACATGGTCACGACACGTGGTCACGACACGCGGTCACGATTCATGGTCACGACACAAGGTGACGACACGTGGTCACGACACGTGGTCACGACACGTGGTCACGACACGTGGTCACGACACGTGGTCACGAAACGTGTTCAAGACATGTGGTCACAATACCTGGATATTACATGTGGTCAAGACACGTGGTCACGACACGTGGTCACGACACGTGGTAACGACACGTGGTCACGATACGTGGTCACTACACGTGGTCACGACACGTGGTCACGACATGTGGTCACGACACGTGGTCACGACACGTGGTCACGACACGTGGTCACGACACATGGTCACGACACATAGTCACGACACGTGGTCATTGCACGTGGTCACGACACATGGTAACGACACATGGTCCGGACCTTTGGTCACTACACGTGGTATCGACTCATAGCCACGACACATGGTCATTACTCGTGGTCTAGACACATGGTCACGACACGTGGTCACGACATAGACGCATGTCACCTGGTCACGACACATGTCCACGACACAGACGCACGTCACTTGGTCACTACACGTGGTCTCGAAACTTAGTCACGACACATGGTCACGACACGTCGTCACGAAACATGGTCACGACACCTGGTCACGACACATAGTCACGATACATGGTCACGACACATGGTCACGACACATGGTCACGACACATGGTCACGACACGTGGTTACGACACGTGGTCACGACACGCGGTCACGACACGTGCTCACTACACGTGGTCACGACACGTGGTCACGTCACGTGTTCACGATTTAAGGTCACGACACGTGGTCACGACACGTGGTCATGAAACGTGTTCAAGACACGTGGTCACGGCACGTGGTCACGGCACGTGGTCACGACAGGTGGTCACGACACGTGGTAACGATACGTGGTCACGATACGTGGTCACCACACGTGGTCACGACACGTGGTCACGACACGTGGTCACGACACGTGGTCACGAAACGTGTTCAAGACATGTGGTCACAATACATGGTCATTACATGTGGTCAAGACACGTGGTCACGACACGTGGTCACGGCACGTGGTCACGACACGTGGTCACGACACGTGGTAACGACACGTGGTCACGATAAGTGGTCACTACACGTGGTCACGACACGTGGTCACGACACGTGGTCACGACACATGGTCACGACGCATAGTCACGACACATGGTCATTGCACGTGGTCACGACACATGGTAACGACACATGGTCCGGACCTTTGCTCACTACACGTGGTATCGACACATAGTCACGACACATGGTCATTACACGTGGTCTAGACACATGGTCACGACACGTGGTCAGGACATAGTCGCATGTCACCTGGTCACGACACATGGCCACGACACTTGGTTACGACACAGACGCACGTCACATGGTCATTACACGTGGTCTCGAAACATAGAAACGACACATGGTCACGACACGTGGTCAAGACACGTGGTACGATACGTGGTCACGACACATGGTCACGCCACATGGTCACGATACATGGTCATTACACGTGGATAAGACACGTGGTCACTACACGTGGTCACGACACGTGGTCACGACACATGGTCACGACACGTGGTCACGACACGTGGTCACGACACATGGTCACGACACGTGGTCACGGCCCATGGTCACGACAGATGGTCACGACACATGGTCACGACACGTGGCACGACACATAATCACGACACGTGGTTACGACAAGTGGTCACGAAACGTGGTCACGACACGTGGTCACGACACGTGGTCACGACACGTGGTCACGACACGTTGTCACGACACGTAGTCACGAAACGTGGTTGCGACACGTGCTCACTACACGTGGTCACGACACGTGCTCACGACACGTGGTCACGACACGTGGTCACGACACGTGGTCACGACACATGGTCACGATACGTGGTCACGACACATGGTGACGACACGTGGTCACGACACATGGTTACGACATATGGTCACGGTACTTTGTCACGACACGGGGTCACGACACGTGGTCACGACACGTGGTCACGACACATAGTCACGACACGTGGTCACGACACGTGGTCACGACACGTGGTCACGACACGTGGTCACGTCACGTGGTCACGACACGTGGTCACGACACGTGGTCATGACACATGGTCACGACACGTGGTCACGACACGTGGTCACGACACATGGTCACGACACGTGGTCACGGCCCATGGTCACGACAGATGGTCACGACACATGGTCACGACACGTGGCACGACACATAATCACGACACGTGGTTACGACACGTGGTCACGAAACGTGGTCACGACACGTGGTCACGACACGTGGCCACGACACGTGGTCACGACACGTGGTCACGACACGTGGTCACGACACGTGGTCACGACAGGTGGTCACGACACGTGGTCACGACACATCGTGACGACACGTGGTCACGACACATGGTTACGACATATGGTCACGGTACGTTGTCACGACACGGGGTCACGACACGTGCTCACGACACGTGGTCACGACACATAGTCACGACACGTGGTCACGACACGTGGTCACGACACGTGGTCACGACACGTGGTCACGTCACGTGGTCACGACACGTGGTCACGACACAACGTCACGACACGTGGTCACGACACGTAGTCACGACACATGGTCACGATACATGGTCACGACACATGGTCACGACACATGGTGACGACACGTGGTCACGACACATGGTCACGGTACATGGTCACGACTCGGCGTCACGACACGTGGTCACGAAGCTTGGTCACGACACGTAGTCACGACACATGGTCACGACACGTGGTCACGACACATGGTAACGACACATGGTCACGACACGTGGTCACGACATGTGAACACTACACGTGGTCACGACACATGGTCACAACACATGGTCACGACACATGTTCACGACACGTGGTCGCGACACGTGGTCACGACACATGGTCACGACACATAGTCACGACACATAGTCACGACACGTGGTCATGACACGTGGTCACGACACGTGGTCACTACACGTGGTCACGACACGTGGTCACGTCACATGGTCACGACACGTGGTCACGTCACATGGTCACGACACGTGGTCACGACACATGGTCACGACACGTGGTCACGACACACGGTCACGATTCATGGTCACGACACAAGGTGACGACACGTGGCCACGACACGGCGTCACGACACGTGGTCACGACACGTGGTCACGACACGTAGTCACGACACGTGGTCACGACACGTAGAAACGACACATGGTCACCACACGTGGTCACGACACATGGTCGCGATACATGGTCACGACACATGGTCACGACACATTGTGGCGACACGTGGTCACGACACAATGTCACGACACATATTCACGACACGTGGTCACGACACATGGTCACGACACGGCGTCACGACACGTGGTCACGACACGTGGTCACGACACGTAGTCACGACACGTAGTCACGACACATGGTCACGACACATGGTCACGACACGTGGTGTCGACACGTGGTCACGACACATGGTCACGACACGTGTTCACTACACGTGGTCACGACAAGTGGTCACGACACGTGGTCATGACCTTTGGCCACTACACGTGGTCTCGACACATGGTCACGACACATGGTCATGACACGTGGTCACGACACATGGTCACGAAACATAGTCAGGACCTTTGGTCACGACACATATTCACGACACATGGTCACGACACATGGTCATTACACGTGGTCACGACACATGGTCACGACACATAGTCACGACACAAGGTCATTACACGTGGTCACGACACATGGTCACGACACATGTTCAGGACCTTTGGTCACTACACGTGGTATCGACTCATAGCCACGACACATGGTCATTACTCGTGGTCTAGACACATGGTCAAGACACGTGGTCACGACATAGACGCATGTCACCTGGTCACGACACATGTCCACGACACAGACGCACGTCACTTGGTCACTACACGTGGTCTCGAAACTTAGTCACGACACATGGTCACGACAAGTGGTCAAGACACGTGGTCACGATACGTGGTCACAACACATGGTCACGCCACATGGTCACTATGCATGGTCACGATACATGGTCACGACACATGTTCACGACACATGGTCACGACACATGGGCACGGCACGTGGTTACGACACATAGTAACGACACGTGGCCACGACACGTGGTGACGACACGTGGTCACGGCACGTGGTCACGGCACGTGGTCACGAAACGTGTTCAAGACATGTGGTCACAATACATGGTCATTACATGTGGTCAAGACACGTGGTCACGATACGTGGTCACGGCACGTGGTCACGACACGTGGTCACGACACGTGGTAACGACACGTGGTCACGATACGTGGTCACTACACGTGGTCACGACATGTGGTCACGACACGTGGTCACGACACGTGGTCACGACACATGGTCACGACACATAGTCACGACACATGGTCATTGCACGTGGTCACGACACATGGTAACGACACATGGTCCGGACCTTTGGTCACTACACGTGGTATCGACACATAGTCACGACACATGGTCATTACACGTGGTCTAGACACATGGTCACGACACGTGGTCACGACATAGTCGCATGTCACCTGGTCACGACACATGGCCACGACACTTGGTTACGACACAGACGTACGTCACATGGTCATTACACGTGGTCTCGAAACATAGAAACGACACATGGTCACGACACGTGGTCAAGACACGTGGTCACGATACGTGGTCACGACACATGGTCACGCCACATGGTCACGATACATGGTCATTACACGTGGATAAGACGCGTGGTCACTACACGTGGTCACGACATGTGGTCACGACACATGGTCACGACACGTGGTCACGGCCCATGGTCACGACAGATGGTCACGACACATGGTCACGACACGTGGCACGACACATAATCACGACACGTGGTTACGACACGTGGTCACGAAACGTGGTCACGACACGTGGTCACGACACGTGGTCACGACACGTAGTCACGAAACGTGGTTGCGACACGTGCTCACTACACGTGGTCACGACACGTGGTCACGACACGTGGTCACGACAGGTGGTCACGACACGTGGTCACGACACATGGTCACGATACGTGGTCACGACACATGGTGACGACACGTGGTCACGACACATGGTTACGACATATGGTCTAGGTACGTTGTCACGACACGGGGTCACGACACGTGGTCACGACACGTGGTCACGACACGTAGTCACGACACGTGGTCACGACACATAGTCACGACACGTGGTCACGACACGTGGTCACGACACGTGGTCACGTCACGTGGTCACGACACGTGGTCACGACACAACGTCACGACACGTGGTCACGACACGTGGTCACGACACATGGTCACGATACATGGTCACGACACATGGTCACGACACATGGTCACGACACGTGGTCACGACACATGGTCACGGTACATGGTCACGACTCGGCGTCACGACACGTGGTCACGAAGCGTGGTCACGACACGTAGTCACGACACGTGGTCACGACACATGGTCACGACACGTGGTCACGACACGTGGTCACGACACATGGACACGACACATGGTCACGACACGTGGCCACGACACGTGGTCACTACACGTGGTCACGACACATGGTCACAACACATGGTCACGACACATGGTCACGACACGTGGTCACGACACGTGGTCACGACACATGGTCACGACACATAGTCACGACACATAGTCACGACACGTGGTCATGCCACGTGGTCACGACACGTGGTCGCGACACGTGGTCACTACACGTGGTCACGACTCGTGGTCACGACACGTGGTCACGACACATGGTCACGACACGTGGTAACGACACACGGTCACGATACATGGTCACGACACAAGTTGACGACACGTGGCCACGACACGGCGTCACGACACGTGGTCACGACACGTGGTCACGACACGTAGTCACAACACGTGGTCACGACACGTAGAAACGACACATGGTCACCACACGTGGTCACGACACATGGTCGCGATACATGGTCACGACACATGGTCACGACACATTGTGACGACACGTGGTCACGACACAAGGTCACGACACATATTCACGACACGTGGCCACGACACATGGTCACGACACGGCGTCACGACACGTGGTCACGACACGTAGTCACGACACGTAGTCACGAAACATGGTCACGACACATGGTCACGACACGTGGTGTCGATACGTGTCACGACACATGGTCACGACACGTGGTCACGGCACGTGGTCACGACACGTGGTCACGACACGTGGTCACGACACGTGGTCACGACACGTGGTCACGACACGTGGTCACGTCACGTGCTCACGATACGTGGTCACGAAAAATGGTCACGACACGTGGTCACGACACGTGGTCACGACACATGGTCACGATAATTGGTCACGACACATGGTGACGACACGTGGTCATGACACATGGTCACGACACGGCGTCACGACACGTGGTCACGACACGTGGAAACGACACGTGGTCACAACACATGGTCACGATACATGGTCACGACACATGGTGATGACCCGTGGTCACGACACAAGGTCACGACATGTGGTCACGACACATGGTCACGACACATGGTCACGACACGGCGTGACGACACGTGGTCACGACACGTGGTCACGACACGTAGTCACGACACGTGGTCAAGACACGTGGTTACGACACATGGTCACGACACGTGGTCACGACACATGAACAAGACGGATGGTCACGACACGTTATCAAGACACATGGTCACGACACGTGGTCACGACACGTTGTCACGACACATGGTCGCGACACGTAATCACGACACATGGTCAGGACACGTGGTCTCGACACATGGTCACGACACGTGGTCACGACACATGGTCACGACACGTGGTCCCAACACATGGTCACGCCACGTGGTCACGGCACGTGGTCACGACACGTGGTCACGACACGTGTTCACCTCACATGGTCACGACACATGGTCACGACACCTGGTCACGAAACGTGGTCAAGACACATGGTCCCGACACGTGGTCACGACACATAGTCACGACACATGGTCATTACAGGTGGTCACGACACATAATCACGACACATGGTCAAGACATGTGGTCACGATACGTGGTCGCGACACATTTTCATTACACGTGGTCACGACACATGGTCACGACACGTAGTCACTACACGTGGTCACGACACGTGGTCAAGACACGTGGTCTCGAAACATAGTCACGACACATGGTCATTACACGTGGTCACGACACATGGTCACGACACGTGGTCACGAAACATGGTCACGACACGTGGTCACTACACATGGTCACGACACATGGTCACGACACATGTTGTCGACACGTGGTCACGACACATGGTCACGACACGTGGTCAGGACACGTGGTCACGATACGTGGTCACGACACATGGTCACGACACGTGGTCACGACACATGGTCACTATAATTGGTCACGACACATGGTGACGACACGTGGTCATGACACATGGTCACGACACGGCGTCACGACACGTGGTCACGACACGTGGAAACGACACATGGTCACGACACGTGGTCACAACACATGGTCACGATACATGGTCACGACAAATGGTGACGACACGTGGTCACGACACAAGGTCACGACACATGGTCACGACACGTGGTCACGACAGATGGTCACGACACATGGTCACGACACGGCGTCACGACAAGTGGTCACGACACGTGGTCACGACACGTAGTCACGACACGTGGTCACGACACATGGTCACGACACATGGTCACGAAACGTGGTCAGGACACATGGTCACGACCTGTGGTCACGATACATGGTCACGACACGTGGTCACGACACATGGTCACGACACATGTTCAAAATACATGGTCAAGACTCATGGTCACGATACGTGGTCGCGACACATGGTCACGACACATGGTCACGATACGGGGTCACGACACATGGTCATTACTCGTGGTCAAGACACGTGGTCACGACACATGGTCACGACACATGGTCACGATACGTTGTCACGATACATGGTCATTACACGTGGTCGAGACACGTGGTCACTTCACGTGGTACGACACGTGGTCACGACACGTGGTCATTACCCGTGGTCACGACACATGGTCAAGACACGTGGTCAAGACACGTGGTCACGACACGTAGTCAAGACACGTGGTCACGATACGTGGTCACGATACATGGTCATTACACGTGGTCAAGACACGTGGTCACGACACGTGGTCACGACACGTGGTCATTACACGTGGTCACGACACATGGTCGCGACACGTGTTCAAGACATGTGGTCACGATACGTGGTCACGATACATGGTCTTTATACGTGGTCAAGACACGTGGTCACGACACGTGGTCACGGCACGTGGTCAAGACACGTGGTCACGACACGTGGTCAAGTCACGTGTTCACGACACGTGGTCAAGACACGTGGTCATGACCTTTGGCCACTACACGTGGTCTCGACACATGGTCACGACACATGGTCATTACACGTGGTCACGACACATGGTCACGAAACATAGTCAGGACCTTTGGTCACGACACATATTCACGACACATGGTCACGACACATGGTCATTACACGTGGTCACGACACATGGTCACGACACATAGTCACGACACAAGGTCATTACACGTGGTCACGACACATGGTCACGACACATGGTCAGGACCTTTGGTCACTACACGTGGTATCGACTCATAGTCACGACACATGGTCATTACTCGTGGTCTAGACACATGGTCACGACCCGTGGTCACGACATAGACGCATGTCACCTGGTCACGACACATGTCCACGACACAGACGCACGTCACATGGTCACTACACGTGGTCTCGAAACTTAGTCACGACACATGGTCACGACAAGTGGTCAAGACACGTGGTCACGATACGTGGTCACAACACATGGTCACGCCACATGGTCACTATACATGGTCACGATACATGGTCACGACACATGTTCACGACACATGGTCACGACACATGGGCACGGCACGTGGTTACGACACATAGTCACGACACGTGGCCACGACACGTGGTCACGACACGTGGTGACGACACGTGGTCACGGCACGTGGTCACGGCACGTGCTCGTGTAACGTGATCACGACACATGGTCACGACACGTCGTCACGAAACATGGTCACGACACCTGGTCACGACACATGGTCACGATACATGGTCACGACACATGGTCACGACACATGGTCACGACACGTGGTTACGACACGTGGTCACGACACGCGGTCACGACACGTGCTCACTACACGTGGTCACGACACGTGGTCACGTCACGTGTTCACGATTTAAGGTCACGACACGTGGTCACGACACGTGGTCATGAAACGTGTTCAAGACACGTGGTCACGGCACGTGGTCACGGCACGTGGTCACGACAGGTGGTCACGACACGTGGTAACGATACGTGGTCACGATACGTGGTCACCACACGTGGTCACGACACGTGGTCACGACACGTGGTCACGAAACGTGTTCAAGACATGTGGTCACAATACATGGTCATTACATGTGGTCAAGACACGTGGTCACGACACGTGGTCACGGCACGTGGTCACGACACGTGGTCACGACACGTGGTAACGACACGTGGTCACGATACGTGGTCACTACACGTGGTCACGACACGTGGTCACGACATGTGGTCACGACACGTGGTCACGACACATGGTCACGACACATAGTCACGACACATGGTCATTGCACGTGGTCACGACACATGGTAACGTCACATGGTCCGGACCTTTGGTCACTACACGTGGTATCGACACATAGTCACGACACATGGTCATTACACGTGGTCTAGACACATGGTCACGACACGTGGTCAGGACATAGTCGCATGTCACCTGGTCACGACACATGGCCACGACACTTGGTTACGACACAGACGCACGTCACATGGTCATTACACGTGGTCTCGAAACATAGAAACGACACATGGTCACCACACGTGGTCAAGACACGTGGTCACGATACGTGGTCACGACACATGGTCACGCCACATGGTCACGATACATGGTCATTACACGTGGATAAGACACGTGGTCACTACACGTGGTCACGACACGTGGTCACGACACATGGTCACGACACGTGGTCACGACACGTGGTCACGACACATGGTCACGACACGTGGTCACGGCCCATGGTCACGACAGATGGTCACGACACACGGTCACGACACGTGGCACGACACATAATCACGACACGTGGTTACGACACGTGGTCACGAAACGTGGTCACGACACGTGGTCACGACACGTGGTCACGACACGTGGTCACGACACGTGGTCACGACACGTAGTCACGAAACGTGGTTGCGACACGTGCTCACTACACGTGGTCACGACACGTGTCACGACACGTGGTCACGACACGTGGTCACGACACGTGGTCACGACACGTGGTCACGACACGTGGTCACGACAGGTGGTCACGACACGTGGTCACGACACATGGTCACGATACGTGGTCACGACACATGGTGACGACACGTGGTCACGACACATGGTTACGACATATGGTCACGGTACGTTGTCACGACACGGGGTCACGACACGTGGTCACGACACGTGGTCACGACACATAGTCACGACACGTGGTCACGACACGTGGTCACGACACGTGGTCACGTCACGTGGTCACGACACGTGGTCACGACACAACGTCACGACACGTGGTCACGACACGTGTTCACGACACATGGTCACGACACATGGTCACGGTACATGGTCACGACTCGGCGTCACGACACGTGGTCACGAAGCTTGGTCACGACACGTAGTCACGACACATGGTCACGACACGTGGTCACGACACATGGACACGACACATGGTCACGACACGTGGTCACGACACGTGAACACTACACGTGGTCACGACACATGGTCACAACACATGGTCACGACACATGGTCACGACACGTGGTCGCGACACGTGGTCACGACACATGGTCACGACACATAGTCACGACACATAGTCACGACACGTGGTCATGACACGTGGTCACGACACGTGGTCACTACACGTGGTCACGACACGTGGTCACGTCACATGGTCACGACACGTGGTCACGACACATGGTCACGACACGTGGTCACGACACACGGTCACGATTCATGGTCACGACACAAGGTGACGACACGTGGCCACGACACGGCGTCACGACACGTGGTCACGACACGTGGTCACGACACGTAGTCACGACACGTGGTCACGACACGTAGAAACGACACATGGTCACCACACGTGGTCACGACACATGGTCGCGATACATCGTCACGACACATGGTCACGACACATTGTGACGACACGTGGTCACGACACAAGGTCACGACACATATTCACGACACGTGGTCACGACACATGGTCACGACACGGCGTCACGACACGTGGTCACGACACGTGGTCACGACACGTAGTCACGACACATGGTCACGACACATGGTCACGACACGTGGTGTCGACACGTGGTCACGACACATGGTCACGACACGTGTTCACTACACGTGGTCACGACAAGTGGTCACGACACGTGGTCATGACCTTTGGCCACTACACGTGGTCTCGACACATGGTCACGACACATGGTCATTACACGTGGTCACGACACATGGTCACGAAACATAGTCAGGACCTTTGGTCACGACACATATTCACGACACATGGTCACGACACATGGTCATTACACGTGGTCACGACACATGGTCACGACACATGGTCACGACACATAGTCACGACACAAGGTCATTACACGTGGTCACGACACATGGTCACGACACATGGTCAGGACCTTTGGTCACTACACGTGGTATCGACTCATAGCCACGACACATGGTCATTACTCGTGGTCTAGACACATGATCACGACACGTGGTCACGACATAGACGCATGTCACCTGGTCACGACACATGTCCACGACACAGACGCACGTCACTTGGTCACTACACGTGGTCTCGAAACTTAGTCACGACACATGGTCACGACAAGTGGTCAAGACACGTGGTCACGATACGTGGTCACAACACATGGTCACGCCACATGGTCACTATACATGGTCACGATACATGGTCACGACACATGTTCACGACACATGGTCACGACACATGGGCACGGCACGTGGTTACGACACATAGTAACGACACGTGGCCACGACACGTGGTAACGACACGTGGTCACGGCACGTGGTCACGGCACGTGCTCGTGTAACGTGATCACGACACATGGTCACGACACGTCGTCACGAAACATGGTCACGACACCTGGTCACGACACATGGTCACGATACATGGTCACGACACATGGTCACGACACATGGTCACGACACGTGGTTACGACACGTGGTCACGAGACGCGGTCACGACACGTGCTCACTACACGTGGTCACGACACGTGGTCACGTCACGTGTTCACGATTTAAGGTCACGACACGTGGTCACGACACGTGGTCACGAAACGTGTTCAAGACATGTGGTCACGATACATGGTCATTACACGTGGTCACGACACGTGGTCACGACACTTGGTCACGGCACGTGGTCACGGCACGTGGTCACGACAGGTGGTCACGACACGTGGTAACGATACGTGGTCACGACACGTGGTCAGGAAACGTGATCAAGACATGTGGTCACAATACATGGTCATTACATGTGGTCAAGACACGTGGTCACGGCACGTGGTCACGACACGTTGTCACGACACGTGGTAACGACACGTGGTCACGATACGTGGTCACTACACGTGGTCACGACACGTGGTCACGACATGTGGTCACGACACGTGGTCACGACACGTGGTCACGACACGTGGTCACGACACATGGTCACGACACATAGTCACGACACATGGTCATTGCACGTGGTCACGACACATGGTAACGACACATGGTCCGGACCTTTGGTCACTACACGTGGTATCGACACATAGTCACGACACATGGTCATTACACGTGGTCTAGACACATGGTCACGACACGTGGTCACGACATAGTCGCATGTCACCTGGTCACGACACATGGCCACGACACTTGGTTACGACACAGACGCACGTCACATGTACATTACACGTGGTCTCGAAACATAGAAACGACACATGGTCACGACACGTGGTCAAGACACGTGGTCACGATACGTGGTCACGACACATGGTCACGCCACATGGTCACGATACATGGTCTTTACACGTGGATAAGACACGTGGTCACTACACGTGGTCACGACACGTGGTCACGACACATGGTCACGACACGTGGTCACGACACATGGTCACGACACGTGGTCACGACACGTGGTCACGGCCCATGGTCACGACAGATGGTCACGACACATGGTCACGACACGTGGCACGACACATAATCACGACACGTGGTTACGACACGTGGTCACGAAACGTGGTCACGACACGTGGTCACGACACGTGGTCACGACACGTGGTCACGACACGTAGTCACGAAACGTGGTTGCGACACGTGCTCACTACACGTGGTCACGACACGTGGTCACGACACGTGGTCACGACACGTGGTCACGATAGGTGGTCACGACACGTGGTCACGACACATGGTCACGATACGTGGTCACGACACATGGTGACGACACGTGGTCACGACACATGGTTACGACATATGGTCACGGTACGTTGTCACGACACGGGGTCACGACACGTGGTCACGACACGTGGTCACGACACGTAGTCACGACACGTGGTCACGACACATAGTCACGACACGTGGTCACGACACATAGTCACGACACGTGGTCACGACACGTGGTCACGACACGTGGTCACGTCACGTGGTCACGACACGTGGTCACGACACATGGTCACGATACATGGTCACGACACATGGTCACAACACATGGTGACGACACGTGGTCACGACACATGGTCACGGTACATGATCACGACTCGGCGTCACGACACGTGGTCACGAAGCGTGGTCTCGACACGTAGTCACGACACGTGGTCACGACACATGGTCACGACACGTGGTCACGACACATGGACACGACACATGGTCACGACACGTGGTCACGACACGTGGTCACTACACGTGGTCACGACACATGGTCACAACACATGGTCACGACACATGGTCACGACACGTGGTCACGACACATGGTCACGACACATGGTCACGACACATAGTCACGACACATAGTCACGACACGTGGTCATGACACGTGGTCACGACACGTGGTCGCGACACGTGGTCACTACACGTGTTCACGACACGTGGTCACGTGATATGGTCACGACACGTGGTCACGACACATGGTCACGACACGTGGTCACGACACACGGTCACGATACATGGTCACGACACAAGGTGACGACACGTGGCCACGACACGGCGTCACGACACGTGGTCACGACACGTGGTCACGACACGTAGTCACGACACGTGGTCACGACACGTAGAAACGACACATGGTCACCACACGTGGTCACGACACATGGTCGCGATACATGGTCACGACACATGGTCACGACACATTGTGACGACACGTGGTCACGACACAAGGTCACGACACATATTCACGACACGTGGTCACGACACATGGTCACGACACGGCGTCACGACACGTGGTCACGACACATAGTCACGACACGTAGTCACGACACGTAGTCACGACACATGGTCACGACACATGGTCACGACACGTGGTGTCGACACGTGGTCACGACACATGGTCACGACACGTGGTCACGGCACGTGGTCACGACACGTGGTCACGAGACGTGGTCACGACACGTGGTCACGACACGTGGTCACGACACGTGGTCACGTCACGTGCTCAAAACACGTGGTCACAAACATGGTCACGACACGTGGTCACGACACGTGGTCACGACACATGGTCACGATAATTGGTCACGACACATGGTGACGACACGTGGTCATGACACATGGTCACGACACGGCGTCACGACACGTGGTCACGACACGTGGAAACGACACATGGTCACGACACGTGGTCACAACACATGGTCACGATACATGGTCACGACACATGGTGACGACCCGTGGTCACGACACAAGGTCACGACACGTGGTCACGACACATGGTCACTACACGGCGTGACGACACGTGGTCACGACACGTGGTCACGACACGTGGTCACGACACGTAGTCACGACACGTGGTCAAGACACGTGGTTACGACACATGGTCACGACACGTGGTCACGACACATGAACAAGACGGATGGTCACGACACGTTGTCACGACACATGGTCGCGACACGTAATCACGACACATGGTCAGGACACGTGGTCTCGACACATGGTCACGACACGTGGTCACGACACATGGTCACGACACGTGGTCCCAACACATGGTCACGCCACGTGGTCACGGCACGTGGTCACGACACGTGGTCACGACACGTGTTCACCTCACATGGTCACGACACATGGTCACGACACCTGGTCACGAAACGTGGTCAAGACACATGGTCACGACACGTGGTCACGACACATAGTCACGACACATGGTCATTACAGGTGGTCACGACACATAATCAGGACACATGGTCAAGACATGTGGTCCCGATACGTGGTCGCGACACATTGTCATTACACGTGGTCACGACACATGGTCACGACACGTAGTCACTACACGTGGTCACGACACGTGGTCAAGACACGTGGTCTCGAAACATAGTCACGACACATGGTCATTACGCGTGGTCACGACACATGGTCACGACACGTGGTCACGACACGTGGTCAAGACACGTGGTCACGACACATGGTCATGACATACGGTCACGACACATGGTCACGACACACGGTCACGACACGTGGTTAAGACACGTGGTCACGATACGTGGTCACGACACGTGGTCACGACACATGGTCATTACACGTGGTCACGACACATGGTCACGACACATGGTCATTACACGTGGTCACGACACGTCGTCAAGACACGTGGTCACGACACATGGTCACGACACATGGTCACGACACGTGGTCACGACAAGTGGTCACGACATTTGGTCACGACACGTGGTCACGACACATGTTCACGACCCGTGGTCACGACACATGGACACGACACGTTGTCAAGACACGTCGGCACGACACATGGTCACGACACGTGGTCACGATAAGTTGTCACGACACATGGTCGCGACACATGGTCAAGACACGTGGTCAAGACACTACGTCACGACACGTGGTCACGACACATATTCACGACACGTGGTCAAGACACGTGGTCACGACACGTGGTCACGACACGTGACCAAGACACATGGTCACGACACAAGGTCATTACACGTGGTCACGACACGTGGTCACGACACGTGGTTAAGACACATGGTCATTACACGTGGTCACGACACATGGTCGCGACACGTGGTCACGACACGTGACCAAGACACATGGTCACGACACAAGGTCATTACACGTGGTCACGACACGTGGTCACGACACGTGGTCAAGACACATGGTCATTACACGTGGTCACGACACATGGTCGCGACACATAGTCACGACACATGGTCACGAAACGTGGTCATTACACATGGTCTCGACACATATTCACGACACATGGTCATTACTTGTGGTCACGACACATAGCCGCGACATATGGTCACGACACATGGTCATTACACGTGGTCACGACACATGGTCACGACACGTGGTCACAACCCGTGGTCACGACACGTGGTCAAGACACGTGGTCTCGACACATAGTTACGACACATGGTCATTACACGTGGTCACGACACATGGTCACGACACGTGGTCACGACACATGGTCTTTACACGTGGTCACGACACATGGTCACGGCACGTGGTCAAGACACATGGTCTCGACACATAGTCACGACACACGGTCATTACACGTGGTCACGACACGTGGTCACTACACGTGGTCTCGACACATGGTCAAGACACGTGGTCAGGACACGTCGTCACGACACGTGGTCACCACACATATTCAGGTCACGTGGTCAAGACACGTTGTCACGGTACGTGATCACGATACGTGATCACGACAGGTGGTCACGACACGTGGTCACGACACATGGTCAAGACACATGGTCACGACACGTGTTCAAGACACGTGGTCACGACACATGGTCACGACACATGGTCACGATACGTGGTCACGATACATGGCCATTACACGTGGTCAAGACACATGGTCACGCAACGTGGTCACGACACATGGTGACGACACGAGGTCACGACACGTGGTCACGACACATGGTCACCTCACATGGTCACGACACGTGGTCAAGACACGTGGTCACGATACGTGGTCACGATACATGGTCATTACACGTGGTCACGATACGTGGTCACCACACATGGTCACGATAATTGGTCACGACACATGGTGACGACACGTGGTCATGACACATGGTCACGACACGGCGTCACGACACGTGGTCACGACACGTGGAAACGACACATGGTCACGACACGTGCTCACAACACATGGTCACGATACATGGTCACGACACATGGTGACGACCCGTGGTCACGACACAAGGTCACGACACGTGGTCACGACACATGGTCACGACACGGCGTGACGACACGTGGTCACGACACGTGGTCACGACACGTGGTCATGACACGTGGTCACGACACGTGGTCAAGACACGTGGTTACGACACATGGTCACGACACGTGGTCACGACACATGAACAAGACGTATGGTCACGACACGTTATCACGACACATGGTCACGACACGTGGTCACGACACGTTGTCACGACACATGGTCGCGACACGTAATCACGACACATGGTCAGGACACGTGGTCTCGACCCATGGTCACGACACGTGGTCACGACACATGGTCACGACACGTGGTCCCAACACATGGTCACGCCACGTGGTCACGGCACGTGGTCACGACACATGGTCACGACACGTGTTCACCTCACATGGTCACGACACATGGTCACGACACCTGGTCACGAAACGTGGTCAAGACACATGGTCACGACACGTCGTCACGACACATAGTCACGACACATGGTCATTACAGGTGGTCACGACACATAATCACGACACATGGTCAAGACATGTGGTCCCGATACGTGGTCGCGACACATTGTCATTACACGTGGTCACGACACATGGTCACGACACGTAGTCACTACACGTGGTCACGACACGTGGTCAAGACACGTGGTCTCGAAACATAGTCACGACACATGGTCATTACGCGTGGTCACGACACATGGTCACGACACGTGGTCACGACACGTGGTCAAGACACGTGGTCACGACACATGGTCATCACATACGGTCACGACACATGGTCACGACACACGGTCACGACACGTGGTTAAGACACGTGGTCACGATACGTGGTCACGACACGTGGTCACGACACATGGTCATTACACGTGGTCACGACACATGGTCACGACACATGGTCATTACACGTGGTCACGACACGTCGTCAAGACACGTGGTCACGACACATGGTCACGACACATGGTCACGACACATGGTCACGACACGTGGTCACGACAAGTGGTCACGACATTTGGTCACGACACGTGGTCACGACACATGTTCACGACCCGTGGTCACGACACTTGGACACGACACGTTGTCAAGACACGTCGTCACGACACATGGTCACGACACGTGGTCACGATACGTTGTCACGACACATGGTCGCGACACATGGTCAAGACACGTGGTCAAGACACTACGTCACGACACGTGGTCACGACACATATTCACGACACGTGGTCAAGACACGTGGTCACGACACGTGGTCACGACACGTGACCAAGACACATGGTCACGACACAAGGTCATTACACGTGGTCACGACACGTGGTCACGACACGTGGTCAAGACACATGGTCATTACACGTGGTCACGACACATGGTCACGAAACGTGGTCATTACACATGGTCTCGACACATATTCACGACACATGGTCATTACTTGTGGTCACGACACATAGCCGCGACATATGGTCACGACACATGGTCATTACACGTGGTCACGACACATGGTCACGACACGTGGTCACAACCCGTGGTCACGACACGTGGTCAAGACACGTGGTCTCGACACATAGTCACGACACATGGTCATTACACGTGGTCACGACACATGGTCACGACACGTGGTCACGACACATGGTCTTTACACGTGGTCATGACACATGGTCACGGCACGTGGTCAAGACACATGGTCTCGACACATAGTCACGACACACGGTCATTACACGTGGTCACGACACGTGGTCACTACACGTGGTCTCGACACATGGTCAAGACACGTGGTCAGGACACGTCGTCACGACACGTGGTCACCACACATATTCAGGTCACGTGGTCAAGACACGTTGTCACGGTACGTGATCACGATACGTGATCACGACAGGTGGTCACGACACGTGGTCACGACACATGGTCAAGACACATGGTCACGACACGTGTTCAAGACACGTGGTCACGACACATGGTCACGACACATGGTCACGATACGTGGTCACGATACATGGCCATTACACGTGGTCAAGACACATGGTCACGCAACGTGGTCACGACACATGGTCACGACACGAGGTCACGACACGTGGTCACGACACATGGTCACCTCACATGGTCACGACACGTGGTCAAGACACGTGGTCACGATACGTGGTCACGATACATGGTCATTACACGTGGTCACGATACGTGGTCACCACACATGGTCACGACAGATGGTCACGATACGTGGTCACGATACATGGTCATTACACGTGGTCACGACACGTGGTCACGACATGAGGTCACGACACGTGGTCAAGACACATGGTCGCTTCACATGGTCACGACATGTGGCCACGATACGTGGTCACGATACATGGTCATTACACGTGGTCACGATTCGTGGTCACGACACATGGTTGCGACACGTGGTCACGACACGTGGTCATTACACAGGGTCACGACACGTGGTCAAGACAAGTGGTCACGACACATGAACACGACACGTGGTCACGACACGTGGTCATTACACACGGACACGCTACGTGGTCACGACACGTGGTCACGACACGTGGTCACGACACGTTGTCACGACACATGGTCACGATACGTGGTCACGATACATGGTCATTACACGTGGTCAGGACACATGGTCACGACACGAGGTCACGACACGTGGTCACGATACGTGGTCACGATACATGGTCATTACACGTGGTCAAGACACGTGGTCACGACACGTGGTCACGACACGTGGTCTCGACACATGGTCAAGGCACGTGGTCACGATACGTGGTCACGACACATGGTCGCGACACATGGTCACGACACGTGGTCACGACACATGGTCACGACACGTGGTCACGACACATGGTCACGAAACGTGGTCACAACACATGGTCACGACACATGGTCACGACACGTGGTCACGACACGTGGTCACGACACGTGGTCACGACACGTGGTCATGACACGTGGACACCACACATGGTCACGACACGTGGTCACGACACTTGGTCACTACACATGGTCACGATTCATGGTCACGACACATGGTCACGACACGTGGTCACGACACGTGGTCACGACACGTGGTCACGACAGGTGGTCACGACACGTGGTCACGACACGTGGTCACAACACATGGTCACGACACATGGTCACGACACGTGGTCACGACACGTGGTCACGACACGTGGCCACGACACGTGGTCACGACACATAGTCATGACACATGGTCACGACACGTGCTAAAGCGACGTGGTCAGGATACCTGGACACGATATATGGTGATTACGAGTGGTCAAGACACGTGGTCACGACACGTGGTCAAGACACGTGGTCAAGACACGTGGTCACGATACGTGATCTAGACACGTGGTCACGAGACGTGGTCATGACACGCGGTGACGACACGTGGTCACAAGTGGTCATTACACGTGGTCACGGCACATGGTCACGACACGTGGTCACGACACGTGGTCACCTCACGTGGTACGACACGTAGTCACGACACGTGTTCATTACCCGTGATCACGACACATGGTCACCACACGTGGTCAAGACAGGTGGTCACGACACGTGGTCACGACACGTGGTCACGATACGTGGTCACGACACGTGGTCACGATACCTGGTCACGATACATGCTCATTACACGTGGTCAAGACACGTGGTCACGACACGTGGTCACGACACTTGGTCATTAACACGTGGTCACGACACATGTTCGCGACACGTGTTCAAGACATGTGGTCACGATACTAGGTCACGATACATGGCCTTTACACGTGGTCAAGACACGTGGTCACGACACGTGGTCACGGCACGTGGACAAGACACGTGGTCAAGACACGTGGTCACGACACGTGGTCAAGACACGTGGTCACGATACGTGGTCACGACACGTGGTCACGACACGTGGTCACGACACGTGGTCTAGACCTTTGGCCACTACACGTGGTCTCCACACATGGTCACGACATATGGTCATTACACGTGGTCACGACACATGGTCACGAAACATAGTCAGCACCTTTGGTCACGACACATGGTCACGACAAATGGTCACGACACATGGTCACGACACATGGTCATTACACGTGGTCACGACACATAGTCACGACACATGCTCATTACATGTGGTCACGACACATGGTCGCGACACATGGTCAGGACCTTTGGTCACTACACGTGGAATCGACTCATAGTCACGACACATGGTCATTACTCGTGGTCTAGACACATGGTCAAAACACGTGGTCACGACGTAGACGCATGTCACCTGGTCACGACACATGGTCACGACACGTGGTCACGACACGTGGTCACGACACAGACGCACGTCACATGGTCACTACACGTGGTCTCGAAACTTAGTCACGACACATGGTCACGACACGTGGTCAAGACACGTGGTCACGATACGTGGTCACGACACATGGTCACGCCACATGGACACTATACGTGGTCACGATAGATGGTCATTACACGTGCATAAGACACGTGGTCACGACACGTGGTCACGACACGTGGTCACGACACATGGTCAAGACACGTGGTAACGACACCTGGTCACGACCCATGGTCACGACACATGGTCACGACACATGGACACGACACGTGGTCACGAAACATGGTCACGATACATGGTCACGACACATTGTCACGACACGTGGTCACGACACGTGGTCACGACACGTGGTGACGACACGTGGTGACGACACGTGGTCACGGCACGTGGTCACGACACGTGGTCGCGTAACTTGGTCACGACACATGGTCACGACACGTCGTCACGAAACATGGACACGACACGTGGTCACGACACATGGTCACGATACATGGTCACGACACATGGTCACGACACATGGTCACGACACATGGTCACGAGACATGGTCACGACACGCGGTCACGACACGAGGTCACGACACGTGGTCACGACACGTGGTCACGACACATGGTCAGGACACGTGATCACGAAACATGGTCACGACACGGCGTCACGACACATGGTCACGACACGTGGTCACGACACGTGGTCACGACACGTGGTCACCACACATGGTCACGACACGAAGTCATTACACGTGGTCACGACGCATGGTCGCGACACGTGTTCAAGACATGTGGTCACAATACGTGGTCACGACACGTGGTCATTACACACGGTCACGATACGTGGTCACGACACGTGGTCACGATACATGGTCATTACACGTGGTCACGACACGTGGTCACGAAACGTGGTCACGACACATGGTCACGACCCATGGTCACGACTCATGGTCACGACACATGGTCAAGACACGTGGTCACGACACATGGTCACGGCACATGGTCAAGACAAGTGGTCAAGACATGTGGTCACGACACATGGTCACGATACATGGTCATTACACCTGGTCAAGACACATGGTCACGATACGTGGTCACGATCTATGGTCACGACACATGGTCCCGATACGTTGTCACGATAGATGGTCATTACACGTGCTCAAGACACGTGGTCACGACACGTGGTCACGACAGGTGGTCACGACACGTGGTCACGACACGTGGTCACGACACGTGGTCACGACACGTGGTCACGACACGTGGTCACGACACGTGGTCATGACACGTGGTCACGACACATAGTTACGACACATGGTCACGACACGTGGTAACGCGACGTGGTCACGATACCTGGTACGATATATGGTCATTACACGTGGTCAAGACACGTGGTCACGACACGTGGTCAACACACGTGGTCACGACACGTGGTCAAGACACGTGGTCAAAACACGTGGTCACAATACGTGGTCTAGACACGTGGTCACGAGACGCGCTCATGACACGTGGTGACGACACGTGGTACGACACGTGGTCACGACACGTGGTCATTACACGTGGTCACAACACATGGTCACGACACATGGTCACGTCACGTGGTACGACACGTGTTCACGACACGTGGTCATTACCCGTGGTCACGACACATGGTCAGGACACGTGGTCAAGACACGTGGTCACGACACTCGGTCACGACACGTGGTCACGACACGTGGTCACGATACATGGTCATTACACGTGGTCAAGAAACGTGGTCACGACACATGGTCACGACACGTGCTCATTACACGTGGTCACGACACATGGTCGCGACACGTGATCAAGACATGTGGTCACGATACGTGGTCACGACACGTGGTCATTACACACGGATACGATACGTGGTAACGACACGTGGTCACGATACATGGTCATTACACGGGGTCAGGACACATGGTTACGACACGAGGTCACGATACGTGGTCACGATACATGGTCATTACACGTGGTCAAGACACCTGGTCACGACACGTGGTCACGACACGTGGTCACGACACATGGTCACGACAAATGGTCACGTCACATGGTCACGACACATGGTCACGATACGTGGTCACGATACATGGTCATTACACGTGGTCAAGACACCTGGTCACGACACGTGGTCACGACACGTGGTCACGACACATGGTCACGACACGTGGTCACGACACATGATCACACACGTGGTCACGACACGTGGTCACGACACTTGGTCACGATACGTGGTCCCAACACATGGTCACGACACGTCGTCACGACACGTGGTCACGCCACGTGGTCACGACACGTGTTCACCTCACATGGTCAATACACATGGTCACGACACATGGTACCGAAACGTGGTCAAGACACATGGTCACGACACGTGCTCACGATACATGGTCACGACACGTGGTCACGATACATGGTCACGACACGTGGTCACGACAGATGGTCACGACACATGGTCACGACACGTGGTCACGACACGTGGTCACGACACATGTTCAAAATACATGGTCAAGACTCATGGTCACGATATGTGGTCGCGACACATGGTCACGACACGTGTTCAAGACATGTGGTCACGATACATGGTCATTACACGTGGTCAAGACACGTGGTCACGGCACGTGGTCAAGACACGTGGTCACGACACGTGGTCAAGGCACGTGGTCAAGACACGTGGTCACGATACGTGGTCACGATACGTGGTCAAGACCTTTGGCCACTACACGTGGTCTCGACACATGGTCACGACACATGGTCATTACACGTGGTCACGAAACATGGTCAGGACCTTTGGTCACGACACATGGTCACGACACATGGTCACGACACATGGTCATTACACGTGGTCACGACAAATGGTCACGACACATAGTCACGACACATGGTCATTACACGTGGTCACGACACATGGTCACGACACATGGTCCGGACCTTTGGTCACTACACGTGGCATCGACACATAGTCACGACACATGGTCATTACACGTGGTCTAGACACATGGTCACGACACGTGGTCACGACATAGACGCATGTCACCTGGTCACGACACATGGCCACGACACGTGGTCACGACACAGGCGCACGTCACATGGTCATTACACGTGGTCTCGAAACATAGTCACGACACATGGTCACGCCACATGGTCACGATACGTGGTCACGATACATGGTCATTACACGTGGATAAGACACGTGGTCATGACACGTGGTCACGACACATGGTCACGACACATGGTCACGACACGTGTTCACGACACGTGGTCACGGCCCATGGTCACGACACATGGTCACGACACGTGGTCACGACACATTGTCACGACACGTGGTCACGACACATCGTCACGACACATGGTCACGACACATGGTCACGACACATGGTCACGACACGTGGTCACGACACATGGTCACGACACGTGGTCACGACACGTGCTCACGACACGTGGTCACGACACGTTGGTCACGACACGTGGTCACGACACGTGGTCACGACACATGGTCAGGACACGTGGTCACGACACGTGGATACGACACAAGGTCACGACATATGTTACGACACATGGTCACGACACGTGGTCACGAAACATGGTCACTACACGTGGTCAAGACACATGGTCAGGACACGTGGTCACGACACGTGGTCACGACACATGGTTACGACACATGGTCACGACACTTGGTCACGACACATGGTCACGACACGTGGTCACGACACGTGATCACGACACATGGTCACGACACATGGTCACGACAAGTGGTCACGACAAGTGGTCACGACACATGGCCAAGACACGTGGTCACGACACATGGTCACGACAGGTGGTCGCGACACGTGGTCACGACCCATGGTCACGACACATGGTCACGACACATGGACACGACACGTGGTCACGACCCATGGTCACGACACATGGTCACGACACATGGACACGACACGTGGTCACGACACATGGTCACGACACGTGGTCACGACCCATGGTCACGACACATGGTCACGACACGTGGTCACGACACATAGTCAAGACACGTGGTCACGACACGTGGTCACGACACGTGGCCACGACACGTGGTCACGACACGTGATCGCGACACGTGGTCACTACACGTGGTCACGACACGTGCTCACGTCACGTGCTCACGACACATGGTCACGACACGTGGTCACGACATATGGTCACGACACGTGGTCACGACACATGGTCACGACACGGCGTCACGACACGTAGTCACGACACGTAGTCACGACACGTGGTGACGAAACGGAGAAACGACACATGGTCACGACTTGTGGTCACGACACATGGTGACGACACGTAGTCACGACACAAGGTCACGACACATGGTCACGACACGTGGTCACGACACATGGTCTCGACACATGGTCACGTCACGGCGTCAGGACACGTGTTCACGACACGTAGTCACGACACGTGGTCACGACACATGGTCAAGAGACGTGGTCACGACCCATGGTCACGACACATGGTCACGACACATGGACTCGACACGTGGTCACGACCCATGGTCACGACACATGGTCACGACACATGGTCACGACACATGGTCAAGACACATGGTCACGACACGTGGTCACGACACGTTGTCTCGACACGTTGTCACGACACATGTTCACGACGCGTGGTCACGACACGTGGACACGACACATGGTCAGGACACGTGGTCACGACACATGGTCACGACACGTGGTCACGACACGGCGTCACGACACGTGGTCACGACACGGCGTCACGACACGTGGTCACGACACGTGGTCACGACTCGTGGTCACGACACATGGTCACGACACGTAGTCACGACACATGGTCACGACACATGGTCACGACACATGGTCACGACGCATGGTCACGATACGTTGTCACGATACATGGTCACGACACATGGTCACGACACATGGTCACGACACGTGGTGTCGACACGTGGTCACGACCCATGGTCACGACACATGGTCACGACACTTGGACACGACACATGGACACGACGTGTGGTCACGACACATGGTCACGACACGTGGTCACGACACATGGTCACGATACATGGGGTCGACACATGTTCACGACACATGTTCACGATACATGGTCACGACACATTGTCACGACACATGGGCACGACACGTGGTCACGACACATTGTCACGACACGTGGTCACGACACGTGGTCACGATACATGGTCACGACACATGGTCACGACACGTGGTCACGACACATGGTCACGATACATGGTCACGACACATGTTCACGACACATGGTCACGATACATGGTCACGACACATGGTCACGACACATGGGCACGACACGTGGTCACGACACGTGGTCACGACACGTGGTCACGACACATGGTCACGACACATGTTCACGACACATGGGCACGATACATGGTCACGACACATGGTCACGATACATGGTCACGACACATGGTCACGACACATGGGCACGGCACGTGCTCACGACACATAGTCACGACACGTGGTGACGAAACGTGGTCACGACACGTTTTCACGGCACGTGCTCGCGTAACGTGATCACGACACATGGTCACGACACGTCGTCACGAAACATGGTCACGTCACGTGGTCACGACACATGGTCACGATACATGGTCACGACACATGGTCACGACACGTGGTCATGTCACGTGGTCACGACACGCGGCCACGACACGTGGTCACTACACGTGGTCACGACACGTGGTCACGTCATGTGGTCACGAGTTAAGGTCACGACACGTGTTCACGACACGTGGTCACGACACGTGGTCACGACACATGGTCACGATAATTGGTCACGACACATGGAGACGACACGTGGTCACGACACCTGGTCACGACACGGCGACACGATACGTGGTCACGACACGTGGTCACGACACGTGGTCACGACACGTAGTCACGACACGTGGTCACGACACGTGGAAACGACACATGGTCACGATACATGGTCACGACACATGGTCACGACACATGGTGACGACACGTGTTCAAGACATGTCGTCACGATACATGGTCATTACACGTGATCAAGACACGTGGTCACGACACGTGGTCACGGCACGTGGTCACGGCACGTGGTCACGACACGTGGTCACGACACGTGGTAACGACACGTGGTCACGACACGTGGTCACGACACGTGGTGACGACACGTGGTCACGACACATGGTCATTACACGTGGTCACGAAACATGGTCACGAAACATGGTCAGGACCTCTGGTTACGACACATGGTCACGACACATGGTCACGACACATGGTCATTACACGTGGTCACGACACATGGTCACGACACATAGTCACGACACATGGTCATTACACGTGGTCACGACACGTGGTCACGACACGAGGTCACGACACATGGCAACAGCACATGGTCACGACACATGGTCACGATACGTTGTCACGATACATGGTCATTACACGTGGTCAAGACACGTGGTCACGACACGTGGTCACGACACGTGGTCACGACACATGGTCACGTCACGTGGTACGACAAGTGGTCACGACACATGGTCATTACCCGTGGTCACGACACATGGTCAAGACACGTGGTCACGACACGTGGTCACGATACGTGGTCACGATACGTGGTCACGATACATGGTCATTACACATGGTCAAGACACGTGGTCACGACACGTGGTCATTACACGTGGTCACGAAACATGGTCAGGACCTCTGGTTACGACACATGGTCACGACACATGGTCACGACACATGGTCATTACACGTGGTCACGACACATGGTCACGACACATAGTCACGACACATGGTCATTACACGTGGTCACGACACGTGGTCACGACACGAGGTCACGACACATGGCAACAGCACATGGTCACGACACATGGTCACGATACGTTGTCACGATACATGGTCATTACACGTGGTCAAGACACGTGGTCACGACACGTGGTCACGACACGTGGTCACGACACATGGTCACGTCACGTGGTACGACAAGTGGTCACGACACGTGGTCATTACCCGTGGTCACGACACATGGTCAAGACACGTGGTCACGACACGTGGTCACGACACGTGGTCACGATACGTGGTCACGATACGTGGTCACGATACATGGTCATTAAACGTGGTCAAGACACGTGGTCAAGACACGTGGTCACGACACGTGGTCATTACACGTGGTCACGACACATGGTCGCGACACGTGTTCAAGACATGTGGTCACGATACGTGGTCACGATACATGGTCTTTATACGTGGTAAAGACACGTGGTCACGACACGTGGTCAAGACACGTGGTCACGATACGTGGTCACGACACGTGGTCACGACACGTGGTCATGACCTTTGGCCACTACACGTGGTCTCGACACATGGTCACGACACATGGTCATTACACGTGGTCAGGACACATGGTCACGAAACATTGTCAGGACCTTTGGTCACGACACATGGTCACGACTCATGGTCACGACACATGGTCATTACACGTGGTCACGACACATGGTCACGACACATAGTCACGACACATGGTCATTACACGTGGTCACGACACATGGTCACGACACATGGTCAGGACCTTTGGTCACTACACGTGGTATCGACTCATAGTCACGACACATGGTCATTACTCGTGGTCTAGACACATGGTCACGACACGTGGTCACGACATAGACGCATGTCACCTGGTCACGACACATGGTCATTACTCGTGGTCTAGACACATGGTCACGACACGTGGTCACGACATAGACGCATGTCACCTGGTAACGACACATGGTCACGACACAGACGCACGTCACATGGTCACTACACGTGGTCTCGAAACTTAATCACGACACATGGTCACGACAAGTGGTCAAGACACGTGGTCACGATACGTGGTCACGACACATGGTCACGCCACATGGTCACTATACGTGGTCACGATATATGGTCATTACACGTGCATAAGACACGTGGTCACGACACGTGGTCACGACACGTGGTCACGACACATGGTCACGACACGTGGTAACGACACGTGGTCACGACCCATGGTCACGACACATGGTCACGACACATGGACACGACACATGGACACGACGTGTGGTCACGACACATGGTCACGACACGTGGTCACGACACATGGTCACGATACATGGTCACGACACATGTTCACGACACATGTTCACGATACATGGTCACGACACATTGTCACGACACATGGGCACGACACGTGGTCACGACACATTGTCACGACACGTGGTCACGACACGTGGTCACGATCCGTGGTCACGACACGTGGTCACGACACGTGGTCACGACACGTGGTCACGACACGTGGTCACGACACGTGGTGACGACACGTGGTCACGACACGTGGTCACGGCACGTGGTCACGACACATGGTCACGATACATGGTCACGACACATGTTCACGACACATGGTCACGATACATGGTCACGACACATGGTCACGACACATGGGCACGACACGTGGTCACGACACGTGGTCACGACACGTGGTCACGACACATGGTCACGACACATGTTCACGACACATGGGCACGATACATGGTCACGACACATGGTCACGATACATGGTCACGACACATGGTCACGACACATGGGCACGGCACGTGCTCACGACACATAGTCACGACACGTGGTGACGAAACGTGGTCACGACACGTTTTCACGGCACGTGCTCGCGTAACGTGATCACGACACATGGTCACGACACGTCGTCACGAAACATGGTCACGTCACGTGGTCACGACACATGGTCACGATACATGGTCACGACACATGGTCACGACACGTGGTCATGACACGTGGTCACGACACGCGGCCACGACACGTGGTCACTACACGTGGTCACGACACGTGGTCACGTCATGTGGTCACGAGTTAAGGTCACGACACGTGTTCACGACACGTGGTCACGACAAGTGGTCACGACACATGGTCATTACCCGTGGTCACGACACATGGTCAAGACACGTGGTCACGACACGTGGTCACGACACGTGGTCACGATACGTGGTCACGATACGTGGTCACGATACATGGTCATTACACGTGGTCAAGACACGTGGTCACGACACGTGGTCATTACACGTGGTCACGACACATGGTCGCGACACGTGTTCAAGACATGTGGTCACGATACGTGGTCACAATACATGATCTTTATACGTGGTCAAGACACGTGGTCACGACACGTGGTCACGGCACGTGGTCAAGACACGTGGTCATGACACGTGGTCAAGACACGTGGTCACGACACGTGGTCAAGACACGTGGTCACGATACGTGGTCACGACACGTGGTCACGACACGTGGTCATGACCTTTGGCCACTACACGTGGTCTCGACACATGGTCACGACACATGGTCATTACACGTGGTCACGACACATGGTCACGAAACATTGTCAGGACCTTTGGTCACGACACATGGTCACGACTCATGGTCACGACACATGGTCATTACACGTGGTCACGACACATGGTCACGACACATAGTCACGACACATGGTCATTACACGTGGTCACGACACATGGTCAGGACCTTTGGTCACTACACGTGGTATCGACTCATAGTCACGACACATGGTCATTACTCGTGGTCTAGACACATGGTCACGAAACGTGGTCACGACATAGACGCATGTCACCTGGTCACGACACATGGTCATTACTCGTGGTCTAGACACATGGTCACGACACGTGGTCACGACATAGACGCATGTCACCTGGTCACGACACATGGTCACGACACAGACGCACGTCACATGGTCACTACACGTGGTCTCGAAACTTAATCACGACACATGGTCACGACAAGTGGTCAAGACACGTGGTCACGATACGTGGTCACGACACATGGTCACGCCACATGGTCACTATACGTGGTCACGATATATGGTCATTACACGTGCATAAGACACGTGGTCACGACACGTGGTCACGACACGTGGTCACGACACATGGTCACGACACGTGGTAACGACACGTGGTCACGACCCATGGTCACGACACATGGACACGACACATGGACACGACGTGTGGTCACGACACATGGTCACGACACGTGGTCACGACACATGGTCACGATACATGGTCACGACACATGTTCACGACACATGTTCACGATACATGGTCACGACACATTGTCACGACACGTGGTCACGACACGTGGTCACGACACATGGTCACGACACATGTTCACGACACATGGTCACGATACATGGTCACGACACATGGTCACGATACATGGTCACGACACATGGTCACGACACATGGGCACGGCACGTGCTCACGACACATAGTCACGACACGTGGTGACGACACGTGGTCACGACACGTTTTCACGGCACGTGGTCGCGTAATGTGATCACGACACATGGTCACGACACGTCGTCACGAAACATGGTCACGTCACGTGGTCACGACACATGGTCACGATACATGGTCACGACACATGGTCACGACACGTGGTCATGACACGTGGTCACGACACGCGGTCACGACACGTGGTCACTACACGTGGTCACGACACGTGGTCACGTCATGTGGTCACGAGTTAAGGTTACGACACGTGTTCACGACACGTGGTTACGACACATGGTCACGATAATTGGTCACGACACATGGTGACGACACGAGGTCACGACACCTGGTCACGACACGGCGTCACGATACGTGGTCACGACACGTGGTCACGACACGTGGTCACGACACGTAGTCACGACACGTGGTCACGACACGTGGAAAAGACACATGGTCACGATACATGGTCACGACACATGGTCACGACACATGGTGACGACACGTGGTCACGACACATGGTCACGATACATGGTCACGACACATGGGCACGACACGTGGTCACGACACATAGTCACGACACGTGGTCATGACACGTAGTCACGACACGTGGTGACGACACGTGGTCACGACACGTGGTCACGGCACGTGGTCACGACACGTGGTCGCGTAACGTGGTCACGAGACATGGTCACGATACGTCGTCACGAAACATGGTCACGACACGTGGTCACGACACATGGTCACGATACATGGTCACGACACATGGTCACGACACATGCTCACGACACGTGGTGTCGACACGTGGTCACGACACATGGTCACGACACATGGTCACGACACGTGGTCACGACTCAAGGTCACGACACATGGTCACGACACGTGGTCACGACACATGGTCACGACACATGGTCACGACACGGCGTCACGACACGTGGTCACGACACGTGGTCACGACACGTAGTCACGACACGTGGTCACGACACATGGTCAAGACACGTGGTCACGACACATGGTCACGACACATGGTCACGACACGTGGTCACGACACATGGACAAGACGGATGGTCACGACACGTGTTCACGACACATGGTCACGACACGTGGTCACGACACGTTGTCACGACACATGGTCGCGACACGTGATCACGACACATGGTCAGGACACGTGGTCTCGACACATGGTCACGACACGTTCACGACACGTGGTCCCCACACATGGTCACGACACGTGGACACGACACGTGGTCACGACACGTGTTCACCTCGAATGGTCACGACACATTGTCACGACACATGGTCACGAAACGTGGTCAAGACACATGGTCACGACACGTGGTCACGATACATGGTCACGACACGTGGTCACGACACATGGTCACCACAAATGTTCAAAATACATGGTCAAGACTCATGGTCACGATACGTGGTCGCGACACATGGTCACGACACATGGTCACGATACGGGGTCACGACACATGGTCATTACTCGTGGTCAAGACACGTGGTCACGACACATAGTCACGACACATGGTCACGAAACGTGTTCAAGACATGTGGTCACGATACATGGTCATTACACGTGGTCAAGACGCGTGGTCACGACACGTGGTCACGGCACGTGGTCACGACACGTGGTCACGACACGTGGTAACGACACGTGGTCACGATACGTGGTCACGATACGTGGTCACGACACGTGGCCAAGACACGTGGTCACGACACGTGGTCACGACACATGGTCATTACACGTGGTCACGAAACATGGTCAGGACCTCTGGTCACGACACATGGTCACGACACATGGTCACGACACATGGTCACGACACATGGTCACGACACATGGTCATTACACGTGGTCACGACAAATGGTCACGACACATAGTCACGACACATGGTCATTACACGTGGTCACGACACATGGTCACGACACGTGGTCACGACACGTGGTCACGACACGTGGTCACGACACATGGACAAGACGGATGGTCACGACACGTGTTCACGACACATGGTCACGACACGTGGTCACGACACGTTGTCACGACACATGGTCGCGACACGTGATCACGACACATGGTCAGGACACGTGGTCTAGACACATGGTCACAACACGTGGTCACGACACATGGTCACGACACGTGGTCACGACACGTAGTCACGACACGTGGTCACGATACGTGGTCACGATACATGGTCATTACACGTGGTCAAGACACGTGGTCACGACACGTGGTCACGACACGTGGTCACGTCACGTGGTCATTACACGTGGTCACGACACATGGTCGCGACACGTGTTCAAGACATGTGGTCACGATACGGGGTCACGATACATGGTCTTTATACGTGGTCAAGACACGTGGTCACGACCCGTGGTCACGGCACGTGGTCAAGACACGTGGTCACGACACGTGGTCAAGACACGTGGTCACGACACGTGGTCACGACACGTGGTCACGACACGTGGTCAAGACACATGGTCACGATACGTGGTCACGACACATGGTCACGACACATAGTCACGACACATGGTCATTGCACGTGGTCACGACACATGGTCACGACACATGGTCAGGACCTTTGGTCACTACACGTGGTATCGACTCATAGTCACGACACATGGTCATTACTCGTGGTCTAGACACATGGTCACGACACGTGGTCACGACATAGACGCATGTCACCTGGTCACGACATATGTCCACGACACAGACGCACGTCACATGGTCACTACACGTGGTCTCGAAACTTAGTCACGGCACATGGTCACGATAAGTTGTCAAGACACGTGGTCACGATACGTGGTCACGACACATGGTCACGCCAAATGGTCACTATACGTGGTCACGATACATGGTCATTACACGTGCATAAGACACGTGGTCACGACACGTGGTCACGACACGTGGACACGACACATGGTCACGACACGTGGTAACGACACGTGGTCACGACCCATGGTCACGACACATGGTCACGACACATGGACACGACACATGGACACGACTTGTGGTCACGACACATGGTCACGACACGTGGTCACGACACATGGTCACGATACATGGTCACGACACATGTTCACGACACATGGTCACGATACATGGTCACGACACATTTTCACGACACATGGGCACGACACGTGGTCACGACACATAGTCACGACACGTGGTCACGACACGTGATCACGACACGTGGTGACGACACGTGGTCACGACACGTGGTCACGACACATGGTCACGATACATGGTCACGATACATGTTCACGACACATGCTCACGATACATGGTCACGACACATGGTCACGACACATGGGCACGACACGTGGTGACGACACGTGGTCACGACACGTGGTCACGACACGTGGTCACTACACATGGTCACGACACATGTTCACGACACATGGTCACGATACATGGTCACGACACATGGTCACGACCGATGGGCACGGCACGTGGTTACGACACATAGTCACGACACGTGGCCACGACACGTGGTCACGACACGTGGTGACGACACGTGGTCACGACACGTGGTCACGGCACGTGGTCACGACACGTGCTCGTGTAACGTGATCACGACACGTCGTCACGAAACATGGTCACGACACGTGGTAACGACACATGGTCACGATACATGGTCACGACACATGGTCACGACACATGGTCACGACACATGGTCACGACACATGGTCACGTCACGTGGTCACGTCACGTGGTGTCGACACGCGGTCACGACACGTGGTCACTACACGTGGTCACGACACGTGGTCACGTCACGTGGTTACGAGTTAAGGTCACGACACGTGGTCACGACACGTGGTGACGAAACGTGTTCAAGACATGTGGTCACGATACATGGTCATTACACGTGGTCACGACACGTGGTCACGGCACGTGGTCACGACACGTGGTCACGACACATGGTCACGGCACGTGGTCACGATACGTGGTCACGACACGTGGTCACGACACGTGGTCACGACACGTGGTCACGAAACGTGTTCAAGACATGTGGTCACGATACATGGTCATTACACGTGGTCAAGACACGTGGTCACGACACGTGGTCACGACACGTGGTAACGACACGTGGTCACGATAAGTGGTCACGACACGTGGTCACGACACGTGGTCACGACACGTGGTCACGACACGTGGTCACGACACGTGGTCACGAAACGTGGTCACGACACGTGGTCACGACACATGGTCACGACACATATTCACGACACATGGTCATTACACGTGGTCACGACACATGGTAACCCCACATGGTCCGGACCTTTGGTCACTACACGTGGTATCGACACATAGTCACGACAAGTGGTCATTACACGTGGTCTAGACACATGGTCTCGACACGTGGTCCCGACATAGGCGCATGTCACCTGGTCACGACACATGGCCACGACACGTGGTTACGACACAGACTTACGTCACATGGTCATTACACGTGGTCTCGAAACATAGTCACGACACATGGTCACGACACGTGGTCAAGACACGTGGTCACGATACGTGGTCACGACACATGGTCACGCCACATGGTCACGATACATGGTCATTACACGTGGATAAGACACGTGGTCACTACACGTGGTCACGACACGTGGTCACGACACATGGTCACGACACGTGCTCACGACACGTGGTCACGGCCCATGGTCACGACACATGGTCACGACACATGGTCACGACACGTGGTCACGACACATAATCACGACACGTGGTTACGACACGTGGTCGCGACACGTGGTCACGACACGTGGTCGCGACACGTGGTCGCGACACGTGGTCGCGACACGTGCTCACGACACGTGGTCACGACACGTGGTCACGACACGTGGTCACGACACGTAGTCACGACACGTGGTCACGACACGTGGTCACGACACGTGGTCACGACACGTGGTCACGACACGTGGTCACGAAACATGGTCACGATACATGGTCACGACACATGGTGACGACACGTGGTCACGACACATGGTTACGACATATGGTCACGGTACGGCGTCACGACACGTGGTCACGACACGTGGTCACGACACGTGGTCACGACACGTGGTCACGACACATAGTCACGACACGTGGTCACGGCACGTGGTCACGACACGTGGTCACGACACGTGGTCAAGACACGTGGTCACGTCACGTGGTCACGTCACGTGGTCACGACACGTGGTCACGACACAAGGTCACGACACGTGGTCACGACACGTGGTCACGACACGTGGTCACGATACATGGTCACGACACATGGTGGCGACACGTGGTCACGACACATGGTCACGGTACATGGTCACGACTCGGCGTCACGACACGTGGTCACGAAGCGTGGTCACGACACCTAGTCACGACACGTGGTCACAATACATGGTCAAGACACGTGGTCACGACACATGGTCAGGACACGTGGTCACGACACATAGTCACGACACGTGGTCATGACACGTGGTCACGACACGTGGTCACGACACGTGGTCACTACACGTGGTCGCGACACGTGGTCACTACACGTGGTCACGACACGTGGTCACGTCACATGGTCACGACACGTGGTTACGACACATGGTCACGAAACGTGGTCACGACACACGGTCACGATACATGGTCACGACACAAGGTGACGACACGTGGTCACGACACGGCGTCACGACACGTAGTCACCACACGTGGTCACGACACGTAGAAACGACACATGGTCACCACACGTAGTCACGATACATGGTCACGACACATGGTCACGACACATTGTGACGACACGTGGTCACGACACAAGGTCACGACACATATTCACGACACGTGGTCACGACACATGGTCACGACACGGCGTCACGACACGTGGTCACGACACGTGGTCACAATACATGGTCAAGACACGTGGTCACGACACATGGTCACGACACGTGGTCACGACACATGGACACGACACATGGTCACGACACGTGGTCACTACTCGTGGTCACTACACGTGGTCACGACACATGGTCACAACACATGGCCACGACACATGGTCACGACACGTGGTCACGACACGTGGTCACGACACGTGGTCACGACACATGGTCACGACACATGGTCACGACACATGGTCACGACACGTGGTCATGACACGTGGTCACGAGACGTGGTCAAGAAACGTGGTCGCGAAACGTGGTCACTACACGTGGTCACGACACGTGGTCACGTCACATGGTCACGACACGTGGTTACGACACATGGTCACGAAACGTGGTCACGACACACGGTCACGATACATGGTCACGACACAAGGTGACGACACGTGGTCAAGACACGGCGTCACGACACGTGGTCACGACACGTGGTCACGACAAGTAGTCACCACACGTGGTCACGACACGTAGAAACGACACATGCTCACCACACGTGGTCACGATACATGGTCACGACACATGGTCACGACACTTTGTGACGACACGTGGTCACGACACAAGGTCACGACACATATTCACGACACGTGGTCACGACACATGGTCACGACACGGCGTCACGACACGTGGTCACGACAGGTGGTCACGACATGTAGTCACGACACGTAGTCACGACACATTGTCACGACACGTGGTGTCGACACGTGGTCACGGCACGTGGTCACGACACGTGGTCACGACACGTGGTCACGACACGTGGTCACGACACGTGGTCACGACACGTGGTCACGTCACGTACTCACGACACGTGGTCACGAAACATGGTCACGACACGTGGTCACGACACGTGGTCACGACACATGGTCACGATAATTGGTCACGACACATGGTGACGACACGTGGTCATGACACGTGGTCTAGACACATGGTCTCGACACGTGGTCCCGACATAGGCGCATGTCACCTGGTCACGACACATGGCCACGACACGTGGTTACGACACAGACGCACGTCACATGGTCATTACACGTGGTCTCGAAACATAGTCACGACACATGGTCACGACACGTGGTCAAGACACGTGGTCACGATACGTGGTCACGACACATGATCACGCCACATGGTCACGATACATGGTCATTACACGTGGATAAGACACGTGGTCACTACACGTGGTCACGACAGGTGGTCACGACACATGGTCACGACACGTGGTCACGACACGTGGTCACGGCCCATGGTCACGACACATGGTCACGACACATGGTCACGACACGTGGTCACGACATATAATCACGACACGTGGTTACGACACGTGGTCACGAAACGTGGTCACGACACGTGGTCACGACACGTGGCTGCGACACGTGCTCACGACACGTGGTCACGACACGTAGTCACGACACGTGGTCACGACACGTGGTCACGACACGTGGTCACGACACATGGTCACGACACGTGGTCACGACACATGGTCACGATACATGGTCACGACACATGGTGACGACACGTGGTCACGACACATGTTTACGACATATGGTCACGGTACGGCGTCACGACACGTGGTCACGACACGTGGTCACGACACGTGGTCACGACACGTGGTCACGACACGTGGTCACGACAGATAGTCACGACACGTGGTCACGGCACGTGGTCACGACACGTGGTCACGACACGTGGTCACGACACGTGGTCACGACACGTGGTCACGACACGTGGTCACGACACGTGGTCACGACACGTGGTCACGACACGTGGTCAAGACACGTGGTCACGTCACGTGGTCACGACACGTGGTCACGACACAAGGTCACGACACGTGGTCACGACGCGTGGTCACGACACGTGGTCACGATACATGGTCACGACACATGGTCACGACACATGGTGGCGACACGTGGTCACGACACATGGTCACGGTACATGGTCACGACTCGGCGTCACGACACGTGGTCACGAAGCGTGGTCACGACACCTAGTCACGACACGTGGTCACAATACATGGTCAAGACACGTGGTCACGACACATGGTCACGACACGTGGTCACGACACATGGACACGACACATGGTCACGACACGTGGTCACTACTCGTGGTCACTACACGTGGTCACGATACATGGTCACAACACATGGTCACGACACATGGTCACGACACGTGGTCACGACACGTGGTCACGACACATGGTCACGACACATGGTCACGACACATGGTCACGACACATAGTCACGACACGTGGTCATGACACGTGGTCACGACACGTGGTCACGACACGTGGTCGCGACACGTGGTCACTACACGTGGTCACGACACGTGGTCACGTCACATGGTCACGACACGTGGTTACGACACATGGTCACGAAACGTGGTCACGACACACGGTCACGATACATGGTCACGACACAAGGTGACGAAACGTGGTCACGACACGGCGTCACGACACGTGGTCACGACACGTAGTCACCACACGTGGTCACGACACGTAGAAACGACACATGGTCACCACACGTGGTCACGATACATGGTCACGACACATGGTCTCGACACATTGTGACGACACGTGGTCACGACACAAGGTCACGACACATATTCACGACACGTGGTCACGACACATGGCACGACATGGCGTCACGACACGTGGTCACGACAGGTGGTCACGACACGTAGTCACGACACGTAGTCACGACACATTGTCACGACACGTGGTGTCGACACGTGGTCACGACACATGGTCACGATACATGGTCACGACACATGGTCACGACACATGGTGGTGACACGTGGTCACGACACATGGTCACAGTACATGGTCACGACTCGGCGTCACGACACGTGGTCACGAAGCGTGGTCACGACACCTAGTCACGACACGTGGTCACAATACATGGTCAAGACACGTGGTCACGACACATGGTCACGACACATGGACACGACACATGGTCACGACACGTGGTCACTACTCGTGGTCACTACACGTGGTCACGACACATGGTCACAACACATGGTCACGACACATGGTCACGACACGTGGTCACGACACTTGGTCACGACACATGGTCACGACACATGGTCACGACACATGGTCACGACACGTGGTCATGACACGTGGTCACGATATGTGGTCACGACACGTGGTCGCGAAACGTGGACACTACACGTGGTCACGACACGTGGTCACGTCACATGGTCACGACACGTGGTTACGACACATGGTCACGAAACGTGGTCACGACACACGGTCACGATACATGGTCACGACACAAGGTGACGACACGTGGTCACGACACGGCGTCACGACACGTGGTCACGACACGTGGTCACGACACGTAGTCACCACACGTGGTCACGACACGTAGAAACGACACATGGTCACCACACGTGGTCACGATACATGGTCACGACACATGGTCACGACACATTGTGACGACACGTGGTCACGACACAAGGTCACGACACATATTCACGACACGTGGTCACGACACATGGTCACGACACGGCGTCACGACACGTGGTCACGACTGGTGGTCACGACACGTAGTCACGACACGTAGTCACGACACATTGTCACGACTCGTGGTGTCGACACGTGGTCACGGCACGTGGTCACGGCACGTGGTCACGACACGTGGTCACGACACGTGGTCACGACACGTGGTCACGACACGTGGTCACGACACGTGGTCACGACACGTGGTCACGACACGTGGTCACGACACGTGGTCACGAAACATGGTCACGACACGTGGTCACGACACGTGGTCACGACACATGGTCACGATAATTGGTCACGACACATGGTGACGACACGTGGTCATGACACATGGTCACGACACGGCGTCACGACACGTGGTCACGACAGGTGGAAACGACACATGGTCACGACACGTGGTCACAACACATGGTCACGATACATGGTCGCGACACATGGTGACGACACGTGGTCACGACACAAGGTCACGACACGTGGTCACGACACGTGGTCACGACACATGGTCACGACAAGGCGTCACGACACGTGGTCACGACACGTGATCACGACACATGGTCAGGTCACGTGGTCTCGACACATGGTCACGACACGTGGTCACGACACATGGTCTCGACACGTGGTCCCAACACACTTTCACGACAAGAGGTCACGACACGTGGTCACGACACGTGTTCACCTCACATGGTCACGACACATGGTCACGACACATGGTCACGAAGCGTGGTCAAGACACATGGTCACGACACGTGGTCACGATACATGGTCACGACACGTGGTCACGACACATGGTCACGACACATGGTCACGACACGTGGTCTTGACACGTGGTCACGACACATGTTCAAAATACATGGTCAAGACTCATGGTCACGATACGTGGTCGCGACACATGGTCACGACACATGGTCACGATACGGGGTCACGACACATGGTCATTACTCGTGGTCAAGACACGTGGTCACGACACATGGTCACGAAACGTGTTCAAGGCATGTGGTCACGATACATGGTCATTACACGTGGTCAAGACACGTGGTCACGACACGTGGTCACGGCACGTGTTCACGACACGTGGTCACGACACGTGGTAACAACACGTGGTCACGATACGTGGTCACGACACGTGGTCACGACACGTGGTCACGACACGTGGTCACGACACGTGGTCACGACACGTGGTCACGACACGTGGTCACGAAACATGGTCACGATACATGGTCACGACACATGGTGACGACACGTGGTCACGACACATGGTTACGACATATGGTCACGGTACGGCGTCACGACACGTGGTCACGACACGTGGTCACGACACGTGGTCACGACACGTGGTCACGACACATAGTCACGACACGTGGTCACGGCACGTGGTCACGACACGTGGTCACGACACGTGGTCAAGACACGTGGTCACGTCACGTGGTCACGACACGTGGTCACGACACAAGGTCACGACACGTGGTCACGACACGTGGTCACGACACGTGGTCACGATACATGGTCACGACACATGGTGGCGACACGTGGTCACGACACATGGTCACGGTACATGGTCACGACTCGGCGTCACGACACGTGGTCACGAAGCGTGGTCACGACACCTAGTCACGACACGTGGTCACAATACATGGTCAAGACACGTGGTCACGACTAATGGTCAGGACACGTGGTCACGACACATGGACACGACACATGGTCACGACACGTGGTCACTACTCGTGGTCACTACACGTGGTCACGACACATGGTCACAACACATGGTCACGACACATGGTCACGACACGTGGTCACGACACGTGGTCACGACACATGGTCACGACACATGGTCACGACACATAGTCACGACACGTGGTCATGACACGTGGTCACGACACGTGGTCACGACACGTGGTCGCGACACGTGGTCACTACACGTGGTCGCGACACGTGGTCACTACACGTGGTCACGACACGTGGTCACGTCACATGGTCACGACACGTGGTTACGACACATGGTCACGAAACGTGGTCACGACACACGGTCACGATACATGGTCACGACACAAGGTGACGACACGTGGTCACGACACGGCGTCACGACACGTAGTCACCACACGTGGTCACGACACGTAGAAACGACACATGGTCACCACACGTAGTCACGATACATGGTCACGACACATGGTCACGACACATTGTGACGACACGTGGTCACGACACAAGGTCACGACACATATTCACGACACGTGGTCACGACACATGGTCACGACACGGCGTCACGACACGTGGTCACGACAGGTGGTCACGACACGTAGTCACGACACGTAGTCACGACACATTGTCACGACACGTGGTGTCGACACGTGGTCACGACACATGGTCACGATACATGGTCACGACACATGGTCACGACACATGGTGGCGACACGTGGTCACGACACATGGTCACGGTACATGGTCACGACTCGGCGTCACGACACGTGGTCACGAAGCGTGGTCACGACACCTAGTCACGACACGTGGTCACAATACATGGTCAAGACACGTGGTCACGACACATGGTCACGACACGTGGTCACGACACATGGACACGACACATGGTCACGACACGTGGTCACTACTCGTGGTCACTACACGTGGTCACGACACATGGTCACAACACATGGCCACGACACATGGTCACGACACGTGGTCACGACACGTGGTCACGACACGTGGTCACGACACATGGTCACGACACATGGTCACGACACATGGTCACGACACGTGGTCATGACACGTGGTCACGAGACGTGGTCAAGAAACGTGGTCGCGAAACGTGGTCACTACACGTGGTCACGACACGTGGTCACGTCACATGGTCACGACACGTGGTTACGACACATGGTCACGAAACGTGGTCACGACACACGGTCACGATACATGGTCACGACACAAGGTGACGACACGTGGTCAAGACACGGCGTCACGACACGTGGTCACGACACGTGGTCACGACAAGTAGTCACCACACGTGGTCACGACACGTAGAAACGACACATGGTCACCACACGTGGTCACGATACATGGTCACGACACATGGTCACGACACTTTGTGACGACACGTGGTCACGACACAAGGTCACGACACATATTCACGACACGTGGTCACGACACATGGTCACGACACGGCGTCACGACACGTGGTCACGACAGGTGGTCACGACATGTAGTCACGACACGTAGTCACGACACATTGTCACGACACGTGGTGTCGACACGTGGTCACGGCACGTGGTCACGACACGTGGTCACGACACGTGGTCACGACACGTGGTCACGACACGTGGTCACGACACGTGGTCACGTCACGTACTCACGACACGTGGTCACGAAACATGGTCACGACACGTGGTCACGACACGTGGTCACGACACATGGTCACGATAATTGGTCACGACACATGGTGACGACACGTGGTCATGACACGTGGTCTAGACACATGGTCTCGACACGTGGTCCCGACATAGGCGCATGTCACCTGGTCACGACACATGGCCACGACACGTGGTTACGACACAGACGCACGTCACATGGTCATTACACGTGGTCTCGAAACATAGTCACGACACATGGTCACGACACGTGGTCAAGACACGTGGTCACGATACGTGGTCACGACACATGATCACGCCACATGGTAACGATACATGGTCATTACACGTGGATAAGACACGTGGTCACTACACGTGGTCACGACACGTGGTCACGACACATGGTCACGACACGTGGTCACGACACGTGGTCACGGCCCATGGTCACGACACATGGTCACGACACATGGTCACGACACGTGGTCACGACATATAATCACGACACGTGGTTACGACACGTGGTCACGAAACGTGGTCACGACACGTGGTCACGACACGTGGCTGCGACACGTGCTCACGACACGTGGTCACGACACGTAGTCACGACACGTGGTCACGACACGTGGTCACGACACGTGGTCACGACACATGGTCACGACACGTGGTCACGACACATGGTCACGATACATGGTCACGACACATGGTGACGACACGTGGTCACGACACATGTTTACGACATATGGTCACGGTACGGCGTCACGACACGTGGTCACGACACGTGGTCACGACACGTGGTCACGACACGTGGTCACGACAGATAGTCACGACACGTGGTCACGGCACGTGGTCACGACACGTGGTCACGACACGTGGTCACGACACGTGGTCACGACACGTGGTCACGACACGTGGTCACGACACGTGGTCACGACACGTGGTCACGACACGTGGTCAAGACACGTGGTCACGTCACGTGGTCACGACACGTGGTCACGACACAAGGTCACGACACGTGGTCACGACGCGTGGTCACGACACGTGGTCACGATACATGGTCACGACACATGGTCACGACACATGGTGGCGACACGTGGTCACGACACATGGTCACGGTACATGGTCACGACTCGGCGTCACGACACGTGGTCACGAAGCGTGGTCACGACACCTAGTCACGACACGTGGTCACAATACATGGTCAAGACACGTGGTCACGACACATGGTCACGACACGTGGTCACGACACATGGACACGACACATGGTCACGACACGTGGTCACTACTCGTGGTCACTACACGTGGTCACGACACATGGTCACAACACATGGTCACGACACATGGTCACGACACGTGGTCACGACACGTGGTCACGACACATGGTCACGACACATGGTCACGACACATGGTCACGACACATAGTCACGACACGTGGTCATGACACGTGGTCACGACACGTGGTCACGACACGTGGTCGCGACACGTGGTCACTACACGTGGTCACGACACGTGGTCACGTCACATGGTCACGACACGTGGTTACGACACATGGTCACGAAACGTGGTCACGACACACGGTCACGATACATGGTCACGACACAAGGTGACGAAACGTGGTCACGACACGGCGTCACGACACGTGGTCACGACACGTAGTCACCACACGTGGTCACGACACGTAGAAACGACACATGGTCACCACACGTGGTCACGATACATGGTCACGACACATGGTCTCGACACATTGTGACGACACGTGGTCACGACACAAGGTCACGACACATATTCACGACACGTGGTCACGACACATGGTCACGACATGGCGTCACGACACGTGGTCACGACAGGTGGTCACGACACGTAGTCACGACACGTAGTCACGACACATTGTCACGACACGTGGTGTCGACACGTGGTCACGACACATGGTCACGATACATGGTCACGACACATGGTCACGACACATGGTGGTGACACGTGGTCACGACACATGGTCACAGTACATGGTCACGACTCGGCGTCACGACACGTGGTCACGAAGCGTGGTCACGACACCTAGTCACGACACGTGGTCACAATACATGGTCAAGACACGTGGTCACGACACATGGTCACGACACGTGGTCACGACACATGGACACGACACATGGTCACGACACGTGGTCACTACTCGTGGTCACTACACGTGGTCACGACACATGGTCACAACACATGGTCACGACACATGGTCACGACACGTGGTCACGACACTTGGTCACGACACATGGTCACGACACATGGTCACGACACATGGTCACGACACGTGGTCATGACACGTGGTCACGATATGTGGTCACGACACGTGGTCGCGAAACGTGGACACTACACGTGGTCACGACACGTGGTCACGTCACATGGTCACGACACGTGGTTACGACACATGGTCACGAAACGTGGTCACGACACACGGTCACGATACATGGTCACGACACAAGGTGACGACACGTGGTCACGACACGGCGTCACGACACGTGGTCACGACACGTGGTCACGACACGTAGTCACCACACGTGGTCACGACACGTAGAAACGACACATGGTCACCACACGTGGGCACGATACATGGTCACGACACATGGTCACGACACATTGTGACGACACGTGGTCACGACACAAGGTCACGACACATATTCACGACACGTGGTCACGACACATGGTCACGACACGGCGTCACGACACGTGGTCACGACTGGTGGTCACGACACGTAGTCACGACACGTAGTCACGACACATTGTCACGACTCGTGGTGTCGACACGTGGTCACGGCACGTGGTCACGGCACGTGGTCACGACACGTGGTCACGACACGTGGTCAGGACACGTGGTCACGACACATGGACACGACACATGGTCACGACACGTGGTCACTACTCGTGGTCACTACACGTGGTCACGACACATGGTCACAACACATGGTCACGACACATGGTCACGACACGTGGTCACGACACGTGGTCACGACACATGGTCACGACACATGGTCACGACACATAGTCACGACACGTGGTCATGACACGTGGTCACGACACGTGGTCACGACACGTGGTCGCGACACGTGGTCACTACACGTGGTCGCGACACGTGGTCACTACACGTGGTCACGACACGTGGTCACGTCACATGGTCACGACACGTGGTTACGACACATGGTCACGAAACGTGGTCACGACACACGGTCACGATACATGGTCACGACACAAGGTGACGACACGTGGTCACGACACGGCGTCACGACACGTAGTCACCACACGTGGTCACGACACGTAGAAACGACACATGGTCACCACACGTAGTCACGATACATGGTCACGACACATGGTCACGACACATTGTGACGACACGTGGTCACGACACAAGGTCACGACACATATTCACGACACGTGGTCACGACACATGGTCACGACACGGCGTCACGACACGTGGTCACGACAGGTGGTCACGACACGTAGTCACGACACGTAGTCACGACACATTGTCACGACACGTGGTGTCGACACGTGGTCACGACACATGGTCACGATACATGGTCACGACACATGGTCACGACACATGGTGGCGACACGTGGTCACGACACATGGTCACGGTACATGGTCACGACTCGGCGTCACGACACGTGGTCACGAAGCGTGGTCACGACACCTAGTCACGACACGTGGTCACAATACATGGTCAAGACACGTGGTCACGACACATGGTCACGACACGTGGTCACGACACATGGACACGACACATGGTCACGACACGTGGTCACTACTCGTGGTCACTACACGTGGTCACGACACATGGTCACAACACATGGCCACGACACATGGTCACGACACGTGGTCACGACACGTGGTCACGACACGTGGTCACGACACATGGTCACGACACATGGTCACGACACATGGTCACGACACGTGGTCATGACACGTGGTCACGAGACGTGGTCAAGAAACGTGGTCGCGAAACGTGGTCACTACACGTGGTCACGACACGTGGTCACGTCACATGGTCACGACACGTGGTTACGACACATGGTCACGAAACGTGGTCACGACACACGGTCACGATACATGGTCACGACACAAGGTGACGACACGTGGTCAAGACACGGCGTCACGACACGTGGTCACGACACGTGGTCACGACAAGTAGTCACCACACGTGGTCACGACACGTAGAAACGACACATGGTCACCACACGTGGTCACGATACATGGTCACGACACATGGTCACGACACTTTGTGACGACACGTGGTCACGACACAAGGTCACGACACATATTCACGACACGTGGTCACGACACATGGTCACGACACGGCGTCACGACACGTGGTCACGACAGGTGGTCACGACATGTAGTCACGACACGTAGTCACGACACATTGTCACGACACGTGGTGTCGACACGTGGTCACGGCACGTGGTCACGACACGTGGTCACGACACGTGGTCACGACACGTGGTCACGACACGTGGTCACGACACGTGGTCACGTCACGTACTCACGACACGTGGTCACGAAACATGGTCACGACACGTGGTCACGACACGTGGTCACGACACATGGTCACGATAATTGGTCACGACACATGGTGACGACACGTGGTCATGACACGTGGTCTAGACACATGGTCTCGACACGTGGTCCCGACATAGGCGCATGTCACCTGGTCACGACACATGGCCACGACACGTGGTTACGACACAGACGCACGTCACATGGTCATTACACGTGGTTTCGAAACATAGTCACGACACATGGTCACGACACGTGGTCAAGACACGTGGTCACGATACGTGGTCACGACACATGATCACGCCACATGGTAACGATACATGGTCATTACACGTGGATAAGACACGTGGTCACTACACGTGGTCACGACACGTGGTCACGACACATGGTCACGACACGTGGTCACGACACGTGGTCACGGCCCATGGTCACGACACATGGTCACGACACATGGTCACGACACGTGGTCACGACATATAATCACGACACGTGGTTACGACACGTGGTCACGAAACGTGGTCATGACACGTGGTCACGACACGTGGCTGCGACACGTGCTCACGACACGTGGTCACGACACGTAGTCACGACACGTGGTCACGACACGTGGTCACGACACGTGGTCACGACACATGGTCACGACACGTGGTCACGACACATGGTCACGATACATGGTCACGACACATGGTGACGACACGTGGTCACGACACATGTTTACGACATATGGTCACGGTACGGCGTCACGACACGTGGTCACGACACGTGGTCACGACAGGTGGTCACGACACGTGGTCACGACAGATAGTCACGACACGTGGTCACGGCACGTGGTCACGACACGTGGTCACGACACGTGGTCACGACACGTGGTCACGACACGTGGTCACGACACGTGGTCACGACACGTGGTCACGACACGTGGTCAAGACACGTGGTCACGTCACGTGGTCACGACACGTGGTCACGACACAAGGTCACGACACGTGGTCACGACGCGTGGTCACGACACGTGGTCACGATACATGGTCACGACACATGGTCACGACACATGGTGGCGACACGTGGTCACGACACATGGTCACGGTACATGGTCACGACTCGGCGTCACGACACGTGGTCACGAAGCGTGGTCACGACACCTAGTCACGACACGTGGTCACAATACATGGTCAAGACACGTGGTCACGACACATGGTCACGACACGTGGTCACGACACATGGACACGACACATGGTCACGACACGTGGTCACTACTCGTGGTCACTACACGTGGTCACGACACATGGTCACAACACATGGTCACGACACATGGTCACGACACGTGGTCACGACACGTGGTCACGACACATGGTCACGACACATGGTCACGACACATGGTCACGACACATAGTCACGACACGTGGTCATGACACGTGGTCACGACACGTGGTCACGACACGTGGTCGCGACACGTGGTCACTACACGTGGTCACGACACGTGGTCACGTCACATGGTCACGACACGTGGTTACGACACATGGTCACGAAACGTGGTCACGACACACGGTCACGATACATGGTCACGACACAAGGTGACGAAACGTGGTCACGACACGGCGTCACGACACGTGGTCACGACACGTAGTCACCACACGTGGTCACGACACGTAGAAACGACACATGGTCACCACACGTGGTCACGATACATGGTCACGACACATGGTCTCGACACATTGTGACGACACGTGGTCACGACACAAGGTCACGACACATATTCACGACACGTGGTCACGACACATGGTCACGACATGGCGTCACGACACGTGGTCACGACAGGTGGTCACGACACGTAGTCACGACACGTAGTCACGACACATTGTCACGACACGTGGTGTCGACACGTGGTCACGACACATGGTCACGATACATGGTCACGACACATGGTCACGACACATGGTGGTGACACGTGGTCACGACACATGGTCACAGTACATGGTCACGACTCGGCGTCACGACACGTGGTCACGAAGCGTGGTCACGACACCTAGTCACGACACGTGGTCACAATACATGGTCAAGACACGTGGTCACGACACATGGTCACGACACGTGGTCACGACACATGGACACGACACATGGTCACGACACGTGGTCACTACTCGTGGTCACTACACGTGGTCACGACACATGGTCACAACACATGGTCACGACACATGGTCACGACACGTGGTCACGACACTTGGTCACGACACATGGTCACGACACATGGTCACGACACATGGTCACGACACGTGGTCATGACACGTGGTCACGATATGTGGTCACGACACGTGGTCGCGAAACGTGGACACTACACGTGGTCACGACACGTGGTCACGTCACATGGTCACGACACGTGGTTACGACACATGGTCACGAAACGTGGTCACGACACACGGTCACGATACATGGTCACGACACAAGGTGACGACACGTGGTCACGACACGGCGTCACGACACGTGGTCACGACACGTGGTCACGACACGTAGTCACCACACGTGGTCACGACACGTAGAAACGACACATGGTCACCACACGTGGTCACGATACATGGTCACGACACATGGTCACGACACATTGTGACGACACGTGGTCACGACACAAGGTCACGACACATATTCACGACACGTGGTCACGACACATGGTCACGACACGGCGTCACGACACGTGGTCACGACTGGTGGTCACGACACGTAGTCACGACACGTAGTCACGACACATTGTCACGACTCGTGGTGTCGACACGTGGTCACGGCACGTGGTCACGGCACGTGGTCACGACACGTGGTCACGACACGTGGTCACGACACGTGGTCACGACACGTGGTCACGACACGTGGTCACGACACGTGGTCACGACACGTGGTCACGACACGTGGTCACGAAACATGGTCACGACACGTGGTCACGACACGTGGTCACGACACATGGTCACGATAATTGGTCACGACACATGGTGACGACACGTGGTCATGACACATGGTCACGACACGGCGTCACGACACGTGGTCACGACAGGTGGAAACGACACATGGTCACGACACGTGGTCACAACACATGGTCACGATACATGGTCGCGACACATGGTGACGACACGTGGTCACGACACAAGGTCACGACACGTGGTCACGACACGTGGTCACGACACATGGTCACGACAAGGCGTCACGACACGTGGTCACGACACGTGATCACGACACATGGTCAGGTCACGTGGTCTCGACACATGGTCACGACACGTGGTCACGACACATGGTCTCGACACGTGGTCCCAACACACTTTCACGACAAGAGGTCACGACACGTGGTCACGACACGTGTTCACCTCACATGGTCACGACACATGGTCACGACACATGGTCACGAAGCGTGGTCAAGACACATGGTCACGACACGTGGTCACGATACATGGTCACGACACGTGGTCACGACACATGGTCACGACACATGGTCACGACACGTGGTCTTGACACGTGGTCACGACACATGTTCAAAATACATGGTCAAGACTCATGGTCACGATACGTGGTCGCGACACATGGTCACGACACATGGTCACGATACGGGGTCACGACACATGGTCATTACTCGTGGTCAAGACACGTGGTCACGACACATGGTCACGAAACGTGTTCAAGGCATGTGGTCACGATACATGGTCATTACACGTGGTCAAGACACGTGGTCACGACACGTGGTCACGGCACGTGTTCACGACACGTGGTCACGACACGTGGTAACAACACGTGGTCACGATACGTGGTCACGACACGTGGTCACGACACGTGGTCACGACACGTGGTCACGACACGTGGTCACGACACGTGGTCACGACACGTTGTCACGACACATGGTCATTACACGTGGTCACGAAACATGGTCAGGACCTCTGGTCACGACACATGGTCACGACACATGGTCACGACACATGGTCATTACACGTGGTCACGACCCATGGTCACGACACATAGTCACGACACATGGTCACGACACGTGGTCACGACACGTGGTCACGACACATTGTCACGACACATGTTCACGACACATGGTCACGATACATGGTCACGACACATGGTCACGATACATGGTCACGACACATGGTCACGACACATGGGCACGGCACGTGCTCACGACACATAGTCACGACACGTGGTCACGACACGTGGTCACGACACGTTTTCACGGCACGTGGTCGCGTAATGTGATCACGACACATGGTCACGACACGTCGTCACGAAACATGGTCACGTCACGTGGTCACGACACATGGTCACGATACATGGTCACGACACATGGTCACGACACGTGGTCATGACACGTGGTCACGACACGCGGTCACGACACGTGGTCACTACACGTGGTCACGACACGTGGTCACGTCATGTGGTCACGAGTTAAGGTTACGACACGTGTTCACGACACGTGGTTACGACACATGGTCACGATAATTGGTCACGACACATGGTGACGACACGAGGTCACGACACCTGGTCACGACACGGCGTCACGATACGTCGTCACGACACGTGGTCACGACACGTGGTCACGACACGTAGTCACGACACGTGGTCACGACTCGTGGAAAAGACACATGGTCACGATACATGGTCACGACACATGGTCACGACACATGGTGACGACACGTGGTCACGACACATGGTCACGCCACATGGTCACGATACATGGTCATTACACGTGGATAAGACACGTGGTCACTACACGTGGTCACGACACGTGGTCACGACACATGGTCACGACACGTGCTCACGACACGTGGTCACGGCCCATGGTCACGACACATGGTCACGACACATGGTCACGACACGTGGTCACGACACATAATCACGACACGTGGTTACGACACGTGGTCGCGACACGTGGTCACGACACGTGGTCGCGACACGTGGTCGCGACACGTGGTCGCGACACGTGCTCACGACACGTGGTCACGACACGTGGTCACGACACGTGGTCACGACACGTAGTCACGACACGTGGTCACGACACGTGGTCACGACACGTGGTCACGACACGTGGTCACGACACGTGGTCACGACACATGGTCACGATACATGGTCACGACACATGGTGACGACACGTGGTCACGACACATGGTTACGACATATGGTCACGGTACGGCGTCACGACACGTGGTCACGACACGTGGTCACGACACGTGGTCACGACACGTGGTCACGCCTCGGCGTCACGACACGTGGTCACGAAGCGTGGTCACGACACCTAGTCACGACACGTGGTCACAATACATGGTCAAGACACGTGGTCACGACACATGGTCACGACACGTGGTCACGACACATGGACACGACACATGGTCACGACACGTGGTCACTACTCGTGGTCACTACACGTGGTCACGACACATGGTCACAACACATGGTCACGACACATGGTCACGACACGTGGTCACGACACGTGGTCACGACACATGGTCACGACACATGGTCACGACACATAGTCACGACACGTGGTCATGACACGTGGTCACGACACGTGGTCACGACACGTGGTCGCGACACGTGGTCACTACACGTGGTCACGACACGTGGTCACGTCACATGGTCACGACACGTGGTTACGACACATGGTCACGAAACGTGGTCACGACACACGGTCACGATACATGGTCACGACACAAGGTGACGACACGTGGTCACGACACGGCGTCACGACACGTGGTCACGACACGTAGTCACCACACGTGGTCACGACACGTAGAAACGACACATGGTCACCACACGTGGTCACGATACATGGTCACGACACATGGTCTCGACACATTGTGACGACACGTGGTCACGACACAAGGTCACGACACATATTCACGACACGTGGTCACGACACATGGTCACGACATGGCGTCACGACACGTGGTCACGACAGGTGGTCACGACACGTAGTCACGACACGTAGTCACGACACATTGTCACGACACGTGGTGTCGACACGTGGTCACGACACATGGTCACGATACATGGTCACGACACATGGTCACGACACATGGTGGTGACACGTGGTCACGACACATGGTCACAGTACATGGTCACGACTCGGCGTCACGACACGTGGTCACGAAGCGTGGTCACGACACCTAGTCACGACACGTGGTCACAATACATGGTCAAGACACGTGGTCACGACACATGGTCACGACACGTGGTCACGACACATGGACACGACACATGGTCACGACACGTGGTCACTACTCGTGGTCACTACACGTGGTCACGACACATGGTCACAACACATGGTCACGACACATGGTCACGACACGTGGTCACGACACTTGGTCACGACACATGGTCACGACACATGGTCACGACACATGGTCACGACACGTGGTCATGACACGTGGTCACGATATGTGGTCACGACACGTGGTCGCGAAACGTGGACACTACACGTGGTCACGACACGTGGTCACGTCACATGGTCACGACACGTGGTTACGACACATGGTCACGAAACGTGGTCACGACACACGGTCACGATACATGGTCACGACACAAGGTGACGACACGTGGTCACGACACGGCGTCACGACACGTGGTCACGACACTTGGTCACGACACGTAGTCACCACACGTGGTCACGACACGTAGAAACGACACATGGTCACCACACGTGGTCACGATACATGGTCACGACACATGGTCACGACACATTGTGACGACACGTGGTCACGACACAAGGTCACGACACATATTCACGACACGTGGTCACGACACATGGTCACGACACGGCGTCACGACACGTGGTCACGACTGGTGGTCACGACACGTAGTCACGACACGTAGTCACGACACATTGTCACGACTCGTGGTGTCGACACGTGGTCACGGCACGTGGTCACGGCACGTGGTCACAACACGTGGTCACGACACGTGGTCACGACACGTGGTCACGACACGTGGTCACGACACGTGGTCACGACACGTGGTCACGACACGTGGTCACGACACGTGGTCACGAAACATGGTCACGACACGTGGTCACGACACGTGGTCACGACACATGGTCAAGATAATTGGTCACGACACATGGTGACGACACGTGGTCATGACACATGGTCACGACACGGCGTCACGACACGTGGTCACGACAGGTGGAAACGACACATGGTCACGACACGTGGTCACAACACATGGTCACGATACATGGTCGCGACACATGGTGACGACACGTGGTCACGACACAAGGTCACGACACGTGGTCACGACACGTGGTCACGACACATGGTCACGACAAGGCGTCACGACACGTGGTCACGACACGTGATCACGACACATGGTCAGGTCACGTGGTCTCGACACATGGTCACGACACGTGGTCACGACACATGGTCTCGACACGTGGTCCCAACACACTGTCACGACAAGAGGTCACGACACGTGGTCACGACACGTGTTCACCTCACATGGTCACGACACATGGTCACGACACATGGTCACGAAGCGTGGTCAAGACACATGGTCACGACACGTGGTCACGATACATGGTCACGACACGTGGTCACGACACATGGTCACGACACATGGTCACGACACGTGGTCTTGACACGTGGTCACGACACATGTTCAAAATACATGGTCAAGACTCATGGTCACGATACGTGGTCGCGACACATGGTCACGACACATGGTCACGATACGGGGTCACGACACATGGTCATTACTCGTGGTCAAGACACGTGGTCACGACACATGGTCACGAAACGTGTTCAAGGCATGTGGTCACGATACATGGTCATTACACGTGGTCAAGACACGTGGTCACGACACGTGGTCACGGCACGTGGTCACGACACGTGGTCACGACACGTGGTAACAACACGTGGTCACGATACGTGGTCACGACACGTGGTCACGACACGTGGTCACGACACGTGGTCACGACACGTGGTCACGACACGTGGTCACGACACGTTGTCACGACACATGGTCATTACACGTGGTCACGAAACATGGTCAGGACCTCTGGTCACGACACATGGTCACGACACATGGTCACGACACATGGTCATTACACGTGGTCACGACCCATGGTCACGACACATAGTCACGACACATGGTCATTACACGTGGTCACGACACATGGTCACGACACGTGGTCACGACACGTGGTCACGACACATTGTCACGACACATGTTCACGACACATGGTCACGATACATGGTCACGACACATGGTCACGATACATGGTCACGACACATGGTCACGACACATGGGCACGGCACGTGCTCACGACACATAGTCACGACACGTGGTGACGACACGTGGTCACGACACGTTTTCACGGCACGTGGTCGCGTAATGTGATCACGACACATGGTCACGACACGTCGTCACGAAACATGGTCACGTCACGTGGTCACGACACATGGTCACGATACATGGTCACGACACATGGTCACGACACGTGGTCATGACACGTGGTCACGACACGCGGTCACGACACGTGGTCACTACACGTGGTCACGACACGTGGTCACGTCATGTGGTCACGAGTTAAGGTTACGACACGTGTTCACGACACGTGGTTACGACACATGGTCACGATAATTGGTCACGACACATGGTGACGACACGAGGTCACGACACCTGGTCACGACACGGCGTCACGATACGTGGTCACGACACGTGGTCACGACACGTGGTCACGACACGTAGTCACGACACGTGGTCACGACTCGTGGAAAAGACACATGGTCACGATACATGGTCACGACACATGGTCACGACACATGGTGACGACACGTGGTCACGACACATGGTCACGATACATGGTCACGACACATGGGCACGACACGTGGTCACGACACATAGTCACGACACGTGGTCATGACACGTAGTCACGACACGTGGTGACGACACGTGGTCACGACACGTGGTCACGGCGCGTGGTCACGACACGTGGTCGCGTAACGTGGTCACGAGACATGGTCACGATACGTCGTCACGAAACATGGTCACGACACGTGGTCACGACACATGGTCACGATACATGGTCACGACACATGGTCACGACACATGGTCACGACACGTGGTGTCGACACGTGGTCACGACACATGGTCACGACACATGGTCACGACACGTGGTCACGACTCAAGGTCACGACACATGGTCACGACACGTGGTCACGACACATGGTCACGACACATGGTCACGACACGGCGTCACGACACGTGGTCACGACACGTGGTCACGACACGTAGTCACGACACGTGGTCACGACACATGGTCAAGACACGTGGTCACGACACATGGTCACGACACATGGTCACGACACGTGGTCACGACACATGGACAAGACGGATGGTCACGACACGTGTTCACGACACATGGTCACGACACGTGGTCAGGACACGTGGTCTCGACACATGGTCACGACACGTTCACGACACGTGGTCCCCACACATGGTCACGACACGTGGACACGACACGTGGTCACGACACGTGTTCACCTCGAAAGGTCACGACACATGGTCACGACACATGGTCACGAAACGTGGTCAAGACACATGGTCACGACACGTGGTCACGATACATGGTCACGACACGTGGTCACGACACATGGTCACCACAAATGTTCAAAATACATGGTCAAGACTCATGGTCACGATACGTGGTCGCGACACATGGTCACGACACATGGTCACGATACGGGGTCACGACACATGGTCATTACTCGTGGTCAAGACACGTGGTCACGACACATAGTCACGACACATGGTCACGAAACGTGTTCAAGACATGTGGTCACGATACATGGTCATTACACGTGGTCAAGACGCGTGGTCACGACACGTGGTCACGGCACGTGGTCACGACACGTGGTCACGACACGTGGTAACGACACGTGGTCACGATACGTGGTCACGACACGTGGCCAAGACACGTGGTCACGACACGTGGTCACGACACGTGGTCACGACACATGGTCATTACACGTGGTCACGAAACATGGTCAGGACCTCTGGTCACGACACATGGTCACGACACATGGTCACGACACATGGTCACGACACATGGTCACGACACATGGTCATTACACGTGGTCACGACAAATGGTCACGACACATAGTCACGACACATGGTCATTACACGTGGTCACGACACATGGTCACGACACGTGGTCACGACACGTGGTCACGACACATGGACAAGACGGATGGTCACGACACGTGTTCACGACACATGGTCACGACACGTGGTCACGACACGTTGTCACGACACATGGTCGCGACACGTGATCACGACACATGGTCAGGACACGTGGTCTAGACACATGGTCACAACACGTGGTCACGACACATGGTCACGACACGTGGTCACGACACGTAGTCACGACACGTGGTCACGATACGTGGTCACGATACATGGTCATTACACGTGGTCAAGACACGTGGTCACGACACGTGGTCACGACACGTGGTCATTACACGTGGTCACGACACATGGTCGCGACACGTGTTCAAGACATGTGGTCACGATACGGGGTCACGATACATGGTCTTTATACGTGGTCAAGACACGTGGTCACGACCCGTGGTCACGGCACGTGGTCAAGACACGTGGTCACGACACGTGGTCAAGACACGTGGTCTCGACACGTGGTCACGACACGTGGTCACGACACGTGGTCAAGACACATGGTCACGATACGTGGTCACGACACATGGTCACGACACATAGTCACGACACATGGTCATTGCACGTGGTCACGACACATGGTCACGACACATGGTCAGGACCTTTGGTCACTACACGTGGTATCGACTCATAGTCACGACACATGGTCATTACTCGTGGTCTAGACACATGGTCACGACACGTGGTCACGACATAGACGCATGTCACCTGGTCACGACACATGTCCACGACACAGACGCACGTCACATGGTCACTACACGTGGTCTCGAAACTTAGTCACGGCACATGGTCACGATAAGTTGTCAAGACACGTGGTCACGATACGTGGTCACGACACATGGTCACGCCAAATGGTCACTATACGTGGTCACGATACATGGTCATTACACGTGCATAAGACACGTGGTCACGACACGTGGTCACGACACGTGGACACGACACATGGTCACGACACGTGGTAACGACACGTGGTCACGACCCATGGTCACGACACATGGTCACGACACATGGACACGACACATGGACACGACTTGTGGTCACGACACATGGTCACGACACGTGGTCACGACACATGGTCACGATACATGGTCACGACACATGTTCACGACACATGGTCACGATACATGGTCACGACACATTGTCACGACACATGGGCACGACACGTGGTCACGACACATAGTCACGACACGTGGTCACGACACGTGATCACGACACGTGGTGACGACACGTGGTCACGACACGTGGTCACGACACATGGTCACGATACATGGTCACGATACATGTTCACGACACATGCTCACGATACATGGTCACGACACATGGTCACGACACATGGGCACGACACGTGGTGACGACACGTGGTCACGACACGTGGTCACGACACGTGGTCACTACACATGGTCACGACACATGTTCACGACACATGGTCACGATACATGGTCACGACACATGGTCACGACCGATGGGCACGGCACGTGGTTACGACACATAGTCACGACACGTGGCCACGACACGTGGTCACGACACGTGGTGACGACACGTGGTCACGACACGTGGTCACGGCACGTGGTCACGACACGTGCTCGTGTAACGTGATCACGACACGTCGTCACGAAACATGGTCACGACACGTGGTAACGACACATGGTCACGATACATGGTCACGACACAAGGTCACGACACATGGTCACGACACATGGTCACGACACATGGTCACGTCACGTGGTCACGTCACGTGGTGTCGACACGCGGTCACGACACGTGGTCACTACACGTGGTCACGACACGTGGTCACGTCACGTGGTTACGAGTTAAGGTCACGACACGTGGTCACGACACGTGGTGACGAAACGTGTTCAAGACATGTGGTCACGATACATGGTCATTACACGTGGTCACGACACGTGGTCACGGCACGTGGTCACGACACGTGGTCACGACACATGGTCACGGCACGTGGTCACGATACGTGGTCACGACACGTGGTCACGACACGTGGTCACGACACGTGGTCACGACACGTGGTCACGAAACGTGTTCAAGACATGTGGTCACGATACATGGTCATTACACGTGGTCAAGACACGTGGTCACGACACGTGGTCACGACACGTGGTAACGACACGTGGTCACGATAAGTGGTCACGACACGTGGTCACGACACGTGGTCACGACACGTGGTCACGACACGTGGTCACGACACGTGGTCACGAAACGTGGTCACGACACGTGGTCACGACACATGGTCACGACACATATTCACGACACATGGTCATTACACGTGGTCACGACACATGGTAACCCCACATGGTCCGGACCTTTGGTCACTACACGTGGTATCGACACATAGTCACGACAAGTGGTCATTACACGTGGTCTAGACACATGGTCTCGACACGTGGTCCCGACATAGGCGCATGTCACCTGGTCACGACACATGGCCACGACACGTGGTTACGACACAGACGCACGTCACATGGTCATTACACGTGGTCTCGAAACATAGTCACGACACATGGTCACGACACGTGGTCAAGACACGTGGTCACGATACGTGGTCACGACACATGGTCACGCCACATGGTCACGATACATGGTCATTACACGTGGATAAGACACGTGGTCACTACACGTGGTCACGACACGTGGTCACGACACATGGTCACGACACGTGGTCACGACACGTGGTCACGGCCCATGGTCACGACACATGGTCACGACACATGGTCACGACACGTGGTCACGACACATAATCACGACACGTGGTTACGACACGTGGTCACGACACGTGGTCGCGACACGTGGTCGCGACACGTGGTCGCGACACGTGCTCACGACACGTGGTCACGACACGTGGTCACGACACGTGGTCACGACACGTAGTCACGACACGTGGTCACGACACGTGGTCACGACACGTGGTCACGACACGTGGTCACGACACGTGGTCACGACACATGGTCACGATACATGGTCACGACACATGGTGACGACACGTGGTCACGACACATGGTTACGACATATGGTCACGGTACGGCGGCACGACACGTGGTCACGACACGTGGTCACGACACGTGGTCACGACACGTGGTCACGACACATAGTCACGACACGTGGTCACGGCACGTGGTCACGACACGTGGTCACGACACGTGGTCACGACACGTGGTCACAACACGTGGTCACGACACGTGGTCAAGACACGTGGTCACGTCACGTGGTCACGACACGTGGTCACGACACAAGGTCACGACACGTGGTCACGACACGTGGTCACGACACGTGGTCACGATACATGGTCACGACACATGGTGGCGACACGTGGTCACGACACATGGTCACGGTACATGGTCACGACTCGGCGTCACGACACGTGGTCACGAAGCGTGGTCACGACACCTAGTCACGACACGTGGTCACAATACATGGTCAAGACACGTGGTCACGACACATGGTCAGGACACGTGGTCACGACACATGGACACGACACATGGTCACGACACGTGGTCACTACTCGTGGTCACTACACGTGGTCACGACACATGGTCACAACACATGGTCACGACACATGGTCACGACACGTGGTCACGACACGTGGTCACGACACATGGTCACGACACATGGTCACGACACATAGTCACGACACGTGGTCATGACACGTGGTCACGACACGTGGTCACGACACGTGGTCGCGACACGTGGTCACTACACGTGGTCGCGACACGTGGTCACTACACGTGGTCACGACACGTGGTCACGTCACATGGTCACGACACGTGGTTACGACACATGGTCACGAAACGTGGTCACGACACACGGTCACGATACATGGTCACGACACAAGGTGACGACACGTGGTCACGACACGGCGTCACGACACGTAGTCACCACACGTGGTCACGACACGTAGAAACGACACATGGTCACCACACGTAGTCACGATACATGGTCACGACACATGGTCACGACACATTGTGACGACACGTGGTCACGACACAAGGTCACGACACATATTCACGACACGTGGTCACGACACATGGTCACGACACGGCGTCACGACACGTGGTCACGACAGGTGGTCACGACACGTAGTCACGACACGTAGTCACGACACGTGGTGTCGACACGTGGTCACGACACATGGTCACGATACATGGTCACGACACATGGTCACGACACATGGTGGCGACACGTGGTCACGACACATGGTCACGGTACATGGTCACGACTCGGCGTCACGACACGTGGTCACGAAGCGTGGTCACGACACCTAGTCACGACACGTGGTCACAATACATGGTCAAGACACGTGGTCACGACACATGGTCACGACACGTGGTCACGACACATGGACACGACACATGGTCACGACACGTGGTCACTACTCGTGGTCACTACACGTGGTCACGACACATGGTCACAACACATGGCCACGACACATGGTCACGACACGTGGTCACGACACGTGGTCACGACACGTGGTCACGACACATGGTCACGACACATGGTCACGACACATGGTCACGACACGTGGTCATGACACGTGGTCACGACACGTGGTCAAGAAACGTGGTCGCGAAACGTGGTCACTACACGTGGTCACGACACGTGGTCACGTCACATGGTCACGACACGTGGTTACGACACATGGTCACGAAACGTGGTCACGACACACGGTCACGATACATGGTCACGACACAAGGTGACGACACGTGGTCAAGACACGGCGTCACGACACGTGGTCACGACACGTGGTCACGACAAGTAGTCACCACACGTGGTCACGACACGTAGAAACGACACATGGTCACCACACGTGGTCACGATACATGGTCACGACACATGGTCACGACACATTGTGACGACACGTGGTCACGACACAAGGTCACGACACATATTCACGACACGTGGTCACGACACATGGTCACGACACGGCGTCACGACACGTGGTCACGACAGGTGGTCACGACATGTAGTCACGACACGTAGTCACGACACATTGTCACGACACGTGGTGTCGACACGTGGTCACGGCACGTGGTCACGACACGTGGTCACGACACGTGGTCACGACACGTGGTCACGACACGTGGTCACGACACGTGGTCACGTCACGTACTCACGACACGTGGTCACGAAACATGGTCACGACACGTGGTCACGACACGTGGTCACGACACGTGGTCACGACACGTGGTCACGACACATGGTCACGATAATTGGTCACGACACATGGTGACGACACGTGGTCATGACACGTGGTCTAGACACATGGTCTCGACACGTGGTCCCGACATAGGCGCATGTCACCTGGTCACGACACATGGCCACGACACGTGGTTACGACACAGACGCACGTCACATGGTCATTACACGTGGTCTCGAAACATAGTCACGACACATGGTCACGACACGTGGTCAAGACACGTGGTCACGATACGTGGTCACGACACATGATCACGCCACATGGTCACGATACATGGTCATTACACGTGGATAAGACACGTGGTCACTACACGTGGTCACGACACGTGGTCACGACACATGGTCACGACACGTGGTCACGACACGTGGTCACGGCCCATGGTCACGACACATGGTCACGACACATGGTCACGACACGTGGTCACGACACATAATCACGACACGTGGTTACGACACGTGGTCACGAAACGTGGTCACGACACGTGGTCACGACACGTGGCTGCGACACGTGCTCACGACACGTGGTCACGACACGTAGTCACGACACGTGGTCACGACACGTGGTCACGACACGTGGTCACGACACGTGGTCACGACACATGGTCACGACACGTGGTCACGACACATGGTCACGATACATGGTCACGACACATGGTGACGACACGTGGTCACGACACATGTTTACGACATATGGTCACGGTACGGCGTCACGACACGTGGTCACGACACGTGGTCACGACAGATAGTCACGACACGTGGTCACGGCACGTGGTCACGACACGTGGTCACGACACGTGGTCACGACACGTGGTCACGACACGTGGTCACGACACGTGGTCACGACACGTGGTCACGACACGTGGTCACGACACGTGGTCAAGACACGTGGTCACGTCACGTGGTCACGACACGTGGTCACGACGCGTGGTCACGACACGTGGTCACGATACATGGTCACGACACATGGTCACGACACATGGTGGCGACACGTGGTCACGACACATGGTCACGGTACATGGTCACGACTCGGCGTCACGACACGTGGTCACGAAGCGTGGTCACGACACCTAGTCACGACACGTGGTCACAATACATGGTCAAGACACGTGGTCACGACACATGGTCACGACACGTGGTCACGACACATGGACACGACACATGGTCACGACACGTGGTCACTACTCGTGGTCACTACACGTGGTCACGACACATGGTCACAACACATGGTCACGACACATGGTCACGACACGTGGTCACGACACGTGGTCACGACACATGGTCACGACACATGGTCACGACACATGGTCACGACACATAGTCACGACACGTGGTCATGACACGTGGTCACGACACGTGGTCACGACACGTGGTCGCGACACGTGGTCACTACACGTGGTCACGACACGTGGTCACGTCACATGGTCACGACACGTGGTTACGACACATGGTCACGAAACGTGGTCACGACACACGGTCACGATACATGGTCACGACACAAGGTGACGACACGTGGTCACGACACGGCGTCACGACACGTGGTCACGACACGTAGTCACCACACGTGGTCACGACACGTAGAAACGACACATGGTCACCACACGTGGTCACGATACATGGTCACGACACATGGTCTCGACACATTGTGACGACACGTGGTCACGACACAAGGTCACGACACATATTCACGACACGTGGTCACGACACATGGTCACGACATGGCGTCACGACACGTGGTCACGACAGGTGGTCACGACACGTAGTCACGACACGTAGTCACGACACATTGTCACGACACGTGGTGTCGACACGTGGTCACGACACATGGTCACGATACATGGTCACGACACATGGTCACGACACATGGTGGTGACACGTGGTCACGACACATGGTCACAGTACATGGTCACGACTCGGCGTCACGACACGTGGTCACGAAGCGTGGTCACGACACCTAGTCACGACACGTGGTCACAATACATGGTCAAGACACGTGGTCACGACACATGGTCACGACACGTGGTCACGACACATGGACACGACACATGGTCACGACACGTGGTCACTACTCGTGGTCACTACACGTGGTCACGACACATGGTCACAACACATGGTCACGACACATGGTCACGACACGTGGTCACGACACTTGGTCACGACACATGGTCACGACACATGGTCACGACACATGGTCACGACACGTGGTCATGACACGTGGTCACGATATGTGGTCACGACACGTGGTCGCGAAACGTGGACACTACACGTGGTCACGACACGTGGTCACGTCACATGGTCACGACACGTGGTTACGACACATGGTCACGAAACGTGGTCACGACACACGGTCACGATACATGGTCACGACACAAGGTGACGACACGTGGTCACGACACGGCGTCACGACACGTGGTCACGACACGTGGTCACGACACGTAGTCACCACACGTGGTCACGACACGTAGAAACGACACATGGTCACCACACGTGGTCACGATACATGGTCACGACACATGGTCACGACACATTGTGACGACACGTGGTCACGACACAAGGTCACGACACATATTCACGACACGTGGTCACGACACATGGTCACGACACGGCGTCACGACACGTGGTCACGACAGGTGGTCACGACACGTACTCACGACACGTAGTCACGACACATTGTCACGACTCGTGGTGTCGACACGTGGTCACGGCACGTGGTCACGGCACGTGGTCACGACACGTGGTCACGACACGTGGTCACGACACGTGGTCACGACACGTGGTCACGACACGTGGTCACGACACGTGGTCACGAAACATGGTCACGACACGTGGTCACGACACGTGGTCACGACACATGGTCACGATAATTGGTCACGACACATGGTGACGACACGTGGTCATGACACATGGTCACGACACGGCGTCACGACACGTGGTCACGACAGGTGGAAACGACACATGGTCACGACACGTGGTCACAACACATGGTCACGATACATGGTCGCGACACATGGTGACGACACGTGGTCACGACACAAGGTCACGACACGTGGTCACGACACGTGGTCACGACACGTGGTCACGACACATGGTCACGACAGGCGTCACGACACGTGGTCACGACACGTGATCACGACACATGGTCAGGTCACGTGGTCTCGACACATGGTCACGACACGTGGTCACGACACATGGTCTCGACACGTGGTCCCAACACACTGTCACGACAAGAGGTCACGACACGTGGTCACGACACGTGTTCACCTCACATGGTCACGACACATGGTCACGACACATGGTCACGAAGCGTGGTCAAGACACATGGTCACGACACGTGGTCACGATACATGGTCACGACACGTGGTCACGACACATGGTCACGACACATGGTCACGACACGTGGTCTTGACACGTGGTCACGACACATGTTCAAAATACATGGTCAAGACTCATGGTCACGATACGTGGTCGCGACACATGGTCACGACACATGGTCACGATACGGGGTCACGACACATGGTCATTACTCGTGGTCAAGACACGTGGTCACGACACATGGTCACGAAACGTGTTCAAGGCATGTGGTCACGATACATGGTCATTACACGTGGTCAAGACACGTGGTCACGACACGTGGTCACGGCACGTGGTCACGACACGTGGTCACGACACGTGGTAACAACACGTGGTCACGATACGTGGTCACGACACGTGGTCACGACACGTGGTCACGACACGTGGTCACGACACGTGGTCACGACACGTGGTCACGACACGTTGTCACGACACATGGTCATTACACGTGGTCACGAAACATGGTCAGGACCTCTGGTCACGACACATGGTCACGACACATGGTCATTACACGTGGTCACGACCCATGGTCACGACACATAGTCACGACACATGGTCATTACACGTGGTCACGACACATGGTCACGACACGTGGTCACGACACGTGGTCACGACACATTGTCACGACACATGTTCACGACACATGGTCACGATACATGGTCACGACACATGGTCACGATACATGGTCACGACACATGGTCACGACACATGGGCACGGCACGTGCTCACGACACATAGTCACGACACGTGGTGACGACACGTGGTCACGACACGTTTTCACGGCACGTGGTCGCGTAATGTGATCACGACACATGGTCACGACACGTCGTCACGAAACATGGTCACGTCACGTGGTCACGACACATGGTCACGATACATGGTCACGACACATGGTCACGACACGTGGTCATGACACGTGGTCACGACACGCGGTCACGACACGTGGTCACTACACGTGGTCACGACACGTGGTCACGTCATGTGGTCACGAGTTAAGGTTACGACACGTGTTCACGACACGTGGTTACGACACATGGTCACGATAATTGGTCACGACACATGGTGACGACACGAGGTCACGACACCTGGTCACGACACGGCGTCACGATACGTGGTCACGACACGTGGTCACGACACGTGGTCACGACACGTAGTCACGACACGTGGTCACGACACGTGGAAAAGACACATGGTCACGATACATGGTCACGACACATGGTCACGACACATGGTGACGACACGTGGTCACGACACATGGTCACGATACATGGTCACGACACATGGGCACGACACGTGGTCACGACACATAGTCACGACACGTGGTCATGACACGTAGTCACGACACGTGGTGACGACACGTGGTCACGACACGTGGTCACGGCACGTGGTCACGACACGTGGTCGCGTAACGTGGTCACGAGACATGGTCACGATACGTCGTCACGAAACATGGTCACGACACGTGGTCACGACACATGGTCACGATACATGGTCACGACACATGGTCACGACACGTGGTGTCGACACGTGGTCACGACACATGGTCACGACACATGGTCACGACACGTGGTCACGACTCAAGGTCACGACACATGGTCACGACACGTGGTCACGACACATGGTCACGACACATGGTCACGACACGGCGTCACGACACGTGGTCACGACACGTGGTCACGACACGTAGTCACGACACGTGGTCACGACACATGGTCAAGACACGTGGTCACGACACATGGTCACGACACATGGTCACGACACGTGGTCACGACACATGGACAAGACGGATGGTCACGACACGTGTTCACGACACATGGTCACGACACGTGGTCACGACACGTTGTCACGACACATGGTCGCGACACGTGATCACGACACATGGTCAGGACACGTGGTCTCGACACATGGTCACGACACGTTCACGACACGTGGTCCCCACACATGGTCACGACACGTGGACACGACACGTGGTCACGACACGTGTTCACCTCGAATGGTCACGACACATGGTCACGACACATGGTCACGAAACGTGGTCAAGACACATGGTCACGACACGTGGTCACGATACATGGTCACGACACGTGGTCACGACACATGGTCACCACAAATGTTCAAAATACATGGTCAAGACTCATGGTCACGATACGTGGTCGCGACACATGGTCACGACACATGGTCACGATACGGGGTCACGACACATGGTCATTACTCGTGGTCAAGACACGTGGTCACGACACATAGTCACGACACATGGTCACGAAACGTGTTCAAGACATGTGGTCACGATACATGGTCATTACACGTGGTCAAGACGCGTGGTCACGACACGTGGTCACGGCACGTGGTCACGACACGTGGTCACGACACGTGGTAACGACACGTGGTCACGATACGTGGTCACGACACGTGGCCAAGACACGTGGTCACGACACGTGGTCACGACACATGGTCATTACACGTGGTCACGAAACATGGTCAGGACCTCTGGTCACGACACATGGTCACGACACATGGTCACGACACATGGTCACGACACATGGTCACGACACATGGTCATTACACGTGGTCACGACAAATGGTCACGACACATAGTCACGACACATGGTCATTACACGTGGTCACGACACATGGTCACGACACGTGGTCACGACACGTGGTCACGACACGTGGTCACGACACATGGACAAGACGGATGGTCACGACACGTGTTCACGACACATGGTCACGACACGTGGTCACGACACGTTGTCACGACACATGGTCGCGACACGTGATCACGACACATGGTCAGGACACGTGGTCTAGACACATGGTCACAACACGTGGTCACGACACATGGTCACGACACGTGGTCACGACACGTAGTCACGACACGTGGTCACGATACGTGGTCACGATACATGGTCATTACACGTGGTCAAGACACGTGGTCACGACACGTGGTCACGACACGTGGTCACGACACGTGGTCATTACACGTGGTCACGACACATGGTCGCGACACGTGTTCAAGACATGTGGTCACGATACGGGGTCACGATACATGGTCTTTATACGTGGTCAAGACACGTGGTCACGACCCGTGGTCACGGCACGTGGTCAAGACACGTGGTCACGACACGTGGTCAAGACACGTGGTCACGACACGTGGTCACGACACGTGGTCACGACACGTGGTCAAGACACATGGTCACGATACGTGGTCACGACACATGGTCACGACACATAGTCACGACACATGGTCATTGCACGTGGTCAAGACACATGGTCACGACACATGGTCAGGACCTTTGGTCACTACACGTGGTATCGACTCATAGTCACGACACATGGTCATTACTCGTGGTCTAGACACATGGTCACGACACGTGGTCACGACATAGACGCATGTCACCTGGTCACGACACATGTCCACGACACAGACGCACGTCACATGGTCACTACACGTGGTCTCGAAACTTAGTCACGGCACATGGTCACGATAAGTTGTCAAGACACGTGGTCACGATACGTGGTCACGACACATGGTCACGCCAAATGGTCACTATACGTGGTCACGATACATGGTCATTACACGTGCATAAGACACGTGGTCACGACACGTGGTCACGACACGTGGACACGACACATGGTCACGACACGTGGTAACGACACGTGGTCACGACCCATGGTCACGACACATGGTCACGACACATGGACACGACACATGGACACGACTTGTGGTCACGACACATGGTCACGACACGTGGTCACGACACATGGTCACGATACATGGTCACGACACATGTTCACGACACATGGTCACGATACATGGTCACGACACATTGTCACGACACATGGGCACGACACGTGGTCACGACACATAGTCACGACACGTGGTCACGACACGTGATCACGACACGTGGTGACGACACGTGGTCACGACACGTGGTCACGACACATGGTCACGATACATGGTCACGATACATGTTCACGACACATGCTCACGATACATGGTCACGACACATGGTCACGACACATGGGCACGACACGTGGTGACGACACGTGGTCACGACACGTGGTCACGACACGTGGTCACTACACATGGTCACGACACATGTTCACGACACATGGTCACGATACATGGTCACGACACATGGTCACGACCGATGGGCACGGCACGTGGTTACGACACATAGTCACGACACGTGGCCACGACACGTGGTCACGACACGTGGTGACGACACGTGGTCACGACACGTGGTCACGGCACGTGGTCACGACACGTGCTCGTGTAACGTGATCACGACACGTCGTCACGAAACATGGTCACGACACGTGGTAACGACACATGGTCACGATACATGGTCACGACACATGGTCACGACACATGGTCACGACACATGGTCACGACACATGGTCACGTCACGTGGTCACGTCACGTGGTGTCGACACGCGGTCACGACACGTGGTCACTACACGTGGTCACGACACGTGGTCACGTCACGTGGTTACGAGTTAAGGTCACGACACGTGGTCACGACACGTGGTGACGAAACGTGTTCAAGACATGTGGTCACGATACATGGTCATTACACGTGGTCACGACACGTGGTCACGGCACGTGGTCACGACACGTGGTCACGACACATGGTCACGGCACGTGGTCACGATACGTCGTCACGACACGTGGTCACGACACGTGGTCACGACACGTGGTCACGAAACGTGTTCAAGACATGTGGTCACGATACATGGTCATTACACGTGGTCAAGACACGTGGTCACGACACGTGGTCACGACACGTGGTAACGACACGTGGTCACGATAAGTGGTCACGACACGTGGTCACGACACGTGGTCACGACACGTGGTCACGACACGTGGTCACGACACGTGGTCACGACACGTGGTCACGACACGTGGTCACGAAACGTGGTCACGACACGTGGTCACGACACATGGTCACGACACATATTCACGACACATGGTCATTACACGTGGTCACGACACATGGTAACCCCACATGGTCCGGACCTTTGGTCACTACACGTGGTATCGACACATAGTCACGACAAGTGGTCATTACACGTGGTCTAGACACATGGTCTCGACACGTGGTCCCGACATAGGCGCATGTCACCTGGTCACGACACATGGCCACGACACGTGGTTACGACACAGACGCACGTCACATGGTCATTACACGTGGTCTCGAAACATAGTCACGACACATGGTCACGACACGTGGTCAAGACACGTGGTCACGATACGTGGTCACGACACATGGTCACGCCACATGGTCACGATACATGGTCATTACACGTGGATAAGACACGTGGTCACTACACGTGGTCACGACACGTGGTCACGACACATGGTCACGACACGTGGTCACGACACGTGGTCACGGCCCATGGTCACGACACATGTTCACGACACATGGTCACGACACGTGGTCACGACACATAATCACGACACGTGGTTACGACACGTGGTCGCGACACGTGGTCACGACACGTGGTCGCGACACGTGGTCGCGACACGTGGTCGCGACACGTGCTCACGACACGTGGCCACGACACGTGGTCACGACACGTGGTCACGACACGTGGTCACGACACGTGGTCACGACACGTGGTCACGACACGTGGTCACGACACGTGGTCACGACACATGGTCACGATACATGGTCACGACACATGGTGACGACACGTGGTCACGACACATGGTTACGACATATGGTCACGGTACGGCGTCACGACACGTGGTCACGACACGTGGTCACGACACGTGGTCACGACACGTGGTCACGACACATAGTCACGACACGTGGTCACGGCACGTGGTCACGACACGTGGTCACGACACGTGGTCACGACACGTGGTCACAACACGTGGTCACGACACGTGGTCAAGACACGTGGTCACGTCACGTGGTCACGACACGTGGTCACGACACAAGGTCACGACACGTGGTCACGACACGTGGTCACGACACGTGGTCACGATACATGGTCACGACACATGGTGGCGACACGTGGTCACGACACATGGTCACGGTACATGGTCACGACTCGGCGTCACGACACGTGGTCACGAAGCGTGGTCACGACACCTAGTCACGACACGTGGTCACAATACATGGTCAAGACACGTGGTCACGACACATGGTCAGGACACGTGGTCACGACACATGGACACGACACATGGTCACGACACGTGGTCACTACTCGTGGTCACTACACGTGGTCACGACACATGGTCACAACACATGGTCACGACACATGGTCACGACACGTGGTCACGACACGTGGTCACGACACATGGTCACGACACATGGTCACGACACATAGTCACGACACGTGGTCATGACACGTGGTCACGACACGTGGTCACGACACGTGGTCGCGACACGTGGTCACTACACGTGGTCGCGACACGTGGTCACTACACGTGGTCACGACACGTGGTCACGTCACATGGTCACGACACGTGGTTACGACACATGGTCACGAAACGTGGTCACGACACACGGTCACGATACATGGTCACGACACAAGGTGACGACACGTGGTCACGACACGGCGTCACGACACGTAGTCACCACACGTGGTCACGACACGTAGAAACGACACATGGTCACCACACGTAGTCACGATACATGGTCACGACACATGGTCACGACACATTGTGACGACACGTGGTCACGACACAAGGTCACGACACATATTCACGACACGTGGTCACGACACATGGTCACGACACGGCGTCACGACACGTGGTCACGACAGGTGGTCACGACACGTAGTCACGACACGTAGTCACGACACATTGTCACGACACGTGGTGTCGACACGTGGTCACGACACATGGTCACGATACATGGTCACGACACATGGTCACGACACATGGTGGCGACACGTGGTCACGACACATGGTCACGGTACATGGTCACGACTCGGCGTCACGACACGTGGTCACGAAGCGTGGTCACGACACCTAGTCACGACACGTGGTCACAATACATGGTCAAGACACGTGGTCACGACACATGGTCACGACACGTGGTCACGACACATGGACACGACACATGGTCACGACACGTGGTCACTACTCGTGGTCACTACACGTGGTCACGACACATGGTCACAACACATGGCCACGACACATGGTCACGACACGTGGTCACGACACGTGGTCACGACACGTGGTCACGACACATGGTCACGACACATGGTCACGACACATGGTCACGACACGTGGTCATGACACGTGGTCACGACACGTGGTCAAGAAACGTGGTCGCGAAACGTGGTCACTACACGTGGTCACGACACGTGGTCACGTCACATGGTCACGACACGTGGTTACGACACATGGTCACGAAACGTGGTCACGACACACGGTCACGATACATGGTCACGACACAAGGTGACGACACGTGGTCAAGACACGGCGTCACGACACGTGGTCACGACACGTGGTCACGACAAGTAGTCACCACACGTGGTCACGACACGTAGAAACGACACATGGTCACCACACGTGGTCACGATACATGGTCACGACACATGGTCACGACACATTGTGACGACACGTGGTCACGACACAAGGTCACGACACATATTCACGACACGTGGTCACGACACATGGTCACGACACGGCGTCACGACACGTGGTCACGACAGGTGGTCACGACATGTAGTCACGACACGTAGTCACGACACATTGTCACGACACGTGGTGTCGACACGTGGTCACGGCACGTGGTCACGACACGTGGTCACGACACGTGGTCACGACACGTGGTCACGACACGTGGTCACGACACGTGGTCACGTCACGTACTCACGACACGTGGTCACGAAACATGGTCACGACACGTGGTCACGACACGTGGTCACGACACATTGTCACGACACATGGGCACGACACGTGGTCACGACACATAGTCACGACACGTGGTCACGACACGTGATCACGACACGTGGTGACGACACGTGGTCACGACACGTGGTCACGACACATGGTCACGATACATGGTCACGATACATGTTCACGACACATGCTCACGATACATGGTCACGACACATGGTCACGACACATGGGCACGACACGTGGTGACGACACGTGGTCACGACACGTGGTCACGACACGTGGTCACTACACATGGTCACGACACATGTTCACGACACATGGTCACGATACATGGTCACGACACATGGTCACGACCGATGGGCACGGCACGTGGTTACGACACATAGTCACGACACGTGGCCACGACACGTGGTCACGACACGTGGTGACGACACGTGGTCACGACACGTGGTCACGGCACGTGGTCACGACACGTGCTCGTGTAACGTGATCACGACACGTCGTCACGAAACATGGTCACGACACGTGGTAACGACACATGGTCACGATACATGGTCACGACACATGGTCACGACACATGGTCACGACACATGGTCACGACACATGGTCACGTCACGTGGTCACGTCACGTGGTGTCGACACGCGGTCACGACACGTGGTCACTACACGTGGTCACGACACGTGGTCACGTCACGTGGTTACGAGTTAAGGTCACGACACGTGGTCACGACACGTGGTGACGAAACGTGTTCAAGACATGTGGTCACGATACATGGTCATTACACGTGGTCACGACACGTGGTCACGGCACGTGGTCACGACACGTGGTCACGACACATGGTCACGGCACGTGGTCACGATACGTCGTCACGACACGTGGTCACGACACGTGGTCACGACACGTGGTCACGAAACGTGTTCAAGACATGTGGTCACGATACATGGTCATTACACGTGGTCAAGACACGTGGTCACGACACGTGGTCACGACACGTGGTAACGACACGTGGTCACGATAAGTGGTCACGACACGTGGTCACGACACGTGGTCACGACACGTGGTCACGACACGTGGTCACGACACGTGGTCACGACACGTGGTCACGACACGTGGTCACGAAACGTGGTCACGACACGTGGTCACGACACATGGTCACGACACATATTCACGACACATGGTCATTACACGTGGTCACGACACATGGTAACCCCACATGGTCCGGACCTTTGGTCACTACACGTGGTATCGACACATAGTCACGACAAGTGGTCATTACACGTGGTCTAGACACATGGTCTCGACACGTGGTCCCGACATAGGCGCATGTCACCTGGTCACGACACATGGCCACGACACGTGGTTACGACACAGACGCACGTCACATGGTCATTACACGTGGTCTCGAAACATAGTCACGACACATGGTCACGACACGTGGTCAAGACACGTGGTCACGATACGTGGTCACGACACATGGTCACGCCACATGGTCACGATACATGGTCATTACACGTGGATAAGACACGTGGTCACTACACGTGGTCACGACACGTGGTCACGACACATGGTCACGACACGTGGTCACGACACGTGGTCACGGCCCATGGTCACGACACATGTTCACGACACATGGTCACGACACGTGGTCACGACACATAATCACGACACGTGGTTACGACACGTGGTCGCGACACGTGGTCACGACACGTGGTCGCGACACGTGGTCGCGACACGTGGTCGCGACACGTGCTCACGACACGTGGCCACGACACGTGGTCACGACACGTGGTCACGACACGTGGTCACGACACGTGGTCACGACACGTGGTCACGACACGTGGTCACGACACGTGGTCACGACACATGGTCACGATACATGGTCACGACACATGGTGACGACACGTGGTCACGACACATGGTTACGACATATGGTCACGGTACGGCGTCACGACACGTGGTCACGACACGTGGTCACGACACGTGGTCACGACACGTGGTCACGACACATAGTCACGACACGTGGTCACGGCACGTGGTCACGACACGTGGTCACGACACGTGGTCACGACACGTGGTCACAACACGTGGTCACGACACGTGGTCAAGACACGTGGTCACGTCACGTGGTCACGACACGTGGTCACGACACAAGGTCACGACACGTGGTCACGACACGTGGTCACGACACGTGGTCACGATACATGGTCACGACACATGGTGGCGACACGTGGTCACGACACATGGTCACGGTACATGGTCACGACTCGGCGTCACGACACGTGGTCACGAAGCGTGGTCACGACACCTAGTCACGACACGTGGTCACAATACATGGTCAAGACACGTGGTCACGACACATGGTCAGGACACGTGGTCACGACACATGGACACGACACATGGTCACGACACGTGGTCACTACTCGTGGTCACTACACGTGGTCACGACACATGGTCACAACACATGGTCACGACACATGGTCACGACACGTGGTCACGACACGTGGTCACGACACATGGTCACGACACATGGTCACGACACATAGTCACGACACGTGGTCATGACACGTGGTCACGACACGTGGTCACGACACGTGGTCGCGACACGTGGTCACTACACGTGGTCGCGACACGTGGTCACTACACGTGGTCACGACACGTGGTCACGTCACATGGTCACGACACGTGGTTACGACACATGGTCACGAAACGTGGTCACGACACACGGTCACGATACATGGTCACGACACAAGGTGACGACACGTGGTCACGACACGGCGTCACGACACGTAGTCACCACACGTGGTCACGACACGTAGAAACGACACATGGTCACCACACGTAGTCACGATACATGGTCACGACACATGGTCACGACACATTGTGACGACACGTGGTCACGACACAAGGTCACGACACATATTCACGACACGTGGTCACGACACATGGTCACGACACGGCGTCACGACACGTGGTCACGACAGGTGGTCACGACACGTAGTCACGACACGTAGTCACGACACATTGTCACGACACGTGGTGTCGACACGTGGTCACGACACATGGTCACGATACATGGTCACGACACATGGTCACGACACATGGTGGCGACACGTGGTCACGACACATGGTCACGGTACATGGTCACGACTCGGCGTCACGACACGTGGTCACGAAGCGTGGTCACGACACCTAGTCACGACACGTGGTCACAATACATGGTCAAGACACGTGGTCACGACACATGGTCACGACACGTGGTCACGACACATGGACACGACACATGGTCACGACACGTGGTCACTACTCGTGGTCACTACACGTGGTCACGACACATGGTCACAACACATGGCCACGACACATGGTCACGACACGTGGTCACGACACGTGGTCACGACACGTGGTCACGACACATGGTCACGACACATGGTCACGACACATGGTCACGACACGTGGTCATGACACGTGGTCACGACACGTGGTCAAGAAACGTGGTCGCGAAACGTGGTCACTACACGTGGTCACGACACGTGGTCACGTCACATGGTCACGACACGTGGTTACGACACATGGTCACGAAACGTGGTCACGACACACGGTCACGATACATGGTCACGACACAAGGTGACGACACGTGGTCAAGACACGGCGTCACGACACGTGGTCACGACACGTGGTCACGACAAGTAGTCACCACACGTGGTCACGACACGTAGAAACGACACATGGTCACCACACGTGGTCACGATACATGGTCACGACACATGGTCACGACACATTGTGACGACACGTGGTCACGACACAAGGTCACGACACATATTCACGACACGTGGTCACGACACATGGTCACGACACGGCGTCACGACACGTGGTCACGACAGGTGGTCACGACATGTAGTCACGACACGTAGTCACGACACATTGTCACGACACGTGGTGTCGACACGTGGTCACGGCACGTGGTCACGACACGTGGTCACGACACGTGGTCACGACACGTGGTCACGACACGTGGTCACGACACGTGGTCACGTCACGTACTCACGACACGTGGTCACGAAACATGGTCACGACACGTGGTCACGACACGTGGTCACGACACATGGTCACGATAATTGGTCACGACACATGGTGACGACACGTGGTCATGACACGTGGTCTAGACACATGGTCTCGACACGTGGTCCCGACATAGGCGCATGTCACCTGGTCACGACACATGGCCACGACACGTGGTTACGACACAGACGCACGTCACATGGTCATTACACGTGGTCTCGAAACATAGTCACGACACATGGTCACGACACGTGGTCAAGACACGTGGTCACGATACGTGGTCACGACACATGATCACGCCACATGGTCACGATACATGGTCATTACACGTGGATAAGACACGTGGTCACTACACGTGGTCACGACACGTGGTCACGACACATGGTCACGACACGTGGTCACGACACGTGGTCACGGCCCATGGTCACGACACATGGTCACGACACATGGTCACGACACGTGGTCACGACACATAATCACGACACGTGGTTACGACACGTGGTCACGAAACGTGGTCACGACACGTGGTCACGACACGTGGCTGCGACACGTGCTCACGGCACGTGGTCACGACACGTAGTCACGACACGTGGTCACGACACGTGGTCACGACACGTGGTCACGACACATGGTCACGACACGTGGTCACGACACATGGTCACGATACATGGTCACGACACATGGTGACGACACGTGGTCACGACACATGTTTACGACATATGGTCACGGTACGGCGTCACGACACGTGGTCACGACACGTGGTCACGACACGTGGTCACGACACGTGGTCACGACAGATAGTCACGACACGTGGTCACGGCACGTGGTCACGACACGTGGTCACGACACGTGGTCACGACACGTGGTCACGACACGTGGTCACGACACGTGGTCACGACACGTGGTCACGACACGTGGTCACGACACGTGGTCACGACACGTGGTCAAGACACGTGGTCACGTCACGTGGTCACGACACGTGGTCACGACACAAGGTCACGACACGTGGTCACGACGCGTGGTCACGACACGTGGTCACGATACATGGTCACGACACACGGTCACGACACATGGTGGCGACACGTGGTCACGACACATGGTCACGGTACATGGTCACGACTCGGCGTCACGACACGTGGTCACGAAGCGTGGTCACGACACCTAGTCACGACACGTGGTCACAATACATGGTCAAGACACGTGGTCACGACACATGGTCACGACACGTGGTCACGACACATGAACACGACACATGGTCACGACACGTGGTCACTACTCGTGGTCACTACACGTGGTCACGACACATGGTCACAACACATGGTCACGACACATGGTCACGACACGTGGTCACGACACGTGGTCACGACACATGGTCACGACACATGGTCACGACACATGGTCACGACACATAGTCACGACACGTGGTCATGACACGTGGTCACGACACGTGGTCACGACACGTGGTCGCGACACGTGGTCACTACACGTGGTCACGACACGTGGTCACGTCACATGGTCACGACACGTGGTTACGACACATGGTCACGAAACGTGGTCACGACACACGGTCACGATACATGGTCACGACACAAGGTGACGACACGTGGTCACGACACGGCGTCACGACACGTGGTCACGACACGTAGTCACCACACGTGGTCACGACACGTAGAAACGACACATGGTCACCACACGTGGTCACGATACATGGTCACGACACATGGTCTCGACACATTGTGACGACACGTGGTCACGACACAAGGTCACGACACATATTCACGACACGTGGTCACGACACATGGTCACGACATGGCGTCACGACACGTGGTCACGACAGGTGGTCACGACACGTAGTCACGACACGTAGTCACGACACATTGTCACGACACGTGGTGTCGACACGTGGTCACGACACATGGTCACGATACATGGTCACGACACATGGTCACGACACATGGTGGTGACACGTGGTCACGACACATGGTCACAGTACATGGTCACGACTCGGCGTCACGACACATGGTCACGAAGCGTGGTCACGACACCTAGTCACGACACGTGGTCACAATACATGGTCAAGACACGTGGTCACGACACATGGTCACGACACGTGGTCACGACACATGGACACGACACATGGTCACGACACGTGGTCACTACTCGTGGTCACTACACGTGGTCACGACACATGGTCACAACACATGGTCACGACACATGGTCACGACACGTGGTCACGACACTTGGTCACGACACATGGTCACGACACATGGTCACGACACATGGTCACGACACGTGGTCATGACACGTGGTCACGATATGTGGTCACGACACGTGGTCGCGAAACGTGGACACTACACGTGGTCACGACACGTGGTCACGTCACATGGTCACGACACGTGGTTACGACACATGGTCACGAAACGTGGTCACGACACACGGTCACGATACATGGTCACGACACAAGGTGACGACACGTGGTCACGACACGGCGTCACGACACGTGGTCACGACACGTGGTCACGACACGTAGTCACCACACGTGGTCACGACACGTAGAAACGACACGTGGTCACCACACGTGGTCACGATACATGGTCACGACACATGGTCACGACACATTGTGATGACACGTGGTCACGACACAAGGTCACGACACATATTCACGACACGTGGTCACGACACATGGTCACGACACGGCGTCACGACACGTGGTCACGACAGGTGGTCACGACACGTGGTCACGACACGTAGTCACGACACATTGTCACGACTCGTGGTGTCGACACGTGGTCACGGCACGTGGTCACGGCACGTGGTCACGACACGTGGTCACGGCACGTGGTCACGACACGTGGTCACGACACGTGGTCACGACACGTGGTCACGACACGTGGTCACGACACGTGGTCACGACACGTGGTCACGAAACATGGTCACGACACGTGGTCACGACACGTGGTCACGACACATGGTCACGATAATTGGTCACGACACGTGGTCATGACACATGGTCACGACACGGCGTCACGACACGTGGTCACGACAGGTGGAAACGACACATGGTCACGACACGTGGTCACAACACATGGTCACGATACATGGTCGCGACACATGGTGACGACACGTGGTCACGACACAAGGTCACGACACGTGGTCACGACACGTGGTCACGACACATGGTCACGACAAGGCGTCACGACACGTGGTCACGACACGTGATCACGACACATGGTCAGGTCACGTGGTCTCGACACATGGTCACGACACGTGGTCACGACACATGGTCTCGACACGTGGTCCCAACACATTGTCACGACAAGAGGTCACGACACGTGGTCACGACACGTGTTCACCTCACATGGTCACGACACATGGTCACGAAGCGTGGTCAAGACACATGGTCACGACACGTGGTCACGATACATGGTCACGACACGTGGTCACGACACATGGTCACGACACATGGTCACGACACGTGGTCTTGACACGTGGTCACGACACATGTTCAAAATACATGGTCAAGACTCATGGTCACGATACGTGGTCGCGACACATGGTCACGACACATGGTCACGATACGGGGTCACGACACATGGTCATTACTCGTGGTCAAGACACGTGGTCACGACACATGGTCACGAAACGTGTTCAAGGCATGTGGTCACGATACATGGTCATTACACGTGGTCAAGACACGTGGTCACGACACGTGGTCACGGCACGTGGTCACGACACGTGGTCACGACACGTGGTAACAACACGTGGTCACGATACGTGGTCACGACACGTGGTCACGACACGTGGTCACGACACGTGGTCACGACACGTGGTCACGACACGTGGTCACGACACGTGGTCACGACACATGGTCATTACACGTGGTCACGAAACATGGTCAGGACCTCTGGTCACGACACATGGTCACGACACATGGTCACGACACATGGTCATTACACGTGGTCACGACCCATGGTCACGACACATAGTCACGACACATGGTCATTACACGTGGTCACGACACATGGTCACGACACGTGGTCACGACACGTGGTCACGACACATTGTCACGACACATGTTCACGACACATGGTCACGATACGTTGTCACGATACATGGTCATTACACGTGGTCAAGACACGTGGTCACGACACGTGGTCACGTCACGTGGTACGACAAGTGGTCACGACACGTGGTCACGATACGTGGTCACGATACATGGTCATTACACGTGGTCAAGACACGTGGTCACGACACGTGGTCATTACACGTGGTCACGACACATGGTCGCGACACATGTTCAAGACATGTGGTCACGATACGTGGTCACGATACATGGTTTTATACGTGGTCAAGACACGTGTTCACGGCACGTGGTCAAGACACGTGGTGAAGACACGTGGTCAAGACACGTGGTCACGACACGTGGTCACGACACGTGGTCACGACACGTGGTCATGACCTTTGGCCACTACACGTGGTCTCGACACATGGTCATTACACGTGGTCACGACACATGGTCACGAAACATAGTCAGGACCTTTGGTCACGACACATGGTCACGACACATGGTCACGACACATGGTCAATGCACGTGGTCACGACACATTGTCACGACACATAGTCACGACACATGGTCATTACACGTGGTCACGACACATGTTCACGACACATGGTCAGGACCTTTGGTCACTACACGTGGTATCGACTCATAGTCACGACACATGGTCATTACTCGTGGTCTAGACACATGGTCACGACACGTGGTCACGACATAGACGCATGTCACCTGGTCACGACACATGGTCACGACACAGACGCACGTCACATGGTCACTAAACGTGGTCTCGAAACTTAGTCACGACACATGGTCACGACAAGTGGTCAAGACACGTGGTCACGATACGTCGTCACGAAACATGGTCACGTCACGTGGTCACGACACATGGTCACGATACATGGTCACGACACGTGGTCACGTCATGTGGTAACGAGTTAAGGTCACGACACGTGGTCACGACACGTGGTCACGACACGTGGTCACGACACATGGTCACGATAATTGGTACCGACACATGGTGACGACACGTGGTCACGACACCTGGTCACGACACGGCGTCACGACACGTGGTCGCGACACGTGGTCACGACACGTAGTCACGACACGTGGTCACGACACGTGGAAACGACACATGGTCACGATACATGGTCACGACACATGGTCACGACACATGGTGATGACACGTGGTCACGACACATGGTCACGATACATGGTCACGACACATGTTCACGACACATGGTCACGATACATGGTCACGACACATGGTCACGACACATGGGCACGACACGTGGTCACGACACATAGTCACGACACGTGGTCATGACACGTGGTCACGACACGTGGTGACGACACGTGGTCAGGACACGTGGTCACGGCACGTGGTCACGACACGTGGTCACGGCACGTGGTCACGACACGTGGTCGCGTAACGTTGTCACGACACATGGTCACGATACGTCGTCACGAAACATGGTCACGACACGTGGTCACGACACGTGGTCACGACACATGGTCACGATACATGGTCACGACACATGGTCACGACACATGGTCACGACACATGTTGTCGACACGTGGTCACGACACATGGTCACGACACGTGGTCAGGACACGTGGTCACGACACGTGGTCACGACACATGGTCACGACACGTGGTCACGACACATGGTCACGATAATTGGTCACGACACATGGTGACGACACGTGGTCATGACACGGCGTCATGACACGTGGTCACGACACGTGGAAACGACACATGGTCACGACACGTGGTCACAACACATGGTCACGATACATGGTCACGACAAATGGTGACGACACGTGGTCACGACACAAGGTCACGACACATGGTCACGACACGTGGTCACGACAGATGGTCACGACACATGGTCACGACACGGCGTCACGACAAGTGGTTACGAAACGTGGTCACGACACGTAGTCACGACACGTGGTCACGACACATGGACAAGACGGATGGTCACGACACGTGTTCACGACACATGGTCACGACACGTGGTCACGACACGTTGTCACGACACATGGTCGCGACACGTGATCACAACACATGGTCAGGACACGTGGTCTCGACACATGGTCACGACACGTGCTCACGACACATGGTCACGACACGTGGTCCCAACACATGGTCGCGACACGTGGTCACGACTTGTGGTCACGACACGTGGTCAGGACATGTGTTCACCTCACATGGTCACGACACATGGTCACGACACATGGTCACGACACATGGTCACGAAACGTGTTCAGGACACATGGTCACGACCTGTGGTCACGATACATGGTCACGACACGTGGTCACGACACATGGTCACGACACATGTTCAAAATACATGGTCAAGACTCATGGTCACGATACGTGGTCGCGACACATGGTCACGACACATGGTCATTACTCGTGGTCAAAACACGTGGTCACGACACATAGTCATGACACATGGTCACGACACATGGTCACGATACGTTGTCACGATACATGGTCATTACACGTGGTCAAGACACGTGGTCACGACACGTGGTCACGACACGTGGTCAAGAAACGTGGTCACGACACGTGGTCACGACACGTGGTCACTTCACGTGGTACGACACGTGGTCACGACACGTGGTCGCGACACATAGTCACGACACATGGTCACGAAACGTGGTCATTACACATGGTCTCGACACATATTCACGACACATGGTCATTACTTGTGGTCACGACACATAGCCGCGACATATGGTCACGACACATGGTCATTACACGTGGTCACGACACATGGTCACGACACGTGGTCACAACCCGTGGTCACGACACGTGGTCACGACACATGGTCATTACACGTGGTCACGACACATGGTCACGACACGTGGTCACGACACATGGTCTTTACACGTGGTCACGACACATGGTCACGGCACGTGGTCAAGACACATGGTCTCGACACATAGTCACGACACACGGTCATTACACGTGGTCACGACACGTGGTCACTACACGTGGTCTCGACACATGGTCAAGATACGTGGTCAGGACACGTCGTCACGACACGTGGTCACCACACATATTCAGGTCACGTGGTCAAGACACGTTGTCACGGTACGTGATCACGATACGTGATCACGACAGGTGGTCACGACACGTGGTCACGACACATGGTCAAGACACATGGTCACGACACGTGTTCAAGACACGTGGTCACGACACATGGTCACGACACATGGTCACGATACGAGGTCACGATACATGGCCATTACACGTGGTCAAGACACATGGTCACGCAACGTGGTCACGACACATGGTCACGACACGAGGTCACGACACGTGGTCACGACACATGGTCACCTCACATGGTCACGACACGTGGTCAAGACACGTGGTCACGATACGTGGTCACGATACATGGTCATTACACGTGGTCACGATACGTGGTCACCACACATGGTCACGACAGATGGTCACGATACGTGGTCACGATACATGGTCATTACACGTGGTCACGACACGTGGTCACGACATGAGGTCACGACATGTGGTCAAGACACATGGTCGCTTCACATGGTCACGACACGTGGCCACGATACGTGGTCACGATACATGGTCATTACACGTGGTCACGATTCGTGGTCACGACACATGGTTACGACACGTGGTCACGACACGTGGTCAATACACAGGGTCACGACACGTGGTCAAGACAAGTGGTCACGACACATGAACACGACACGTGGTCACGACACGTGGTCATTACACACGGACACGCTACGTGGTCACGACACGTGGTCACGACACGTGGTCACGACACGTTGTCACGACACATGGTCACGATACGTGGTCACGATACATGGTCATTACACGTGGTCAGGACACATGGTCACGACACGAGGTCACGACACGTGGTCACGATACGTGGTCACGATACATGGTCATTACACGTGGTCAAGACACGTGGTCACGACACGTGGTCACGACACGTGGTCTCGACACATGGTCAAGGCACGTGGTCACGATACGTGGTCACGACACATGGTCGCGACACATGGTCACGACACGTGGTCACGACACATGGTCACGACACATGGTCACGACACATGGTCACGACACGTGGTCACGACACGTGGTCACGACACGTGGACACCACACATGGTCACGACACGTGGTCACGACACTTGGTCACTACACATGGTCACGATTCATGGTCACGACACATGGTCACGACACGTGGTCACGACACGTGGTCACGACACGTGGTCACGACAGGTGGTCACGACACGTGGTCACGACACGTGGTCACGACACATGGTCACGACACGTGGTCACGACACGTGGTCAAGACTCGTGGTCACGACACATGGTCACGACACGTGGTCACGACACGTGGTCACGACACATGGTCACGATACATGGTCACGACACATGGTCACTACTCATGGTCACGACACGTGGTCACGACACGTGGTCACGACACGTGGTCACAACACGTGGTCACGACACGTGGTCACTACACGTGGTCACGACACATGGTCACGACACGTGGTCACGACACATTGTCACAACACGTGGTCACGACACGTGGTCTCGACACATGGTCACAACACGTGGTCACCATACGTGGTCTCGACACATGGTCACGACACTTGGTCTCGACACGTGGTCACGACAAATGGTCACGAAACTTGGTAACGACACATGGTCACGACACGTGGTCACGACACATGGTCACGACACATGGTCACGACACATGGTCACGACACGTGGTCACGACACATGATCACACACATGGTCACGACACGTGGACACGATGCATGGTCACGTAACGTTGTCACTACACGTGGTCTCGATATATAGTCACGACACATGGTCACGACACGTGGTCAAGACACATGGTCACGACACGTGGTCACGATACATGGTCACAACACGTGGTCACTACACGTGATCACGACACGTGGTCACGACACATCGTCACGACACGTGGTCACGACACATGGTCAAAATACATGATCAACACACATGGTCACGATACGGGGTCACGACACATGGTCATTGCACGTGGCCAAGACACGTGGTCACGACACATAGTCACGACACATGGCCACGACACGTGTTCAAGTCATGTGGTCACGATACGTCGTCACGATACATGGTCATTACACGTGGTCAAGACACGTGGTCAAGATACGAGGTCACGACACGTGGTCACGAAAAGTGGTCAGTACACATGGTCACGACACGTGGTCGAGACACGTGGTCACGACACATGAACACGACACGTGGTCACGACCCGCTGTCATTACACAAGGTCACGCTACGTAGTCACGACACGTGGTCACGACACATGGTCACGATACGTGGTCACGATACATGGTCATTACACGTGGTCAAGACACGTGGTCACGACACGTGGTCACGACACATGGTCACGACACGTGGTCACGACACATGGTCAAGACACGTGGCCACGATACGTGGTCACGACACATGGTCGCGACACATGGTCATGACACGTGGTCACGACACGTTGTCACGACACGTGGTCACGACACATGGTCACGACACGTTTTCACGACACGTGGTCACTACACATGGTCACGATACATGGTCACGACACATGGTCACGACACGTGGTCACGACACGTGGCCACGACACGTGGTCACGACACGTGGTCACGACACGTGATCATGATATGTGGTCACGACAGGTGGTCACGACACGTGGTCACGACACGTGGTCACGATACGTGGTCACGACACGTGGTCACGACACGTGGTCACGAAGCATGGTCACGACACATGGTTACGACACATGGTCACGACACGTGGTCACGACACGTGGTCACGACACAAGGTCACGACACGTGGTGACGACACGCTGTCACGACACGTGGTCACGACACGTGGTCACGACACGTGGTCACGACACGTGGTCACGACAAATGGTCACGACACGTTGTCACGACACATTGTCACAACACGTGGTCACGACACGTGGTCTTGACACATGGTCACGACTCGTGGTCACCACTCGTGGTCACGACACATGGTCACGACACTTGGTCACGACACGTGGTTACGACACATGGTCACGACACGTGGTCACGACACATGGTCAGGACACGTGGTCACGACAGATGGTCACGACACGTGGTCACCACACATGGTCACGACACGTGGTAACGTCACGTGGTCGCGACACATGATCACGACACGTAGTCATGACACGTGGTCACGACACGTGGTCACGACACGTGATCACGACACGTGGTCACGACACATGGTCACGACACATGGTCACGACACATGGTCACGACACGAGGTCAAGACACATGGTCACGACACGTGGTCACGATACATGGTCACAACACGTGGTCACTACACGTGATCACGACACGTGGACACGACACATCGTCACGACACGTGGTCACGACACATGGTCAAAATACATGATCAACACACATGGTCACGATACGGGGTCACGACACATGGTCATTACACGTGGCCAAGACGCGTGGTCACGACACATAGTCACGACACATGGTCACGACACGTGTTCAAGTCATGTGGTCACGATACGTCGTCACGATACATGGTCATTACACGTGGTCAAGACACGTGGTCAAGATACGAGGTCACGACACGTGGTCACGACACGTGGTAAGGACACGTGGTCACGATACCTGGTCAGGACTCGCGGTCACGACACGTGGTCGCGACACGTGGTCAAGAGCTTTGGCCACTACACGTGGTCTCGACACATGGTCATTACACGTGGTCACGACACATGGTCACGAAACATGAGCAGGACCTTTGGTGACGACACATGGTCACGACACATGGTCACGACACATGGTCATTACACGTGGTCAAGACACATGGTCACGACAAATAGTCACGACACATGGTCATTACACGTGGTCACGACACATGGTCACGACACATGGTCAGGACCTTTGGTCACTACACGTGGTATCGACAAATAGTTACGACACATGGTCATTACACGTCGTCTAGACACATGGTCACGACACGTGGTCACAACACAGACGCATGTCACCTGGTCACAACACATGGTCACGACACGTGGTCACGACACAGACGCACATCACCTGGTCACTACACGTGGTCTCGAAACATACTCACGAAACATGGTCACGACACGTGGTCAAGACACGTGGTCACGACACATGGTCACGCCACATGGTCACGATACGTGGTCACAATACATGGTCATTACACGTGAACAAGACACGTGGTAACGACACGTGGTCACGACACATGGTCACGACACGTGGTCACGACCAATGGTCACAATACATGGTCACGACACATGGACACGACACGTGGTCGCGACACATGGTCACGACACGTGGTCACGACACATGGTCACGACACATGGTGACCACACATGGTCACGATACATGGTCACGACACATGGTCACTACACATGGTCACTACACATGGTCATTACACGTGGTCACGACACATGGTCACGACACGTTGGCAAGACACGTGGTCTCGACACAAGGTCAAGACACGTGGTCACGACCCGTGGTCACGACACGTGTTCATCTCACATGGTCACGACACATGGTCACGACACATGGTCAAGACACATGGGCACGACACGTGGTCACCTTACATGGTCACGACACGTGGTAACGTCACGTGGTCGCGACACATGATCACGACACGTGGTCATGACACGTGGTCATGACCCGTGGTCACGACACGTGGTCACTACACGTGATCACGACACGTGGTCACGACACATGGTCACGACACGTGGTCAAATCACATGGTCACGACACGTGGTCACGACACATGGTCACAACACGTGGTCACTACACGTGGTCACGACACGTGGTCACGACACATGGTCACGACACGTGGTCACGACACATGGTCAAAATACATGATCAAGACACATGGTCACGATACGAGGTCACGACACATGGTCATTACACGTGGCCAAGACACGTGGTCACGACACATAGTCACGACACATGGTCACGACACGTGTTCAAGACATGTGGTCACGATACGTCGTCACGATACATGGTCATTACACGTGGTCAAGACACGAGGTCACGACACGTGGTCACGACACAAGGTCACGACACATGGTCAGGACACGTGGTCACGACACATAATCACGACACGTGGTCACGAAACGTGGTCAGACACGTGGTCACGACACGTGGTCACGAAACGTGGTATCGATACGTGCTCAATACACGTGGTCACGACACGTGGTCACGTCTGCTTGTCACGTCACGTGGTCACGACACGTGGTCACGACATATGGTCACGACACGTTGTCACGACACATGGTCACGACACGTGGTCACGACACATGGTCACGACACATGGTCACGACACATGGTGACGACACGTGGTCACGACACATGGTCACGACATATGGTCACGACAAGTGGTAACGACACGTGGTCACGACACGTGCTCACTACACGTAGTCACGACACGTGGTCACGACACGTGGTCACGACACATAGTCACGACACGTGGTCACGACACATGTTCACGATACATGGTCACGAATCATGGCCACGACACATGGTCACGACACGTGGTCACGACACATGGTCACGACACATGGTCACGACGCGGCGTCACGACACGTGGTCACGACACGTAGTCACGACACGTGGTCACGACACATGGTCAAGACACGTGGTCACGACACATGGTCACAACACGTGGTCACGACACATGCACACGACACATGGTCACGACACGTGGTCACGACACATGGTCACGACACATGGACACGACACATGGTCATTACACGTAGTCACGACACGTTGGCAAGACACGTGGTCTCGACACGTAGTCACGACACATGGTCATTACACGTGGTCACGACACGTGGTCACTACACGTGGTCACTACACGTGGTCTCGACACATAGTCACGACACAAGGTCAAGACACGCGGTCACGACTCGTCGTCACGACACATGGTCACGTCACGTGGTCACGACACGTGGTTATTACACATGGTCACGACACATGGTCATTACACGTGGTCACGACACATGGTCACGACACGTTGGCAAGACACGTGGTCTCGACACATAGTCACGACACATCGTCATAACACGTGGTCACGACACGTGGTCACTAAACGTGGTCTCGACACGTAGTTACGACACATGGTCATTACACGTGGTCACGACACGTGGTCACTATACGTGGTCACTACACGTGGTCTCGACACATAGTCACAACACAAGGTCAAGACACGCGGTCACGACTCGTCGTCACGACACATGGTCACGTCACGTGGTCACGACACGTGGTTATTACACATGGTCACTACACATGGTCAAGACACGTGATCGCGACACATGAACACGACACGTGGTCACGAGACGTGGTCATTACACAGGGTCACGATACGTGGTCACGACACGTGGTCACGATACATGGTCATTACACGTGGTCAGGACACATGGTTGCGACACGAGGTCCGACACGTGTTCACGACACATGGTCACGTCACATGGTCACGACACATGGTCACGATACGTGGTCACGATACATGGTCATTACACGTGGTCAAGACAGCTGGTCATGACACGTGGTCACGACACATGGTCACGACACGTGGTCACGACACGTGGTCACGACACATGGTCACTATACATGATCACGACACATGGTCACGACACGTGGTCGCGACACGTGGTCACGACAATTGGTCACGACACGTAGTAACGACACATGGTCACGACACGTGGTCACGACACGTGGTCACGACACATGGTCACCACACGTGGTCACGATACATGATCACACACGTGGTCACGACCCGTGGTCACGACACATGGTCACGACACGTGGTCCCAACAAATGGTCACGACACGTGGTAACGAATCCTGGTCACGACACGTGGTCACGACACGTGTTCATCTCACATGGCCACGACACATGGTCACGACACATGGTCAAGACACATGGTCACGACACGTGGTCACCTTACATGGTCACGACACGTGGTAACGTCACGTGGTAGCGACACATGATCACGACACGTGGTCATGACACGTGGTCATGACCCGTTTCACGACACGTGGTCACGACACGTGATCACGACACGTGGTCACGACACATGGTCACGACACGTGGTCAAGACACATGGTCACGACACGTGGTCACGACACATGGTCACAACTCGTGGTCACTACACGTTGTCACGACACGTGGTAAACGACACATGGCCACGACACGTGGTCAGGACACGTGGTCACGACACGTGGTCACGACACATGGTCACGACACGTGGTCACGACACGTGGTCACGACACATGGTCACGACACGTGGTCACGACACATTGTCACAACACGTGGTCACGACACGTGGTCGCGACACATGGTCACAACACGTGGTCACGACACGTGTTCAAAACATGTGGTCACGATACGTCGTCACGATACATGGTCATTAGACGTGGTCAAGACACGTGGTCAAGACACGAGGTCACGACACGTGGTCACTACACGTGGTCAGGTCACGTGGTCACGACACGTGGTCACGACACGTGGTCGCGACACGTGGTCAAGAGCTTTGGCCACTACACGTGGTCTCGACAGATGGTCATTACACGTGGTCACGACTCATGGTCACGAAACATGAGCAGGTCCTTTGGTCACGACACATGGTCACGACACATGGTCACAACACATGCTCACGACACATGGTCACGACACATGGTCATTACACGTGGTCAAGACACATGGTCACGACAAATAGTCACGACACATGGTCATTACACGTGGTCACGACACATGGTCACGACACATGGTCAGGACCTTTGGTCGCTACACGTGGTATCGACAAATAGTCACGACACATGGTCATTACACGTCGTCTAGACACATGGTCACGACACGTGGTCACAACACAGACGCATGTCACCTGGTCACAACACATAGTCACGACACGTGGTCACGACACAGACGCACGTCACCTGGTCACTACACGTGGTCTCGAAACATACTCACGAAACATGGTCACGACACGTGGTCAAGACACGTGGTCACGACACATGGTCACGACACATGGTCACGACACGTGGTCACGACACATGGTCACGACACGTGGTCACGACACGTGGTCACGACTCGTGGTCACGACACATGGTCACGACACATGGTCACTACCCATGGTCACGACACGTGGTCACGACACATGGTCACGACACGTGGTCACGACACGTGGTCACGACAGTTGGTCACGACACGTGGTCACGACACGTGGTCACTACACGTGGTCACGACACATGGACACGACACGTGGTCACGACAGGTGGTCACGACACGTGGTCACGACACGTGGTCACAACACATGGTCACGACACATGCTCACGACACGTGGTCACGACACATGGTCACGACACGTGGTCACGACACATGGTCACTACCCATGGTCACGACACGTGGTCACGACACATGGTCACGACACGTGGTCACGACACATTGTCACAACACGTGGTCACGACACGTGGTCGCGACACATGGTCACAACACGTGGTCACCACACGTGGTCTCGACACATGGTCACGAAACTTGGTCTCGACACGTGGTCACGACACATGGTCACGACACATGGTCACTACCCATGGTCACGACACGTGGTCACGACACATGGTCACGACACGTGGTCACTACACGTGGTCACGACACATTGTCAAAACACGTGGTCACGACAAATGGTCACGAAACTTGGTCACGACACGTGGTAACGACACATGGTCACGACACGTGGTCACGACACATGGTCACGACACATGGTTACAACACATGGTCACGACACGTGGTCACGACACATGATCACACACATGGTCACGACACGTGGTCACGATGCATGGTCACGACACGTGGTCACTACACGTGGTCTCGATATATAGTCGCGACACATGGTCAAGACACGTGGTCACGACCCGTGGTCACGACACATGGTCGCGACACGTGGTCACGAAAAGTGGTCAGTACACATGGTCACGACACGTGGTCGAGACACGTGGTCACGACACATGAACACGACACGTGGTCACGACACGCTGTCATTACACAAGGTCACGCTACGTGGTCACGACACGTTGTCACGACACATGGTCACGATACGTGGTCACGATACATGGTCATTACACGTGGTCAAGACACGTGGTCACGACACGTGGTCACGACACATGGTCACGACACGTGGTCACGACACATGGTCAAGACACGTGGCCACGATACGTGGTCACAACACATGGTCGCGACACATGGTCATGACACGTGGTCACGACACGTGGTCACGACACGTGGTCACGACACGTGGTCACGACACATGGTCACGACACGTGGTCAAAACACATGGTCACGACACATGGTCACGACACGTGGTCACGATACGTGGTCACGACACGTGGTCACGACACATGGTCACGATACATGGTCACGACACATGGTCACGACACGTGATCACGACACGTGGTCACGACACGTGGTCACGACAGGTGGTCACGACACGTGGTCACGACACGTGGTCACGACACGTGGTCACGACACGTGGTCATGACACGTGGTCACGACAGGTGGTCACGACACGTGGTCACGATACGTGGTCACGATACGTGGTCACGACACGTGGTCACGACACGTGGTCACGACAAATGGTCACGACACGTTGTCACGACACATTGTCACAACACGTGGTCACGACACGTGGTCTTGACACATGGTCACGACTCGTGGTCACCACTCGTGGTCACGACATATGGTCACGACACTTGGTCACGACACGTGGTCATGACACGTGATCACGACCCGTGGTCACGACCCGTGGTCACGACACGTGGTCACGACACGTGATCACGACACGTGGTCACGACACATGGTCACAACACATGTTCACGACACATGGTCACGACACGTGGTCAAGACACATGGTCACGACACGTGGTCACGATACATGGTCACAACACGTGGTCACTACACGTGATCACGACACGTGGTCACGACGCATCGTCACGACACGTGGTCACGACACGTGGTCACGACACATGGTCAAAATACATGATCAACACACATATTCACGATACGGGGTCACGACACATGGTCATTACACGTGGCCAAGACACGTGGTCACGACACATAGTCACGACACATGGTCACGACACGTGTTGAAGTCATGTGGTCACGATACGTCGTCACGATATATGGTCATTACACGTGGTCAAGACACGTGCTCAAGACACGAGGTCACGACACGTAGTCACGACATGTGGTCAGGACACGTGGTCACGATACGTGATCAGGACTCGTGGTCACAACACGTGGTCACGACACGTGGTCGCGACACGTGGTCAAGAGCTTTGGCCACTACACGTGATCTCGACACATGGTCATTACACGTGGTCACGACACATGGTCACGAAACATGAGCAGGACCTTTGGTCACGACACATGGTCACGACACATGGTCACGACACATGGTCACGACACATGGTCATTACACGTGGTCAAGACACATGGTCACGACAAATAGTCACGACACATGGTCATTACACGTGGTCACGACACATGGTCACGACACATGGTCAGGACCTTTGGTCACTACACGTGGTATCGACAAATAGTTACGACACATGGTCATTACACGTCGTCTAGACACATGGTCACGACACGTGGTCACAACACAGACGCATGTCACCTGGTCACAACACATGGTCACGACACGTCGTCACGACACAGACGCACATCACCTGGTCACTACACGTGGTCTCGAAACATACTCACGAAACATGGTCACGACACGTGGTCAAGACACGTGGTCACGACACATGGTCATTACACGTGAATAAGACACGTGGTGACGACACGTGGTCACGACACATGGTCACGACACGTGGTCACGACCAATGGTCACGATACATGGTCACGACACATGGACACGACACGTGGTCGCGACACATGGTCACGACACGTGGTCACGACACATGGTCACGACACATGGTCACGACACATGGTCACGATACATGGTCACGACACATGGTCACTACACATGGTCACTACACATGGTCACGACACGTTGGCACGACACATAGTCACGACACGTGGTCACGACACGTGGTCACGACACATGGTCACGACACATGGTCACGACACGTGGTCACGACACGTGGTCACGAAACGTGGTCACGACACGTGGTCAAGACACATGGTCATTACACGTGGTCACGACACATGGTCACGACACGTTGGCAAGACACATGGTCTCGACACAAGGTCAAGACACGTGGTCACGACCCGTGGTCACGACACGTGGTCACGAAACGTGGTCTCGACACATAGTCACGTCACATGGTCACGACACATGGTCAAGACACGTGGTCACGACACATGGTCACGACACGTGGTCACGACACGTGGTTATTACACATGGTCACCACACATGGCCAGACACGTGGTCACGACACATGAACACCACACGTGTTCACGACACGTGGTCATTACACACGGTCACGATACGTCGGCACGACACGTGGTCACGATACATGGTCATTACACGTGGTCAGGACACATGGTTACGACACGAGGTCACGACACGTGGTCACGACACATGGTCACGTCACAAGGTCACGACACATGGTCACGATACGTGGTCACGATACATGGTCATTACACGTGGTCAAGACACCTGGACACGACACGTGGTCACGATGCGTGGTCACGACACATGGTCACGACACGTGGTCACGACCCGTGGTCACGACACATGGTCACGATACGTGATCACGACACATGGCCACGACACGTGGTCACGACACGTGGTCACGACACGTGGTCACGACACGTGGTCACGACACGTGGTCACGACACGTGGTCACGACACATTGTCACGACACGTGGTCACGACACATGGTCACGACACGTGGTCCCGACACATGATCACACACCTGGTCACGACACGTGGTCACCACACATGGTCACGACACGTGGTCACCACACATGGTCACGACACGTGGTCACGACACGTGGTCACGACACGTGGTCACGACACGTGGTCACGACATGTGTTCACCTCACATGATCACGACACATGGTCACGACACATGGTCACGACACATGGTCACGAAACGTGGTCAAGACACATGGTCACGACACGTGGTCACGATACATGGTCACGACAATTGGTCACGACACGTGGTAACGACACATGGTCACGACACGTGGTCACGACACGTGGTCACGATACGTGGTCACGACACGTGGTCATGACACATGGTCACGACACGTGGTCACGACACATGGTCACGATACATGGTCACGACACATGGTCACGACACATGGTGACGACACGTGGTCACGACACATGGTCACGGTACATGGTCACGACACGGCGTCACGACACGTGGTCACGACACGTAGTCACGACACGTGGTCACGACACATGGTCAAGACACGTGGTCACGACACATGGTCACGACACGTGGTCAAGACACATGGACACGACACATGGTCACGACACGTGGTCACGACACCTGGTCACGACACGTGGTCACGACACGTGGTCACGACACGTGGTCACGACACGTGGTCACGACACGTGGTCACGACACATAGTTACGACACATGGTCACGACACGTGGTAAAGCGACGTGGTCACGATACCTGGTACGATATATGGTCATTACACGTGGTCAAGACACGTGGTCACGACACATGGGCACGACACGTGGTCACGACACATAGTCACGACACGTGGTCACGATACATGGTCACAACACGTGGTCACTACACGTGGTCACGACACGTTGTCACGACACGTGCTCACGACACATGGTCAAAATACATGGTCAAGACACATGGTCACGATACGGGGTCACGACACATGGTCATTACACGTGGTCAAGACACGTGTACACGACACATGGTCATTACACGTGGTCAAGACACGTGGTCACGACACATGGTCACGACACATGCTCACGACACGTGTTCAAGACATGTGGTCACGATACGTCGTCACGATACATGGTCATTACACGTGTACACGACACGTGGTCACGACACGTGGTCACGACACGTGGTCGCGACACGTGGTCATGAGCTTTGGCCACTACACGTGGTCTCGACACATGGTCACGACACATGGTCATTACACGTTGTCACGACACATGGTCACGAAACATGGTCAGGACCTTTGGTCACGACACATGGTCACGACACATGCTCACGACACGTGGCCTCGACACAGACGCATGTCACCTGGTCACAACACATTGTCACGACACGTGGTCACGACACAGACGCACGTCACATGGTCACTACACGTGGTCTCGAAACATAGTCACGACACAAGGTCACGACACGTGGTCAAGACACGTGGTCACGACACATGGTCACGCCACATGGTCACGATACGTGGTCACGATACATGGTCATTACACGTGAATAAGACACGTGGTCGCGACACGTGGTCCCGACACATGGTCACGACACGTGGTCACGACCAATGTACACGACACATGGTAACGACACATGGACACGACACGTGGTCGCGACACATGGTCACGACACGTGGTCACGACGCATGGTCACGACACATGGTCACGACACATGGTCACGATATATGGTCACGACACGTTGTCACGACATATAGTCACGACACGTGGTCACGACACGTGGTCACGACACGTGGTCACGACACATGGTCACGACACATGGTCACGACACATGGTCACGACACATGGTCACGACACATGGTCACGACACGTGGTCACGACACATGGTCATTACACGTAGTCACGACACGTTGGCAAGACACGTAGTCTCGACACGTAGTCACGACACATGGTCATTACACGTGGTCGCGACACGTGGTCACTACACGTGGTCACTACACGTGGTCTCGACACATAGTCACGACACAAGGTCAAGACACGCGGTCACGACTCGTCGTCACGACACATGGTCACGACACGTGGTCACGACACTTGGTTATTACACATGGTCACGACACATGGTCATTACACGTGGTCACGACACATGGTCACGACACGTTGGCAAGACACGTGGTCTCGACACATAGTCACGACACATCGTCATAACACGTGGTCACGACACGTGGTCACTAAACGTGGTCTCGACACATAGTCACGAAACAAGGTCAAGACACGTGGTCACGACCCGTGTTCACGACACATGGTCACGACACGTGGTCACTACACATGGTCAAGACACGTGGTCGCGACACATGAACACGACACGTGGTCACGACACGTGGTCATTACACAGGGTCACGATACGTGGTCACGATACATGGTCATTACACGTGGTCAGGACACATGGTTGCGACACGAGGTCACGACACGTGTTCACGACACATGGTCACGTCACATGGTCACGACACATGGTCACGATACGTGGTCACGATACATGGTCATTACACGTGGTCAAGACACCTGGTCATGACACGTGGTCACGAAACATGGTCACGACACGCGGTCACGACACGTGGTCACGACATATGGTCAGGATACATGATCACGACACATGGTCACGACACGTGGTCGCGACACGTGGTCGGGACACGTGGTCACGACACATGGTCACGACACGTGGTCACGATACGTGGTCACGACACAGGGTCACGACAATTGGTCACGACACGTGGTAACGACACATGGTCACGACACGTGGTCACGAAAGTGGTCACGACACATGGTCACGACACGTGGTCACGATACATGATCACACACGTGGTCACGACACGTGGTCACGACACATGGTCACGACACGTGGTCCCAACAAATGGTCACGACACGTGGTCACGAATCCTGGTCACGACACGTGGTCACGACACGTGGTCACGACACGTGGTCACGACACGTGGTCACGACACATGGTCAAGACACATGGTCACTACACGTTGTCACCTTACATGGTCACGACACGTGGTCACGACACATGGTCACGATACATGGTCACGACACGTGGTCACGACACGTGGTCACGACACATGGGCAAAATATATGGTCAAGACTCATTGTCACGATACGTGGTCGCGACACATGGTCACGACACATGTTCACGATACGGGGTCACGACACATGGTCATTACACGTGGTCAAGACACGTGGTCACGACACATAGTCACGACACATGGTCACGACACGTGTTCAAGACATGTGGTCACGATACATGGTCATTACACGTGGTCAAGACACGTGATCACGACACGTGGTCACGGCACGTGGTCAAGACACGTGGTCACGACACGTGGTCAAGACACGTGGTCAAGACACATGGTCACGATACGTGGTCATGACACGTGGTCACGACACGTAGTCAAGACCCATGGTCATTACACGTGGTCACGAAACATGGTCAGGACTTTTGGTCACGACACATGGTCACGACACATGGTCATTACACGTGGTCAGGACACATGGTCATTACACGTGGTCACGACACATGGTCACGACACATAGTCACGTTACATGGTCATTACACGTGGTCACGACACATGGTCACGACACATGGTCCGGACCTTTGGTCACTACACGTGGTATCGACAGATAATCACGACACATGGTCATTACACGTGGTCTAGACACATGGTCACGACACGTGGTCACGACATAGACGCATGTCACCTGGTCACGACACATGACCACGACACGTGGTCACGACACAGACGCACGTCACATGGTCATTACACGTGGTCTCGAAACATAGTCACGACACATGGTCACGACACGTGGTCAAGACACGTGGTCACGATGCATGGACACGACACATGCTCACGCCACATGGTCACGAAACGTGGTCACGATACATGGTCATTACACGTGGATAAGACACGTGGTCACGACACATGGTCACGACACGTGGTCACGACACGTGGTCACGGCCCATGGTCACGACACATTGTCACGACACATGGACACGACACGTGGTCGCGACAAATGGTCACGACATGTGGTCACGACACATGGTCACGACACATGGTCACGACACATGGACACGACACGTGGTCACGACACACAATCACGAAACGTGGTTACGACAGGTGGTCACGAAACTTGGTCACGACTCGTGGTCACGACACGTGGTCACGAAACGTGGTTGCGACACGTGCTCACTACACGTGGTCACGACACGTGGTCACGTCACGTCGTCACGACACGTGGTCACGACACATGGTCACGACACGTGGTCACGACTCATGGTCACGATACATGGTCACGACACATGGTCACGAGACATGGTGACGACACGTGGTCACGACACATGGTCACGACATATGGTCACGACACGGCGTCACGACACGTGGTCACGACACGTGGTCACGACACGTGGTCACGACACGTGGTCACGACACGTGGTCACGACACGTGGTCACGACACGTGGTCACGACACGTGGTCACGACACGTGGTCACGACACGTGGTCACGACACGTGGTCACGACACGTGGTCATGACACGTGGTCATGACACGTGGTCACGTCACGTGGTCACGTCACGTGGTCACGACACGTGGTCAGGACACAAGGTCACGACACATGGTCACGACACGTGGTCACGACACATGGTCACGATACATGTTCACGACACATGGTCACGACACATGGTGACGACACGTGGTCACGACACATGGTCACGGTACATGGTCACGACACGGCGCCACGACACGTGGTCACGACACGTAGTCACGACACGTGGTCACGACACATGGTCAAGACAAGTGGTCACGACACATGGTCACGACACATGGACACGACACATGGTCACGACACGTGGTCACGACACGTGGTGACGACACGTGGTCACGACACGTGGTCACGACACGTGGTCACGACACGTGGTCACGACACGTGGTCACGACACATGGTCACGACTCGTGGTCACGACACATGGTCACGACACGTGGTCACGACACATGGATATTACACGTGGTCACGACACATGGTCACGACACATAGTCACGACACATGGTCATTACACGTGGTCACGACACATGGTCACGATACATGGTCAGGACCTTTGGTCACTACACGTGGTATTGACACATAGTGACGACACATGGTCATTACACGTGGTCTAGACACATGGTCACGACACGTGGTCACGACACAGACGCATGTCACCTGGTCACAACACATTGTCACGACACGTGGTCACGACACAGACGCACGTCACATGGTCACTACACGTGGCCTCGAAACATAGTCACGACACAAGGTCACGACACGTGGTCAAGACACGTGGTCACGACACATGGTCACGCCACATGGTCACGATACGTGGTTACGATACATGGTCATTACACGTGAATAAGACACGTGGTCACGACACGTGGTCACGACACATGGTCACGACACGTGGTCACGACCAATGTTCACGACACATGGTAACGACACATGGACACGACACGTGGTCGCGACACATGGTAACGACACGTGGTCACGACACATGGTCTCGACACATGGTCACGACACATGGTCACGACACATGGTGACGATACATGGTCACGACACGTTGTCACGACACATAGTCACGACATGTGGTCACGACACGTGTTGTAACGACACGTGGTCACGACACATGGTCACGACACATGGTCACGACACGTGGTCACGACACGTGGTCACGACACATGGTCATTAAACGTAGTCACGACACGTTGGCAAGACACGTAGTCTCGACACGTAGTCACGACACATGGTCATTACACGTGGTCACGACACGTGGTCACTACACGTGGTCACTACACGTGGTCTCGACACATAGTCACGATACAAGGTCAAGACACGCGGTCACGACTCGTCGTCACGACACATGGTCACGACACGTGGTCACGACACTTGGTTATTACAGATGGTCACGACACATGGTCATTACACGTGGTCACGACACATGGTCACGACACGTTGGCAAGACACGTGGTGTCGACACATAGTCACGACACATCGTCATAACACGTGGTCACGACACGTGGTCACTAAACGTGGTCTCGACACATAGTCACGACACAAGTTCAAGACACGTGGTCACGACCCGTGTTCACGACACATGGTCACGACACGTGGTCACTACACATGGTCAAGACACGTGGTCGCGACACATGAACACGACACGTGGTCACGACACGTGGTCATTACACAGGGTCACGATACGTGGTCACGACACGTGGTCACGATACATGGTCATTACACGTGGTCAGTACACATGGTTGCGACACGAGGTCACGACACGTGTTCACGACACATGGTCACGTCACATGGTCACGACACATGGTCACGATACGTGGTCACGATACATGGTCATTACACGTGGTCAAGACACCTGGTCATGACACGTGGTCACGACACATGGTCACGACACGTGGTCACGACACGTGGTCACGGAACATGGTCACGATACATGATCACGACACATGGTCACGACAAGTGGTCGCGACACGTGGTCGGGACACGTGGTCACGACACATGGTCACGACACGTGGTCACGACACATGGTCACGACAATAGGTCACGACACGTGGTAACGACACATGGTCACGACACGTGGTCACGACACGTGGTCACGATACATGATCACACACGTGGTCACGACACGTGGTCACGACACGTGGTCCCAACAAATGGTCACGACACGTGGTCACGAATGCTGGTCACGACACGTGGTCACGACACGTGGTCACGACACGTGGTCACGACACATGGTCAAGACACATGGTCAAGACACATGGTCACTACACGTGGTCACCTTACATGGTCACGACACGTGGTCACGACACATGGTCACGATACATGGTCACGACACGTGGTCACGACACGTGGTCACGACACATGGGCAAAATATATGGTCAAGACTCATTGTCACGATACGTGGTCGCGACACATGGTCACGACACATGTTCACGATACGGGGTCACGACACATGGTCATTACACGTGGTCAAGACACGTGGTCACGACACATAGTCACGACACATGGTCACGACACGTGTTCAAGACACGTGGTCACGACACGTGGTCAAGACACGTGGTCAAGACACATGGTCACGATACGTGGTCACGACACGTGGTCACGACACGTGGTCACGACACGTAGTCAAGACCCATGGTCATTACACGTGGTCACGAAACATGGTCAGGACCTTTGGTCACGACACATGGTCACGACACATGGTCATTACACGTGGTCACGACACATGGTCACGACACATAGTCACGACACATGGTCATTACACGTGGTCACGACACATGGTCACGACACATGGTCCGGACCTTTGGTCACTACACGTGGTATCGACAGATAATCACGACACATGGTCATTACACGTGGTCTAGACACATGGTCACGACACGTGGTCACGACATAGACGCATGTCACCTGGACACGACACATGACCACGACACGTGGTCACGACACAGACGCACGTCACATGGTCATTACACGTGGTCTCGAAACATAGTCACGACATATGGTCACATCACATGGTCAAGACACGTGGTCACGATACATGGTCACGACACATGCTCACGCCACATGGTCACGATACGTGGTCACGATACATGGTCATTACACGTGGATAAGACAAGTGGTCGCGACACGTGGTCACGACACATGGTCACGACACGTGGTCACGACACGTGGTCACGGCCCATGGTCACGACACATGGTCACGACACATGGACACGACACGTGGTCACGACACATGGTCACGACATGTGGTCACGACACATGGTCACGACACATGGTCACGACACATGGACACGACACGTGGTCACGACACACAATCACGAAACGTGGTTACGACACGTGGTCACGAAACGTGGTCACGACACGTGGTCACGACACGTGGTCACGACACGTGGTCACGAAACGTGGTTGCGACACGTGCTCACTACACGTGGTCACGTCACGTCGTCACGACACGTGGTCACGACACATGTTCACGACACGTGGTGACGACTCATGGTCACGATACATGGTCACGACACATGGTCACGACACATGGTCACGACACGTCGTAACGACACGTGGTCACGACACGTGGTCACGACACGTGTTCACGACACGTGTTCACGACACGTGTTCACGACACGTGGTCACGACACGTAGTCACGACACGTGGTCACGACACGTGGTCACGACACGTGGTCACGAGGCGTAGTCACGACACGTGATCACGACACGTGGTCACGACACGTGGTCACGACACGTGGTCACGACACGTGGTCACGACACATAGTCACGACACGTGGTCGCGACACGTGGGCACGACACGTGGTCACGACACGTGGTCACGACACGTGGTCATGACACGTGGTCACGTCACGTGGTCACGTCACGCGGTTACGACACGTGGTCAGGACACAAGGTCACGACACATGGTCACGACACGTGGTCACGACACATGGTCACGATACATGGTCACGACACATGGTCACGACACATGGTGACGAAACGTGGTCACGACACATGGTCACGGTACATGGTCACGACACGTGGTCACGACACATGGACACGACACGTGGTCACGACACGTGGTCAGGACACATGGTCAGGACACGTGGTCACGACACCTGGTCAGGACACGTGGTCACGACACATGGTCACGACACGTGGTCACGACACATGGTCACGACACATGGTCACGACACATGGTTACGACAAATCGTCACGACACGTGGTCACGACACGTGGTCACGACACATGGTCACGACACGTGGTCACGACACGTGGTCACGACACATGGTCACGACACATGGTTACGACACATGGTCACGACACGTGGTCACGACACGTGGTCACGACATTGTGGTCACGACATTCTGGTCACGACACATGGTCACGACACATGGTCACGACACATGGACACGACACGTGGTCACGACACGTGGTCACGACCCATGGTCACGACACATGGTCACGACACATGGTCACGACACGTGGTCACGACACATAGTCACGACACGTGGTCATGACACGTGGTCACGACACGTGGTCACGACACGTGGTCACGACACGTGGTCACGACACGTTGTCACGACACGATGTCGCGAACGTGGTCAGTACACGTGGTCACGACACGTGGTCACGTCACGTGCTCACGACACGTGGTCACGACACATGGTCACGACACGTGGTCACGACACATGGTCACGACACGTGGTCACGACACATGGTCACGATACATGCTCACGACACATGGTGACGACACGTGGTCACGACACATGGTCACGACACGGCTTCACGACACGTGGTCACGACACGTGCTCACGACACGTAGTCACGACACGTGGTCACGACACGTGGAAACGACTCATGGTCTCGACACGTGGTCACGATACATGGTCACGACACATGGTCACGACACATGGTGACGACACGTGGTCACGACACATGGTCACGACACGTGGTCACGATACATGGACACGACGGATGGTCACGACACGTGTTCACGACACATGGTCACGAACACGTTGTCACGACACGTAGTCACGACACATAGTCACGACACGTGGTCACGACACGTGTTCACGACACATGGTCACGACACGTGGTCACGACACGTGGTCACGACACGTGGTCACGACACCTGGTCACGACACGTGGTCACGACACGTGGTCACGACATGTGGTCACGACACGTGGTCACGACACATGGTCAGGACACGTGGTCACGACACATGGTCACGACACGTGGACACGACACGGCATCACGACACATGGTCGCGACACATGGTCACGACACGTGGTCACGACACGTGGTCACGACACGTGGTCACGACACGTGGTCACGACACATGGTCACGATACGTGGTCACGACACATGGTCAGGACACGTGGTAACCACACATGGTCACGACACGTGGTCACGACACGTGGTCACGACACATGGTCACGACACATGGTCACGACACGTGGTCACGACATGTGCTCACGACACGTGGTCACGACACATGGTCAGGACACGTGGTCACGACACATGGTCACGACACGTGGACACGACAAGGCGTCACGACACATGGTCGCGACACATGGTCACGACACGTGGTCACGACACGTGGTCACGACACATAGTCACGACACGTGGTCACGACACGTGGTCACGACACATGGTCAGGACACGTGGTAACCACACATGTTCACGACACGTGGTCACGACACGTGGTCACGACACGTGGTCACGACACGTGGTTACGACACATGGTCACGACAAGTGCTCACGACACGTGGTCATGACACATGGTCACGACACGTGGTCATTACACCTGGTCAAGACACATGGTCACGACCCATGGCCACGACACATGGTCACGATACGTTGTCACGATACATGGTGTTTACACGTGGTCATGACACGTGGTCACGACACGTGGTCACGACACGAGGTCACGACACATAGTCATGACACATGGTCACGACACGTGCTAAAGCGACGTGGTTAGGATACCTGGACACGATATATGGTCATTACACGTGGTCAAGACACGTGGTCAAGACACGTGGTCAAGACACGTGGTCACGATACGTGGTCTAGACACGTGGTCACGAGACGTGGTCATGACACGTGGTGACGACACGTGGTACGACACGTGGTCACGACAAGTGGTCATTACACGTGGTCACGACACATGGTCACGACACATGGTCACGACACGTGGTCACGACACGTGGTCACCTCACGTGGTACGACACGTAGTCACGACACGTGGTCATTAACCGTGGTCACAACACATGGTCACCACACGTGGTCAAGACAGGTGGTCACGACACGTGGTCACGACACGTGGTCACGATACGTGGTCACGATACATGGTCATTACACGTGGTCAAGACACATGGTCACGACACGTGGTCACGACACTTGGTCATTACACGTGGTCACGACACATGGTCGCGACACGTGTTCAAGACATGTGGTCACGATACGTGGTCACGATACATGGCCTTTACACGTGGTCAAGACACGTGGTCACTACACGTGGTCACGGCACGTGGACAAGACACGTGGCCAAGACACGTGGTCACGACACGTGGTCAAGACACGTGGTCACGATACTTGGTCACGACACGTGGTCACGACACGTGGTCACGACACGTGGTCAAGACCTTTGGCCACTACACGTGGTCTCGACACATGGTCACGACACATGGTCATTACACGTGGTCACGACACATGGTCACGAAACATAGTCAGCACCTTTGGTCACGACACATGGTCACGACACATGGTCACGACACATGGTCACGACACATGGTCACGACACATGGTCACGACACATGCTCATTACATGTGGTCACGACACATGGTCACGACACATGGTCAGGACCTTTGGTCACTACACGTGTAATCGACTCATAGTCACGACACATGGTCATTACTCGTGGTCTAGACACATGGTCAAAACACGTGGTCACGACGTAGACGCATGTCACCTGGTCACGACACATGGTCACGACACGTGGTCACGACACAGACGCACGTCACATGGTCACTACACGTGGTCTCGAAACTTAGTCACGACACATGGTCACGACACGTGGTCAAGACACGTGGTCACGATACGTGGTCACGACACATGGTCACGCCACATGGACACTATACGTGGTCACGATACATGGTCTTTACACGTGCATAAGACACGTGGTCACGGCACGTGGTCACGACACGTGGTCACGACACGTGGTCACGACACGTGGTCACGACACGTGGTCACGACACGTGGTCACGACACATGGTCACGACACGTGGTAACGACACCTGGTCACGAGCCATGGTCACGACACGTGGTCACGACACATGGACACGACACGTGGTCACGACACATGGTCACGATACATGGTCACGACACATAGTCACGACACGTGGTCACGACACTTGGTGACGACACGTGGTCACGAACGTGGTCACGGCACGTGGTCACGACACGTGGTCGCGTAACGTGGTCACGACACATGGTCACGACACGTCGTCAGGAAACATGGTCACGACACGTGGTCACGACACATGGTCACGATACATGGTCACGACACATGGTCACGACACATGGTCACGACACATGGTCACGACTCGTGGTCACGACACATGTTCACGACACATGGTCACGACACATGTTCACGACACGTGGTCACGACACATGGTCACGACACGCCGTCACGACACGTGGTCACGACACGTGGTCACGACACATGGTCAGGACACGTGGTCACGAAACATGGTCACGACACGTGGACACGACACGGCGTCACGACACATGGTCACGACACATGGTCACGACACGTGGTCACGACACATGGTCACGACACGTGGTCATTACACGTGGTCATGACACCTGGTCGCGACACGTGTTCAAGACATGTGGTCACGATACGTGGTCACGACACGTGGTCATTACACACGGTCACGATACGTGGTCACGACACGTGGTCACGATACATGGTCATTACACGTGGTCAAGACACATGGTTACGACACGAGGTCACGATACGTGGTCACGATACATGGTCATTACACGTGGTCACGACACGTGGTCACGACAGATGGTCACGACACATGGTCACGACACATGGTCACGACATATGGTCACGACACGTGGTCACGACACATGGTCACGACACGTGGTCACGACACGTGGTAACGACACGTGGTCACGACACATGGTCACGGCACATGGTCAAGACAAGTGGTCAAGACATGTGGTCACGACACATGGTCACGATACATGGTCATTACACCTTGTCAAGACACATGGTCACGATACGTGGTCACGATATATGGTCACGACACATGGTCCCGATACGTTGTCACGATACATGGTCATTACACGTGGTCAAGACACGTGGTCACGACACGTGGTCAAGACACGTGGTCACGACACGTGGTCACGACACGTGGTCACGACACGTGGTCACGACACATAGTTACGACACATGGTCACGAATGGTGGTAAAGCTACGTGGTCACGATACCTGGTACGATATATGGTCATTACACGTGGTCGAGACACGTGGTCACGACACGTGGTCAAGACACGTGGTCAGGACACATGGGCACGACACGTGGTCACGACACGTGGTCACGACACGTGGTGACGACACGTGGTCACGACACGTGGTGACGACACGTGGTCACGGCACGTGGTCACGGCACGTGGTCACGACACGTGGTCACGGCACGTGGTCACGTCACGTGGTCGCATAACGTGGTCACGACACAAGGTCTCGACACGTCGTCACGAAACATGGTCACGACACGCGGTCACGACACATGGTCGCGACACGTGTTCAAGACATGTGGTCACGATACGTGGTCACGATACATGGCCTTTACACGTGGTCAAGACACGTGGTCACGACACGTGGTCACGGCACGTGGACAAGACACGTGGTCAAGACACGTGGTCACGATACGTGGTCACGACACGTGGTCACGACACGTGGTCACGACACGTGGTCACGACACGTGGTCACGACACGTGGTCACGACACGTGGTCAAGACCTTTGGCCACTACACGTGGTCTCGACACATGGTCACGACACATGGTCATTACACGTGGTCACGACACATGGTCACGAAACTTAGTCAGCACCTTTGGTCACGACACATGGTCACGACAAATGGTCACGACACATGGTCACGACACATGGTCATTACACGTGGTCACGACACATGGTCACGACACATAGTCACGACACATGCTCATTACATGTGGTCACGACACATGGTCACGACACATGGTCAGGACCTTTGGTCACTACAGGTGGTCTCGAAACTTAGTCACGACACATGGTCACGACACGTGGTCAAGACACGTGGTCACGATACGTGCTCACGACACATGGTCACGACACATGCTCACGCCACATGGACACTATACGTGGTCACGATACATGGTCATTACACGTGCATAAGGCACGTGGTCACGACACGTGGTCACGACACGTGGTCACGACACATGGTCACGACACGTGGTAACGTCACCTGGTCACGACCCATGGTCACGACACATGGTCACGACACATGGACACGTCACGTGGTCACGACACATGGTCACGATACATGGTCACGACACATAGTCACGACACGTGGTCACGACACGTGGTCACGACACGTGGTCACGACCTTTGGCCACTACACGTGGTCTCGACACATGGTCACGACACATGGTCATTACACGTGGTCACGACACATGGTCACGAAACATAGTCAGGACCTTTGGTCACGACACATGGTCACGACACATGGTCATTACAGGTGGTCACGACACATGGTCATTACACGTGGTCACTACACATGGTCACGACACATGGTCAGGACCTTTGGTCACTACACGTGGTATCGACTCATAGTCACGACACATGGTCATTACTCGTTGTCTAGACACATGGTCACGACACGTGGTCACGACATAGACGCATGTCACCTGGTCATGACACATGGTCACGACACAGACGCACGTCACATGGTCACTACACGTGGTCTCGAAACTTAGTCACGACACATGGTCCCCCTCCGTTTCTTGTTGCTAGTATTTTTAGTTTTTGAGTGAAATCTATATCTGGCTATTGCCATGAATCCTTTAAGGGCGCTGATGACCTAGAAGTTGAACTAAATCAAATCAAATCAAATCAAAAGACACATGGTCACGACAAGTGGTCAAGACACGTGGTGACGACACGTGGTCAGGACACTTAGCCACGTCACGTCGTCACGTCACTACGTCACGTCATGTCGTCACGTCACTACGTCACGTCACGTGTTCACGACACGTCGTCACGTCACGCGGTCACGGTAGTCGTCACGTCACAAGGACACCGCGGGTGATCACGACACGTCGTCACGACACGTGGTCACGACACGTGGTCACGACACGCGGGCACGACACGTGGTCACGACACGTGGTCACGACACTTAGCCACGTCACGTCGTCACGTCACTACGTCACGTCATGTCGTCACGTCACTACGTCACGTCATGTCGTCACCTCACGTGGTCAGGCCACGTCGTCACCTTGTCTAGGAAGGGCCCTTGTCTAGGAAGGGCCCTTGTCTAGGAAGGGCCCTTGTCTAGGATGGGCCCTTGTCTAGGAAGGGCCCTTGTCGTCACCACACGTGGTCACGACACGTGGTCACAACACGTCAGCTTGTCACGTGGTCACGACATGTGGTCACGACACGCCGTCACGACACGTGGTCACGTCTTGTCGGCACGTCACGTGGATACGACATGTCGTCACGTCACGTCGTCAGGTTACGTGGTTACGACACATCGTCACGGCAGGTGGTTAAGACAGGTGGTCAGGACAAGTGGTCAAGACAGGTGGTCACGGTACGTAGTCACCACACGTGGTCACGACACATGGTCAAGAAACGTGATCACGACACGTGGAAACGTTACATGGCCACGTCATGTGGTCACGACACGAGGTTACGTCACGTGCTCACGACACGTGGTCACGTCCAGTGGTCCCGGCATGTGCTCTAGACACGTAGTCACGACACGTCGTCACAACACGTCTTCAAGACACGTAGTCACGACAGGTGGTCACGACTCGTCGTCACGACACATGGTCACTACTCGACGTCACGTCACGTGGTCAAGACACGTCGTCACGTCACGTGGTCACGAAATGTCGTCACGACACGTGGTCACGACACGTCGTCACGACACAAGGTCACGGCACGTGGTCACATCACGTGGTCACGACACGTAGTCACGTCCCGTGGTCACGATACAAGGTCACGACACGTGGACACGACACGTGGTCACGTCACGTGGTCACGACACGTGGTCACGACACGTAGTCACGTCACGTGGTCACGAAGCGACGTCACTACACTTGGTCACGTCACGTGGTCACGTCACGTTGTCAGGACACATGATCACGACATGTCATGATAGTGGTCACGGAGCTAGTCACGACATGTGTTCACGACAAGGGGTAATGATACGTTGCCACGACACGTCGTCACGTCACGTAGATACGACACGTCGTCACGACACGTGGACACGATAGAGGTCACGTCAGGTGGTCACGTCACCCGGTCACGTCACGTGGTCCCGTCACGTGGTCAAGTCACGTGGTCAGAACACGTGGTCACGGCACGTAGTCACCATACGTGGGCACGAAACGTGGTCACGACACGTGGTACCCACACGTCGTCACGACACGTACCCACGTCACGTGGTCATGAAAGTCGACACGTTACGTTGTCTCGACAAGTGGTCACGACACGTCGTCGCAACACGTTTTCACGACATGTCGTCAGGACACGTGCTCACGACAAGTGAGCACGACACGTCGTCACGACACCTAGCCACGTCACTTCGTCACGTCATATCATTACGTTCCGTAGTCACGTCACGTCGTCACCACACGTGGTCATGCACGAGGCTACGTCACGTCGCCACGACACATGGTCACAACACGTGTTCACAACACGTGGTCACAACACGTCATCACGTCACGTTTCGTCCGATATGACACAATGTTGGAGGACGTTAATTAAAAAAGTCACGGCACTAAGTCACGTCATGTTGTCACGACACGTGTTCACGACATGTGGCCACGTCACATGGTCACGTGACGTGGTCAGGTGACGTCGTCACGTGAAGTGGTCAAGACACGTCGTAACGACACGTCACGCTACATGCTCACGACACATCGTCACGACAAGTCGACACTACACGTGGCCACGACACGTGGTCATGACACGTGGTCACGTCACATGGCCACGCTGTTTGGTCACGTTATGTCGTCACGATAGGTGGTCACGTCACGTGGTCACGAAATGACCACGTGTCGTTGTGACGTGACGTGACCACGTGTCGTGACCACGTGCCTTGAGGACGTGACGTCACGACATTACGTGACGTGATCACGTGTGGTGACAACGTGTAGTCACCATGTGTCGTGACCACGTGACGTTACCACGTAACATGACGTGATGTGACCACGTGTCCTGACGGCGTGACGTGAGCACTTGTCGTGACCACGTGTCGTGACATTTCCTGACCACGTGTGTTGACCACGTCTCGTTACCACGTGTCGCGACCACGTGCCGTGACCATGTGTGGTCACCTCGTATCGTGACCACGTGTCGTGACCATGCTACGTGACCATGTGTAAGGACGACGTGACGTGAGCACGTGTAATGGGCCTGTGTCGTGACCACGTGTCGTGGCCATGTGTCGTCACCACGTGACGTGCGTCTGTGTCGTGACCAAGCGTCGTGACCATGTGTGGTGACCATGCGACGTGACCACGTGTGGTGACCATGCGACGTGACCACGTGTGGTGACCAAGTGTCGTGACCATATGTCTTGACCACGTGACGCGAGGACGTGTCGTGACCGCGTGACGTGATGACGTGACCACGTGTGTTGACGACGTATCGTGACCACGTGTCATGACCATGCGACGTTACTATGTGTGGTTACCAAGTGTCGTGACCACGTGTCGTGACCACGTGTCGTCACCACGTGACGCAAGGACGTGTCGTTACAACGTTACGTTATGACGTGACCATGTGTGTTGACGACGTGACGTGAGCACGTGTCATGGGCCTGTGTCGTGACCAAGTATCGTACCCATGTGTCGTAACCAGGTGACGTGCGTCTGTGTCGTGACCATGTGTCGAGACCACGTGTAATGACCATGTGTCGTGACCAGGTGACGTGCGTCTGTGTTGTGACCACGTGTCGTGACCATGTGTCGTGACCAGGTGACGTGCGTCTGTGTCGTGACCATGTGTCGTGACTATGTGTCCAGACCACGTGTAGTGACCATGTGTCGTGACCAGGTGATGTGCGTCTGTGTCGTGACCACGTGTCGTGACCATGTGTCGTGACCAGGTTACGTGCATCTGCGTCGTGACCACGTGTCGTGACCATGCGTCGTGACCACGTGTAATAACCATGTGTCGATACCACGTGTAGTGACCAAATGTCCTGACCATGTGTCGTGACCATGTGTCGTGACCACGTGTAATGACCATGTGTCGTGACCATGTGTCGTGACCATGTATGGTGACAATGTGTCGTGACCATGTGTCGTGACCAAAGGTCCTGACCATGTGTCGTGACCACGTGTAATGACCATGTGTCGTGACCAAGTGTCGAGACCACGTGTAGTGGCCAAAGGTCCTGACCATGTGTCGTGACCATGTGTCGTGACCACGTGTAATGACCATGTGTCGTAACCATGTGTCGAGACCACGTGTAGCGACCAAAGGTCCTGACCATGTGTCGTGACCATGTGTCGTGATAACGTGTAATGACCATGTGTCGTGACCATGTGTCGAGACCACGTGTAGTGACCAAAGGTCCTGACCATCTGTCGTGACGACGTGTAATGACCATGTGTCGTGACCATGTGTCGTGACCATGTGTCGAGACCACGTGTAGTGACCAAAGGCCCTGACCATGTGTCGTGACAATGTGTAGTGACCACGTGTAATGACCATGTGTCGTGACCATGTGTCGAGACTACGTGTAGTGACCAAAGGTCCTGACCATGTGTCGTGACCACGTGTAATGACCATGTGTCGTGACCATGTGTCGAGACCACGTGTAGTGACCATGTGTCGTGACCATTTGTCGTGACCACGTGTCTTGACAACGTGTAAAGACCATGTGTCGTGACCATGTGTCGAGACCACGTGTAGTGACCAAACGTCCTGACCATGTGTCGTGACCACGTGTAATGACCATGTGTCGTTACCATGTGTCGAGACCACGTCTAGTGACCAAAGGTCCTGACCATGTGTCGTGACCATGTGTCGTGACCCCGTATAATGACCATGTGTCGCGACCATGTCTCGAGACCACGTGTAATGACCATGTGTCGTGACCATGTGTCGTGACCACGTGTAATGACCATGTGTCGTGACCATGTGTAGACACCACGTGTAATGACCATGTGTCGTGACCATGTGTCGAGACCACGTGTAATGACCATGTGTCGTGACCACGTGGAGTGACCAAAGGTCCTGACCATGTGTTGTGACCTTGTGTCGTGACCACGTGAAATGACCATGTGTCGTGTCCGTGTGTCGAGACAACGTGTAATGACCACGTGTCGAGACCACGTGTAGTGACCAAAGGTCCTGACCATGTGTCGTGACCACGTATATTGACCATGTTTCGTGACTATGTATCGAGACCATGTGTAATGACCATGTATCGTGACTACATGTAATGACCATGTGTCGTGACTATGTGTCCTGATTATGTGTCGTGACCACGTGTTTTGACCACGTGTAATGGCCATGTATCGTGACCATGTGTCGTGACCACGTATCGTGACTACGTGTCTTGACCACGTGTCGGGACCACGTGTCGTGACCACGTGTCGTGATCACGTGTCTTGACCACGTGTAATGACCACGTGTCGTGACCACGTGTCGTACCACGTGTCGTGACCACGTGTCATGACCACGTCTCGTGACCACGTGTCTAGACCACGTATCGTGACCACGTGTCTTGACCACGTGTCGTGACCACGTGTCTTAACCACGTGTAATGACCATATATCGTGACCACGCATCGTGACCACGTGGCTTTACCACGTGTCGTGACCATGTGTCGTGACTATGTGTCGTGACCACGTGTCTTGACCACGTGTAATGACCATGTATCGTGACCACGTATCGTGACCACGTGTCGTGACCACGTGATGTGACCACGTGTCGTGACAATGTGTCGTGACCATGTGTCGTGACCACGTGTAGTGACCATGTGTCGTGACCACGTGCCCTGACCACGTGTCGTGACCACGTGTCGACACCACGTGTCGTGACCACGTGTCGTGACTATGTGTCGTGACCACGTGTCGTGCCCATGTGTCGTGACCATGTGTCGTGACCATGTGTCGTGAACATGTGAAGTGACCATGTGTCGTGACCATGTGTCGGGACCACGTGTCGTGACCATGTGTCGTAACCACGTGTCGTGTCCATGTGTCGTGACCATGGGTCGTGACCACGTGTCGTGACCACGTGTCGTGACCATGTGTCGTGACCACGTGTCGTGACCACGTGTCTTATGCACGTGTAATGACCATGTATCGTGACCACGTATCGTGACCATGTGGCGTGACCATGTGTCGTGACGGCGTATCGTGACCACGTGTCTTGACCACGTGTCGTGACCATGTGTCGTGACTATGTTTCGAGACCACGTGTAGTGACCATGTGACGTGCGTCAGTGTCGTGACCACGTGTCGTGACCATGTGTCGTGACCAGGTGAAATGCGTCAATGTCGTGACCACGTGTCGTGACCATGTGTCTACACCACGAGTAATAACCATGTGTCGTGACTATGAGTCGATACCACGTGTAGTGACCAAAGGTCCTGACCATGTGTCGTGACCATGTGTCGTGACCACGTGTAATGACCATGTGTCGTGACTATGTGTCGTGACCATGTGTCGTGACCACGTGTAATGACCATGTGTCGTGACCATGTGTCGTGACCAAAGGTCCTGACCATGTTTCGTGAACATGTGTCGTGACCACGTGTAATGACCATGTGTCGTGACCATGTGTCGAGACCACGTGTAGTGGCAAAAGGTCTTGACCACGTGTAATGTCCATGTATCGTGACCACGTATCGTGACCACATGTCTTGAACACGTGTCGCGACCATGTGTCGTGACCACGTGTAATGCCCACGTGTCGTGACCACGTGTCTTGACCACGTGTAATGACCATGTATCGTGGCCACGTATCATGACCACGTGTCGTGACCACGTGTCGTGACCACGTGTCGTGACCAGGTGTCGTGTCCATGTGTCGTGATCACGATAATGACCACGTGTCGTGAACACGTGTCGTACCACGTGACGTGACCACGTGTCGTGACCACGTGTCGTGACCATGTGTCGTCGACATGTGTCGTGACCATGTATCGTGACCACGTGTAATGACCACATGTCGTACCACGTGTCGTCACCACGTGTCATGACCACATCTCGTGACCACTTGTCTTGACCATGTGTCGTGACCACGTGTCGTGACCACGTGTCGTGACCACGTGTCGTGACCACGTGTCGTGACCATGTGTCGTGACCACGTGTCCTGACCATGTGTCGTGACCACGTGTCATGACCACGTGTCGTGACCACGTGTCATGACCACGTGTCGTGACCACCTGTCGTGAACACGTGTCGTGACCATGTGTCGTGACGCCGTGTCGTGACCACGTGTCGTGACCACGTGTCGTGACCATGTGTCGTGACCACGTGTCCTGACCATGTGACGTGACCACGTGTCGTGACCACGTGTCGTGATCACGTGTCGTGACCGCTTGTCGTGACCATGTGTCGTGACCACGTGTCGTGACCATGTGTCGTGACCATGTGTCGTGACCATATATCGTGACCATTTGTCGTGAACATGTGTCGTGACCATGTATCGTGACCATGTGTTGTGACCACGTGTCGTGACCACGTGTCTTATGCACGTGTAATGACCATGTATCGTGACCACGTATAGTGACCATGTGGCGTGACCATGTGTCGTGACCACGTATCGTGACCACGTGTCGTGCCCACGTGTCGTGACCATGTGTCGTGACTAAGTTTCTAGACCACGTGTAGTGACCATGTGACGTGCGTCTGTGTCGTGACCACGTGTCGTGACCATGTGTCGTGACCAGGTGACATGCGTCTATGTCGTGACCACGTGTCGTGACCATGTGTCTAGACCACGAGTAATGACCATGTGTCGTGACTATGAGTCGATACCACGTGTAGTGACCAAAGGTCCTGACCATGTGTCGTGACCATATGTCGTGACCACGTGTAATGACCATGTGTCGTGGCTATGTGTTGTGACCATGTGTCGTGATCACGTGTAATGACCATGTGTCTTGACCATGTGTTATGACCACGTGTCTTGACTACGTGTCTTTACCACGTGCCGTGACCACGTGTCGTGACCACGTGTCTTGACCACGTGTAAAGACCATGTATTGTGACCACATGTCTTGAACACGTGTCGCACCCATGTGTCGTGACCACGTGTAATGACCACGTGTCGTGACCACGTGTCGCGACCACGTGTCTTGACCACGTGTAATGACCATGTATCGTGACCACGTATCGTGACCACGTGTCGTGACCACGTGTCGTGACCACGTGTCTTGACCAAGTGTCGTGACCATGTGTCGTGACCACGGGTAATGACCACGTGTCTTGACCAGGTGTCGTACCACGTGACGTGACCACGTGTCATGACCACGTGTCGTGACAAGGTATCGTGACCATGTGTCGTGACCATGGGTCTTGACCACGTATCGTGACCATGTGTCTTGACCACGTGTCGTGACCATGTGTCGTGACAGTGTGTCGTGACCATGTGTCGTGCCAATGTGTCGTGACCATGTGTCGTGACCATGTGTGGTGACCACTTGTCGTGACCATGTGTCCTGTCCACGTGTCGTGACCACGTGTCGTGACCATTTGTCTTGACCACGTGTCGTGACCATGTGTCGTGACCATGTGTCGTGCCCATGTGTCGTGACCATGTGTCGTGACCACGTGTCGTGACCATGTTTCGTGACGACGTGTCGTGACCATGTGTCGTGACCACGTTACGCGACCACGTGTCGTGACCACGTGCCGTGACCACGTGTCGTGACCACGTGTCGTCACCACGTGTCGTGACCACGTGTCGTGACCACGTGCCGTGACCACGTGTCGAGACCACGTATCGAGACCACGTGTCGTGACTATGTGTCGTGACCACGTGCCGTGCCCATGTGTCGTGACCATGTGTCGTGACCATGTATAGTGACCATGTGTCGTGAACATGTGTCGTGACCACGTGTCGTGACCACGTGTCGTGACCACGTGTCGTGACCACGTGTCGTGACCACGTGTCGTCACCACGTGTCGTGCCCATGTGTCGTGACCATGTGTCGTGACTAAGTTTCGAGACCACGTGTAGTGACCATGTGACGTGCGTCTGTGTCGTGACCACGTGTCGTGACCATGTGTGGTGACCAGGTGACATGCGTCTATGTCGTGACCACGTGTCGTGACCACGTGCCTTGACCACGTGTCTTGACCACGTGTCTTGACCACGTGCCGTGACCACGTGTCGTGACCACGTGTCTTGACCACTTGTAAAGACCATGGAACGTGACCTCATATCGTGACCACATGTCTTGAACACGTGTCGCGACCATGTGTTCCGACCACGTGTAATGACCACATGTCGTGACCTCGTGTCGTGACCACGTGTAATGACCATGTGTCGTGGCTATGTGTCGTGACCATGTGTCGTGATCACGTGTAATGACCATGTGTCGTGACCATGTGTCGTGATCAAAGGTCCTGACTATGTTTCGTGACCATGTGTCGTGACCACGTGTAATGACCATGTGTCTTGACCACGTGTCGAGACCACGTGTGTTGACCACGTGCCGTGACCACGTGTCGTGACCACGTGATTTGACCACGTGTAAAGACCATGTATCGTGACCACGTATTGTGACCACATGTCTTGAACACGTGTCGCGACCATGTGTCGTGACCACGTGTAATGACCACGTGTCGTGACCACGTGTCGTGACCACGTGTCTTGACCACGTGTAATGACCATGTATCGTGACCACGTATCGTGACCACGTGTCGTGACCACGTGTCGTGACCACGTGTCTTGACCACGTGTCGTGACCACGGGTAATGACCACGTGTCTTGACCAGGTGTCGTACCACGTGACGTGACCTCGTGTCATGACCACGTGTCGTGAGCACGTGTCGCGACCACGTGTCTTGACCACGTGTAATGACCATGTATCGTGACAAGGTATCGTGACCATGTGTCGTGACCATGGGTCTTGACCACGTATCGTGACCATGTGTCTTGACCACGTGTCGTGACCATGTGTCGTGACAGTGTGTCGTGACCATGTGTCGTGCCAATGTGTCGTGACCATGTGTCGTGACCATGTGTGGTGACCACTTGTCGTGACCATGTGTCGTGTCCACGTGTCGTGACCACGTGTCGTGACCACGTGTCGTGACCATGTGTCGTGACCATGTGTCGTGCCCATGTGTCGTGACCATGTGTCGTGACCACGTGTCGTGACCATGTTTCGTGACGACGTGTCGTGACCATGTGTCGTGACCACGTTACGCGACCACGTGTCGTGACCACGTGTCGTGACCACGTGCCGTGACCACGTGTCGTGACCACGTGTCGTCACCATGTGTCGTGACCACGTGTCGTGACCACGTGTCGTCACCACGTGTGGTGACCACGTGTCGTGACCACGTGTGGTGACCACGTGTCGTGACCACGTGTCGAGTCCACGTGTCGAGACCACGTGTCGTGACTATGTGTCGTGACCACGTGCCGTTCCCATGTGTCGTGACCAAGTGTCGTGACCATGTATCGTGACCATGTGTCGTGAACATGTGTCGTGACCCTGTGTCGTGACCACGTGTCGTCACCACGTGTCGTCACCACGTGTCGTGCCCATGTGTCGTGACCATGTGTCGTGACCATGTGTCGTGAACATGTGTCGTGACCATGTATCGTGACCATGTGTCGTGACCACGTGGCGTGACCACGTGGCGTGACCACATGTCTTGAACACGTGTCGCGACCATGTGTTCCGACCACGTGTAATGACCACGTGTCGTGACCACGTGTCGTGACCACGTGCCGTTCCCATGTGTCGTGACCAAGTGTCGTGACCATGTATCGTGACCATGTGTCGTGAACATGTGTCGTGACCCTGTGTCGTGACCACGTGTCGTCACCACGTGTCGTCACCACGTGTCGTGCCCATGTGTCGTGACCATGTGTCGTGACCATGTGTCGTGAACATGTGTCGTGACCATGTATCGTGACCATGTGTCGTGACCACGTATCGTGACCACGTGCCGTGACCACGTGTCGTGACCATGTGTCGTTTCCATGTGTCGTGACCACGTGTCGTGACCATGTGTCGTGACCACCTGTCCTGACCATGTGTCGTGACCACGTATCGTGACCATGTGTCGTGACCACGTGTCGTGACCACGTGTCGTGACCACGTGTCGTGACCATTTGTCGTGACCATGTGTCGTGACGCCGTGTCGTGACCACGTGTCGTGACCATGTGTCGTGACCTCGTGTCCTGACCATGTGACGTGACCAGGTGTCGTGACCACGTGTCGTGACCATGTGTCGTGACAACGTGTCGTGACAACGTGTTGTGACCACGTGTCGTGTCCATGTGTCGTGACCACGTGTCGTGACCATGTGTCGTGACCACGTGTCTTGACCATGTGTCGTGACCACGTGTCGTGACTACGTGTCGTGACCACGTGTCGTGACCACGTGTTGTGACCATGTGTCGTTTCCTTGTGTCGTGACCACGTGTCGTCACCATGTGTCGTGACCACGTGTCGTCACCATGTGTCGTGACCATGTGTCGTGACCATGTATCGTGACCATGTGTCGTGACCACGTGTCGTGACCATGTGTCGTTTCCACGTGTCGTGACCACGTGTCGTGACTACGTGTCGTGACCACGTGTCGTGACCACCTGTTGTGACCACGTGTCGTGACTACGTGTCGTGACCACGTGTCGTGACGCCGTGTCGTGACCATGTGTCGTGACCACGTGTCGTCACCATGTGTCGTAACCAATTATCGTGACCATGTGTCGTGACCACGTGTCGTGACCATGTGTCGTGACCACGTGTCGTGAGCATGTGTCTTGACCACGTGTCGTGAGCACGTGACGTGACCACGTGTCGTGACCACGTGTAGTGACCACGTGTCGTGACCATGTGTCGTGACCACGTGTCGTGACCACGTGTCGTGACAACGTGTCGTGACCGCGTGTCCTGACCACGTGTCGTGACCACGTGTCGTGACCACGTATCGTGACCATTTGTCGTGACCATGTGTCGTGACCACGTGTCGTGAGCACGTGTCGTGACCATGTCTCGTGACCATGTGTCGTGACCATGTGTCGTGACCGCGTGTCGTGACCATGTGTCGTGACCACGTTACGCGACCACGTGTCGTGCCACGTGTCTTGACTACGTGTCTTGACCACGTGCCGTGACCACGTGTCGTGACCACGTGTCTTGACCACGTGTAAAGACCATGTATCGTGTCCACGTATTGTTAACACATGTCTTGAACACGTGTCGCGACCATGTGTCCTGACCACGTGTAATGACCACGTGTCGTGACCACGTGCCGTGATCACGTGTCTTGGCCACGTGTAATGAACATGTATCGTGACCACGTATCGTGACCACGTGTCGTGACCACGTGTCGTGACCACGTGTCTTGACCACGTTTCTTGACCACGTGTCGTGACCATGTGTCGTGACCACGGGTAATGACCACGTGTCGTGACCACGTGTCGTACCACGTGACGTGACCACGTGTCATGACCACGTGTCATGAACACGTGTCGTGACCACTTGTCTTGACCACGTGTAATGACCATGTATCGTGACAAGGTATCGTGGCCATGTGTCGTGACCATGGGTCTTGACCACGTATCGTGACCATGTGTCTTGACCAGGTGTAATGACCATGTATCGTGACCATGTGTCGTGACCACGTGTCGTGACCACGTGTCGTGACCACGTGTCGTGACCATGTGTCGTGCCCATGTGTTGAGACCATGTGTCGTGACCACTTGTCGTGACCATGTGTCGTGACCACGTGTCGTCACCATGTGTCGTGACCAATTATCGTGACCATGTGGCGTGACCACGTGTCGTGAACACGTGTCGTGACCACGTGTCGTGAGCATGTGTCTTGACCACGTTTCGTGAGCACGTGACGTGACCACGTGTCGTGACCACGTGTCGTGACCATGTGTCGTGACCACGTGTCGTGACCACGTGTCGTGACAACGTGTCGTGACCGCGTGTCCTGACCACGTGTCGTGACCACGTGTCGTGACCATTTGTCGTGACCATGTGTCGTGACCACGTGTCGTGAGCACGTGTCGTGACCATGTCTCGTGACCATGTGTCGTGACCATGTGTCGTGACCGCGTGTCGTGACCATGTGTCGTGATCACGTTACGCGACCACGTGTCGTGACCACGTGCCGTGACCACGTGTCGTGACCACGTGTCGTGACCACGTGTCGTGACCACGTGTCGTGACTATGTGTCGTGACCACGTGCCGTGCCCATGTGTCGTGACCATGTGTCGTGACCATGTATCGTGACCAAGTGTCGTGAACATTTTTCGTGACCATGTGTCGTGATCACGTGTCGTGACCACGTGTCGTGACCACGTGTCGTCACCACGTGTCGTCACCACGTGTCGTGCCCATGTGTCGTGACCATGTGTCGTGACCATGTATCGTGACCATGTGTCGCGAACATGTGTCGTGACCATGTATCGTGACCACGTGCCGTGACCAAGTGTCGTGACCACGTGTCGTCACCACGTGTCGTGACCACGTGTCGTGACCACGTGTCGTGACTATGTGTCGTGACCACGTGTCCTTCCCATGTGTCGTGACCATGTGTCGTGACCATGTATCGTGACCATGTGTCGTGAACATGTGTCGTGACCATGTATCGTGACCATGTGTCGTGACCACGTGTCGTGACCATGTTTCGAGACCACGTGTCGTGACCATGTGTCGTGACCATGTGTCGTGACCATGGGCCGTGACCACGTGTCGTGATCACGTGTCGTGACCACGTGTAGTGACCACGTGTCTTATCCACGTGTAATGACCATGTATCGTGACCACGTATCGTGACCATGTGGCGTGACCATGTGTCGTGACCACGTATCGTGACCAGGTGTCTTGACCACGTGTCGTGACCATGTGTCGTGACTGTGTGTCGAGACCATGTGTAATGACCAGGTGTCGTGACCATGTGTCGTGACAATGTGTCGAGACCACGTGTCGTGACCACGTGTCTTTTTTTTTTCTTTCCTTGGCCAAGAGCTCTATCGGAGGCTATACGGCCACACTAACTATAGAGGTAGTAATTTGTCGTACCAACAGTACGAAATTGAAAATATCATTAACCGAATGATATTGCGGGCACATTCATAAATGCAGGTTTACTACTAGATGCTAAAAGTAAGCAAAACGTGATTTAGTATATGATATAAAAATTCAGAGGAGAAGATCGGAGTAAAATAAAGAGTAAGAAAATATCAAAATCGAAAACCACAACGTTGTATAGATCATGCGTCGTGACCATGTGTCGAGGCCACGTGTCGTGGCCACGTGTCTTGACCATGTGTGATGACCACGTGTCGTGACCACGTGTCGTGTCCATGTGTCTCGACCACGTGTCTTGACCATGTGTCGTGACCATGTGTAATGACCACGCGTCGTGACCAGGTGCTGTGACCATGTGTCGTGACCACGTGTCGTGACCACGTGTCGTGACCACGTGTCGTGACCACGTGTCGTGTCTGTGTTGAGACCACGTGTAGTGACCACGTGTCGTGACCACGTGTAATGACCATGTGTAGTGACTATGTGTCGAGACCACGTGTCTTGACCACGTGTCGTGACCATATGTCGTGACCACTTGTCGTGACCATTTGTCGTGACCACGTGTAATGACCATGTGTCGTGACTATTTGTCGAAACCACGTGTCTTGACCGCGTGTCGTGACCACGTGTAGTGACCACGTGTCGTGACCATGTGTCGTGACCACGTGTAATGACCATTTGTCGTGACCATGTGTCGTGACCACGTGTAATCACCATGTGTCGTGACCATGTGTCGCGACCACGTATCGTGTCCACGTGTCTTGACCATCTGCAGTGGCTATGTGTCGTGACCACGTGTAATGACCATGTGTCGTGACTATGTGTCGAGACCATGTGGAATGACCACGTGTCGTGGCCATGTGTCGTGACTATGTGTCGTGACCATGTGTCGTGACCACGTGTCGTGACCACGTGTCTTGACCATGTGTCGTGACCGTGTGTCGTGACCACGTGTAATGACCATGTGTCGTGACTATGTGTCGAGACCATGTGTAATGACCACGTGTCGTGACCACGTGTCATGACCATGTGTCGTGACCATGTGTCGTGACCACGTCTCTTGACCATGTGTCGTGACCATGTGTAATGACCACGTGTCGTGACCACGTGTCGTGACCACGTGTCGTGACCATGTGTCGTGACCACGTGTCTTGACCATGTGTCGTGAGCATGTGTAATGACCACGTGTCGTGACCACGTGTCTTGACCATGTGTCGAGACCACGTGTCGTGACCACGTGTAATGACCATGTGTCGTGACTATGTGTCGAGACCACGTGTCGTGACCATGTGTCGTGACCACGTGTAATGACCATGTGTCGTGACCAATCGTCGTGACCATGTGTCGTGACCACGTGTAATGAGCATATTGCGTGACTATGTGTCGAGACCACGTGTCTCGACCACGGGTAGTGACCACGTGTCGTGACCATGTGTCGTGACCACGTGTAATGACCATGTGTCGTGACCATATGTCGCGGCTATGTGTCGTGACCACGAGTAATGACCATGTGTCGTGACTATGTGTCGTGACCATGTGTCGAGACCTCGTTTATGACCATGTGGCTTGACCACGTGTCGTGACCACGTGTCGTGACCACGTGTCGTGACCACGTGTCGTGACCACGTGTAATGACCATGTGTCGTGACTATGTGTAATGACCATGTGTCGTGACTATGTGTCGTGACCACGTGTATTGACCATGTGTCGTGACTATGTGTAATGACCACGTGTCGTGAACACGTGTCGTGACCACGTGTAATGACCATGTATCGTGACCACGTGTAATGACCATGTGTCGTGAGCACGTGTAATGAGCATGTGTCGCGACTTTGTGTCGAGACCACGTGTCTTGACTATGTGTCGAGACCACGTGTCTTGACCACGTGTCGTGACCATGTGTCGTGACTATGTGTCGTGACTATGTGTCGTGACCACGTGTAATGACCATGTGTCGTGACTATGTGTCGATATTAGGTGTCTTGACCACGTGTAATGACCATGTGTCGTGACTATGTGTCGTGACCACGTGTAATGACCACGTGTCGTGACCACGTGTAATGGCCATGTGTCGTGATAACGTGTAATGCCCATGTGTCGTGACTATGTGTCGAGACAACCTGTCTTGACCACGTGTCGTGACCATGTGTCGTGACCACTTGTAATTACCATGTGTCGTGACCATATGCAGTGACCACGTGTAATGACCATGTGTCGTGACCACGTATCGTGACCATGTGTCGTGACCACGTGTAATGATCATGTGTCGTGACCATGTGTCACGACCACGTATCGTGACAACGTGTAATGACGATGTGTTGACTACGTGTTGTGACCACGTGTTGTGACCACGTGTTGTGACCATGGGTCGTGACCACGTGTAATGACCATGTGTCGTGACTATGTGTCGAGACCACGTGTAGTGACCAAAGATCCTGACCATTTGTCGTGAACACGTGTGGAGACCACGTGTCGTGACCACGTGTGGTGACCATGTGTCGTGACTATGTGTGGAGGCGATGCGTAATGACCACGTGTCGTGACCATGTGACCTGACCATGTATCGTGACCACGTGTAATGACCATGTGTCGTGACCACGTGTCCTGACCACTTGTCGTGACCACGTGTAATGACCATGTCTCGTGAGTATGTGTAATGACCATATGTCGTGACTATGTGTCGTGACCACGTGTAATGACCATGTGTCGTGACCACGTGTAATGGCCATGTGACGTGACCACGTGTTATGACCATGTGTGGTGACTGTGTCGAGACCACGTGTCGTGACCATGTCTGGTGACCACGTGTAATGACCATGTGTCGTGACCACGTGTAATGAACATGTTTCGCGACTATGTGTCGAGAACACGTGTCTTGACTATGTGTCGAGACCACTTTCTTGACCACGTGTCGTGACCATGTGTCGTGACTATGTGTCGTGACCACGTGTAATGACCATGTGTCGTGACTATGTGTCGAGGCCACGTGTCTTGACCACGTGTAATGACCATGTGTCGTGACTATGTGTCGTTATCACGTGTAATGACCATGTGTCGTGACTATGTGTAATGACCACGTGTCGTGACCACGTGTAATGGCCATGTGTCGTGACCACGTGTAATGACCATGTGTCGTGACTATGTGTCGTGACCACGTGTCGTGACCACGTGTCGTGACCACGTGTCGTGACCACGTGTCGTGACACGTGTCGTGACCACGTGTCGTGACCACGTAGCGTGACCTTGTGTAATGACCACGTGTCGTGACCACGTGTCGTGACCACGTGTCGCAACCATGTGTCGTGACCACGGGTCGTGACCACGTGTAAACACCATGTATCGTGACCACGTATCGTGGCCACGTGTCGTGACCATGTGAAGCGACCATGTGTCTTGACCACGTGTAGTGACCTCATGTCGTGACCACGTGTCGTGACCACTTGTCCTGACCACGTGTAATGACCATGTATCGTGACCACGTATCGTGACCATGTGTCGTGACCATGTGTGGTGACCACGTATTGTGACCACGTGTAATGACCATGTATCGTGACCACGTATCGTGACCACGTGTCTTGACCACGTATCGTGACCACGTGTCTTGACCACGTGTCGTGACCATGTGAGGTGACCATGTGTCGTGACCACGTGTCGTGACCTCGTGTCGTGACCATGTGTCGTGACCACGTTGCGTGACCACGTGTCTTGACCACGTGTAATGGCCATGTATCGTGACCACGTATCGTGACCATGTGTCGTGACCATGTGTCGTGACCACGTATCGTGACCACGTGTCTTGAACACGTGTCGTGACCATGTGTCGTGACCATGTGTCGTGACCACGTGTCGTGACCACGTGTCGTGATCACGTATCGTGACAACGTGTCTTGACCACGTGTCCTGAATATGTGTGGTGACCACGTGTCGTGACGAAGTGTCTTGACCACGTGTCTTGACCATGTGTCGTGACCATGTGTCGTGACCACTTATCGTGACCACGTGTCTTGACCACGTGTCGTGACCATGTGTCGTGACCACGTGTCATGAACATGTGTTGTGACCACGTGCCGTGACCAAATGTCTTGACCACTTGTCGTTACCACGTGTCGTGACCATGTGTCGTGACCATGTGTCGTGACCATGTGTCGTGACCACGTGTCTTGACCACGTGTCGTGACGAAGTGTAATAACCATGTGTCGTGACCACGTGTAATGACCTTGTATCGTGACCACGTGTCGTGACGATGTGTCGTGACCACGTGTAATGACCATGTGTCGTCACCACGTGTCGTGACCACGTATCGTGACCACGTGTCTTGACCACGTGTCTTGCCCACGTGTCGTGACCATGTGCCGTGACCACGTGTCGTGAACATGTGTCGTGACCACGTGTCGTGACCAAATGTCGTGACCACTTGTCGTTACCACGTGTCGTGACCATGTGTCGTGACCATGTGTCGTGACCACGTGTCTTGACCACGTGTCGTGACCAAGTGTAATGACCATGTGTCGTGACCAGGTGTCTTGACCCCGTGTCGTGACTATGTGTCGTGACCACGTGTAATGACCATGTGTCGTGACTATGTGTCGAGACCACGTGTCTTGACCACGTGTCGTGACCACGTGTCGTGACCACGTGTCGTGACCATGTGTCGTGACCACGTGTAATGACCATGTGTCGTGACCATGTGTCGAGACCACCTGTCTTGACCACGTGTCGTGACCATGTGTCGTGACCACTTGTAATGACCATGTGTCGTGACCATATGCAGTGATCACGTGTAATGACCATGTGTCGTGACCACGTATCGTGACCATGTGTCGTGACCACGTGTAATGATCATGTGTCGTGACCATGTGTCACGACCACGTATCGTGACAACGTGTAATGACCATGTGTTGACTACGTGTTGTGACCACGTGTTGTGACCACGTGTTGTGACCATGGGTCGTGACCACGTGTAATGACCATGTGTCGTGACTATGTGTCGAGACCACGTGTAGTGACCAAAGATCCTGACCATTTGTCGTGAACACGTGTGGAGACCACGTGTCGTGACCACGTGTGGTGACCATGTGTCGTGACTATGTGTGGAGGCGATGCGTAATGACCACGTGTCGTGACCATGTGTTCTGACCATGTATCGTGACCACGTGTAATGACCATGTGTCGTGACCACGTGTCCTGACCACTTGTCGTGACCACGTGTAATGACCATGTCTCGTGAGTATGTGTAATGACCATATGTCGTGACTATGTGTCGTGACCACGTGTCGTGACCACGTGTCGTGACCACGTGTCGTGACCACGTGTAATGACCATGTGTCGTGACTATGTGTAATGACCATGTGTCGTGACTATGTGTCGTGACCACGTGTATTGACCATGTGTCGTGACTATGTGTAATGACCACGTGTCGTGAACACGTGTCGTGACCACGTGTAATAACCATGTGTCGTGACCACGTGTAATGACCATGTGTCGTGAGCACGTGTAATGAGCATGTGTCGCGACTTTGTGTCGAGACCACGTGTCTTGACTATGTGTCGAGACCACGTGTCTTGACCACGTGTCGTGACCATGTGTCGTGACTATGTGTCGCGACTATGTGTCGTGACCACGTGTAATGACCATGTGTCGTGACTATGTGTCGATATTAGGTGTCTTGACCACGTGTAATGACCATGTGTCGTGACTATGTGTCGTGACCACGTGTAATGACCACGTGTCGTGACCACGTGTAATGGCCATGTGTCGTGACCACGTGTAATGCCTATGTGTCGTGACTATGTGTCGAGACCACCTGTCTTGACCACGTGTCGTGACCATGTGTCGTGACCACTTGTAATTACCATGTGTCGTGACCATATGCAGTGACCACGTGTAATGACCATGTGTCGTGACCACGTATCGTGACCATGTGTCGTGACCACGTGTAATGATCATGTGTCGTGACCATGTGTCACGACCACGTATCGTGACAACGTGTAATGACGATGTGTTGACTACGTGTTGTGACCACGTGTTGTGACCACGTGTTGTGACCATGGGTCGTGACCACGTGTAATGACCATGTGTCGTGACTATGTGTCGAGACCACGTTTAGTGACCAAAGATCCTGACCATTTGTCGTGAACACGTGTGGAGACCACGTGTCGTGACCACGTGTGGTGACCATGTGTCGTGACTATGTGTGGAGGCGATGCGTAATGACCACGTGTCGTGACCATGTGATCTGACCATGTATCGTGACCACGTGTTTTGACCATGTGTCGTGACCACGTGTCCTGACCACTTGTCGTGACCACGTGTAATGACCATGTCTCGTTAGTATGTGTAATGACCATATGTCGTGACTATGTGTCGTGACCACGTGTAATGACCATGTGTCGTGACCACGTGTCGTGACCACGTGTAATGGCCATGTGACGTGACCACGTGTTATGACCATGTGTGGTGACTGTGTCGAGACCACGTGTCGTGACCATGTCTGGTGACCACGTGTAATGACCATGTGTCGTGACCACGTGTAATGAACATGTTTCGCGACTATGTGTCGAGAACACGTGTCTAGACTATGTGTCGAGACCACTTTCTTGACCACGTGTCGTGACCATGTGTCGTGACTATGTGTCGTGACCACGTGTAATGACCATGTGTCGTGACTATGTGTCGTTATCACGTGTAATGACCATGTGTCGTGACTATGTGTAATGACCACGTGTCGTGACCACGTGTAATGGCCATGTGTCGTGACCACGTGTAATGACCATGTGTCGTGACTATGTGTCGTGACCACGTGTCGTGACCACGTGTCGTGACCACGTGTCGTGACACGTGTCGTGACCATGTGTCGTGACCACGTAGCGTGACCTTGTGTAATGACCACGTGTCGTGACCACGTATCGTGACCACGTGTCGCAACCATGTGTCGTGACCACGGGTCGTGACCACGTGTAATGACCATGTATCGTGACCACGTATCGTGGCCACGTGTCGTGACCATGTGAAGCGACCATGTGTCTTGACCACGTGTAGTGACCTCATGTCGTGACCACGTGTCGTGACCACTTGTCCTGACCACGTGTAATGACCATGTATCGTGACCACGTATCGTGACCATGTGTCGTGACCATGTGTGGTGACCACGTATTGTGACCACGTGTAATGACCATGTATCGTGACCACGTATCGTGACCACGTGTCTTGACCACGTATCGTGACCACGTGTCTTGACCACGTGTCGTGACCATGTGAGGTGACCATGTGTCGTGACCACGTGTCGTGACCTCGTGTCGTGACCATGTGTCGTGACCACGTTGCGTGACCACGTGTCTTGACCACGTGTAATGGCCATGTATCGTGACCACGTATCGTGACCATGTGTCGTGACCATGTGTCGTGACCACGTGTCGTGACCACGTGTCGTGACCACGTGTCGTGATCACGTATCGTGATCACGTATCGTGACAACGTGTCTTGACCACGTGTCCTGAATATGTGTGGTGACCACGTGTCGTGACGAAGTGTCTTGACCACGTGTCTTGACCATGTGTCGTGACCATGTGTCGTGACCACTTATCGTGACCACGTGTCTTGACCACGTGTCGTGACCATGTGTCGTGACCACGTGTCATGAACATGTGTTGTGACCACGTGCCGTGACCAAATGTCTTGACCACTTGTCGTTACCACGTGTCGTGACCATGTGTCGTGACCATGTGTCGTGACCACGTGTCTTGACCACGTGTCGTGACGAAGTGTAATAACCATGTGTCGTGACCACGTGTAATGACCTTGTATCGTGACCACGTGTCGTGACGATGTGTCGTGACCACGTGTAATGACTATGTGTCGTCACCACGTGTCGTCACCACGTATCGTGACCACGTGTCTTGACCACGTGTCTTGCCCACGTGTCGTGACCATGTGCCGTGACCACGTGTCGTGAACATGTGTCGTGACCACGTGTCGTGACCAAATGTCGTGACCACTTGTCGTTACCACGTGTCGTGACCATGTGTCGTGACCATGTGTCGTGACCACGTGTCTTGACCACGTGTCGTGACCAAGTGTAATGACCATGTGTCGTGACCAGGTGTCTTGACCACGTGTCGTGACTATGTGTCGTGACCACGTGTAATGACCATGTGTCGTGACTATGTGTCGAGACCACGTGTCTTGACCACGTGTCGTGACCACGTGTCGTGACCACGTGTCGTGACCATGTGTCGTGACCACGTGTAATGACCATGTGTCGTGACCGTGTGTCGAGACCACCTGTCTTGACCACGTGTCGTGACCATGTGTCGTGACCACTTGTAATGACCATGTGTCGTGACCATATGCAGTGACCACGTGTAATGACCATGTGTCGTGACCACGTATCGTGACCATGTGTCGTGACCACGTGTAATGATCATGTGTCGTGACCATGTGTCACGACCACGTATCGTGACAACGTGTAATGACCATGTGTTGACTACGTGTTGTGACCACGTGTTGTGACCACGTGTTGTGACCATGGGTCGTGACCACGTGTAATGACCATGTGTCGTGACTATGTGTCGAGACCACGTGTAGTGACCAAAGATCCTGACCATTTGTCGTGAACACGTGTGGAGACCACGTGTCGTGACCACGTGTGGTGACCATGTGTCGTGACTATGTGTGGAGGCGATGCGTAATGACCACGTGTCGTGACCATGTGATCTGACCATGTATCGTGACCACGTGTAATGACCATGTGTCGTGACCACGTGTCCTGACCACTTGTCGTGACCACGTGTAATGACCATGTCTCGTGAGTATGTGTAATGACCATATGTCGTGACTATGTGTCGTGACCACGTGTAATGACCATGTGTCGTGACCACGTGTAATGGCCATGTGACGTGACCACGTGTTATGACCATGTGTGGTGACTGTGTCGAGACCAAGTGTCGTGACCATGTCTGGTGACCACGTGTAATGACCATGTGTCGTGACCACATGTAATGAACATGTTTCGCGACTATGTGTCGAGAACACGTGTCTTGACTATGTGTCGAGACCACGTGTCTTGACCACGTGTCGTGACCATGTGTCGTGACTATGTGTCGTGACCACGTGTAATGACCATGTGTCGTGACTATGTGTGGAGGCCACGTGTCTTGACCACGTGTAATGACCATGTGTCGTGACTATGTGTCGTGACCACGTGTAATGACCATGTGTCGTGACCACGTGTCTTGACCACGTGTCGTGACGAAGTGTAATAACCATGTGTCGTGACCACGTGTAATGACCTTGTATCGTGACCACGTGTCGTGACGATGTGTCGTGACCACGTGTAATGACCATGTGTCGTCACCACGTGTCGTGACCACGTATCGTGACCACGTGTCTTGACCACGTGTCTTGCCCACGTGTCGTGACCATGTGCCGTGACCACGTGTCGTGAACATGTGTCGTGACCACGTGTCGTGACCAAATGTCGTGACCACTTGTCGTTACCACGTGTCGTGACCATGTGTCGTGACCATGTGTCGTGACCACGTGTCTTGACCACGTGTCGTGACCAAGTGTAATGACCATGTGTCGTGACCAGGTGTCTTGACCACGTGTCGTGACTATGTGTCGTGACCACGTGTAATGACCATGTGTCGTGACTATGTGTCGAGACCACGTGTCTTGACCACGTGTCGTGACCACGTGTCGTGACCACGTGTCGTGACCATGTGTCGTGACCACGTGTAATGACCATGTGTCGTGACCATGTGTCGAGACCACCTGTCTTGACCACGTGTCGTGACCATGTGTCGTGACCACTTGTAATGACCATGTGTCGTGACCATATGCAGTGACCACGTGTAATGACCATGTGTCGTGACCACGTATCGTGACCATGTGTCGTGACCACGTGTAATGATCATGTGTCGTGACCATGTGTCACGACCACGTATCGTGACAACGTGTAATGACCATGTGTTGACTACGTGTTGTGACCACGTGTTGTGACCACGTGTTGTGACCATGGGTCGTGACCACGTGTAATGACCATGTGTCCTGACTATGTGTCGAGACCACGTGTAGTGACCAAAGATCCTGACCATTTGTCGTGAACACGTGTGGAGACCACGTGTCGTGACCACGTGTGGTGACCATGTGTCGTGACTATGTGTGGAGGCGATGCGTAATGACCACGTGTCGTGACCATGTGATCTGACTATGTGTCGTGACCATGTATCGTGACCACGTGTAATGACCATGTGTCGTGACCACGTGTACTGACCACTTGTCGTGACCACGTGTAATGACCATGTCTCGTGAGTATGTGTAATGACCATATGTCGTGACTATGTGTCGTGACCACGTGTAATGACCATGTGTCGTGACCACGTGTAATGGCCATGTGACGTGACCACGTGTTATGACCATGTGTGGTGACTGTGTCGAGACCACGTGTCGTGACCATGTCTGGTGACCACGTGTAATGACCATGTGTCGTGACCACGTGTAATGAACATGTTTCGCGACTATGTGTCGAGAACACGTGTCTTGACTATGTGTCGAGACCACGTGTCTTGACCACGTGTCGTGACCATGTGTCGTGACTATGTGTCGTGACCACGTGTAATGACCATGTGTCGTGACTATGTGTCGAGGCCACGTGTCTTGACCACGTGTAATGACCATGTGTCGTGACTATGTGTCGTGACCACGTGTAATGACCATGTGTCGTGAGTATGTGTAATGACCACGTGTCGTGACCACGTGTAATGGCCATGTGTCGTGACCACGTGTAATGACCATGTGTCGTGACTATGTGTCGAGACCACGTGTCTTGACCACGAGTCGTGACCATGTGTCGTGACCGCTTGTAATGACCATGTGTCGTGACCATGTGTCGTGACCACGTGTAATGACCATGTGTCGTGACCACGTATCGTGACCATGTGTCGTGAACACGTATCGTGACCATGTGTCGTGACTACGTGTAATGACCAAGTTTCGTGACCATGTGTCACGACCACGTATCGTGACCACGTGTAATGACCATGTGTCGTGACTATGTGTCGTGACCACGTGTTGTGACCACGTGTTGTGACCATGTGTCGTGACCTGGTGTAATGACCATGTGTCGTGACTATGTGTCGAGACCACGTGTAGTGACCAAAGATCCTGACCATTTGTCGTGACCACGTGTGGAGACCACGTGTCGTGACCACGTGTGGTGACCATGTGTCGTGACTATGTGTCGAGGCCATGTGTAATGACCACGTGTCGTGACCATGTGTCGTGACTATGTGTCGTGACCATGTATCGTGACCACGTGTAATGACCATGTGTCGTGGCCACGTGTCGTGACCACTTGTCGTGACCACGTGTAATGACCATGTGTCGTGACCACGTGTAATGACCATGTGTGGTGACTATGTGTCGAGACCACGTGTCGTGACCATGTGTCGTGACCACGTGTAATGACCACGTGTAATGGCCATGTGTCGTGACCACGTGTAATGACCATGTGTGGTGACTATGTGTCGAGACCACGTGTCGTGACCACGTGTCGTGACCACGTGTAATGACCATGTGTCGTGACCGCGTATCGTGACCATGTGTCGTGACCACGTGTAATGACCATGTGTCGTGACCATGTGTGACGACCACGTATCGTGACCACGTGTAATGTTCATGTGTCGTGACTATGTGTCGTGACCACGTGTTTTGACCACGTGTCGTGACCATGTGTTGTCACCACGTGTGGTGACCACGTTTCGTGACCACGATTTGTGACCACGTGTAGTGACCACGTGTCGTGACCATGTGTGGTGACCACGTGCCGTGACCACGTGTCGTGACCACGTGTCTTGACCACGTATCGTGACCAGGTGTCTTGACCACGTGTCATGAATATGTGTCGTGACCACCAGTCGTGACGACGTGTCTTGACCACGTGTCTTGACCATGTGTCGTGACCACTTATCGTGACCACGTTTCGTGACGACTTATCGTGACCACGTTTCGTGACCATGTGTCGTGACCACGTGTCTTGACAACGTGTCGTGTCCATGTGTCGTCACCACCTGTCGTGAACGTGTGTCGTGACCACGTGTCGTGACCAAATGTCGTGAACACTTGTCGTGACCACGTGTCGTGACCATGTGTCGTGACCATGTGTCGTGACCGTGTGTCATGACCATGTGTCGTACCACGTGTCTTGACCACGTGTCGTGACCACGTGTCGTGACCACGTGTAATGACCATGTGTCGTGACCACGTGTCGTGACCATGTGTCGTGACCACGTGTAATGACCATGTGTCGTGACCACGTGTCGTGACCACGTATCGTGACCACGTGTCTTGACCACGTGTCGTGACCATGTGTCGTGACCATGTGTCGTGACCGTGTGTCATGACCATGTGTCGTACCACGTGTCTTGACCACGTGTCGTGACCACGTGTCGTGACCACGTGTAATGACCATGTGTCGTGACTATGTGTCGAGACCACGTGTCTTGACCACGTGTCGTGACCACGTGTAGTGACTACGTGTCGTGACCATGTGTCGTGACCACGTGTAATGAGCATGTGTCGTTACCATGTGTCGTGACCACGTGTAATGGCCATGTGTCGTGACAATGTGTCGCGACCACGTATCGTGACCACGTGTCTTGACCATGTGTCGTGATTATGTGTCGTGACCACGTGTAATGACCATGTGTCGTGACTATGTGTCGAGACCATGTGGAATGACCACGTGTCGTGACCTTGTGTCGTGACCATGTGTCGTGACCATGTATCCTGACCAAGTGTCTTGAGCATTTGTCGTGACCATGTGTCGTGACTATGTGTCGTGACCACGTGTAATGACCATGTGTCGTGACCGTGTGTCGAGACCATGTGTAATGACCAGGTGTCGTGACCATGTGTCGTGACTTTGTGTCGAGACCACGTGTCGTGACCACGTGTCTTGACCATGTGTCGTGACCATGTGTCGTGACCATGTGTCGTGGCCACGTGTCGTGGCCACGTGTCTTGACCATGTGTGATGACCACGTGTCGTGACCACGTGTCGTGTCCATGTGTCGTGACCACGTGTCTTGACCATGTGTCGTGACCATGTGTAATGACCACGTGTCGTGACCAGGTGTTGTGACCATGTGTCGTGACCACGTGTCGTGACCACGTGTCGTGACCACTTGTCGTGACTGTGTCGAGACCACGTGTAGTGACCACGTGTCGTGACCACGTGTAATGACCATGTGTAGTGACTATGTGTCGAGACCACGTGTCTTGACCACGTGTCGTGACCACGTGTCGTGACCACGTGTCTTGACCATCTGCAGTGGCTATGTGTCGTGACCATGTGTAATGACCATGTGTCGTGACTATGTGTCGAGACCATGTGGAATGACCACGTGTCGTGACCATGTGTCGTGACTATGTGTTGTGACCATGTGTCGTGACCATGTGTCGTGACCACGTATCGTGACCACGTGTCTTGACCATGTGTCGTGACCATGTGTCGTGAGTATGTGTCGTGACCACGTGTAATGACCATGTGTCGTGACTATGTGTCGAGACCATGTGTAATGACCACGTGTCGTGACCATGTGTCGTGACTATGTGTCGAGACCACGTGTCGTGACCACGTGTCATGACCATGTGTCGTGTCCATGTGTCGTGACCACGTGTCTTGACCATGTGTCGTGACCATGTGTAATGACCACGTGTCGTGACCACGTGTCGTGACCATGTGTCGTGACCATGTGTCGTGACCACGTGTCTTGACCATGTTTCGTGACCATGTGTAATGACCACGTGTCGTGACCACGTGTCTGGACCATGTGTCGAGACCACGTGTCGTGACCACGTGTAATGACCATGTGTCGTGACTATGTTGCGAGACCACGTGTCTTGACCACGTGTCGTGACCATGTGTCGTGACCACGTGTAATGACCATGTGTCGTGACCACGTGTCGTGACCATGTGTCGTGACCACGTGTAATGAGCATGTGTCGTGACTATGTGTCGAGACCACGTGTCTTGACCACGGGTAGTGACCACGTGTCGTGACCATGTGTCGTGACCACGTGTAATGACCATGTGTCGTGACCATATGTCCCGGCTATGTGTCGTGACCACGTGTAATGACCATGTGTCGTGACTATGTGTCGAGACCATGTGTAATGACCACGTGTCGTGACCATCTGTCGTGACTATGTGTCGTGACCATGTGTCGTGACCACGTGTAATGACCATGTGTCTTGACCACGTGTCGTGACCACGTGTCGTGACCACGTGTCGTGACCACGTGTAATGACCATGTGTCGTGACTACGTGTAATGACCATGTGTCGTGACTATGTGTCGTGACCACGTGTATTGACCATGTGTCGTGACTATGTGTAATGACCACGTGTCGTGACTACGTGTCGTGACCACGTGTAATGACCATGTGTCGTAACCACGTGTAATGACCATGTGTCGTGACCACGTGTAATGATTATGTGTGGCGACTATGTGTCGAGACCACGTGTCTTGACTATGTGTCGAGACCACGTGTCTTGACCACTTTCGTGACCATGTGTCGTGACTGTGTCGTGACTATGTGTCGTGACCACGTGTAATGACCATGTGTCGTGACTATGTGTCGAGATTAGGTGTCTTGACCACGTGTAACGACCATGTGTCGTGACTATGTGTCGTGACCACGTGTAATGACCATGTGTCGTGACTATGTGTAATGACCACGTGTCGTGACCACGTGTAATGGCCATGTGTCGTGACCACGTGTAATGACCATGTGTCGTGACTATGTGTCGAGACCACCTGTCATGACCACATGTCGTGACCATGTGTCGTGACCACTTGTAATGACCATGTGTCGTGACCACGTGTAATGGCCATGTGACGTGACCACGTGTTATGACCATGTGTGGTGACTATGTGTCGAGACCACGTGTCGTGACCATGTGTGGTGACCACGTGTAATGACCATGTGTCGTGACCACGTGTAATGACCATGTTTCGCGACTATGTGTCGAGACCACGTGTCTTGACTATGTGTCGAGACCACGTGTCTTGACCACGTGTCGTGACCATGTGTCGTGACTATGTGTCGTGACCACGTGTAATGACCATGTGTCGTGACTATGTGTCGAGACCACGTGTCTTGAGCACGTGTAATGACCATGTGTCGTGACTATGTGTCGTGACCACGTGTAATGACCATGTGTCGTGACTATGTGTAATGACCACGTGTCGTGACCACGCTACGTGACCATGTGTCGTGACCACGTATCGTGACCATGTGTCGTGACCACGTGTAATGACCATGTGCCGTGACCATGTGTCACGACCACGTATCGTGACCACGTGTAATGACCATGTGTCGTGACTATGTGTCGTGACCACGTGTTGTGACCACGTGTTGTGACCATGTGTCGTGACCACCTGTAATGACCATGTGTCGTGACTATGTGTCGAGACCACGTGTAGTGACCAAAGATCCTGACCATTTGTCGTGACCACGTGTGGAGACCACGTGTCGTGACCACGTGTGGTGACCATGTGTCGTGACTATGTGTCGAGGCCATGTGTAATGACCACGTGTCCAGACCATGTGTCGTGACTATGTGTCGTGACCATGTATCGTGACCACGTGTAATGACCATGTGTCGTGGCCACGTGTCGTGACCACTTGTCGTGACCACGTGTAATGACCATGTGTCGTGACTATGTGTAATGACCATGTGTCGTGACTATGTGTCGTGACCACGTGTAATGACCATGTGTCGTGACCACGTGTAATGGCCATGTGTCGTGACCACGTGTAATGACCATGTGTGGTGACTATGTGTCGAGACCACGTGTCGTGACCATGTGTTGTGACCACGTGGAATGACCATGTGTCGTGACCACGTGTCGTGACCACGTTTCGTGACCACGTGTCGTGACCACGTGTCGTGACCACGTGTAATGACCATGTGTCGTGGCCGCGTATCGTGACCATGTGTCATGACCACGTGTAATGACCATGTGTCGTGACCATGTGTGACGACCACGTATCGTGACCACGTGTAATGACCATGTGTCGTGACTATGTGTCGTGACCACGTGTTGTGACCACGTGTCGTGACCATGTGTCGTGACCACGTGTAAGGACCATGTGTCGTGACTATGTGTCGAGACTACGTGTAGTGACCAAAGATCCTGAGCATGTGTCGTGACCACGTGTGGTGACCATGTGTCGTGACCACGTGTCGTGACCACGTGTCGTGACGACGTTTTGTGACCACGTGTAGTGGCCACGTGTCGTGACCATGTGTGGTGACCACGTGCCGTGACCACGTGTAGTGACCACGTGTGGTGACCACGTGTCGTGACCACGTGCCGTGACCACGTGCGGTGACCACGTGTAGTGACCAAAGATCCTGACCATGTGTCGTGACCACGTATCGTGACCATGTGTCTTGACCATGTGTCGTGACCATGTGTCGTGACCATGTGTCGTGACCACGTATCGTGACCACGTGTCGTGACCACGTGCCGTGACCACGTGTCGTGACCAGTGCCGTGACCACGTGTAGTGACCACGTGTTCTGACTATGAGGTATGCGCATGCGTCATGTCCACTTGTCTTATTACGTGATTACGTGATATTGACGTTCCGGAGGACATTTCTCGGGATCAGTAGTATTGGACAAGGAATGTGGGTTCAGTTTAGTTGATGGAGGTTGCAAATGTTCCATTAATCTAGTGTAAGAGTGTATTGAATGTCACATTAATTTCTGGGTAATGTTAAGAGGATGCATACGTGGAAATTGCTTCGTTGTATAGCCCAGATTAACAGTGCTCCAAGCAGAGCACTCAGGTGCTGCTGTTATAGGCAGTGTGAACCTGCTAAACTCCTAAGCGCACGTTTGTGTCGACCTATTGAAAATGTTTTACAGCGATGATCCTGAGTGCGAAAAGGAAGTATGGTGTGAAAGAAGAGGGAAGGCATCAGAAATGGACACGACTCCAGAATACAGGACCCCTATAGTTTACACAAACACATACTCCACTGGCGGCTCGTATAATCGGTTCCTGTCTATCCCGCAGGCTTACACACCGCACTGGGGTTCCCGGGACTTCAACACACCGATTCGAAAGATGGTCCACAGGGAGCATCATGCAAGAACCCTGAAACAATCAAGTAGCATAAAGTGAAATGGAGGGACAGGAAGTTCGGGGATATCTTTATTTTTCACAGCATTCGCCTAGTGACTGGAGAAAAATATCTGATGTGTTGCACTCACATGACTTTCTCTACTCTTGTACTAACCATTCTTACAAACTCTTATTCCTATATCTTCATCTTGTTATTTGAGAAATTATCTTATTGCTTATTTCCTTGTAGATGCAAGGGGAATATGGAGAATATTAGAAGCAATAGTGAACTCTTTTAAAGCTATGAAATTCCTTTCTCTTGGCTAGGGTAAGATATAAAAATAAATAATGATCTTCTATTTGTAGAAATTATAAGTATTTTAAAACTTACAAATAACAAGGAGCATCTCCGAAATGGTTCACTCTACAAGAAAATGTATTTGGTCATAAATTGTGTGTTTTAGCAAGATGTACATTTTTTGTAGGGGTAGTAAGGGGTAGTGATGCGCCTCCTATAGCCTCTCCTACCCAATTCCCATCCTCATCCTGCCCGTGGTGCACCCTGCTTTTAACAGATGAGGCTCTGGGGACCGAATCACAGCGGTATAACTGTTTCATCTAAAATGGAGGAAATGTCATATACATATGTGCTGGCCTAACACAGCACAACAGCGTCCCTCAGAGGCACATGAGGGGAAGGTCGGTGGATCTAAATATCATCTATTTAGTCCTCCCGGCTAGGTCCGATGGACCCGTTGACCAACGATAGATGTGGTCCCCCTTGCAAAATGGGGGTTTAAGTCGGGTGATGTAACTGCCACATTGTAAAACTGGTGCCCGTTAAGAAAACAGTTACATGAAAGCCACATACATGAATATGAGTCCTAAAGATAAACATTCCGGAGTTAAAACTGTCCCCCAATCGGATCTCCTGGTGGGGACATCTTTAGGCAAATTTCATCACAACAGTTCCAAAGCGGTTGCAGCCTTCCGACTACTGACAAATCATGACTGCTTGGCAAGTCATCTCTACAGAATAGGTATCTCAGCCTCACCAATATGTGTCCTGTGTAACGATCCAGCAGAAATGAATGAAGACCACTTGAAGACCTGTGAAGCATTAAGATCAGAAGAAACTACAGTTCAAAAGTATTGGAAAGCACGAATGCTAATGGCTTCATTGCCAGATGCAAGGCACTAGAAAACAACAACAACATTTTTTGTAGAGTAAGATTTGTCTATCTCTAACGGTTTACGAATTATTGCAAAGTCATGCAAAGTAAACTGGACTACATAGACTATAGCCAGGAAATTGAAAATATACATTTTATTTGTCATAAGAATATCTTAAACACATGACATTTATTCAAAATTAGTAGAGCCATTTTCAATAAGATCATAATTTTCGAAAACTTTACCACGTAAACGGTAATTTAAGGTAGAGGAGTTTTCGTCAAAATCTGCCTGTTGCGGTTTTGGAAGATATCAAACTTAAATACCAACTTTGCTTTTTAACACACACACATGCGCACACACACGGACCTTTTTCTAGAAATGCTTTTTTTTTATTCAGGGGGCCTCAAAACATACATTTCCGGTGAAATCTCTACATCCAATTTTTAGCCGGAGTGGAATACTTGCTCTACCTACTATACGCATCAGAGAAAGAAAAAATAACGAAAACAAAAACATATCACGGCTCAGGAAGGTCTGGAATGGAACTCAGGACCTCCCGAATCGTAGAGATGGCCTACACCACCAAACCAAGCTCCTAAAATGTGAGGAATATTAATTTTATATTTTTATATAGCTCTTCAATGCCAAACTTTTAGAATATATGTCTAAAATACTATGGGCGTTAGTTAGGTCTGTGACGTCATCTTTATGGAAACTAAGCGACATAAAATATTAACTATCCTAAAGCTTTTACTGCTTAATGTGCTGATGACGTAATCAGGTTATGGTAGTGACAACATCTGCAACCCAAACTTCTCTTGCTTCTTCTCCACTACAGTTTGCAGGTGGCACAATCATTTCTACGGAACAATATACAGGTGAGAATTTTTCTACATTAAATAAACAGTAGTCTTCTTTTCCAAAGATTTACGTGAAATGTAACCAACAGCTGGTGATTGTGTTTTGGAGTTGAAAGAAGGCTGTTGAAGTGGTTATTGTAGGCCTACTCCATATCAGGCAGGCAGTTTACTTTCATATTCTTAGATATTACTACTTGTTCTATTATGTATCGTAAGAGAAGCATTGCGTTCCACCAGAAAAGTCTATACTAACTGCAGCCTTTTCGGGAATAGAACACAAAGATTTTCAGAACCAAAACTATCCAATGGGAACATATTTGAAAGATTTTATTTCCACAGAAATGGTTCCCACGATTTTGATTAAAATATCATACTTTTAAGATATTTTTATGAGAAATGAAACGTATATTTTGAATTGTCTGGCTATAGCCTCTGTAGCCCTGTTTACTCTTTTTGATTCGTAAACCGTAAGAAATGGACCAAATCTTATTGTACAAAGAATGTAGATGTTGCTAAAACAAACAATTCATATCCAAATGATTTCTTTTTTGTACAGTGAACCATTTCGCAGATATTCCTTGTTATTTGTGTGAGTTTTGGAATGCTGAAACTTTCGTAAAGTGGAACATCGTTATTCTTTTTTATATCTTAACCGTGCAAAGAGAACAGAATCTCAAAGTTTTAAAAGATTTGACTGTCGCTAAAAGCCTACTGTATTCTCATATTCCTCTTGCACCTACTGGGAAATAAGCAATAAGATAATTTGCACAAATGTTTATCTCAACTAACACGAAGAAGATACAGGAATAAGAGTTTGTAAGAATGGTTAGTACAAGAGTAGAGAAAGTCATGTGAGTGCAAAACATCAGATTTTTTTTAACAAAACAAAAGAGTGTCTGAAAGTTAACATATTGAAACGAATAACATTTAAACTATGAATTCAAATGGACCTCAGCTGTGACAACAGAAACAACTGTTTCAAATTTATAACAGGATGTGCATTGTTCTAGGTCATCTGCATAAAAATGCCAGGTCACCATCGAGGCAGCTTATTGTTCCTTTTACTTTATTGTTACGTAAGTGATATTCTACTTTTTTATTACTTAATACATCTAGTAATTCTTCTGTTCTTATAGAATACTCATTGCATATGCAAAAGCAAGTTACACTCCTATTTTTGATACTCTTATATGTAGAACAATTAAAATGTGGTGTACCAACAGGTTCTGTAAAACCTTTTATCTGTAACGTTTATTAACATAATTAATAATAGTGTTGAGTTTTGTTACATTTAAAAACACCATATGCAATGAAAAGTAGACATGGGTATATACCTAGAAAGAGCAGGAAGGGATTACTAGTGTAAGGATGATTTATTTATTGTTCTCAAATATTAGTTATTTATCTGTTCTTGGTGTATATATACCCGCACAGGGGTCATACTATAAATTATGAACAACTCATTGTTAAAATTGAAATTCCCACAACGTTTTTTGTAACAAAAACAACGGCAGAGTCTTAAAATACAGATTATATACCAGATGTTGCCATATTGTGATGTCATTAGCTTCTGTTATGTGTCCACAAGAAGTATTTTCAAAATGGGGATATAAGTGTTTTATTTCAACAGCGTGTTGTCATTGAATTCCTTGTTAAAGAGGAAAAATCCGCTACTGAAATTCACTTCGAACTTCAACGTGTCTGTGGAGATGTGTGCAGTGTTAGGATGTGGTGAAACATTTCGATGGGAACACGAACCTCCTTGAACAGTCTCTAAAAGGAATTTAATGACAGCGCGCTGTCCAAACGAAACATTGATGTCCACCATTTTGGAAATACTGCCCATGTTCACGTGATGGAATAGAAGCTAAGGATGTGCCAATATGGCAGCATGTGGTGCAAGGACTGCAGATTACCTTGCTGCAGTCGCTATCGTTATATTGTTGCAATTTGAAGTTTAACATTGGGTTGTTCGCGACATTCAGTACATTGCTCGTATTTAATGTTAGAAGCCTAGTTTCCTTTGTTTAACATGTGCTACATATTCATGTTTGTTCTGCAGATCGCTGCTGCTCACCGTGGATTACCATTCAGATTAGCCTACGAAACTTACTGCATGGATGTCGACATCGATAATGACATCGATATAGACAAAGATATCGATATAGACAAAGATATCGATATCGACAGAGATATAGATATTGATAAAGATATCGATATTGATAGAGATATCGATATAGATAGGGATATCGACATTGACAGGGACATTGATATCGATAAGGACATTGACATTGACAGGGACATCGATATTGATAAGGACATCGACATTGATAAGGATATTGACATCGATAAGGATATTGACATCGATAAGGATATTGACATCGATAAGGATATTGACATTGATAAGGATGTTGACATTGATAAGGACGTTGACATCGATAAGGATGTCGACTGTGATGCTGATATCGATACAGACTAATGATTGGTGTGTGTAAGTGTGGACTGTTGAATGGCTGGCGAGGTGTTTAACGCAAGCATCTACACTTCTTACTGTCTTCATTGTTTCGTAAAACTTCCCAAAATTGAAACTCGATTGTTCTCTTCTGTTAATGAAGTCAAAATCATTAACAGCCCTCAAGAATAGGAACAGATAAATGTTGTTTTATTGTTTTATAGTTGAATGAAAAAAACCTTATAGGATTTATATAGAATTGGCATTAAAATAATGGTACAGAGAGTTTGTATGTAATTTTATGGTGATGTGTATGATTAATTCAAACGAACTTAAGGCAGACTTTATTAAATCAATTAATATGTAAAGTTAACATTAAAACATTACAAAGTGTTCTCGCTAATTTCGATTTCCATTCCTGTTCCCTAACATTTATTTCCTCATAATATTATCAATATGGCTCCAATTTTCAAACGCAACAGCTATCTAATTAGATATTACTAAGGCCTTCGACTGTGTGGAGAAAAATATATTAATGAGAAAATTATCCATCCTGTGCATTAGAGGTATAGGATATAAATTAATAGAACCCTACATTGACCAATTTAAAACAATGTCTAGTTCTAAACTCAACAAATGCTTACCCTATATCTACTACTACGGAAGTGAAGTATGTTCCGCAAGGATCTATCCTCGGACCTCTTTAGTTTATTATGTACATGCATGATATAACTGCTTATTTATCTACTCATACGAAACTAGCACAATTTGCTGATGACACTAGTAACATAGCTAGTAATGCTACAAGTACAGTCTTAGAAAAGAACATAAACGAAATACAGCAATGTTTTACAATGATAAACTTACGTATTTATCCCGCGAAATGTTAAATGATATTTGGAAACAGAACACTTATTGCAGCTTTATGACTATACATTAATAATTAATCAGTAAAGAATACAACTACTGTCACTCTGGAGAAAACGTCGGTCTGGGTGGCTCAGTTGGTTAGACGCTGGCCTACTGATACCAACGTTGCGGGTTCAAACCCGGCCCGGACCGATGGTTTTTATGTGTAGTTAAAAACGACAGCTCCATGTCAGTAGATTTACTGGCATGTAAAAGAACTCCTGCGGGACGAAATTTCGGCACACCGGCGACGCTGATGTGATCCTAACAATTCACGGCGTCGTTAAACAACAAAATAATTAATCTGGACAAAACATTATCCTTTACTACACATATAGACGAATTAGCAATAAAAATAAGTAAACTTCTATTTCTAATCAAATGCTTTTGGAAATATGTTATAGCAGTAACTATTAGCATTATTTCTCTCTTATTGACTCACATATTCCATACAGCACTGAAGTAAGGGACAACACTTCAAAATTAAACTTAGATAGAATCTTCATATTACAGAAACGAGCAGTAAGACATCCATCGAACTTCAAAGCTCTGAATTCATGTAGGAACGCTTTCAAAGAGCAGATCACCAAGCATTTACGTTTACAAAACCATTTTGTATATGATACGAATTCCCAGTGCAAACAAAGACAGATTTGCTTTACAAAATTATTTAATTAAAAAGGCGTTTTATTCATTAGAGGATATTTTTAAATAAATGAGATGTTGGCCAGAATGAGTAACAAAATATTTATGTATAATACCAGGTGAGTCAGCTGCCCCTTATTCTCGAGTTTTATGCAATCCGCATTTTATAGTCCAACATGAAAACATCGACCCCATTACCAGGTTCTACCCGCGTATTTAACATGGATGTTAAACACTTGATAAAATTAGTACTAATATAGATGTCATCATATCGCTTTTTAATATATTCGTAATTAGACAGCTGACGTTTGCACTTCTGCAAATGTTCACTGGAACCAGCGAATATTACATCTTAAACGGAATGTTTACGTCACACGTTACTAGGTAGCTCAGTTGGAACGAGCGCAAGACTCCGAAGTAATCTGTCTGCTGTGAAGGTGGTTCGAATCACCTGCATGTACTAAATTTTATTTATTTATTTTTATTTATTTATTTTTTTTTACCGTGCAATCCTCACAATTTACAAACTATTATTCTGAAAACTGTTATATTCATTTTTATTGTTTCATTTATGTTTTATGACATTGTTTGATGTTTCTTTATTGATGAACTACAATTATGTAGTTGTTTAAACACACCTATAGGTAGGTGCAATTGAAATAAGGATCATTCATACACATTTGAACACAGAAAGCAAGGAAATTACATTGTCAGAGTTTAACATGGAAGTTAAACTCAATTTTGCACACAATGAATTATTGTGCTATTAAAAATGCATACAACCAAAAACGATTTAAATTATAATGTCCTAAACCCTCAGGGACTTCATAATTACATTATTGTGAATTCGGTTTCCAAGTTTTGATGAACCTTAAAAAAAATATTTACAATACTGAGACCTGAACCTGTGTCATTGGGGGATAAGCGCAAAGGACCCGTCACAATCCTATTCAGCTACTTCGAGACTTCCTGAAAGCACGTACCACGTCCAATAGTAGGACTTGTACGCCTGGCGCTATGCCATTGCCACCTCGCAAGTTTGCGGGATTGATTTAGCCTTTTAAGACAGTTTTAATCACTTACTGGGCGTTTTAATATTATTTCTTAAATGGCAAAAGCTGTTATGCATATTAATTGAGATGCACGAGGCGTAGTTCACGCAAAAATGCAAATAAACTGTTATTTAATAATATGTCCGCTTTGAATGTGCGGGTCCATGATGGATGAGACGTGTCTAAATTTTCCTAATTTTTGGCAGCCAATCCCTGCTCTAAGTACAAGAATCCACCATTTTCTTTTTAGCTGACGTTGTTAGTGTACTCATATGATAGGTCCATTTTTTCCGAGGCGTTTACTGAATTACGTTGCTATGTATACTCTAATAAAAAGTTTGTAAAATCGGCTGGAAACCGGAATTCGCTCTCTGTAAACGAGTCGTATGTTTTTGAGGTGTACTTTAGCGAGGAGTACGTTCTGTCCCTTAAAGCACTGTTGCTCTCAATTTTGCGCATTCCTCTCTTTAAGAACGTCAAGCAATACATTTTAGTAAGCGCAAAACTGGACTAAGGCGCACATGCCGTTAGATGGGTGGCCTACCTTCCACAAAAATAAGGCACGGCTGACTCACCTGGTATATAACAGAATCCCAAGAGCTATGCTTTAGTACCACCCTCAAGGCAAAAGATCGCTGAGACGTCCAACAATTTATAATTTTATAATCCTTTTATTGCTGCTAAATAGCCATAGATTTACATAATATACCTATAAATTACATATTTACATATTCTCTGATAGCTGTCTTTTTCTGCATAGTTCTACGTGGTAGCGTTCACAAATCTGTCCACATAGTTTACATACGCAGGTTCATGAAAAGCTTTGTTGTTACATATTCTATGGTGAAAGTCATGTATTGCCATTCTTGTTAGCGCAGGGAAGAAGTGCCCGCGGAATTGTATGGGACAGATAGACCGAACTTCGATATGAGGCATGAGGTTCTACTGCTGCACGCCGCAGTTTTAATCTGCATATTCGCAGTGTCCATGCTTCACTGCCGTAACTTCAAGTGTCTTACAGAGCCGTAGTCTTGTATTCCTTTGGTTTCATGATGTTATTAAGTATTCCCATTATTTTTGTATTTTGTTTGCTATATCTACTTCATTTTCAATTAAATTCCTTTTCCCGTTCTAAAATTTCATTCTCCAAAACAATTTTGCTGGATACGGCGTATTTTCCACAAAAGGCCATAACTATAGTTGTATTTTTATTAATTTCCATATTTTATCTTTCCCGACAATATTCTTGGTCTACGAAGTAATATACATGATTCGATAGTAACATCTTCTATACCCCTGCGGTTTCAAGTGTAATAAACCATATTTTCCCTGAAATACGGTAAAGGCCATATGGAACATCATTGATGTTGGTTAAACAGCGACGAACAGTGTTTTGATTACAAACTACACAAATAGTGCTGTGTAGCTTCTGTAGTGTTATTTTATAGATATGTTAAGTGACGTGCAACATCTAACATTAACTTCTTGTGTACCAGCGTGGTTTTAATGGAAATGGACTATATTTTCCAAGAAATACGATTTACATTGTTTGTTGTGCAGAACAAGATCTATACAATAATCTTATATTGAGTATACATAGAAGACCACAGAAGATAGAAACAGATAGATGCTCATTTAAATCGAAATAGAATGCAATGCCCACACTGTGGCGGATATTTCCAAGGAGAAAGAGGTGTAAAAATTCACATTGGTCGCTCGCATCCTCAAATACACCTTACATAACTCTTAACCAGACAATCTGGTTCTCATTAGTAGAATCTGAAACGGGCAATGTTTCTAATGAACATCGTGATGGCAGTGAAGAGGTTAATTTTAAATCAGAATTACGTGAATGGAGGAACAAATTTTCTAAGCCGGCTATTGAAAACAATTCTGATTTCAGCACACTCATACATGAGTTTTCAAAATTTCTGAGTAGTTCCATTCACCTTCCTCCTGGCCCGAAACACCCTGCTACAAAGTACTACATAGCTAGAAGGAAACAACACCTTGTAGATCATGGTAAAACGTACAGCAGGGCATCAAATCCCCAACGTGCAACAAAATGAGCTCGTAACCAGAGAAAATACAAGTACGACTATCAACTTACACAATTTCAATGTTATAATCAGAGAAGAAAAGCAGTTCGTAGAGTATTGGAATCGGACACCAAAAATTATAATATTGAACTTAACAAAATATTTGAAAACTACTCAACAATATTTTCCAATGAAAATACCAGCATACGGCATGTATATTTCTAAACTGACTAAAGTTTGTCGTACAGAGCTTGATGAAACTTACAACTCCATCATCACAAAAGAAGAAATTGCAGTCGTGGCAGGGCGTATTGAGGCAGACACTGCTCCAGGGCCCGACCAGGTTTTGGTAAGAGTTGTGAGGGATGACATGGTGTGTGAAATTTTATCTGTAATTGCAACCCAAATGCTTACAACAGGCAGCGTACCTGAATGTGTGAAATTAGCACGCACTGTGCTAATCCACAAGAAGGGCGACACTATCTGTTCAGTGCTAAGACGTATTATTGAAAGCGTACTAAATCAACATTTACATTCATTTATATCTTTTAATGAACACCTAGGAGAATTTAACAACCAGCCCGGCTGTCTTATTAACACATCAGTGCTTTGAGGACTCTTAAAGACAACTAAAGCAGAAAAACAAAATATGACTGTGGTGTTCTTAGACGTTTCAAAAGCTTTTGACAATATTGGTCATCGCCATTTGGATCTAACTTTGTCTGCCAAATCTATTCCCTCTAAAAAAAAAAACTTATATTAAATTTACAGAGAGACAATACTACACGAGTCGAGACGCCTTTAGGTAAAACAAAACCTATTCAGTTACGAAGAGGAGTTTTGCAGGGATCGGCTTTATCACCGACGCTTTACAACTTAGTTACCGATTTTATTTTTGATGAGCTAACTGAAGAAAGTCAGCTACAGGAATACGGTAAACCAATATGCGCAGAAGCGTCGCCCCTCAGCATCATGGGATTCGCAGATGACACGGTCATAAGAAGCGGCAACTGCATTAACACAAATTGCTCTTCGACTTTTCCAGCAAGTTGGTCTAGAAATAAATCCGAACAAATGTACAGGAATATGTATTGAGAAGGGATAACTAATAAATGAGACGCTAAATATTGATGAAAATATCAAAATAAGCACTATAAATGATACAGAAGAAATTAGATACCTCGGCGTCTCTTTCAATGGCGCATTTTATTTGATGCTAATTCTGCTTTGAAAGCATTACACAGTAAATTGGAATTACTAGGATCTTCTGCTTTACTCAAAGCCGACCAGAAATTTATTTCAAACCGCCGAGATCAAGCAAGTACCAGTCAACTTTATGAACACCGCAGATAAAATTATAAAGAGCTGTCTCAAAGAAATTTGAAAAGAATTTTGCAGTTCCCCACGGATACACCAGACAGTATGCTATATACTGATTTGAAATTCAAAGGACTTGGTTTATTTAAAGCAGCATGGGAAGTTTATCTTCAACAAATTAACACTCTTCATCACGCTGAAAATGTATACGTTACAAAACTGCGAGACATCTTCTCTGAATCCACACATTGTTTACAGACTCTCAAAATCACAGATGTTGCAAGCATCTCCAATGTAAGCAGCGGGCTGCCACATACAAGAAAAATCTGTCAAAAACTACGGAAACGAGAGTTCGTAAACTGGTGCTCTTTGCCACAAAAAGGGATAGGAATACACCCTACCCAGCAAACAACTGGATTCAACATCTCCATGGACTCTCTTCAAGCGAGTGGCGAGAAGCATTAAAATGACTACAAATGTGTCTGGTGTACGTGTTGTTCCAGGCAGATCTCTGTCGTAGATGTGGCAGAGAGAAAGAAACACTGGTTCACGTCCTGGGTTCCTGTCCCCACAGTGAGGTACTCGGAAACTCGTGTCACCATCAGATCAGTCCACTCATCGCCGAAGAACTGCATGAAAAGAACTATAAGGTATACGAAGAGGTCCCCGGTTTATCCACAACAGGCAGCACACATCGAATTGACATTATAGCATACCGAGAAGACAGTAAAAGAGCATTTATTGATCCAACCATAAGGTTTGAGTAGCATCTGAGTCAACCTATGGAAGTCCACGCCACTATACGTGGCTCTGTGAACATCCTTAGATCACACTTATTTGGATCTTAAAACTGCAAACAGGGTACTTTTTTATGAATCTGTATTAAAATATTTTAATTCCGTAAAATTATATAATTGTTAATTCTATCACCATAGTATGGCCCTGTTAAATCTAAACACCAACGTTTGTCTAATGACTTAATAATATTGTTACTTGCCTTTTTGTTTACTTTGTCAATTTGTCAACATTTCAATAAAGTATAAATATATACAGAAAACTGTACATTTGTTTCTGTGTGTGCTATTAATACTACTACATCACCTGCAAAAAGCAGGGAGTCTATAATTTGAATGGAACCATATCTCATTTGTCGCCATTCTTGAATAATCTATTAATATATATATTATATATTCATATATATTCCTTATATTATATAAGGGCGAGAAACCACATGCTTGTCTTACACCAGTATTAATTTCGATCCATTCAGTAAATGTATTGTTGACACGAATTGAAATTAAATTTCTTTGGCAGATATTGTAAACATTTAAAATATACTGTTGTGCTATATAGATGTCAGCTACCGTAATTAGCAATAAGATCACTTCTACAAATGTTTATCTCTATTAACATTCACTAGATTTAGGAATAACAATACTTAGTACAAGACTGAAAATGAGTGCAGAAAAGTGCACACTTAGTGCATAAAAACCAATGACTCACTATTTGAGAAAAGTATAAGTATTTGAAAAATCAAACAAAAACAATTTCGAAAAAGGTTAACCCCACAAAAATTATGTGAGATCTAACTTTTTTGCGACATAAGCTTTTGTCTATATCTTACAGTTTACCAGTTATACAAAAGACATCCAAAATTAGGAGGACTTCAGGGGTTATTAAAAAAATTCAAGATATACCTTAATTTTCTATGAAAGTATCTTAAACATATGGTATATTAATCACAATTATTGGACCCATTTTTCAGAAATTCGATATTTTTAAAAAAATGTTTCATGTAATAGATGCTTTGGAATTGGAAGATTTTCTTCAAAATCTTCGTATCACATTCTTGGAAAATGTTGAACTTAAATACCAAGCTTCGCGTTTAACAGACTTTTCATTGTTACTTTCTCTACTAACTAAACACCGGCGCGACAGCCCACGAGGGCCATGACCTACCGCCCAGCCGCTGCGTCCCCCACCTCTGCCCACTACAGGCGTCATTGGTGAGGTGCAGTACTGGAGGGTGGGACGTGGTCAGCGCCCCGAGCCCTCCCGGCCAGTTATGCGGTCTTCTAGACCTGGGGCCGCTACTTCGCCATCAAGTAGCTCCTCAATTGGTCCCCCCGGGACCTAACGAGGCTGAGTGCACCCCGTGCCAGACCTCCCAGAGGGGATAAAATCCCCATGCTGGTACCGGGGATCGAACCCGGGTCCTCCGCGCCAGAGGCAAACTTTCTCTACTACATGTAGTAAGTATAGGATAGTACGTATGATGAAAACAGGGCCTTCACTTGTGTGAGAGGTATGTACATATAATACACTTTGTTACGAATAGGAGGTGCCCGAGGAACATCGTTCCAAACAGTTAAATCTCTTCTATCGGAGCTCAAATTTACACACGAGGACATTAAAAAAATATGTGTCTATGTCTTGCGAGATTCCCTTGCTATTTTTCACAATCACTAATAGAATGTATTTTGAAAATACTTATTGTGTCTTTATGCAGACTAATTTTTTGTAAAATTAATGTAATAATTTATTTATTTTTAATGTAATGGTAAATCAGAATGTGTATTTGTTGTTCTGGACCCTGGTGGTCAGCTGCATTGGCAGCAAGACCGTCATACTTGTGAATTATATATTCCACCCAAAAACTCGATATCGAGATTTCATCGGAAATATACGTTTTGAGGCTCCCTGAGTCCAAAAAAGCATTTTTAGCGAAAGGTGTGTGTGTGTGTGTGTGTGTGTGTGTGTGTGTGTGTGTTGTCAACTCATAAACGAAAAGTCGGTTAAAAACGAAAGTTAGTATTTAAATTTAGCATCTGTCAAGGATGCGGCATGAATATTTTGAACAAAATGGCTTCCTTTACATGGAAAATCTTTCCAAAAATTTTCATTTTCTGGTAAATGGCTCTGGCGATTCTGATATAAGATATTTGTATAACAAATGAAATGTATATTTTGAACTTTCTGGCTATGGCCTATGTATTCCTATTTACTATGGATGACTTGAATAAGTCGTAAACCGTAAGAGATAGACAAAATCTTACTATAAATAAATGCACATCTCGCTAAAACATACAATTTATGTCTGATTTTTTTTTTTTTTTTTTTTTTTTTTTTTTTTTTTTTTTTAGAGTGAAACATTTCGGAGATATTCCTTGTTATTTGGGTCAGTTTCGGAAAACAAAACTTTGTGATATGGAACATCGTTGTTCTTTTTTTTTTTTAATGTTAAGCGTGCAAAGAGAACGGAATCTCAAAGCTTTAAAACATTTGCATATTGCTCAAAGTCTACTGTATTCTAATATTGCCCTTGTACCTACAAGGAAATAAGCAATAAGATAATTTGTACAAATGTTTATCTTAACTAACACGAAGAAGATATAGGAATAAGAGTTTGTAACAATGATTAGTGCAAGAGTAGAGAAAGCCATGTGAGTGAAACACATCAGACTTTTTGGTTATGCTCTTCACAGACACACGGATGGACAAACCTTTTTGTAAAAATTCTCTTTAGGGTGTTCAGGTGTCCCAAAATATGTATTCGGGGTAAAATATCAGTATATAATTTTGTGGTGGAGCAGAAAACATCTCCAACTTACTATGGTGGTATAGAAAGCAAAAATTTGATTGCAGCTTTATAATATTACAGATTAATCTGACAGAGTAAATGTAATTTTAGCTCGGAATGTCCAAAAAGGTGGTTTGTTCTTATTTTCTATGTTATCTGTTACTACTCTAGAAATTCCCGTGGGTTTTCCACAAAGTTAAAACGAAACGCGTGTGTCAGTAAATAATTTTAACATTATTTTACAACCTTTTCTCTTATCTCAGCAGCTCTAAGTGAAAAAGAGTAGCAAGTGTGCCATACTTAAGCTTTTACTGAAATTATGAGAACTTTATAAGTAAGAAAACGGAGTTCACTTTGACTTCAGTTCCACAAGAAGACCATCGCTCCAACAATGGGTAAGAATGTATCTAAAATTTTACCAACCATATCAATGTTTATTGACGTTTTTATAACTTCTTGTCTGTATGTTTCTTCAGCACAAATTTTACAATCGAAAACAAGCTCACTTTTGGATAACGTAGAGACTTGAAACTGTAAACATAGCTCACACACAACTGTATTAAATGCAGGATTAACTCCCTTTCAAGAAAACCCCATTTCTTCAAAATACCCTTTACATGAAAACATGTTTAAAATAACTTTCCAATGAGTTAGAGGCCGGAAACTTTATACATAGCTCAGAACTGAATAAAATGCAATATTAACTCACTTTCAACAGAATACTCCCACCCCAAACAATCCTTTACATGGAAGAATTTTAAGGATATGCATCTGTGAAATTTTGAAAATCCACAGTTTTGGATCAATTTATTTGAAAATTTTATGCAATGATCAGAGCATATTGCATAGTATTTATACTAAGTTTCATGCATATATCTATCTTAGTTCCTTAGATATTAATTTTTTTATTCAATTTTTAAACCGTTTTGAAAAATCATTCCATACGATGCACTTATTTTTTTAAAAATTTGTAATTTTATAGTTAAGTACATTAATAGTGTATTAATAAATTGCTAAGATGAATTTTTATTTTTACTGCTAGTTTGGGTATAAAAAATTGTTGAACATGAGAAATAAATATTTTTCTTAAAATTTTTCACAACACAAACCTTATTAATTTCATTACATACAAAATATTAAGTTTATCAAAAAATCATCTTAGCATTATCTTTTTTAGTTAATTATGAGGAGGTACACAAAATTTCATACATTTATAAGAAAAACTGCATCGTGCAGAGCAAATTAAATCTGAAGAAATGCTGAAAAACTGAAATACGATAAAAAGAAGTTTTAAAATTGCATCACAAAAAATAGCAGGTTTCTGACCTTTTAGCTGTTTAAAAAGGTGGCCTGGTAGACTCAGCTGTATGTACTCTAGGACTTGTATAGTTTTGACTTAAAACTGTGTCACAATCATTGCATTTAACAACTATTTTAGATGCAAATCCCAAAAAACTTGTAAGTTTTACATCTAGACTAGCACTGTCACATTCACCACATTTGGTGCCCCTGAAAATATTCTGCCATAAGCTTGAGTGTACCAAGGTGAAGTCATGGGAGGATTCTGAAATATGTGTTTCATCTCTTGTAAACATTGAGAGTTTAGTGTGACTTGTTGAAAAATGAGTCTGTGAGCTTGAGTCTTGAGAAGCAGAGAGAAGTGGGGGTTCTTGAAATGAACATGAAGGTAGTGAAATTGTTGTGCTTTGGCTTGTATTTACTAAATTTGTCTCCAATTGTATGTAAGTTTGTGGAATTACCTTTTCTCCACCTGGTACCTATAACATTATTATTCCTGTTTCCACGCTTCTTTCCTGTATTTCGATTATCTTTCAACCTATTCATGACGACTGAAGATTCACTAACACAAAACAGTAACCTAAACTTGGTATAAGCTAACCTACGAGTATTATAAGCACTACGAATGAATTTAAAATGAAACAAAGTACACTGATACGCCTAAAGTATAACTATAATGCAGGTATTACACACGAAAAGTATTAGACACTCTTCACAAAAATACAACAAGAACTTCGCCTCTAAACACTTTTGTTTCCTTCATCTATAATATCAAAACAAACATTTAGGAGGGAAACAGAGCGCAAACCTACCGTCAAATGTTTTGAAGTGCAGCCATCACACGTTATGATAAACAAACTACCCTGCCTTACATTATTCCGCGAAATGCAAATAAGGAAAATGAAAAGCACTCAGTCACGCTCAAAATCATCGATTTTAGTGGGTACGCCCACCTGCAGGGAGCCATTTAAATGACCACGTGACATGGTTTAAAGGGCCGTAGGGGTATAAAAAGCACAGAAAACAAAACTAGAAGAATCATAGTATTTAATAACACCAAAATCAGTTTTTGTGATTTTTGACAGATTTTGGGCTATTTTCACAGATGCATATCCTGGGACACTGGGAGTGAAATTTGAAAGTTCCGCATTTATTGATAGATTTTTCTGAAAGTTTTACTGTGTTTGTATTTATATGAGAGTAGGATGTATACCAAATTTCATTAAAATTGGATAATTCGTTTATGATATATAAATTATTTTATGAATTTAATAGGCACGTTTTCAAAATGTAGCTCGCGTCTATTGACTTTTCAAAATTGGTTTATATTGACAGAACTGGTACTCTAAAACATGTGTAAGAATTCTATGAAGAGATATTTCAAATACGTTTGCTGATTATGCTGTATATTTTTTTAATAACAAAGAAAATTTAATCTTAAAAATTATTGATTTTTTTCATACAAAAAAATGTTTTTGAAATTCATGTTAATGATAACATCAATATCGAATGATAGTTTTGTTTAGCTGCTATTTATGAATACTTTTGTAAATTTTCATTGAATTTGAAGCAAAACTCAGGCGCGACCTTCTTTTAGAATGTGCAGAAATGTAGTTTTGAGAAAAACAGGCTTTTATATAGGAGCATCCTGTGTACGTTAAGGGAAGAGCGCTGGGCCGTAATGACCACATGGAGTGGGAGATAAGAAAAACGTTAGCTGATCCAAATGCACCGGTGTTCCAGGAACATTTTAAGGTAAAAAAACAATTTTCGACTTTTTGACAATTTTGACCAAAATTTCACTCCCAGTGTCCCTTAAAGAGATAAAGAAACAAAGAGTATGGTAACCACCACATCAATTGTTGCGACCGATTCCTTTACATCCAAGATTAGTTTGTATCAATTAATATTTCTTACTATCACTCAATGTTGTAATGTTATGCTATTGTATTTCCTAACCTAGCTCCAATCGGTGAGTGTGTAGTCTTTTCAAATTCTATCTATCCCGGGCGCGGTACAGATCAACTACTTTTATATAAAGATAGAAGTTGCTTTGATTACTCTTAATTGATATTAATAAACCAATCTCAAATAGTAATCTTCACATCTTTCATGCCTCTAAATAATCCGCTAAATAATGGTGGATTCGTCATTATTATAGAAATCAACTTACCTGTGATCAGTCCTTCCGATTAATGTTCAAATACAATGCAGAACGTTGATAGTGCAGTTCAAACTTCACGAATATCACTTAATTCCTCAGTAATCACACTTTTAAATATATTTATTCGTATTTAATAACAAAAGTCAATTTCAAACACTTCTCTCCTCTAATAATTAATTGCAAGAAGACAAAAGAAAGTCAACATAGGCCAGCCATAGAATAAATTATTACAGGAGGCTGCCTATGCGTCCTAAATTATATATTCTAGATACAGAGGACTTATAAAGAAAGAAATTGTTGTAGACGGCTTACTGAGAAATACTGCCTCAAGTTCCGTCATGGTGTTTCGATTTGAGTTTTAAAAGCCCAATTGAGGGGATGTTTATTAAAACCGGATAATTGCAAGTATTTTCTTACTCCTACCTTAGCATGCACCCAGGTTTTTCGTATTAAATCTGCACAACTTGTTGTAAAGGTAGCAAATCCAGTCTGATTAATACGATTTTACTTGCTCTACTATCCCCTAGCGCAACGGCCCCTACGGGGCAAGGCTTACCGCCCGATCGCTGCGTCCCCCACCTCTGCCTACTACAAGCGTCATGAATAGGATGCAGTTCTGGTGGGTGGTACGTGGTTAGCTCCCCGAGCCCTCCCGGTCTTCGCAACCTGATGTTGCCACTTTTCTATCAAGTAGCCCCCCAATTTGCCCTTCCGGGACCTAACGAGGCTGAGTACACCCCGTGCCAGACCTCCCAGCGCAGCGGGAGAAAAATCCTCACGTCGGTATCGGGGATAGAACCCGGGTCCTTCGCGCCAGAGGGCAATAAATGTACTGCATACCATCCAATAATTTTTCTCCTAGATTCTACTGAAAATACGTTTTAAGACTTCTAAATTAGAATAATGTACGCACAAAATATGATTTTGTAAGAATAGTTTGTTAAAGAGTGGGTAGAGTATGCATGTGACTATAACATATACTTTTTTAATTCCAGGAGGGCGTACCAAGGTTCACCTCTCCTTGTGGCTGATCAGTGTCTTGGTGATTTTCTGTCAGGTAAATATTCAACATCGTATAAAACCTTCAAGAATTTACTTCATGCGTTGTTACTCACAAAAAACTCCCACCGGAAGTCTGAGGGTCATACCTCACTGTTGGAGTACCGCATATAAGAACCTGAAATTAAAGAAATTAAAGATTATGTGACTGGTTTCAGCAGAATTCAGCTACAGTGCCGACTTGTGCGAATCCTGTGCATGAATTGGGAAGTGCTTATGGTGGCCGAATAGTTAGTTGAGGATTGTGGCCACCTCGCTCCCCTGATCTGTTTTCATTCGACTTTTGTCTGTGGGGAACGTTAAACAATAAAGTGTACGCATCAAATTCACACACGTTACAAGATTTGAAGGACATTATTGGAGAAATACAATCAGTCAACATGAACTTTTGTGACTAAACTAGAATTGTTTTCAGAGATATAGAGAATGTGTTCGCGTTGAAGGTCACCAATTTCAACATCAGTTATGATGCAGGTACTAATGTAACTTAGTGTTCCATACCCATTACTTGCCGGTCGTTTAGGTGTAACTCTGGCGGAGAGCCCGCCGGTCTTCGCCCCCTCCGGTGCTGCCGCGGGGCGATCCGGGCGATCTACGGGCGCACTGTATATTGGTATTGGTATTGCATGACACCTAAAGCTTTCAAATGAAAAGTTAAGGATAAAAACACAATTAGCCGTTTCCCCTCACTTTCATTTATCGGAAACTATCAACAAAATGCGTCTACACAATAAAAGGTAAACAATTTGATTGGATGGTTCTACGTTGTGTTGTTGTAGTGTTTAACGCCCGCTTTTACTACTACGGCACCGCAGGCGGTGACACTGATGATACATGAAGATGGAGCATCGGTGGAATGAGATGGCGGTGGAAACCGGAGTACCCGGAGAAAACCCGCCCTGACGCCGCTTCGTCCACCACGAATACCACATGCGGGTCCCTGGGATCGAACCCGGGCCGCCTAGGTGGTAGGCGAGCGCGGATGGTTCTACACACGAGCTACAAATGATACAAGGTTTTCTATTGCTTTATAATAATTGGCATGCTGGTCGGGAGCAGAGAAGCAATGAATAAGATCCCAAACGTGTGCATTGCGTGATACCCTTGCAACGGCCTTCAGAAGCACTTCAATCATTGCACTGCGGGGGAATTGCGCCCTTGCTCTACATTTTAATATATGTACACGTACATACAGGCTACAGAAGGTGCTACATTTCATCCAAAAATATCTGATGTGTTGCATTCACATGACTTTCTCTACTCTTGTACTAACCATTCTTACAAACTCTTATTCCTATATCTTCTTCATGTTAGTTAAGATAAACATTTGTAAAAAGTGTCTTATCGGAATTTTCTTCAAAATCTTCGTCTCAGATCCTTGAAAGATATTAAACTTAAAGACCAACTTTGGTCTTTAACCGACTTTTCAATTTTGAGTTATGCTGTTCATAGACACGAACGACTTTTTTCTAAAAAGGCGGGTTTTTTTATTCAGATGGTCTCAAAACATACATTTCTGGTAATATCTTGAAAACAAATTTTTAAGTGGAATACAATACTTCCTTTACTTACTACATGCAGTGAAATAATTATATACAGAGAATTCACTAGAGATACACGTTTTCAGATTCCTTTAACCTAAAAAGTATTTTTAGAAAGAACTACAGGTGCGCCTGTGTGTAATCTACATTATTCTAAAAGGAAAACTCAGTTAAATTCCAAACTTGGAATTGAAGTTCATCTTGCAAGGCTGCCACACGAATTCCTCCACCGTCAACTACCCTTTACATGAAAAACTTTTGAAATTGTTTATTTCCTTGAAAATGGCTCAAACGATCTGGATCAAAATTGCATATATCATTAATATTTTATGGTAAATGAAAAGTATATCTTGAATTTTCTAGCAACAGTCTCTCAAGTGCTCTGCATTTTGAATTTTACATAACTGGTAAACCCCAAGACATAAAAAATATTACTGTACAGAAAAATGTAGATCTTGTTAAAACACACAATTTATGTTAAATGATCTTTTCTGTGAAGCGAACCATTTTCGAGATATTCCGTTATTTGACATAATTTTGCAACACTTGTAGATGTAATCAAATGCAAGGTCGTTATTCTTTTTTTATCTCTTGGTCAGCTCTGGACTAAGATGAAGCAGAGGAATAAGTGTTGCTAAGAGCAGTTTTTGCAACAATAGAAAAAGTAATCTGGGTGTAACATATCAGGTTTTTATTGTCTGACACCCACTTTCGAAAAATATCATCTTTCCAAATACGCCCACGCATGCACCATATTATAGTGAAAATAAGACAGAGGCATGTTTCAGGATACTGAAGCCAAGGATGAAGTAACTACACCAAGTGCAACAACGCCGCCGCCACCGCCGCCGCCGTCGTCACCGTCGCAGCCGCCGATGCCGCCCTTGCCACCTATGCAACCTGTTGTAATGTATGGGGCCGACACCGACAAGGACAACATGAAAGGGAAGGTCCCTTGGCGCATACTGCCCTTCAAAACAGACAAGGACAAATACAAGCCCTACATAATCTACCCCGCTCCGAAACAAATGTACCCTCCAAAATTCATGAAACCTCCTGGCTACGTCGACAAAGACTGGGATCCTCCCAAGAAGAAGGATGACGTAAAGCATAAGAAGAAACCAAAGGACCTCGACGATATCCCGAAACCCAAAACTGACAAAAAGAAGAAACTGGAGGATATGATGGACGACAAGAACAGAATCATGTACTTCCTCAGCATGCCCGGATACGCCAGCAAGTGTTTGGACGGCGATAAGAAATTCCTGGATGATAAATCCGAGTGTAAGAGGATGAAGAAGGACATGGCTTGGGCAGGTAAAGGACCTGCTATGGGCACCCACTACTACCCTCAAAGACGTCCTCCTTGGCAGTCAAACTCCTTTGTCGGTGAGCCCTTATATTTCAAACCCCCTGTGCCCTTCCAGACACCCGATCCCTCAAATCCAAATTATTATCCCTTCTTCCAGACTCCAGAGGGTATATATGCCTATGGACCAAACGGTTATATAAACCCTTACGGACCAGACGGTTATATCGACCCCTACTTACCACCATTTGGGTCGTCCAACCCCTACGTACCACCATTTGGGTCATCCAACCCCTACGTGCCGCCATTTGGGTCGTCCAACCCCTACGTACCACCATTTGGGTCACCCAACCCCTACGCGCCATCCTACCCCTACTCGCCATACCAATACCGCTTTCCCTTAAAAGGAGCTAAACCTCCCCCATATCCTTTCCCATACAATAAGTACCCCAACGTTTTTGCGAATGTCAACACGGAGTCGCCCACTCAGGAACCAGAAGAGAAGAAGCAGGAACCTGTGGCTGAGCCAATGAAGGACAAACCAGAGAACAAGGAGCAAAAGTCAACAACGACCGAAGAACCGAAAAAGGTCACCAAGGATCTGACACTCATAAAATCATACACACCTCCGATTTTACCATAATGTAATTTGTTGTCATATAATAAAATAAAATATTGTAGCTAAACTTTAAATGTCATCCAAGCTAAAAATCCTAACTCTTCCTCTTAAAGAAAAAAAGAAAGAAAAAAAAACACAAGTATCTTAATATAATAGGCAAAAATGTTTTGGAATTATGATCCTGACTGCCAATCCAGCTGCCGAGCCTAATAATTGTTTAATGCTATTACGCTCGACCATGCCATAATGTACACATATACGCCACTGTAATGCACCTCGTCATATCCACCTCTTCATAGCGATACTGCTATCCACCAATCAAAGGTGCACCTGTCCATAGCGATACTGCTATCCACCAATGAAAGATGTCCCTGTTCATAGCAATACTGCTATCCACCAATGAAAGATGTCCCTGTTCATAGCAATACTGCTATCCACCAATGAAAGGTGCACCTGTTCATAACGATACTGCTATCCACCAATCAAAGATGCCCCTGTTCATAACGATACTGCTATCCACCAATGAAAGATGCACCTGTTCATAACGATACTGCTATCCACCAATCAAAGGTGCACCTGCTCATAGCGATACTGCTATCCACCAATGAAAGATGCCCCTGTTCATAGCAATACTGCTGTCCACCAATGAAAGATGCCCCTGTTCTTAACGATACTGATATCCCCCAATCAAAGGTGCACCTATTCATAACGGCACTGCTATCCACTATTAAAAAGAACCGCGTGTAACAATCAATATTTTGCCGTTTGCACATATCTTCACTAAGATGAAAGCGAAATTATCCATTCTGTATGTTCAATCAAACAACAACTAGTTACAGTTTAGGAAAAGTAAAAATATCAGACACGGGTGAAAGCTAGTAAATTCGATTTTTCTTCGTTTTTCATTAGTTTGCTTTTTAAAGCTTAAACATAGTGTATATTATCTGTATTAACAATTTCGCAATTGAATGCGCAAGTATCAATACTCGAATGTACAATCGAATAACAAGTACACGATTAAAACGTCGGACAGCAGCGATAACAATACGCAGCGTGGAATATTCGAAACGTTTTATACATGTTTTAAAATTGGACACTCGTATGAAACAAAAAATCATGTACAACGACTCAAATTTCTCTTCTGCAGTAAAACGTCTAGAAAAACTGAATCGGATTAATGGAAAAATTATCAAAACAGATATACCGGGTGGAAGGGAAGTCATTACATTACACCACCCAGCAAGCATCCAGAAACCGGTTCAACTCCCTGACCAACCTCAACGCAACGTTACTTCACGTCTGAAAAGGCTGCTCGGAGACCCCTTCACATCTTTTAAGTGATTAATTATTTCGAAACCCTGTATATGTCGCATAGTTACTACCAAGCCTATGTGAAAAATAAGTTACTCTACGCATCTTACAAGTAACAGTTATATTCGTACATTTCTGTGGAATGACGCATCCAATTTGGATAAAAAAACTATTTATTTTTTCGAAATCGGTTGATCAAAGAACAAAATGTCATTAGACTTTTTTGTTTGTAATGCGTCTATGAAGCACATATTACAAGGAATATAATAAATTCCCGTCCACCGTGTATGAAACATATGGTATTTTTAAATAGTGATAGGACGATACCACTAGTTTTCCATACTCAATACTGGATGCATTTAGACACAAGAGTGTATGTGATTCAGTCACAGTCAAGGTCTATCAACGACTATAGTCCAGGGGGCACGTGCGAGGCAATAACGTGATGTCTTGAATACTTTAATTCCTTATCCAGCATAAAATTAACATTCAGTAATGCAAAACTGAAAATCTGATGTGTTGCACTCACATGACTTTCTCTACTCTTGTACTAACCATTCTTACAAACTCTTATTCCTATATCTTCTTCGTGTTAGTTGAGATAAACATTTGTACAAATTATCTTATTGCTTATTTCCTTGTAGGTACAAGGGGAATATGGGAATACAGTAGGCTTTGTGCGATAATCAAATGTTTTAAGGCTTTCAAATTCCGTTCTCTTTACACGGCTAACATATAAACAAATAAATAACGATCTTGCATTTCACGAGTTTGTTTTCCAAAACTCACACAAATAACAAGGAATATCTCCGAAATGATTCACTCCACCCAGAAAGTTATTTGGACATAAATTGTACTACATTTTTGTGGTAAGATTTGGTTTATTTCTTACGGTTTACCAGTTCTGCAAAAGTCATCCAGAGTAAACAGGACTACATGGGCTATAGTCAAAAAATTCTAAGTATATATTTAATTTGTTATAAAAATATATTTAACCCTTTCAGTACCGAGTGATTTTGCTACTTATGCCGTTCTTCCTCTAATTCAAAACCGGTTTAGAGGTTCACAGGAGGCCGTGACAGCAAAGAAATCAACTTTTAAACGTTCTCCGATATACATCAACAATCTGAATCCAAAAGACGCTCACCGTACATAACGGATAAGTAGAACGAGTCTACTAAATATGCTTTCTCGTATGTTAACAATTAAACGAGTATAACAAGCGGGTTAGTAAGACATTATTAAAAATCCTCACACAGCAAACTAGTGTAGGTACACCATCAGAAGCAATGGCAGCTGCTGAGTACAGCAGTCTACCGTCTCACAACGTCGACACAACCACCATGAACAACAGCACTACAAGAAACTCCAGCTATGCTACAGTTACTCAGACTTCTCCCAAGAAAGAAGAAGCTATCATCGACTCCCATGAGGGTCTTACCGTCAGGGACTATGCTCTCGCAGTAAGTAGATTAACCGATCCAAGTAACATAAAGTTTATCTCACGGATCTCTAACTCCAGAATATGCATATACCTAACGTCATCTAAAGTAGCAGAATCACTGGTTACCAAACATCCTAAAATAAATATAAACAATGTTACTCTTCAGGTCCGTCCTCTAATTACTCCAAACAAAAGAATCGTTCTTTCAAATGTGTGTCCAGTTATACCAAACTCACTCATAGAAACTCAGCTAAATGCATATGGAATTAAACTAATGTCAAACATTACCTACTTAAGAGCTGGCATTTCAGAGCCAGGACTTTCCCATATCCTTAGTTTCAGACGTCAGTTTTATATTCCACCCAATGATGTGGAGAAATTACCTCCAAGCATACAGATCCTATATGAAGGCACTAAATATTGGATATACCTAACAGCGGATACCCCTACCTGCTTCATCTGCAAGCAGGAAGGCCACTTTGCAAAAAATTGCCGTGAAGCTGACGGTATACAAGAAACTACTCCTCAGGTCTTAAACAAAGACATGTTTCCTGAATTGCCTATCGCTACCAAAAACCTCCAGGACCGTCCCCCTTCCCCTCCTAAAGGAAAAGATACTGAACAGCAGCAATCACCTAACCTCACTTCTACCCCTGAGCCCATCCTGCCATTTCAAGACGAACGCAACAATTCCCCAGAACCTATGCTAATGGAAACACAAACAAGACCTAAACGACCAATATCAAACAGCACATCTGATACAGAGGATAATGCTTATGGAAAAGAAGCGCGGCACCTCCTCGCTTCACAGCAGGCTAAGAAGGTTAAGAAAGCAAACCTTATTTCGTCAATAGCTGAATCTCTCAGACCAATTAAACATATTATCGACGCAGACACCCACAATTATGCACTAAACTTCAGCCAGTTCCAAAGCTTTATGGAAAACAGTGTTGGAGTAACAAACATTGTTCCCATAGCTTTGGAATACACTTCAGATCTAGAATCTCTAGTGAACACAATGCAAAAAGTCTATCCCTACTATACAGAGCGTAGTATAAAGACCAGAACTAGTAAAATTCAAAAAAAGCTGCTGGAATACATTAATCAGGTCAACAATGCCTCTGAGCGAACAAAACCGATGTGTCCCGAAAACTAATCGCCATAGATATAACACCTTATCCCATAAACAAAATTATCATATGAATAACATACTTCAATGGAATATTAATGGTTTCCATGGCAATTTCGAGTTTCTTAAACTCTTGATCAATAAACATAACCCTGCAATTATGTGCATTCAAGAAACTAACTTCAAAGGAAACTATGTTGCATCATTACGAGGTTATACTCAATATTACAAAAACCGCAAGGACTGCCTCCATGCTAGTGGCGGCGTAGTAACCTACGTTAAAGACAGCATCAAACATCAGGCAATACCGCTTACAACTGAACTTGAAGCAATTGCCACTAGAGTAAACCTTCCTACACCTATTTCCATTTGCAACATATATCTACCAAATAAAAGCCCACTTGATTTACATGCACTGCAGGAGTTAACACAACAACTTCCTAAACCATTTATTATACTGGGCGATTTTAATAGCCATAGTGCTATATGGGGTTGCAAGCATACCAACGCAAGAGGTAAAATAGTGGAGCAGCTCTTGCACAACGAAAATCTCAATATGCTTAACGATACCTCACAAACACACTTCAGTACAGCCAACGGTACTTCCAGTGCAATCGACTTAACATTAATCACTCCTGATATCCAAGATAAATTTGAATGGACAGTCGCCAACCAATTACATGGCAGTGACCATTTCCCAATTTTATTAAGTAATGCAAATAACATTCCTTTAAGTTTTAACTGTCAGCCACGATGGAATTTAAAATGCGCAAACTGGAACAAGTTCAGAGCACACGTCTCTGACAATTTATCCTATCTAACATCCCCCATGAATTTCAATCAGTCAGATACTAACAAACTAGTAAACTCGTTTGCAGAAGTGATTTTCAATTCCGCCGAGGTCACTATTCCTAGAATATACCCTGTTTCTAGGAAGACTGTATGTTGGTGGAATGAAGAATGTAAAACAGCGATAGCATTAAAAAATAAAGCCTATTATAAATACAAAAGGCAACCTACCCCCACACACAAAATCGAGTTTCAAAAAGCCAGAGCTAAAGCACGTCAAGTAGTAAAGCACAGCAAGAAAGAGTCCTGGCTAACATTCGTGTCCACTGTAAACAGAAAAACCCCGTCACGAGTGGTATGGCAAAAAATTCGCAAAATACGGGGATCTTACGATGGAACACATAATATAGTTTTCCACAATTATACAACAAACACTACAAGTACTGACCCCCAAACCATAGCAAACATACTGGCGCATACTTTTGCAGAGGCCTCAAGAGAAGAAGCTTGCGAAAGCAAGGTGACCCACTGCTACCAACCTGACGAAAATAACCAAGAAAACTACAATGATAACATTACTTTCACAGAATTCATGGAGGCACTTGAAAAGAGTAAATGCTCCAGCCCTGGGCCGGATAACATTCCTTACGTAATGTTAAAATCCTTACCGCAAGATGGACTGGTTTACTTTCACGAAATCCTTAATTATATATGGAACTCAAGAACTTTTCCTAAACAGTGGCGCACAGCAACTATAGTACCCATCCCCAAACCAAACAAAGATCTTACTTCACCTGAAAGTTTTAGACCTATAGCCCTCACCTGCTCTATGTGTAAAATACTTGAAAAAATTATAAATAACCGATTGCGTTGGAAACTAGAGAAAATGCAGTTCTTCACCGAACTTCAAAATGGTTTCCGCCAGTTTCGATCCACCACTGACCATCTTTTAATACTTGATTCTGAAATAAAAGCTGCATTTACACAGAAACAACATCTCATGGCAATAAGCCTAGACATAGAAAAAGCGTATGATAAAATTTCACGAGCTTACATACTCAAAACAATACGTAACATCGGTATCCGTGGTAATTTGTATCACTTTATTGACAACTTCCTTCAGGAATGGAAAATTAAAGTTCGCTACAAAGGAACCATGTCAAAAGAAGAATCCATTAATAGAGGTGTTCCACAGGGATCAGTAATCAGTGTCACACTATTTCTCATAGCTATCAACAGTATAGTAAGCAGTATTACACCACCTGTAAAAGGTATACTATTTGCAGATGACCTAACTATCTTTTGTAAGGGGAAAAACCCCTTTACTACTGCAACACTTCTTCAAGAAACACTGGAAAATCTGCACACTTGGACTAATCATGCTGGTCTTAACTTGTCATATCATAAATCGAAATGCATATGCTTCTCCAAATCACCATGTAAAGTCCCAAACCCCACAATCTGCGTGGATAACAAGCTAATCAACTCAGTGAAGGCTATCAAAATTTTAGGTTTAACGTTTGATGCAACTCTAAGCTGGAAACATCACATTGATGATATGAGAAATGAATGCCTCAGAAGATTAAATGTACTAAAAACCCTAAGCTGCAGAAACTGGGGTTTTGATCTCAGTACCCTCATACGAACGTATCAAGCTCTCATTAGAAGTAAACTCGACTATGGAGCCCAGATCTACAATACAGCTAAATCTTCAGTTTTAAAGAAACTAGATACAATTCAAACAGGAGCTCTAAGAATATGCTTGGGAGCTTACAGAACCAGCCCTGTTTCTGCCTTAACAATGGAAACCGACGAACCACCATTGAACGTCCGCAGAACAGATCTGAGCCTAAAATTCGCCCTTAAAACTTTAGCAAGACCCGAATCAATGATCTACCAGTACGTCCTCCCAGAAACGTCCAACCAACGTTTACAGGCTAATTCACAAAAAGAAATGTCATTTAAATCTAAAATAAGCAAATACATTGAAGAATATAACATAGAAGTTCCTGCCATAATGCCCAGAAAGTTTCATTGTCTACCACCTTGGAGAATACCAACTGCTCAACTAAATTTGAATATTACAGCTTACCATAAATCCCATACAGATGCATCTTGCTATAAACAGCTGTTTCAAGAAATAACAAATGCCTACCCTAACCATACATTTATCTACACTGACGGTTCCAAAACGGACAGTGACAATGGATGTGCCATAATTACCCCAGATAAGAAACTTCAGCTGAAACTCCCTAAATATTATTCCATATTCTCCTGCGAACTTTCTGCACTTAAGCAAGCTTTAACATACATCATCCAATCTAGTGAGAGTAAATTTCTTATAATTTCTGATTCATTAAGCTCTCTCCAAAGTCTCAGAGATCGTTCAACTGACCTCCAACTGCTTCAAGATATCCACAGTCTTTATTCCATTGCTCTAAATAAAAAGAAAATAGTTACTTTCATTTGGGTCCCTTCACACTGCGGCATTAAGGGCAATGAAGAAGCGGACAAAGCTGCTAAAGAAGCAAGTCGGTTAACAGACACACATGAACATCAAGCAGTACCTTATCGTGATATTACAAAGTACTTCTCCAAACTAATAAAAACAAGATGGAAACAGGCCTGGAATCAATCGCCTCCAGAAAAACTACACATGGTAAGGAAAGGAGACACCAATTCTTCCCCTGTCTATTCTCTTAGCAGGAAAGAGCAGGTGATTATCTCACGTCTCCGCATTGGTCATACAAGGTTAACCCACTCATACCTCCTCAGCAAAGGCCAGCCACCACAATGTGAAGTCTGCAACACCCGCCTCACAGTAAAACATCTCCTCACAGAATGTAAGCAATACGCTACACAACGACAGCTTCATCACATCACTGGAGACTTATCCACCACTCTGAACACGCCATCCAACTGCAGAAGGGTGTTATCATTTCTCAAAGGTACGGGCTTGCATGCGAAAATATAATATGAAAGATACTTGTTGTACTGATTTGATTGTATTCTCATGTTTTTGGTAAAATAATTGTACTAAATTTATTGTATACCGCTGTATTTCATAGAATAGTCGCGATATGACTTAATTGTTAAAGCGACTCTAAATAAATTAAAAAAAAAAAAAAAAAAAAAAACCGGTTTAGATTAGGCGGTCTGGGAGACCTTCAGCCTACTGACTTGAATAGCCATGATCGTTAAGGCAACACGTAGTGCACTGGCCATGCACTCAAAGCCTGAGGTCGTGAGTTCAAGTCTCGGCAACCGCAGTCAAATGTGCCTGTGGTAAAGGACGGGGAGGGCCCACGTAAAATAATCGGTGTGATGGCACGCGTGGATGATGACGGGGTATCATTTGACTGCGGTTGCATGGATTTTGCATCTTTTCTTATAAAAAACACTACAATATAAATTGTAAAGAAATATAACAAGAATATAGCAGAAAAAACAGTTTAAACTAGTACAAATAGGAACAAAATGCCCATGATCATGGACACCGGAACTGAAAGGGTTAACATAGGGCATTTGAATCAAAATCGTTAGAGTCATTTTCGAGAAAATCAAAATTTTCGAAAAAGTTTCCATGTAAAGGGTAGTTCAGGGTGGAAGATTTTTCTTCAAAATGTTCGTGTCGCATCCTTGAAAGACTGTCCACAGATGACAGACACACAGAACTTTTTCTAAAAATGTTTTTTTTTAAATTTGTTTTTATATTCATGGGCCTCAACACGTTTTCGGTGAAATCACATCGAATTTGTGGCTGGAATGCAATATATCCTCTACTAGAGAACGTAAACATTAAGGTATCGAAAAAGTATCGAAGGTTCATCTTCAGGTATCAATGGTATCGTGGTCCCATTCCTAGATTTTGGTTGGACTATTTATCGGGGGGTTTAGGGATGCCGTGCGGTATTTAAGCGACAGAAATGTACTAGGAAAGAGTTTTATCGACAACGTCGGTCTGGTGGTACAAATTACTTGCTTGCATGTGACATTGGTTCCATGTAATCATGTTCATATGGGGGAATAGGTACTTTACAGTTCATAAATATTTTATGTCATATGACGAAAGCATAACACAGATAACAGAGATCCAGAGTTAAATGCTTTTGCTATCTTCTTTGTATCTTATAGGAAAACAATTGATTTGTTGCGCTGATATGAATTTCTCTACTCTTGTAATAAGTATTCTTACAGACACTTATTCGTCTATCTTCTTCCTGTTGATGTTACGGGGACAGAGGTTTACAAATAGCATCCTCTTTCCCTGCCATGTAGCGCCCGTCGACCCTGAAGTAACTAAAGTAATGGAGGGCGAAGTGGAATAACAAATGAGATGAAATGAGGGTAGCGGAAATTCGGGGCATGTAATGGAGCTTCCTAGCATTCGCCGAACAACCGGGGAAACCTCCGAAAAAACTGGATCAGGAATGTCGGTCCAGGACCTCGTGAGTGCAGGTTACAGACTCTACGTGAATTATGATCATACCTTTTACTTAAAGCGTTATATCACATGTGTTTCACGTCGTAAATATGCATTTCTCTTTAGAAATGCATTTAATGCACCTATTAAACAAGAAAAACTATTTTATTGCTTAAAACGCTTAGCATTATTAAGGTAGTGAATGGCATGTTTATGAGAAAATGCGCAAATGGAGAAGATAAAAGTCATTTAGCCCGGACGTTAGAGATTAGTTGGTCCACGTGTGAGTTAGGACTGTTAAACTTGACCATGGTGACGTATAAAACACTTGTACTGTTTGTAATTGCTGTGTCATCTCTTGCTTTATTTCAAGTAAGTTGTTATCATTATGATAGGTACATTTTAATAGTGTAAATAGCTCGTATAAGAGGCCATCAGAACTTTCGGCACACTCACACTTAAATTGTAAATGTCAAACACGGCTGGGACCTGGATACAGTCTATATGTCTAACACAGCAATGTCCAACCTTGTCTCTTTGGAGTCACTTACCTAATTAGCTCTTATTCCCTAACCCTTTCCTTTAGTTCAAGTGTGAATCGTCTCTTGCTTGTGATGTATATAAACACAACCACAACCAGACAGTCAGTATCCAGTGACGGACACAAACACGCGATTCCATGGCAGTTTCTAAGTCATACCTTCAATTTTCTGGGAATGTTCTCAGAAGACCTCTTCATTCTGGATGATTTTTGCATAAATGGTAAACAGTAAACGACAGACAAAAGTTTACTAAGTAAAGAACCTGGATATCGTTAAAACATAATTTTTGTCAAATACTTCTTTTTTTTCTTTCTTCCAGTTTTGTCTATTAACAAGTTTTTGCCTGGTGCCCATACATTAGGTCCGGCTTACAGGCTACAATTTAGGATAGACTTGTATTTAGCATCATTTACTGTTTTGTTGTTGTAGACATTGCTTATCTGTTTTTTTTTTTTTTTTGTTTTTTTTTTCGTTTTATATATACATACACATTTATATACACACACGCAGTCATTCCTAGACATACCAGAACTGTATGTCCCATCACACACACACACACACACACACACTTTTTTACTGGGCTCACCAACAATATCCGTCCCAGCTTGCGCACTGAACCATTTACACTTCACTTTGTGCACTATTTACAGTTTTCCACTGTTTTCCTGCGGGGACAGGTTGCAGATCCTGTGTGGTTCCCGAGGCGCTGGCCTTTGCCGTATTGTGTGTGCGGCCTGGATTGCATGGGCGCGCATTTGTCGGTGAGCCGTACCGTGTCTATATAGAACATTTTAATTCTTGCATGCTTGCGGTGCTTCGGTTCGCCTTTGCCAAAAAACAGCCGCTAGTATTCTCTCTGTAGTCACAAGCTAGAAGAAGTATCATTGGTCAGTTAGAAACAAACGAAATCCCAATGCTCATATCGAGCTCCACTTTTTATCAATAAGCTGATCCGTTCTCATTGCCGGATTGTTGTGAACTAAAATACTGAGTGCTGCCCTTGCTTCCTGTTGCCGTTGTCGTTCTGGTTGTCTTTCCGGGTAACTAGTCAGTGAACCAGCCTTAAACCGTAAAAGATAAACAACATTTTGCTGCCCAAAAAATGTAGATCTCTTTAAGACACACAATTTATGTCAAAATATTTTTCCCCTGGAGACAACCGTTTCCGAGATATTCGTTGGTTTTTTAATTGCCCAATACGTATACTTCTCTCAAATGAAAGTTATTAGTTCACGGATGATAAAGGAATATAATGCGAAAGCCGTCACGCTGTGACCAGCTCTTAAAGTATTACTTAAGCCTTCTGCATTCTACTGTTCCCATTGTACCTGTAAGGAAATATTTCTACAAACCTGTCTCAATACATAGAAGAATAAGCACTTTAAGAATATTTTCTACGAGAGTGAGTAGAGAATGTTATGTGACTGCATACATTGGATATTTATAAATTTTATGGACTTCTGATATTATGATAGTAGGAATGTATTTCAGTAGTAAGTTACAATGTTTACATTGTTTACATGTGTACCAAAGATGGCAGATACGCAGAGATCGCGGCGGTCGGCACATCATAATCGCAACCACCACAACAACCACCGCCACAACATCGGTCGAGGTGTTCAGAACGAGAGTTTCCCCTTGATGGACGTTCCTGTGGTTGTGGCAGACAAGATAGTGGAGGTTATCCCAATCAACGCCTCGCAAGGCAACAGCAGCCGCTACTTCTATTTCTACCACTACTTCCTGCCTTACGTGCAAAAGGTGCCGCTTGCCAAGGCAGAGCCCAGCAGTGATGAGCCAGTTCCTAACATTAGCACGATGGGACAGTGATCGCTGCGAGTACTATCGACTCAATATCGATATTCTGTCCACTGTGAGTGACAGCAAACTCCAGACACCACAGAGCAAGCTCGTGGAACAGTAACCCCAAAGTGTCAAGCAATTCCCCTCCATTCGTGACCACCAAAGCGGTAAACCCGTTCCACCTAATGTGTGTATCACACCTTCGGAGTACTCTTCCCCAGGTCTGTCATAAAGGAAAATTAAAGAACATTTCACCCTTTGCACATAATACATAAATGTTTTGTAAATATGAATATTAAAATTAATTTATATAAAAAATCTGATGTATTACTTTCACGTTCTCCATCCATTCTTTAACAAATTATTTCTACAAAGGCTTAGGTATTCTTATTCTTTCTTGTAGGTACAAAGGGAATATAGTAGGCTGTAAGTGACAGTCAAACGTTTTAAGAGCTGGTCGCTAAGTCATGGCTCTGTTACACACGCCAAGATATAAACGACCAAATACTGACCTCCCATCTCAGGAAGTGTAACTATTTGAAAATTCAGATCAATAAGGATGAATATCTGGAAAATGATAATATGCAAAAAAATATGTATTTGACATAAATTGTGTGCATTTTTTATGCAGTAAGATTTTGCGTTTCTCTTAGGTTTGCTAATTATCCAAAAATCATTTAAAATGAAGAGGACTTCAGGGTTATTAAAAATAGAAGATATGCATTTAATGTGTTATGAAAATATCGTAAACTACGGTATGCCCCTGAAAATCATTAGAACAAATTTTAAACATCAAACATTTCTGAAAATGCTTAATGTAAATGACAGTTTGGTGTGGGAGGTTTCTTAAAAATTCTCATGTTCAGTTCTCTTCGTTTGTAGGCGCACACACATACACAGAGAGAGAGAGAGAGAGAGGGAGAGAGAGAGAGAGAGTAACACACGCACGCGCTGTCCTTTTTCTAATACTGCTGTTTTTTTTATTCAGGGGGCCTCAAAACATATATTTCCGGAGACATCTCGACATTGAATCTTTGGGTGGAATACAATAATTCCTCTACTTACTATACGTAGTAGAGAAAGTAAAAATGTTTTTTAAAAAAGAGGCAAATCTCACGACAAGCTTTTCTATCATATAAATGGTGTGATGTACTGAATTTATGGATTTGGTTTCATTTAGGTTTATTTTCTTTCTTAGAGCATTTAAATAAAAACTTGTATTACAATTTGTTTCACTTTAAATTATTTCTAAAACATTTATGTTTGGTTTCAGGGAACCTCGAAACATGTATTTCCATAGGAATCTCGGTATCGAATTTGACCACCGCAAAACAGCCTGAAAGATACAGGTTCTTCATTTAATTCCTAACGCAGGAAGCTTTTCGCCTCTCCCGCTACCGGCTGACGTCGTGCGCGCGGCTAGTCGCTACTGGGCCTCTGAAAATCCACATCGCGATCAAGAAATCTGTCATTATGATCGGAGAGTTGGAGTTTGGTGTGCTGTTAGCGCTAGACACATAATCGGTCCAATAGTCCACGAGCAGGTTGTAAATGCAGAGAGGATCCGAAATGACATTTTGACCCCATTTTACCATGAACTGACAGAAGAAGAGAAATCATATGGGTGGTTGTTTCAACAAGATTCTGATACTGCCCATACAGTCCATGAATAAAATTAGGGAAGTGTTTGAAGATAGTGCTGGTGCATGGCCCTCCCCTCTCACTCCCCCGATCTAACAGTGTGGGGTAGTAACCTGAAAGACAAAATTTACAAGACAAATCCTCATACATTGGAAGAACTAAAACAAAATATCAGAAACGAAATCAGAAACATCACAGTGGCCCTACTTAATCAGAATGTGTTCTCCTGAGATAATACTTGTTTAGCCTCGCGAGGGTGTACGATATTTCCAGCATCTTCTGTAAGGTAAGAGTGTTATAGCTACGCTTTCAGGTGCATGGAAATGTGCGCAGACGGGAAAGACTTGATGATTGCTAAATGGGGATTTTTTTTTTTTTTTTGATTGGTGGATATCAGTATCGTTATGAACATGTGTACCTTTGATTTGTGGATTATGAACAGGTGAATTTAATTACATCTATTACAGTCGCGTATAAGCGCTACATTAGCTTGGTCGATCATAAAGTAAATTATCAGTTGCTTTCCAAGCAACAGATTGATGTTTAATCATATTGGCAGGTGATTGTTTTATTTTATGTCCCTTATATGTATTTCAGGGTGGTAAATCTCAACACAAATAGCCACTATTGAACATCTCCTACGTTATGTAAATATAAAAAAGTACAAGCATTAAATGGAAGCCATTATCGTGCTGGTACTAAAAGCCTGTGAAGTAGCATGCCTCTATGATAATTATTACCGACCACTGACGTCACAAAATGCGAGGAAAATGTGTGCTAATTGACTAACGTTGTCACGTAGATAATGCATGTTCTGATAATGTCGTACAAACGGTCACGTCATGGTTCCAACGCGGAAATGGGAGATGTGATTTTAAGCGAATTTTCGTATTCGTTGATATTTCAATAGTGATCTTTTGTAATGCTTCGATTCAAACCAAATCAATAAATTAGTGATTGAATTATATAGTATAAGAGAAAAGTTGCAAATGATTTGTTAACGGTGAAGCCTGGAATGTCATATATAGTGTCCCAAATTGATGTACGCACGCTTTCAAACGCTGTTTCTCAGTACATTTTTGTTGTGTTTTGTTCCTTGAACTTTATTAAGTCCGTGGTTGTTCATAATGTCCCTGCAACAATACACTCCCAAAAGCGACGTACCGTCTGGATTGCTGCCAAGGGAATATCATTGATACCATATTCAATCTGATCCTCCAGCTCCTCCAATCTTTGTGGATTTGTCGCGTACACAGTGTTTTTTGAAATTCCCCAAATGTAAAGCCAGAGGGGTTGAATCGAGAGATCGAGACGGGAACTCCATTGCACTTTCTCTTAGTCCTGTCGATTTTTTTTTTTTTTTTTTTTTTTTTTTTTTTTTTTTTTTTTTTTTTTTTAATTAACGTCCTCCAACATTGTGTCATATCGGACGAATGAATGAAATGAGTGAAATGGTGCTCAAATGAGCCCGAGGTCCATGGAGCTTTAAGTTGCCCGATATTCGTCTTCTCAGGGTAGGGAAAACCTCGGAAAAAAACCTTACCCGGATAACTTACCCTAAGCGAGATTCGAACTCGCGACCTCTTGAACGTGAGGCAGACACGCTAACCATCGCGCTATCGAGGCGGGCAGTCCTGTCGATCTCTCATTGAATACGTGATAGAGAAAATTTCTCACAAGGACATGGGAGTGAGGTGGAGCCCTGTCTTGTTGGAAGCAAACCTCATTTTAGTTCTCAAAGAGATCATTAACAACATATTTACCCTGAAACATATACCCCATAAACGTAGAGAATATAACCTGGAAACGCACCTGTTATTTCTCGATTATGAGAAAGCATTTGACAAGGTATCGAGGATAAAGCTATGGAGTATATTAGGAAAGAAAGGGATACCACTACCTTTAATACCAAACGTGTCTAAAGGAACACAGATCAAAATAAAGCAGCGAGAGCCAGTTCTAACTACAGGTGGAGTGCGACAAGGTTGTCCGCTATCCCCTGCACTTATACATGGACGAGATAATACGATTATGGAAAAATACGACTACTTGTGGAATTAGACTAGAGAAGAGAATTTTAAAAACTATTTTATTTGCAGACGATCAGATCTGGCTAGTCAAAACCGAAGATGAACTTCAAAAGATGGCATATACATTGAACAACATTTTAACGAAGAAAATAAAAACAATGGTACTTAGAGGTGTATACCCAGTGCGTTCCAAGATAGTACTGGACAATAGAATTCTGGAAAAAGTGTCAACTTTCAATTTTCTTGGGTGTAAAATATACATCAGTGAACTAGATATATACGGAAAACTAAACAAATTAATTATATAATTGGAACATTATGGCGGACATTAAAAATAAGGCAAGACAAGAATCGATAATTAAATTGTACAAGTGCAAGGCAATAGCCACAGTCAAATATGGATCTGAAACGTGGACCAATACAAAACAACAATGTTGGAAAATACAATCGGCGGAAATGAGATTCCTGAGATCTATAGCAGGATATTCAAAACTGGATAGAGAGACTAATGTAATTATTCACGAAGAGTTAAAAGTTGAACTAAATAACATAATTAAGACAAACAAAGAAAGCTGGAAGTTACACTTGTCACTCCGGTGACAAAAATAGTGATAGCATGATACCACTATTCCTCGGTACTCGATATCGATACTGATATTGATTTTAGGCACTTCATACTCACTTTAGCAAAGGCGATAGTTGGTTCCCTGATTCATTTTCTTGTAGTAATTCTTTTTATTTTCTTTGCATAAATGCATCTAAGCAACTTTTGTTCATCAGTACACTCCTTTTTACTTTCTCTACTACGTGTAGTAAGTATAGTGCGTTAAGTTGGAGTTTACTCGTGTTTCACACACAAAAATGGCGTACCTCCAACCACCATTGTATGTGGACAGCGATTCTGAAGATGAAGTGCTGGCTCGGTATTTATTTAATAGAAGAAGAGCGAAGAGATTCAGAATCCACAAAGATAACTTCGAGCAGTGGAACGAGGAAGAGTTCCGACAGCGATACAGGATATCAAAAGCTACGACATCCGGCATTTTAGTGGAAATAAGGCATCGAGTCGAATTTACGACAGAAAGGTAGGTTTTCAGCACGTGTATAACATTATACAAGCATAGTTACATATCCCTGATAGTCTTAAAATGAAATAAGATAAACCTACATAACCTTTAGGGGTTATCCTGTAGGAGCCCGTCCTCACGTGGGCGATAAGCAGTTGTTTGTGACTGAGGCATTGTTGTTATGAGGTTCATTTCCTTTAACTCGTTGGTGACGTGTGTATTGCCAACGCTGGAAAATTGAAATCAGCGGAAGTATGTGAATGTTGCCAACCAACTTGTTAACGTTATTTGTTGTTATTTAGAGTTATTGTTTTGAAATTAAGTGATGTGACTTAAGTTCTTGTGCGGTACGGTTGTGGTTTTAATCTGTATTCTACATAGGTACATTTGAAAATGAAAAATTGGACTGAGGAAGAGACTGATATTGTGGCTCATCGAAGCATATAAAATGAAAATTACCACAACAGGCACAAGAGAAGGCGGTAAACCGAGAAGGGATGCTCTCAGGGCACCCGCCTAGTAAGCGGAGGGTCTGTCGTTCAAATCCCAGCTGTGGTATTGAATTGTTAAGTTCTAGTACTACCTCTCAAACATTGCCCACACATGGTTTGTGTTTAAAAATACCAATAGTAAGTTTGTTGGCATAAATAAATAATAAACTTGAACTTGTTGCGCATTTTCACAGATGACTACACTTATCAAAGGTACAACAATCCTTATTTGAGATTGTATAATACAATAATTTTATTACAGATTACGCAGTATTACGCAATAGTGCAACAATAATGAAGTAATTAATAATATTGAGGTTGTGTAATACAGTAATGTTATTACAGATTACGCAGTATTAACAACAACATTTTGTGTTGCGTGGTTGGTAGTTTTAGCGAGTTGTACAATGTTAAGTTGGCAACAGATATTTCTGCCTTGCAGCGCCATCTTCTTCCGCTGTAGGTCAGTGACACAATAGAACTGTCAGTGAACCACGTGACGACGCTCTCCTACAGTTTTGCCCCTTTAGGTATATCTTGATGACCATTAGGTTATGGAAATATAATTCTAAAGTCCCATAAACGCAGTGGATTGATACAAACAATAGGATATTGTGTGCGATTATTTTTACATCCGAACCACGTTTAAACGAATGTAAATGTAATAAACGGAACATGGCAAATTACACATTTTGCGAATAGAAAATACACGGAAAACTGTACAATATGTAGGTACATATAGAAGTTGAAATGCATGCGGAACTTAAGATCTCTTTAACTATTGCATTTTATTCATCGTGGACACGATTTTGCGCTTCTTCAAAGCATTTCAAGGGTCTGAATGACTAGGGAATAAAACAGAAGATATTTTTAGGTTATACAAACCATTATTACAAGCACTGTTTACTTATTTGTGATGTGGTTAACCTAAATGATTGCTTCACCCAAGAGATAGCGTTGTAAACACAGCGAAAGCTTAGTGAAAAATATTACCAACTGCTCGCATGGCATCATAATCCCCAGGGTAACAAACCTACAGGCAAACTGAGTTCGTAATACGGGGCACCGAGCCTAACCATTAGTTAGTGATAACCGTGGCTGGTAACCGCAGATCCTAATGCGCAAATTAATAACCCGGCAACCGTGGGAAACAGTTGAAGTAAGACATCTGTTGTTGGGTGATAAGGGAGTGCAGCTCTTCAGTAAACGTACAAGATAAACCTTTCACTTCTGGCGAGATGAAACGTGATTCAGTTCCTTAAAAATGATGAACGAAGCCATGTGGAAAAACTTCTTGAGCTGAGAAGGACGGTAAACGGTAAGTAAGTGTGTTATTCGTCCAGGAAACTCTGAATGAACTTTTGCTTTCATCTGGAGAATAATTCGTGATACATTTTCAAGTAAGTGTACATAGAGTCCTAACCGCAGAAAATAAACTGTTTGTGTATATGCAATCTATTACAACAAATCTGACGTGTTGCACTCACATGACTTTCTCTACTCTTGTACTAACCATTCTTACAAACTCTTATTCCTATATCTTCTTCGTGTTAGTTAAGATAAACATTTGTACAAATATCTTATTACTTTTTGTAGGTACAAGGGGAACATGGGAATACAGTAGGCTTTGAGCGATAGTTAAATCTTTTTAAGCTTTGAGATTCCGCTCTCTTTGCATGTCTAAGATATAAAAAGTAAATAACGATCTTTCATTTGAGGAATGTTTGTTTGTTTTCCAAAGCTCACAAAAATAAAAAGGAAAATCTCCGAAATGGTTCACTCTACAAAAAACTTTACTTGTATGTTTCAGCAAGATCTACATTATAGTAAGATTTGGTCTATCTCTAACGGTTTACCAGTTATACAAAAGTCGTCCAGAGTAAATACGACTACAGAGGATATAGCCAGAAAATTTAAGACATATATTTCGTTTGTGATTAAAATATCTTAAATATATGGCATTTTAATCAAAATCGTTAGAGCCATTTTCAAGAAAATCAAAACTTTCAAAAGATTTTCAATGTAAAGATGGTTCAGTGTGGAGGATTTTTTTTCCTCGAAAATTTCTGTGTTGCATCAAATTTTCGGGTGGAATACAATACTTCCCCTACTTTACTATACGTAGTAGAGGAAGTAAAAATCCTTGGAAGTCAAATAGGTCACAAATACTTTGTGTAAATATAAAAATTGCATTTGCAACGTTAAAAGAAAATGTACGTAACATAATCACAAAACCAATACATTATGTTTCTACTGCACTGCACGTCTTGAAACTTACCTTGTTTGTAAAGAAGTGTGCATACATAAACAGAATCGGAAAAGAGGTGATTTGGTGATGCGGTAAAAATAGAGAGAGCAAATATCGATTTCATTCCTATCTCCCCTCTACCCCATGCCTTCTCTAAACCAATACCACTGCAGGTTTTCATATTTGGGATAATGGTTCGCGTGCTTTGCACTCACAAAAATTCTTGAAACATTCTGTACTTAAATAGCAAGTTTGATATTTAACCAAGTTTTCGTTTTTGAGTTACGCTCATTACCACGACGCAATATCCTTGGGTAGGCAGTTAGCGTGAAGCAAATACGCAATTGCCTGCTGCACTTGTACGATGGAAACCTAGTTACACAGATATGACAATAGGTACATGGTGCTACTCTTCACACAGTTTGGCCGCCGTGAATAACGTTAATATTTTATACTAGTGGGTATACACATGCAAACATGGCATGCCATGAACTTGAAAATGGTGCATGCATGTGACCTAGATATCTACCTGTACTAAACCTCTACGATCATGTTAGCTTTTATCTTTTGTTTCTTTTCGCAGTGTCACCTGCCTCCTAGCTTTTTGAGTCTGAATGTTAAAAAGAAACATTAAAACACAAAGTGATACAATTTGTGTAAACAGTATCAATAACTAGGTAGTGTTTTCAGAACCGAGGGCCATAAACCGGCCCTCATATAACAATTAACATTTGCGATGTAAGAGCCAGCGCCTTGTCATCTAGAATTTCACATGCAAGCACGGAAGTCAAACTAAACAGTTGCTAGTGCGCATGCGTGGACATTTAATGCTGTTTTTATGCTCTCTACCAAAAATTGGATGTATAGATTTCACCGGAAATATATGTTTTGAGGTCCCCTGGATCCAAAAACAGCATTTTTAGAAAAATAGTCCGTGTGTATGTGTGTGTGTTTGTGTGTGTGATTGTGTGTGTGGTTTGCCTGTATGTGAACATTATAACTAAAAACATCTGATGTATTACAATCACACGACTTTCTCTACTCTTGTACTAACCATTATTACAAACTCTTATTCCTATATCTTCTTCGTGTTAGTTGAGATAAACATTTGTACAAATTATCTTATTGCTTATTTCCTTGTAGGTACAAGGGGAATATTAGAACACAGTAAGCTTTGAGCGAAAGTCAAATCTTTCAAAGCTTTGAGATTCTGTTCTCTTTGCACACTTAACATATAAAAAAATTAACAAGAATGTTCAATTTCACCAAAGTTTTGTTTTCCGAAACTGACACAACTAACAAGGAATACTTCCGACATGGTTCACTCTACAAAAAATGTATTTAGATATAAATTGCGTTTTGACCAAAAATTCAGGTCGAGATTTCACCGGAAATATGTTTTGAGGCCCCCTGAATAAAAAAAAAACTTTTTGGAAAAATGTACGTGTATGTGTCTGTATGCTTGTGGACAGCACAACTCAAAAACGAAAAATCGGTTAAAAACCAAAGTTGATATTTAAGTTTAATGTCTTTCAAGGAAGGCGACTCGAAGACTTTAAAGAAAATTCCTCCACTCTAAACTACCCTTTACATGGAAACTTTTTCGAAAATTTGGATTTTCTTGAAAATGGCTCTAACGATTCTGATTAAAATTGCAGGGGTCTCCGTCTAGGGGATATGTGAATAGCGACCACAAGGTACCCAAGCTGAGCAGAACGTTACTTCCACTTACTGGTGTTTTGCTCCTCACTGTAACTTTTCTATCTGACCTTACCTTGGTCATCTCTTGTTCTCTTCCGACCCCGATGCTATTAGGGTTCCCGAGGGCTAGGGAGTCTTTATTTTCCCAACCTCTCCAATTCTCTAAAATATTAACCCCCAACATGCTGACCTGTCATGGCATGTAATACGTCCTCTGATTGGTAATCAGAGGATATGGTCGGTGAATTTATTTTGATAATTCTCCCGGTCAGGTCGGTGAGACCCGTAAACCAACGACAGGTGTGGTCCTCCAGACATTCTGGGGGTTGTGAGAGAGCGATGTGACCACCAAAACATAAAAATATGGTGCTCTCTAAAAAGCGGTTACTATTACTGCTATTGCTCTCTTCAATATTGGAGAGCAAGAGGATTAATGACTTCACTGTCAGAAATCCAGCATTAGCTAACAACATTTTTTGTACAGTAAGATTTTGTATATCTCTTATGGTTTACGAGTTATTCAAAAGTCATCCATAACAAACAGGACCACATGGGTTACAAGTAGAAAATTCAAAATATATATTTAATTTTTCATAAAAATGTCAAACTTGTGGCATAATAATCAAAATCGTCAGGGCCATGTTTAAGAAAATAAAAATTTTCGAAAAATTTTCCATGTAAAGGGTAGTTTAGGGTGGGGCTATTTTCTTCAAAATCTTCGTGTCGCGTGCATGAAAGACATTCAACTTAAATACCAACTTTGGTTTTTAACCGACTTTTAGTTTTTGAGTAATGCTGTCCACAGACTGGCACACAGACACACACACACACACACGGACCTTTTTCTAAAAATGCTTTTTTTGGATTAAGGGGGCCCGTTCTCTTTGGACACTTCACATATAAAAAAAATGAACAACGATGTTCCATTTCACGAAAGTTTTTAAGTTTTCCGAAACTCACACACATAACAAGGAATATCTCCGACATGGTTCACTGTACAAAAAATGTATTCAGACATAAATTATGTGTTTTAGCACGATCTACATTTTTTGTACAGTAAGGTTTTGTCTATCTCTTATGGTTTACGAGTTATTCAAAAGTCATCCAGAGCAAACAGGACTACATGGGCTATAAGTAGAAAATTCAAAATAAATATTTCGTTTGTCATAAAAATGTCTTAAACTTGTGGCATTTTAATCAAAATCGTCAGGGCCATTTTTAAGAAAATCAAAATTTTCGAAAAATTTTCCATGTAAAGGGTAGTGTAGGATGGGGCTATTTTCTTCAAAATCTTCGTGTCGCATCCTTGAAAGACATTAAACTTAAATACCAACTTTTTTTAACCGACTTTTAGTTTTTGAGTTATGCTGTCCACAGACTGACAGACACACACACGGGCCTTTTTCTAATTTTTTACTTTCTCTACTGGTAAGTAGGGGAAGTGTCGTATTCCACCCAAAAATTCGATGTCGAGATTTCACCGGAAATATTTGTTTTGAGGCCCCCTGAATCCAAAAAAAAAGCATTTTTAGAAAAAGATATTTTGATGACAAATGAAATGTATATCTTGAATGTTCTGCTATAGCCCCTGTAGTCGTATTTACTCTGGACGACTTTTGCATAACTGGTAAACCGTTAGAGATAGACCAAATTATACTGTACAAAAAATGTAGATCTTGCTAAAATACACAACTTATGTCTCAATAAATTGTTTGTAGGGTGAACCATTTCGGAGATATTCCTTGTTATGTGTGTGAGTTTCGGAAAACTTAGAACTTTAGCGAAATGCAACAACGTTGTTCATTTTTTTATATGTTAATCGTGCAAAGAGAACGGAATCTCAAAGGTCAAAAAGATTTGACTATCGCACAAAGTCTAATATATTCTAACATTCCCCTTGCACCTACAAGGACATAAGCAGTAAGATAATTTGTACAAATGTTTATCTCAACTAACACGAAGAAGATATAGGAATAAGAGTTTGTAAGAATGGTTAGTACAAGAGTAGAGAAAGTCATGTGAGTGCAACACAACAATGTGTTAGAATGTTGTGACGCTGGTAACACGACCTGTCTTGTATATGCTCGTGTGAGTACAAAGTGTATCATTTGTCTTGTTTGCTGCAGTAAATACCGCTGGCTCGCGCGCGCCGGCGTGTGGACAGATGACTGTTGGATAAAGTGACTTCTGCACGCATCAAACTGGCCCTGCTCTGATTAATAGTCACTCAGTGCAGCAGCACGCGGCGTCGCGACGTCATGAGATTCTGGCTAGGCGTCGCTCCGCTTCTACTGGCCTCGGCAGGACTAACAGCGCGGCGCACTGACGTCATCCTCGCCTTACAGAGGTACTACCTCTCCGGGTGCGTCTACCTGTTCCAGGAACCCTCCATAGGTAACTAACACTACTATCCTTTCTTACTCACTTTAAAGCCATGTTACTTTACCACAGCGAGGTCCAAAGACGGGAGGTTCTGTTTTCCTCCTTTCACTATACACGAACTTTGCCACACTTTAACCCCTACCGTGCACTATTGTAGTGGCTGTTTGATTATATTTACGTTACGTTTGATTTACGAAATCAGTTTCAAATCTTATGTGATAAACATCTGTTTATTTGTGACTTCTTTGTTACTGCTTACGTTTAAGAAGTCTATCAATATTTCACATATCCTTAGAAGATACACCAAGTGATCGTCGCGTAGGAATACAGACTTTTAATATAGTTCAATTTGGAGAAACTCTGTTCAGAAATATGTTGTTAGGTAATGCTGTATTTCTGACAATGAAATCATTAATCCTCTTGCTCTCCAATATTTTTCACTGATGGATGGGGCACTAGAAGTGGCCGGGCATATTTGAAGGTGGTCTCGATCCATTTCCTCTTGCAGATCACATAGAGGACAGAGTGGTGAAGAATATATCCCAATTCTGTTTAAATGTTTTGCCAGACAATCATGTCCTGTAATCAACCTGAAGGTTGCAACTGCCGTTTTTCCAGGATACTCAGGAATTACTGTTTGGTAGTTCCTATCTTTTATGCTTTGATTTTTCATAGTAATATTTTGCAATAATTTTTTTGAATTCAGAGTTGACTAATCTTTTAGCTGCATAAAATGGTAGATTAACTATAGATTTTTGTACACCGCTGGTACCCTTTTTTGCAAGAAAATCAGCTTTCTCATTACCACTCAGTCCACAGTGAGCTGGTATCCATTGGAAGACTAGGTGTTTTTGAAGTGCTGTTAGATGGGTGAGGATTTTCCAACCTACCTATACTCTCTCTTATACACAGTATTCTTCCAAATATTTATTTCTCTATTTATTTTTTAATCGACATAACCATGTTTCATTTGACAGAAGTATCAGTTCTCCAAAACTCACACAAATTAGGAATATCTTCGAAATGGTTCACTCCGCAAAAAAATTATTTGAACATGATTTGTGTGTTTTAGCAAGAACTACGTTTTTGTACGGTAAGAGTTTGTCTATCTCTTAAGGTTTATGAGTTATTCAAAAGTAATCCATGGTAAACAGGACTACATAGGTTATAGACAGAAAATTCAAACTATACATTTCATTTGTTATGAAAATATTTTAAACATACGTCCCTTTAATCAAATTCGTTAAGAGTCATGTTTAACAAAACCAAAATTTTCGGAAAATTTTCCGTGTAAAGGGTAGTTTAGGGTGGAGCAATTTTCTTCAAAATCTTCGTGTCGCATCCTTGAAAGACATTAAACTTAAATACCAACTTTGGTTTTTAAAGGACTTTTCGTTTTTGAGTTATGCTGTCCACAGACTGACACACACACATACACACACACACACACACACACACACACACACACGGATCTTTGTCTAAAAACGCTTTTTTTATTCAGGGGGCTCCAAAACTAATATTTCCGGTGAAATTTTGACATCGAATTTTTGGGTGGAATACAATACTTCCCCTACTTACCAGTAAAGAAAGTAAAAAATTAGAAAAAGGTCCGTGTGTGTGTCTGTGGACAGCATAACTCAAAAACTAAAAGTCGGTTAAAAAAAAAGTTGGTATTTAAGTTTAATGTCTTTCAAGGATGTGACACGAAGATTTTGAAGAAAATAGCCCCACCCTACACTACCCTTTACTTGTAAAACTTTTCGAAAATTTTCATTTTATTAAAAATGGCCCTGACGATTTTGATTAAAATGCCACAAGTTTAAGACATTTTTATGACAAATAAAATATATATTTTGAATTTTCTACTTACAACCCATGTGGTCCTGTTTGTTATGAATGAATTTTGAATAACTCGTAAACCGTAAGAGATAGACAAAATCTTACTGTACAAAAAATGTAGATCTCGCTAAAACACACAATTTATAATAATTTATCTCTCTCTACTTACTAGAAGAGAAAGTAAAAAAGCAAATAACGTATTCCTATTTGAGAAAAAGATCAGTACTATCAAATTCAAACAAATAATAAAGAATATCTCGGAAATGGTTTACTCAAAAGAAAAAAAAAAGAAGTATTTGGCATACATTGTGTTTTAAAGAGATCCACATTTTTTATTTAATAAGCTTTTGTTTGTCTCTTACTGTTCACCATTTATGCAAAAGTCATCCAAAATGAACAGGTCTTCTGAGAACATTTACAGAAACTTCAAGCTTTGACGGACTTTTGTCCGTTACCGGATACTGTCTGTCTCTTCGACTGAGGAGTGGAGTGGGGAATAGCTCACTGCGTAAAATTTATTGAAATTATTAGGTATGACAACGTTCCTAGCGGGGACTTAGGACTTCGACTTATTATATCGTGACAAAACGACAAAAGCCCGTTCCAAATACTTTTTTCTCACTTCATTTTCTTCCTAAGCTTTTGCACAAATACACAGTTCTCTTCTGCTGACGTTGACACAGTCTATAGTCTTACAGCTCTCAACTGTTTGGTTCTTATAACCTTGACTCAGTCCTTTCAATGTCTTTCTTCACTGAGGTATCTTACATTTTTGTCTCTGACCATTTCGTACAGAGATATTTTAGTTTTGTCGAAAACAAGCTGGCAACACTGCAGATTGTGTGGGTGTCACTTTCACTAGTCCAGTACATAAACACAGTAATGGTACTTCTTGAAAACATGAACACATACCCTATCTTGTCCTTCCGTGTTTACTGTGCGAGTGTAGCCAATCACAAGCGTTAGCAAACGAAATATTACATAAGCGAAAGTGCCCGACCTGTTTACATCCAGAAACTAGGTCAATTCCCTGACCAAGCGCGTCAGTAAGTGACCTTGATTACAGCGTGCAATCATGTGTCTACAGCCCAGTGAAAAAAACAGCACTGCCGGTTCATAGTTCATTGGCTCACTCTGTATCTAGATATTAACTTCATGTTTCAGATCTTGGTGTTGGAAGTGAGTTCTACAAGATACAGAAGGCATTGTCCGGCCGCCACGTCCAGACAAAGATACTGATCCTGAACACGAGTACTGTACTTTCAGTGAACGAGCTCAGATGCAACCGGAACCTACCACTAGCCGTCTTCCTGAGGGCAACTCCGGCCGTCCAGCGGGTACTCGAACAGGTAACTGCAGCTTTTTTAAGTAATAGTCAAATGTAGTACACAATCAAATGTATTAAAACCTACTGAAACTTCCTTGCTGTGAAAAACCGAATCACCGTTGACATCGATTGTTTTAAACACTTTTAACCGACACTGTGAACAGCACACCAATAAAATGACGTCGTTTTCCGCTCAAGGCATGCAGGAGTCGGTGCGCATGCGCGTTTCAATGTTCGCGCGAAATTGGGACCTTAACTTTGCGAATTAACTCTTATATTCAAATTAACTTCATTATTTTACCTATGTCTTAAGACAGTTATCCGCAAACTGGCATTTGCGATTGCCAGCCTCTGCAAGTTCAGGGGAAGAAAGTCGACGCAGTGTGAATTACTACAACAAAGAATGTAATGGCAGCCTCTAAAGTCTAAACCATTAAAATGTAATGCAAATAATAATTATTATAATAGTACCAAGGTCTAATTGGCATAGAAATGCTTAAACGTCTACAAATTTCAAAGTATAGACGCCTCAGATTGCTTTCAATATTAATGCCAACATTTATAGTTATGTGAACAGTTTTTTTCACACACCACAACCTACTCAGTTTACTGTAGATACTGCATATATTGCTCTACTTTCCCCTTCATCTTTCCTAATGACGTCATAGTTCCTATTTTGTGGCCCTCTGTCTTAAGAACTCACTATCTCACTTTTCTGTTGCAGCATATAAAATCAACATTGCTCTTAAAGAATTTATTATAATTTTTTCGCAGCTTGGCTTTAGAGTCTGTGCTATAGAAAATAACAGATTGGAGTCCTGCAAACCGTTCAGCAACACATTTTACATTGTTGTGTATGAATAACGCTTTTCTCTTGAGCTTGTTTTCCTTTGGCACTGTTCTGCGCATGTACTAATCGACGCTGTTATAATGTCAACTGTTTGATGCCTGAGATTGTAGGTGTCAGACTTGTCCAAACTCTCTGGACCGACGTGGCTGATATTCCTGAACGAGGAAGAGACTGTCTTGGAAGATTTCTTCAGGAAAGTATACGTGCCGTTCGACTGCGAGTTGCTTGTGGCGACCCCCAGGTACCAGGGGTTCAGGATCCGGGAGGTGTATCGTAATGCAAAAGAACTGCCCCTGAGACAAGAGATGTTCGCCTTGTGCTGCCCTCTGGACCGCCATGTTCCTGCCCTGTACCAGAGGCGCACAGACCTCCAAGGACTCGTCATAAAGAGCGCTTGTTTAGATGTAAGTATTCAGTCTCCCAACTTTCACTATAAAACCTGAGAGAATTTACAATATAATACTCTTTGCTAAGAACAAATGATAACAGATGTTACTTAGTTAAGGGGAAGACGTAATAAAGCTGAATAGATTAAAGTCTCAAGAATGGAAGCCTAGGCAGATTTAAATGAGTGATAAGGTTACAATTGTTGTTTGTACGAAGCCATAGTGATTCCGCGGGCTGATTCCTATCTTACCATGACGTGCTCTAAAGTTGACCAATGGAAATCGCTTCCTTCATGTTGCTCACGCAAAACAAATGCAACGCAACACACACTCGTCTTGAGCCGAGAGTACACGTGCAATTTCTGAGTTGTACGTAAGCTAGCGCGTATACATAATTCGGCGGTTGCTAAAGGTGTTATAACTTTGTAGTTGAAGTTACAAAGTTACGTTCTATTTAAATATCGTCGGCAGTTCTCTACAAATCTGGAAATTTACAAATAAAGTGATATGTTGGTTGATTCTTCGTTTGGTTCCATTCCTACCACAACTCACGCATACCCTGTAGATTAGGACCTCTTGCTAGAGCTAGTCCGGACACCAAACACGAGACCTTATAGGTCTTAAAGGCGACGTCTTCGACGGAGAGGAACGTTTGCGTCAACTTATAAAACAATTTCTTCCAATTGAGAAACCATGGTCAAATCATAACTTACATGAATAATTATTAAGTTGCTGATACTTCAATAAGCAAAATGTTTCAATAATTATTTTCCTCTTTAGCTAAATGTTTCTCCTTTAAAATTAAGCTGAGATATTCTCACATTTACTCTGTACGTTGTTTGATTCCGTGCGCATAAGAGGCAGCATTCTTTACAGTGTCGCTACCCGGTATTTCGTGGGCTACGGTCCTTGAAGAGGCAAATACCGAAATGGTCACTGTGCTGATTACTCTGTGACCAAACTCGTCAGCAATAGCACACAAGAAGTCCAATGTGGTCCCATCGTGTTTAAACATACCATATGTTTGTTCTTCATTAGTGAATTGAGTTAAAAACTGTTCCAAAATTACTCTTTGGTGTCGTAATGGCTTCGTGAAAGCAAACAGAAGTCAGGGCACGCCATATGCTGACCTTGCGCATGATTCTCTGGTTTACTGTTCCCAGTAGTGATTATTCTGTGTGTCTGTTGACATGAAACCACGCCTGGTCACTAAATAACACTACTTGCAGGTTTATCAGACCGACACGCACAGACTCACGAAACCTTATACTAGTCCTAGATGCTAGCCGACTCTAAATGTTTTCCGATGGACGAGAGGGTGTATGGGCAAGTATGAAGAATTGTCTTATGAGTTAGTTGCGCCTGGTGTGCCTGGCTTTCATGTATTGGACGGGGTGCAAACAAGAACCTAAACACTCAATTTTATTTTATACAAACAAAAGAAATCAGTACATTCTTTTCTGCACGTATTTAAACAATATTGCTTTTTGTGGTAGTGTTAATGACATTTAAGAAACATGTTTAAACAATTATTTAAACAAATATAATTCATGCAACACATTTATCGTTAACATAATAACAATAACAATAATGTATTGATATACAACGTAATATTATGTTTGTACTCACCAGAATCCCCCGGTGACGACCTTGAGGCGCACAAGGAAGGGCTACGAGGTTGATGGATACATCGGCCAAGTGTGGAAGGTCCTGGAGAAAACAATGAACTTCAGGTAACTTTCAACCAATCAGAGTGGAAAGAGACTAGTTGTATTGCTAACAAGAAATATCCCAAATATACACAATATTGAAATTAAGAAGCAAGACAAAGTACAACCGTTCAATTATTTTGAACCCATTCAAAAAATTAACTACAGATCCACAATACAGTTCTCGGACTTTGCACTAATGAAATCATTCTAGTATTTCCTAACGGGTTCCAAAAGAAAGGCTTGCAATTTAACGAGGGACAATGAGTTTTGGAAATTATTATTTTTTATCAAATTTGCCCCATATTTTCAGAGTTTTTGAAGAGATTGTGATCAATAGTTATAATTATTTTAATAATTTTGTAAAATGCATTAATTATACATATTTAAGGAGCCCTTCAGAACTAAACATTTAAATAACTTCCCCGAAGCTGTTTCAGTACACACTATATGGCGATATAAAAACATTGTATAATAATGTTCTGTCATAATTTTAAGTCTAGCAAAAAGATATACATCTACAGGTTGCCATTAAAATTATTTTTCCGTTCTTAACGCTTCGATAGAGTTTTTGTGTCATTAATGCACTGATTTTTATGCTCGTAGCAAGTTTTATGAAAAATATAGATGTTAAGGGACACTGGGAGTGAAATTTTGGTCAAAAATGTCAAAAAGTCGAACATTATTTTTACCTAAAAATGTTCCTGGGACACCTGTACATTTGGATCAGCTAACATTTTTCATATCCCCCACTCCATGTGTTCATTACGGCCCTTTCAAATAGCGCTCTTCCCTTAACGTACACAGGATGCTCCTATATAAAAGCCTGTTTTTCTCAAAACTACATTTCTGCACATTCCAAAAGAAGGTCGCGCCTGAGTTTTGCTTCAAATTCAATGAAAATTTCCAAAAGTATTCTTAAATAGCAGCTAAACAAAACTATGATTCAATATTGATGTTATCATTAACATGAATTCCAAAAACATTTTTTAGTATGAAAAAAATTAATAATTTTTAAGATTAAATTTTGTTTGTTATTAAAAAAATATGTACAGCATAATCAGCAAACGTATTTGAAATATCTCTTCATAAAACTGTTACCCATGTTTTAGAGTATCAGTTCTGCCAATATAAATGAATTTTGAAAAGTCAATAGACACGAGCTCTATTTTGAAAATGTGCCTATTAAATTCATAAAATAATGTATATATCATAAACAAATTATCCAATTTTAATGAAATTTTGTATACCTCCTATACTTATATAAATACAAACACAGTAAAAATTTCAGAAAAATCTATCTGGAAATGTGGAACTTTCAAATTTCACTCCCAGTGTCCCTTAACATATATACTATTTTTTTTCCTTTTAGACGCTTTTCATGAACTTTTTCCAAACTTTGCAGCCAATAGATGCACATTTATGTACCAATCAATGCTAATGCTACTTTTATCTCCTAATGCTATAACGGCAATATGGTCCATTTTAGAAAAAAGGAAGTAGCAACCATTTTCTTCCCAGCACTTGAAAACGTCCCACTTTTTTTCCATTTAGTTTCTGTTCTCAAGACTTATTTTTCACGGTTATAACAACAAATTCGAGATTCATCACCAGTAAAGATATTGCACACCAAATTTCAAGTGCCATCTTGGAAGTTTTCCAGAGTTTTTCTGCACCAATCAATGTTTTTGATCGTGATTCGGTTTATGCGGAATCCATCGACAACAAAGTTTTCTTACGTCTAACTGTTGATGTAAATGTATTGTATTTGACACATACCAATGCCCAATGTCTCCTGAATAAGTTGATAAGATGTCCATGGATCTTCTTCAAGCTTTGCTCAAACAGTGACAGTACTTTCATCAGTAACATCAAGTTCATTTGTGACCAATAAAAATGATGATAATTAGCTATAAGCCCTCTAAAACATCTATGTTAAAATGCAATGCAACAGAGGCAACAAGAAATCGTGCTTCACTTGTTCCCATGGCAACAAGAATAACAACGAATATTTTTCGGAGACGAACGTTTGAAATCCTGAATTTGTGAACAAAAAGGACTAGATAGGACTTCAAATAGACAAAGAGGGTTTTATTACCCTAACCCAGTGTTGTTGCAGCTATTTTGCTTTGTGAGGATACAAAACAGGTATTAAAAGAATGATATTTTATTATTTGGATTTGATTAATTGTGCAATGAAGACATTGCTGATAATGCATCGTTCTGCAGTAAAACCTGACATAACCCAACAATTAATTCTTCTGTACGTACATGCCCTGAGATACACCAAATAAAAATAAGGAGCCGAGGTAGCTAGCGGAGCAGCGAGATCAGAGTAAATCGAACAAACTACCGCCGATCAACTGGTAAAACATTTTGTTTTAGAAACATGACATTCTAGATATGACCAATGTCATATGAAGGGGAATTACTGTTTCAGCACGCTGACCTTGCCTGCTAAGGACAACGCATGGGGAGTGAAGGGGGAGAACGGATCCTGGGACGGCATGATTGGCATGATATTACGTCACGAGGTGCAGATGGGTCCCACAGCCACCGTCATGACCATTAGTCGCCTCAAAGTCGTGGACTTCACCATACCGCTGCTCTTCTTCAAGTTAGTTCATCACAAAACATTCCTTGCTATCATTTGTATACCTCACATGTCTATGGTCATGGTGTAAACTTCCAAAAGGCTACTGAAGGGTTTGAGGTTTTCAAATCACCCATAGCTACTGCGATTAGTTAGAACACAAAAGAAATATATTGTCTACAGTCCGGTGCACGGAAATGTGCCGATGCTGTTAGTGTCTTTTAGTGTGTTCATTTATTTAATGTTGGCGGAACCTTTTAACTCTCTCTACTGCGTATAGTAAACTAGAAGAACTATTGTATTCCACCGAAAATTTTGATGTCGAAATTTCACCGGAAATATATGTTTTGAGGCCCCCTGAATCGAAAAAAAAGCATTTTTTTTAAAAGAAAGTACCGTGTTTGTGTCCGTCTGTAGGTCGGTGCAGAGCATAACTCAAAAACGAAAAGTCGGTTACACTGGGTTTGATTTTGGTCTCTTGCAGGGAATTTTGCTTCAGAAAGAATGTGAGTTGGCTGTGCTGAAATGAATTCAATATATCGAACTGAAATGCCGCGAATCTGACAAGTTTTTCTTCCAAACAGAGAAATGCAGTCAGTGTTCTGTAATTCTGTAATCTTGCCAGGTTATTTCAGTGTTCCAGTTATATATTAGCTAGTTAATATGTTTTAAGTTATTCGTTAGTCTATAGTAAAGCCGTACCAAGCAGATATTGTATATATTTTTTGTATAAATTTCGAAAGTGCGTAGTGTAGAGGTTAGCTAAGATCAATAAATTTCTAAATTTTGTGAACAATGCGAAGGTGAAACGAAAGTTTTGGTATTAAGAAACAAAGAATAAAGCTTACAATTCTCAAAAACTGTTACTGAGGCCAAGAACAAAGTAACTAAGGGCCCAACATACGATGCTGGGGAATTGAATTTAGTTAATGTGCGAAAATATATTGTTAAACTTTAAAATCCATTTTTCTCAATTCCTTTTTACTTTCTCTTCTGGTAAGTAGGGGAAGTATTGTATTCCACCCAAAAATTCGATGTCGAGATTTCACCGGAAATATATGTTTTGAGGCCCCCTGAATCCAAAAAAAGCATTTTTAGAAAAAGGTCCGTGTGTGTGTGTCTGTGTGTCTGTCAGTCTGTGGACAGCATAACTCAAAAACGAAAAGTCGGTTAAAAACCAAAGTTGGTATTTAAGTTTAATGTCTGTCAAGGATGGCACACGAAGATTTTGAAGAAAATAGCCCCACCCTAAAGTACATGGAAGATTTTTCGAAAATTTTTATTTTCTTGAAAATAGCTCTAACGATTTTGATTAAAATGCCATATGTTTGAGATATTTGTATGACAAATGAAATGTATATCTTGAATTTTCTGGCTATAGCCCCTGTAGTCGTATTTACTCTGGACGACTTTTGAATAACTGATAAACCGTTAGAGATAGACCAAGTCATACTATACAAAAAATGTAGATCTTGCTAAAATACACAATTTATGTCTCAGTAAATTTTCTTGTAGGGTGAACCATTTCGGAGATATTCCTTGTTATGTGTGTGAGTTTCGGAAAACTTAGAACTTTAGCGAAATGCAACAACGTTGTTCATTTTTTTATATGTTAATCGTGCAAAGAGAACGGAATCTCAAAGGTCTAAAAGATTTGACTGTCGCACAAAGCCTTCTGTATTTTAATATTCCTTTTACACCTACAAGGAAATAAAGAGTAAGATAATTTGTACAAATGTTTATCTCAACTAACACAAAGGATATATAGTAATAAATTTTGTAAGAATGGTTAGTACAAGAGTAGAGAAAGTCATGTGAGTGCAGCACATCAGATTTTTTCCAGAATTTTTCACTATTCAAAATGCTCCTTGGACCCTAGTTTATAACTTATTAACTTGAAATTTTCAAGGGAGTTTCAGAGATTAAAATATTAAAATTTTTCATGCTCTGGTTAAAAAAATATTAAATAATTAAGCTGAATATATTTCATAACTCGTACTGAAAAAACTGAAAATATCATTAAACTATACAAAACACTTTTTTCTCTCTTAAACTAATAAAATCTCTGCAATGGCGATGACAATTTCTTTACGTCTATATTCTGAGTTCAAATTAAAAATATTGGAAGACACAATAAACTTTAAGGTCCAAGAGTCATTGTATATAAAAAGTGATTTATTATTAATAATTTAAACACGCTTTGACATAAAATATTGAAATTTTGTGTACAGTATATATTTTATGTTCTGAGGGTGTGGAAAAGATTCAAAGCAATCGGGAGAAAACTGGATTTTTTAATTTTCATAGATGGTGCACCATTATAACGTACTTTAATGTCTTGTTCAGTTTCAGGGTGTTCATCAAGCAGTCGGAGTACAACCAGCTGGACTGGTGCAAGTATTTAACGCCCTTTTCTAACCGTCTCTGGCTAGCACTGCTCTTCGCCATATTGACAGTAGCCACCATATTGATCTTCCTCTACCAGGTGGGACGCTACCATGGAATCATCATCCCTAAAGGGCGCTACTACTCCTACGACGCCTTCTTCTACGCCTACGCAGCCTTCTGCCAGCAAGGCAAGTTGTCACTGGATTCTTAGGGAGGGACATACCAAAGTTATAGGCTCATTAAAATATATGGTAACCCATTCGCGGGCCTCTTCACTGCGCGGAAGAACTGAGAGTCGCCGGGGAAATAGTCCGGCAACGGCCGACCTCTCAATATCTCTTATTGATTCATTAAGCATACGAATGACTTAAATGAAAATCGAGAGAAAAACTCTTATTTTAATTCTATAAAACATCTCAAACCTTCATGAATGTGAACAAAGCATAATTTGCTTCTGGACGCATTTTTAAGTGCCCTACTGCATGATTAAATGTCGCGTGCGTTTTAATATGAGCTAATCTTTCATCGCTGTTTTGTTGCTACTGATATTTTAAACATTTTTTTCTTCCTGTGAAATATTGCAGTAATGAAATTTGCTACCCATGTTCACAGAGATATAAAAAGAAACATCTTAGGTTATACTGTCAGATGTACCTAAGCATGTATTTTTAATTCCCAAACACAAAAAGTACAACTTTAAGCAAAGAAAACCATATTTGTAAATTTAAAACATCTTGAAGCCTAAACTGAAGACAGAGAAACCCAGTGACGTTTTAAAAAGTAGAAGTGTTTTGAACCTAGGTTAAAATATTCGACCGACATTTAATACTTTTTGTCGCCAAGAATTAGTTTTTTTTAATAACAATAAACTTTATTACAGTAATGGAATGAAAACAGACGCAAGATTTGCTTCAACATAAAGCTAGTGAGATGGAATGAGGTTCACATTCAGATGGTCCTAGACTCAATTCCCAGTGATTGCTCGCTCTAATAAACTTTTTTCGTGGTGTCAGTGGGTCGGTACGTTTCAGCTGGGCGGTGCTGATGCGTTTTATGAGGGATTTCCCCCTGACGGTCAGACCATTGATGGACCCCGCTCATTCTGGAATGGTTAGGCACCCCGTCCACGCTTGCTCAAGCCATCTCCAGGTCCCTACTTCCTAGGGGTCGTGTTCTGAGCTACAAAGAGCCTTTGTGCGGTTGTTTCTGGGGCCCGTACCTTTACCCTCTACTTCACCACAAGTGGTATTACAATAATCACGTGTTGGTGTCTTTCCTGACAGATCACTCGCTGCATGTGCAATCTCTGCCCGTGCGAATGACGTTCTTTGCAACATACCTGGCAGCCGTGATCGTCCTGGGAGCATACTCCGGAGCACTGGTGTCGTCCCTAGCAGTAAACAAACCTGAACTGCCCTTCACCAGTCTACAAGGGCTCACTCGGAACGGTAAATACGAGCTTGGTGTGCCCAAGAGGTCAGCGATTCACAACATGTTCATGGTAAGTCCAATGCATTTTTACACGTATAGTAAGTAAGTATAGTAAGTATAGTAAGTAGAGGAACTGTGTTGTACTGCGCCAAAAATTCCATGTCGAGATTTCACCGGAAATATATGTTTTGAGGTCCCATGAAGAAGAAGAAGAAGAAGAAGAAGAAGAAGAAGAAGAAGAAGAAGGGAAAGTTAGGGAGAGCTAAAATGAATTCTACAATGGGGTAGCAAACTTGAACATAGACAATAGTGTCACTTCCTAGTATTGTGTTAGGATGCTGCATGAATTTTCAGTCAGAATAGCATATATACACTGACGTGCATGTTCTAATATTGCACGATATGGAATACAGTAGCAATCTGTTTACAATTTAAGATCGAATAAATGTATTTTCAAAGAAAAAAACAATTTTAATACAATAACGAGAAGCATTATGTTCTATGGAGCTGATGTGTGGGCTTTGAATTCACAACTGAAAAAAAAATGCTAGTTGCGAAAATACATTATGGAGACGCTCTGCAAGAATATCCAGGAAAGAAACAAAAACTAGAAATTCACTATATGGAACGAGACTAAAAGGGTGGTAATTAAGACGCAAGTATAATGTAGATTTTCATACAAGCGTCTTAATTACCATTATCTTTAAGTTTCACTCACCAGGGACAATGACCTATATATTCCATCAGCTGATATTTGGAGTTCTGCGCAGGCGCTAAACGATCAGCACGTCACAGCTGCATGATGAAAATGATAACCTTGGAATGCTACGTAACACTGAAAAAAAATAGAAGGCAAATTGAATATATTGATTTTCAGATGCAATTTTATTTCAGTAGTGCAATATTCTTGGAAGTTGATGCTGTATTGAGGTTAATTTGTGTAAGTTGCATCTCATCTTACTTAAGTGGAGTAAGTTGCATCTCACTGTCAGTAGTGTCCGACACTTGAGTGTTTTCTAAACTCGCCCTAGTTCGTTTCGAGAATTAATCGATATTGCGTTTTGTCATTGCTGCAGGGGAATTCTCTGATTGGTGGAACACCTGTCCTTTAATGAAAACTGAATTGTCTCATTGGATGAAGACCAGTGCTTTAATGAAAGTTTGAACTTAAGGAAGTCCTTTAAAAGATCGCTATCAGACTTATAATTAATAAATTTGGGCATGATCAAGCATAAAATAGTTTAAGTGATTAGTTAATCAAGAATGTGAAGAGAGTGGTGGAATAAATAACTGGTAAAGATCTGAACTCGCTGTAGGAATATAGTTGGGTAATAAACGTTCATCTATAGTAGATGCACTTGAAATCGATAACGTCGAACCGAGGTCAACTGGGTAAGAAGTCAACAGACAAGATTTTTCCTTCAGGGATATTCGTAATTATACTCTATGAGAAAATAATGTAATAGTGCATATTTTGCATGATCTCTGCTGCTTGGAGTCACCAAGCGCAACTTCCAGTAACCCCTGACTGCGTAGGCAACTTCTCCGGCACACGTGTTGAGAAGCTATCTGCTGTGTAGGAGACAACTAGCACGCCCTGAAACAAGAACTGCTATTCTTCCCAGATTCAAAGAACTCGTATATTACATAGACAAAACCGCCGCCGAGATTCGGAAAAGACAAAAAAGAGTGTGAATCAGCAAGCCAACAGACAGACACAAAAACACTGCTCACTTTTCTCTACCTCTTCTTCAGTGCATTCGCTTTGACTGAAATTAAACCACCTTTAAGTTTCATTTTTTTCTGGATTTTTACACATTTTCACTTTTTCTACCACATATAATATGTAGAACAATTCGATGTCGAAATTTCACCCAAATTATATTTTTGCGGCCCCCTTAATAAAAATAAAAACATTTTTAGAAAAAAGTCCGTGTGTGTCTGTGAATAGCTCGAAAACGAAAAGTCGGTTAAAAACCAAAGTTGGTATTTAAGTTTAATATCTTCCAAGGATGCGACACGAAGATTATGAAGAATATTTCTCCACCCAAAACAACCCTTTACATGGAAAATTTGTCAAAACTTGATTTTCTTGAAAATGGCTCTAAAGGTTTTGATTAAAATGCCACATGTTTAACATTTTTATGGGAAATGAAATATATATCTTGAGAGGTAGAATTGGAAATTAAAAAGTCAATGCCACAACTGGGATTTGAACCACAGACCTTCCGCTTACCGGGCGGCTGCTCTACCACTGAGCTATTGTGACAAACTGCCAGAATGGCATTAAATTCTCAAGCCAGTTCGTATTTCTCCTGGTAAACCACAAAGGCAGTCTCACATCAGAGACAATTACCCCAATGGTGACTTACTATTGTAAGTACTTTATATCCCAGGATTAAATAATCTTCAGATGGTAATTATTATTTATTTATGCCAACAAACCTACTGTTGGTGTTTTTAAACACACAATCCGTTGTGTTGAATTTTTAAGTTCCAGTTCTACCTCTCAAACTTTGCCCACACACGGCTTGTGTGTTTAAAAACACCACCAGTAAGTTTGTTGGCATAAATAAATAATATATTTTCAATTTTCTGGCTATAGCCTATATAATCCTGTTTACTCTTGATTACTTATGCTTAACTCGTACATAGTAAGACATAGACCAAATCTTACTGTACAAAAATGTAGATCTTGTTAAAACTCACTATTTATGTCCAAATAATTTTTTGTAAAGTGAACCATTTCGGAGGTATTCCTTGTTATTTGTGTGACTTTTGGAATATTTAAATTTTCGTCAAATGGAAGATCGTTACTCATTTTTTATATGTTAGCCGTGCAAAGAGAACGTAATCTCGAAGCTTTAAAAGATTTGACTATCGCTCAAAGTCTACTGTATTCTAATATTCCTCTTGCACCTACAAGGAAATAAGCAATAAGATAATTTGTACAAATGTTTATCTCAACTAACACGAAGAAGATATAGGAATAAGAGTTTGTAAGAATGGTTAGTACAAGAGTAGAGAAAGTCATGTGAGTGCAACACATGAGTTTTTAGAAATGTCTTTATTAGATTTGAAGAATTCCAAAATATATATATATATATTTCCGGTGAAACCTCGATATCGGATTTTCGAGTGGAATACAATAATTCTATACTTGCTCTTGTACGAGACAAAGTAAAATAAATTAATTGAATACACATATGCACTATGTGAGTGGATTATGCGATTCTTGTGAGGTTTAATAACCTTGTGAAGTGAGTAAGTGAATGATTGGGGTTTAAGGGCCCGTCGACAGCTAGGCCATTAGAGCCCCTAATCTTGTGAATGTGTTTCCAGGAAGCGAAAGACGGAATCCTAAGGGAGCTGTACCAGAGGTTCATGGACCAGAATCCAGTGGACCAACCTTCCAATGACCTCAATGGCATGATCAGGGTGTGCGAGTCCAAACACTATGCCTTCATTGGACCTCTAGAGTTCACTCTGAGCCAGCTGAAGAAGGTCAAATGTACCGTGACCATGTTACCAGAGGTGTTCACCAGGTCAAGTGTCGGCATGGTGGTAGCCAAGGGAAATCCGTACATAGGGCTACTCAACCACAAGTGAGTATATACACCAGCGATGTCCAACCTTGTCTCTCTGGGGACGCTTACGTAATAAGGCGCTATCTTTCAGCCAGAGGGCGACTCAGCTCTTACGTGTCGAAACACAGTCAGATAGCCAGTATCAGTAACAGACACAAACACGCGATTCCATGGCAGTTTAAAGTCATAACTTGAATTTTCTGGGAATGTTCTCAGACGACCTCTTCATTCTGGATGACTTTTGCATAAATGGTAAATAAGAGACAAGATACTCCTTATTGTTTGTGTGAATTTGCCAATACTTATATTTTGTCAAATAGGAATATGTTATTTATTTTTTTATCTCTTGGTATTGCAAGGAGATCGGGATTTCAAAGGCACTGTATAGCAACCAGCTCTTAAAACATTTCACTATATCTGAAAGTCTACAGGATGGAAGTGAAATAATCCGCCAGACTGAAGGAGGTGAGAGAGTGGATGTAAATTAACAAAAAATTCCAGTAACTTTGTTTAATTAAATGCGCCGTTAAATAGATAATCGCGATTAAATCGGGTACTCAGCTTCTATGGGCAGATCAATGAACTAATCTAATGCTCTATAAAAACCATTTATGTAAATAACGTTAGCTATGTATTGAATTCGATGTTTTGTTGCGCTGCGCCAGACATCGGATAATTACGTGAAAAAGTAGTGGCATCTACATTTTTATAGTAAGATTTGGTTTATGGTTTACCAGTTATGCAAAAGTCATCCAGAGTAAACAGGACTATATAGGCAATAGACAGAAAATTCAAAATATACATTTCATTTGCTATAAAAATATCTTAAACATACGGCATGTTAATTAAAATCATTGGAGCTGTTTTTGAGCAAATTAAAACTTTGGAGAAATTTTCCGTGTAAAGGGTACTTTAGAGTGGAAGAATTTTGTTCAAAATCTTTGTATTGCATCCTTTGGTTTTTAAGTGACTTTTCGTTTATACTTTCTCTACTGGTAAGTAGGGGAAGTATTGTACTCCACCCAAAAATTCAATGTCGAGATTTCACCGGAAATATATGTTTTGAGGCCCCCTGAATCCATAAAAAGCATTTTTAGAAAAAGGTCCGTGTGTGTGTCTGTGTGTCAGTCTGTCAGTCTGTGGACAGCATAACTCAAAAATGAAAGGTCGGTTAAAAACTAAAGTTGGTATTTAAGTTTAATGTCTTTCAAGGATGCGACACGAAGATTTTGAAAAAAAAAACCCACCCTAAACTACCCTTTACATGGAAACTTTTTCGAAAATTTTAATTTTCTTGAAAATGGCTCTAACGATTTTGATTAAAATGTCATATGTTTGAGATATTTTTATGGTAAATTAAATGCATATCTTGAATTTTTTTGTCTATAGCCCCTGTAGTCGTATTTACTCTGGACGACTTTTGCATAACTGTTAAACTGTTAGAGATAGACCAAATCATACTCCACAAAAAATGGAGATCTTGCTAAAATACACAATTTATGTCTCAATAAATTTTCTTGTAGGGTGAACCATTTCCGATATATTCCTTGTTATGTGTGTGAGTTCGGAGAACTTAAAACTTTCGCGAAATGGATCATCGTTGTTCATTTTTTCATATGTTAATCGTGCAAAGAGAACGCAATCTCAAAGCTTTAAAAGATTTTACTATCGCACAAAGGCTACTGTATTCTAATATTCCCCTTGTACCTACAAGGAAATAAGCAATAAGATAATTTGTACAAATGTTTATCTCGGCTAACACGAAGAAGATATAGGAATAAGAGCTTGTAATAATGATTAGTACAAGAGTAGAGAAAGTCATGTGAGTGTAGCACGTCAGATTTTTTAGTTACGCTGTTCACAGACTCACACGGGTCTTCTTCTAAAATGCTGATTTTTTGGACTTACAGGGAATCAAAACATATACTTCTGGTGAAATCTCTACATGAAATTTGTGGGTCGTCTACAATACTTCCGCTACTTACTATACGTAGTAGAGAAAGTAAAAATGTTGTCGATTCTGAAACAGTATGCAGGGAATCAGGTTTGTTTAATTGGCGAGTGATATACTAAGCGTGTTCAGGAAAACGTGCCTCGGCGAAACCCGCACACTTCTTTCAGATAATGATATGGTCCACTGTGTCAAACAAACAAAGCCGGCTTATAATTACGGACCCAGGTTAGCACGACACAGAGCATGTCCAAGGTCAGTCACTAATGCTCTCAACTACACCTTAAGCATATGTAGCTATGACTGAATATCTGAAATTCTGAACAACTAACCTTAGCTTTTTTACTTTCTCTGTTACGTATAGTCAGTAGCGGAAGTAATGTATTGCACCCAAAAATTCAATGTAGAGTTTTCACCGAAAATATAAATTTAAAAAATCTGACGTGTTTCACTCACATGACTTTCTCTACGAGAAAATGTTACGACTGCCAAACTCTAAATGGACAGAAGAGAACCTCCCCCCTTCAATCCTTAAAACTCATAGTAGTTTCCTAGAAAAGGTAACACAGATTAAATCCAAATTGAACATTCCTAACACCAGAGAAAATTTACTTATAAGAGAAAATCCATTGGAATTATTGCAACCTACCTTCAGTTTGGAATTAATAGAGGAAATAAGTAAATCAGACACACCAAAAGAAATACAAAAACTTCTAGCTCTGGAAACAATCAATACTAGGTATCCCACAGAAGAATGGCTGCACATATATACTGATGGATCCTCGAAGGAAAACCTTACTGGAGCTGGAGTTACGTGTTCACATTTTTCCTTTTATCATTCTGTTGGCAGAGACACAACAAATTATGATGGAGAAATAGAGGCTATATACATTGCTCTCCGACAATTATTAAATCTTCCCTTAAATAAATTTAGCAAGGCAGTAATTCTTTCAGATTCTAAAGCTGCAATTCAGGGAATATGTTCAAATACTACAAAGAAGTCAACAAAAATTAGAGAATGCTACAAAATTTTAACACAACTCCAAAAAGTTAATAAGACTGTTCATCTCCAATGGATTCCAGCACACTGTGGAGTCATGGGGAACGAAGCTGCAGACTCACTTGCAAAGAAAGGCACAACAATAAAACAAAAGTCTAAATTCAGTTTCTCATATTCCTCAATAAAACGCTTGATCATTAAAAATTTGTCTCATTCATACCTACAAGAAATAGAAACAAATGCCAAAGATAAAAAATGGATTACACTACTTTCCAACCCAGATATAATCCCCCAGAGACCAAGGAAAACAGCGGTTGCAGCCTTCCGACTATTGACAAATCACGACTGCTTAGCAAGTCATCTCTACAGAATAGGTATCTCATCCCTCACCAATATGTGTCCTGTGTAACGATCCAGCAGAAATGAATGAAGAACACTTGAAGACCTGTGAAGCATTAAGATCAGAAGAAAGTACAGTTCAAAAGTATTGGAAAGCACGAATGCTAATGGCTTCATTGCCAGATGCAAGGCACTAGAAAACCACATAATTGATTAACTTTTGTTACACATTTTTGTATTATTTTGATTGTCTTTACACTTTTACACAGTTTTTAGACCCGTAGGTATCCACTAGCGTTGCAAAAACACGTCTACACATCTCTACCATACTGACGCCATTAACAATTGTAGCACTACTTTGTATTAGTGTTGCCAACTATAATTCAATAAAACAAGCTAAACTGGCTTGCCAAAAAGGCTAGAAAAGGCTAGATTATATTTTAATACCTATATAAACATTAGAAAACTACATTATTGAAAAAATACGCATGGATCACCTAGCAAAAATAAACGTGGTCTTCGTCATCCCCCTCTGCCTCATTTCTACTGCTGCAGCTGGGATTTCCCTTAGGCTCTTGCATGTATGCAGCATTTGTACCAACAAGCTTCAATATTTCGTCTGGGACTTCGCATGAAAAATCCGATTTATTGAGGTCACATGACTTTCTCTACTCTTGTACTAACCATTCTTACAAACTGTTATTCCAATATCTTCTTCGTGTTAGTTGAGATAAACATTTATACAAATTATCTTATTGCTTATTTCCTTGTAGGTGGAAAGAGAATATTAGAGTACAGTAGGCTTTGAGCGATTGTCAAATCTTTTAAAGCTTCCGTTCTCTTTGCAGGGTTAATGTAACAAATTGAATAACGATGTTCCATTTGACAGAAATACAAATAACAAGGCATATCTCCGAAATGGTCCACTCTATAAAAAAATTATTCAGACATAAATTGTGTATTTTAGAAAGATCTACAGTTTTTCATAGTAAGATTTGGTCTGTCTCTAACGGTTTACCAGTTCATTTTTTTTATTTTGGTGTTTAACGACACTGTCAATTGCTAGGATCACATCAGCGTCGTCAATGTACCGGAATTTTGTCCCTCAGGAGTTCTTTTACATGCCAGTAAATCTACTGACATGGAGCTGTCGTTTTTAAGCACACTTAAAAACCATCGGTCTGGGCCGGATTTGAACCCACGACCTTGGGATCTAACCAACTGAGCCACCCAGACCGACGTCAAAATCATTAGAGCCATTTTCAAGAAAATCGAAATGTTCCATGTAAAGTGTAGTTTAGGGTGGAACAATTTTCTTCAAAATCTTCGTGTCGCATCCTTAAAAGACATTTAACTTAAATACCAACTTTGGTTTTTAACCAACTTTTCGTTTTTGAGTTATGTTGTCCACAGGCTTGAGATACACACACAGACCTTTTTCTAAAACGTGCCAAAGAATCTAACAACTTGATGGAATCCACACTTCCAGATTAAAAAGATTTGGGAATTCACCAAAAGGATTGTATCATTACGTGCAATAGCTGCAATAGTGAGATTAAATTATGTATTATTTTAAAGGTACCGGTAGATGAGTAAAAAATGAAAAAGGCTAGAAAAGGCTAATGAAGCTTAGAAAAAAGGCCAGGAAAGCTACTTGTAGCTTCTTGGAAAATTTATAGCTAAATAGGTTGTCAAAAAGGCCAGATCTAGCCATAAAAAGGCTAAGTTGGCATCACTGCTTTGTATACATGACGCTATCTTTTTTTTGTATACATCCGCGTATGCGTTCATTTTATGTTTTTCTGCATTAAATAGTTCCCGTATTGTTAGGGAAGCGATCTCTAGCTCTTCTCCCTTCACTTTTAATATTAAAGATATATGATTCTTTTATTTATACATATTAAATTTAAATGTGAAACTTAACATTTATGACGTTTTTAAACAACTTTACTTTTCTTAACAATGAAAAATAGCAACACGTTTTCGTTACTCAACTAATTCGTATCAAGACCAAAAATAAATTACATTTGCAATAAATATTTACATAAATGATTTCCTTTTGGGGTCTTACAATATTCTGTCTCATCTTCTTGTAGGTACCTACAAGGGAAATATGGGAAAACAGTAGACTTTGAGTGATAGTCAAATCCTTTGAATCTTTCAAATTCCGTTCTGTTTGCCCGGTTAACATATAAAAAAGTGACTAACGATACTGCATTTGACAGAAGTATAACTTCTCTAGAACTGACACAAATGACAAGCAATATCTCCAAAATGGTTCACTCTACAAAAAAAAATGTATTTCAACATAAATAGTGTTTTTTAACAAGATCTACATTTTTGTATAGTAAAATTTGGTCTATCTCTTGCTGTCTACCAGTTACGCAAAACTCATTCAGAGTAAATACGACTACAGGGGCTATAGCCAGAAAATTCAAGATATACATTTCATTTCTTATAAAAAATATCCCAAACATATGCCATTTTAATAAAAATCGTTAGATCTATTTCGAAAAATTTTCCATTTAAAAGGTAGTTTAGAGTTAAACAATTTTCTTCAAAATCTTCGAGTCGCATCCTTGAAAGACATTAAACTTAAATACCAACTTTGGTTTTTAACGGACTTTTCGTTTTTAATTTATGCTGTCCACAGACTGACACACACACACACACACACACACACACACACATACACATACACACACATACACACATACACATACACACACTAACATGAAGAAGATACAGGAATAAGGGTTTGTAAGAATGGTTAGTACAAGAGTAGAGTTAGTCATGTGAGTGCAACACATCAGATTTTTTTCATTAATATGAAGTTTAGACTCCAAAAGTTTCCCCGTGTTAAACGCATTGTTCTTTGTAGTCGCACCTCTTGTTTTTCTGTCGTGCTGATTGCTTGTCTCACATACATATATTTGTTGCAGTATTGAATAGGCTTGCCTTCTGTCTCCATGGAATTTGTCATTACCCTAGACACCAACTACTCAAACTCGATGCTTCACGTTGTGTATATGTTACTTAGGCTATGTTTATTTACTATTCCTTACCATTTCATAAGCCAGCTAAGATTCTTGTTTCCACCTTTGACTTTGTTTTACTTGATGAATTGTGAAGGGGATGTGTGATACTTTTGCAGCTTGCTCAATATGAAGAGAGCAGGGATACTCAACAAGCTGCGACTTGAGACACTTCCCCAGACACTACCGCCACCAAGAGATCCCATGGTGCGAGTTTCCTTCGAGGACATCTTACCCCTGCTGGCGGTGCTCGCTGCTGGCACCCTGCTGTCCTTGTTGGTGCTCCTGGTGGAGCACGAATTGCACTGGATACTGCGACATCGCAGCAACAACAACTTGTCCATGAAGCGCAGGAGCCCATGGCATAGACGCTAACCCCAGAGGACGGCCACGTGTTCTGCAAACGATACACCGGTTTGGATCTTCACCCTAAGAGGCTGCTAATTCCACTGCTGGATATGGAAATAACAACTACATTAAACAGAAACAGCAAACAAGTGTGAGATCGATCCACAACAAGATAGACTCTCAAACAGAAATATTACAATATCGTGCATGGCGATTATAACGGGTCTTTAAGGCCCAATGTGGTATTCGTCGTAGACGAAGCGGCGTCTGGGCGGGTTCTCCGGTTGCCCCCGCCACTCATTCCACTCATTGTTCCATCATCACCTTACCATTCATCAAATTCTCCTCCATTTTATATCATCCTCTTCGTCACTCTCATACTGACCGCTTCATTCTGTCTGGTCCAGAGGTTCCTGTGCTCCCCGACAGCCGTCTGATCCCAGACACTGACTTGTAAGTCCTACGGAATGCAAGTCCTACATAAGGGGAGGATAACCAGGTACAGAAGAAGAATTGTAAAATGTCAAAAATGGCTAAGTGAGTCAGGAATTTTTCCTGACTTTTGATGAAAATTAGAACTTAGTCGATTGGGAATTTTAAGTATTCAAAAAACCGAGAAAAATAAAATTCAAATTTAGATTTGCATTATAGTACTGCGTTCAGGAGTGTTTCAAACACCGCACAGCGTGGTAAATATTACTGATATTAGTAAATCAAAGGCACCACAGAAGCAAAAAACTCAAATCTTTGTTCCATATTTTCACCCAGTTTCACTGGAACATTGCCTAAAAGTTGCTGGTTTTAATTACTGGAATAATAAGGATCTCTCTATAATGTAACGATAGCAGTGCCAATGTAAATAAACAAGTTTGATCCTTAAAATCGTTCTACCCCTTTTGATACTCGTATAACTTTATATCCAACACATACATTAGACATCTCATATTATTTAACCTGACAGAAGAAGTTAAGAAAAGTGATACTCTAACTAGTGTTCTAAAATCATTGGCATTAGAGACAATCCATACTAGATTTCCAGAACACGAATGGCTCCATATTTAAACTGATGGATCATTGATATCAAACCAAGATGGAGCAGGTGCTGGAGTCACGTGTCACCTCTTTTCCTATTACAAATCTTTAAGTTATGGAACTACTAACTTTGATGGAGAGATTGAAGCAATTCGAATGGCCCTACAAAATCTTTTGTACAGAATTTCACATTTTCAGCAAGCAGTTATTCTCTCAGATTCCAGGGCAGCAATTATAGCAATTACTTCTAAGTTGTCACCAAAAAACCAAACAATTATAGAATGTTGGAAAATCCTTACCCATCTAACAGCACTTCAAAAACACCTAGTCTTCCAATGGATACCAGCTCACTGTCGACTGAGTGGTAATGAGAAAGCTGATTTTCCAAAAAAAGGGTACCAGCAGTGTACAGAAATATATAGTTAATTTACCATTTTATGCAGCTAAAAGATTAGTCAAAATATTACTATGAAAAATCAAAGAATAAAAGATGGGAACTACCAAAAATTCAAACAGTAATTCCTGCGTATCCTCGAAAAACGGCAGTTGCAACCTTCAGGTTGATTACAGGACATGATTGTCTGGCAAAACATTTAAACAGAATTGGGATATATTCTTCACCACTCTGTCCTCTATGTGATCTGCAAGAGGAAATGGATCGAGACCACCTTCAAATATGCCTGGCCACTTCTAGTGCCCTTCCCATCCATCAGTGAAAAATAATGGAGAGCAAGAGGATTAATGACTTCATTGTCAGAAATCCAGCATTAGCTAACAGCACATGTAAATCACACGACTTTCTCTACTCGTGTACTAACCATTCTTGCAAACTCTTATTCCTATATCTTCTTCGTGTTAGTTGAGATAAACATTTCCAGAAATTATCTTATTGCTTATTTCCATGTAGGCACAAGGGGACTATGGGAATGCAGTAGGCTTCGTGCGATAGTCAAATCTTTTAAAATTTTCAAATTCGTTCTCTTTGCACACGTAACATATAAAAATTCGGAATAATGTTCCATCTGACAGAAGTATAAGTTCTCCAAAACTTACACAAATAACAAGGAATATCTCCGAAATGGTTCACTCTACAAAAAATGTATCCATTCATAAAGTGTGTGTTTTAGCAAGATCTACATTTTTTACATAGTAAGATTTTGTCTATTTCTTACGGTTTACCAGTTATGCAAAAGTCCAATAGCCAGAAAATTCAAGATATACATTTCTTTTGTCATAGAAATATTTCAAACATATGACATTTTAATCAAAATCGTTAGAGCTATTTTCAAAAAAATCAAAATATTCGAAAAATTGTCCATGTAAAGGCTAGTTTGGGTTTGGAGGATTTCATTGATAATCTTCGTGTGGCATTTTATGGAAGATGCTAAACTTAAATACGAAATTTAATATTTAACTGACTTTTTATTTTGGAGTTACGCTGTTTACAGAGATATGGAACTTTTTCTAACAGACTTTCTTGGGATTCAGAGGACTTTAAAACGTACATTTTCAGTGAAACCTCGGTGTCAACTTCTGGGGTGGAATACAATACTTGTTCTATTTACTGTACGTACGTAATAGAAAAAAGTAAGTAGCAGAGCTGGTTTGTGCAGTCCGTGACGAGCGCCTGATGATGCCATTGACAAGTGACTCTCGAAGGTTCCTCGAGGGATCCGCCCTAAAGATGTCGCGGTGGCAGTCCTTGGGAACCTGAGACACGCCTTGCACCAGCACCGTGCAGCAGCACACATAACCTTGTAGCACAACAATTTGTTTTTATTTGTCGCGACCTTCATATCGCCCGCTAGGTCCTGGGTTCCTTCCCAACCGGAGCAATTCGGACCACGCAATCTACGTATAACTTCCATTGTTAAAGTTACGTAATTCTTGGCATGCTTACAGGTTTCAACATTCTCGAAACATTTTCCACGTAAAGGGTAGTTTGGAGTGGGGCCATGTTCTTCCAAATCTTCCTTGAAAGACATTAAACTTAAATACCAACTTTGGTTTTTAAGCGACTTTTCGTTTCTGAGTTATGCTGTCCACAGACACAGACACACAGACACACACACGGACCTTTTTCTAAAAATGCTTTTTTTTTATTCAGAGGGCCTCAAAACATACACTTCCGGTGAAATCTCGACATCGAATTTTTGGGTGGAATATAATACTTCCTCTTACCAGTAGAGAAAGGAAAAAATAAATGATTATATGGGCTGTGATACAAAATCCTAGCCAACTACTTCACTTAAACAAATAAAAAATGTCACAAATTAAGTTTTTAGTTAGCATTACCACTTGCAAGTGGGCACTTCCTTCAGAAACGCCCATCCTCCAGCAACTGGAGCTGTTTTCTGCTGGAAAAGGAACAAAACAAATACTATATGACAAGCAGATGGAAATTTTTCAAGGAGAGAACAGGCCCTTGAGAAAACTTCGGGTGTCCTACTGAATTGTTTTAGCTGCAGATTAAATATGAACTGCTATATATTTCATGCACTTGGGCATGCGCACACACCTGCTTAAACACATAACAGATGAAATGGGGTTTGTATCTGCAATGAAATTTACACTTTAAACTAAACCTGTAGTTCTTTAAAGAAAACAGACACACTCAAAAATTCTTCATAATGCTTTGTCATAAAAGGTAATTGCTGGATCATCTGCATTAAAATAAGAAGTAAACTTAATATCACTAATTGAAACGGGAAGATCATTTATATAAATAATAAAAAATACAGGTCCCAAAATTGATCCTTGAGAAACTCCATAATTTACAGGTTTGAACTGAGATAAACTGCTATTAAAATAAGTTGTCTGAGTCCTATTACTAAAATAAGATCTTAGAAATTGAATGTTATTGTTATGAAAATCATAAAAATTCAGTTTCTCTAAAATAATATTTGGTGGGACCGTGTCAATGGCTCTGGAGAGATCAAAAAGCCTAGTTGATACAATGTTACCGTTATTAATATTTTCATAGCATTGTTTCAGAAAGCTACTGCCATGTCTGAAGTCAAATTGGTTTTTATTAAACAACTGGTTGATTTCAAAATGTCACAATTTGCTTGAATAATAATGCTTCAAAAACCTTACAAATTATTGGAATTATACTAATAGGTCTATAGTTCTCATAATAGATTTTATCTTATTTCTTAAATACTGGTATTATTTTGGAACATTTAAAAGCATCTGGAAAATGACCAGCTTTGAGGCAACTATTAAAAACGTAAGTTAATGGTTCACATATATAGGGAGCAGTTAATTTAAGAATTTTAGAATTAATTCCATATCCATCCACGTATGTACTATTATTGAGATTCATAATACCAGAGTTAACATCCTCAACACTAAGTCGAAATTACACTTAGGCTTAGGCAACTTGTTTAGAAAGAACATTGATTCGTTAATAATGGGTGTGCTATTCACAATGTCATTGACCTTATCAGTAAAGAAATAATTAAATCCCTCACAATTTAGATTAGGTGGGAATATATCAGATTTAGAGTTAGAATTTAAATGTTCAGATATTACAAACCAGGAGGATTTTGATATATTATTGGAGTTCTTAATGAATGCAGAATAGTAGTTCACTTTAGTCAACTCCAAGTTATGTTGGTATTCCTTTTTCATGTCGATATATCTGCTTTTGTATCCATACATACCAAAATAAACATAAAGATCATAAAACATCATACATTTGTCCTTTAAAATTCGGAGTTCATCGTTGTACCACTTTTTATTGTTACATTTGTAATTCGGTTTGGGTCTAAAAGTTATAAATGGAAAGACATTATTAACAGCCTCATAAAAGCTACTTAAGAAATATGTAAAAATATTGGCATGATTAATTATACTATACAGATAAATCCAGTTAGTATTCATGAGTAAATACACAAAATATGTTATATTAGGATTATTGACATTTCTTATCGTTTTTAATTTCCCTTGAAAATTATTGTCATCATAATCAATATTAGCTGACAAAAGCATTGGATCGTGGTCAGAGAATATGGAAGGAAAAACTTCCGCAGTACATTTGTCGGGGTGTATGGAGGTAAAGACATTATCCAAACAAGTACCTGATGCAGGTCGAGTATTTTTTGTGATCAAGTAACTAATCCAAAACATTCAAACACATTAATTAAATCAGTTAAATCATTACTTTTGATGTTAAAATTGACGTTAAAATCACCACTGATAACAATATTAATACTCATTTTGCGACTAAATACTAACTGTAATAAATCATAAACGGGTTAAAAAGTAGTTAAACAGGTTCATAACTTACTTGGTGTTCTATAAAAGGTAACACACAGAAGGCTAAAACTTTTAATAAAGACGCAACAATGGTCTTGAACAACTAGGTTAGTTATGTCCATAAATTGGCTGGATTCGGGCTCATGTTTTACAAATATTGTAGCGCCGCCATGTTTACCACTTGGTCTGCAGAAATAACTTGACAAGTAGTAACCAGGAATTTTTAACAAAAACAGAGCCAATGTTCAGCGATACAAATAATATCTACATCGTAAGCATTGACAATGTCAATTAGACCGTCTATTTTGTTCAATATGCTCTGTCGATTCCAATAGAATATTTTAAAATTTAATCTATTTTTATTCTTCGGGTTCTTAAGTTTTGTTTCACCAAAATTTACGTTGATCCTTTTTCTTTGACAGCCTTGTAGTTTAAAGAATTGCTTGGGAAGTAAAATTTACTGATAAAAGAATCACTAGGGCATAATTCAGGCGTATAAATGATGCCGAGGGCACGCCAATTTTGAATGAACTGTAACTTGGATACTTAGATTTCAATTTGTCTACAACATAGTTGCCCTGTTTACGTTCATCAAGGACATGAGAACTTTCAATCTGTGGGTCGAGTCGCGAAACAAACAGGAAATGCAACTTTTCAGCTACGGCAAGTTTGCCCTTGGTAGCATTTACCTTTAAGAAATTCTTTCTTTTGTATGGGCTTATTTGTATCCGTATTGGCTTTAAATTTAATTCTAGGTTTCAACTTACTTCTATAGGATACATGCTTCCAATCTTCTTCAGGTTGATTACCTTGTTTAACACTATCACTAAATTTCATTGTATCTTCATCACCTGATTTAGAATTCGTCTTACAGAGCACTATCGTCCCTGTTGTTTTCTGTGCCGACGGCAGCAAGTTACACCAATCACCGTCACTGCCCGAGGTTCTTGTAGTTGAACCGTCAAATGTTCCATATTGTCACCGCGCCCGCCGCATCTAATTGCCGACAACCGCAGTGTCACCCATCGCATTATTGTCGGCACTACCGCAAAGGAGCCGAAGGAAAGAGACAGAGAATGGCCGCATTGTTGGGGCGCTTGCCGAAAGAGAGAAAAGGATAGATTCTTCTGGAGTCTTCTTACTTTGTATCTCGCCGCAATAAGTGAACGTTCCTGAAGCTTCCAGAATAGTGCCGGGGAGATATAAATAGCGGTAAAGTGTGAGAAGAGTGAGTCAGACGTATGTGAAGGTTGAGTAGTCGTGCCGACGGAGACGGACAGACGATGTGAAGCGTTGTGCCGACGGAGAAGAGTTAGTTCTTTGTGTTACGAGTTCGGAGCCGTGCTGTTGGAGAATCGGAAAAGACTTTCTTGTTGTTGCAACGAGTGTACAAGTTACTGTTTACGGAAATAAAAGTGTTTATCTCGACTACATCTGTCTTCTCTACTTCACACCCACACCAAAAAAGTTACAATATTTACCTGTGGAGTGATCGAGTCTCTCTGTTTAGCTGACATCTTCGTAAGCTGATTGTCACAGTCCAAGTATGTAATAACTGGATTTGAAGTTTCAGGGTGTCCATGTGATCCTTCTGTTGATTTATTGTCAAGTCTTTTTGTTTAATAATATACTTTAAATAAACCAATTCAGTTTAATAGTCCTTATTATCCACAGATGGGTCGTCAATAGCACTAAGATCCAAATTTCCTGTATTGTCACAGCAATTTATAAGTCTCTCGATTTCATTTATAATATGTGTATATTTTAACAAAGCTACACAAATAGTTCCACAATTTGCACATTTCAAACCACTCTGAGTAATTTTAGAACACCGCTTACAAGACTTAATATCATCCTCTTCATCTCCCCCATTAGAAAATCTAGACTATTCCCGTTGCACGTGCAAGAAAATGAATAATAAGATAATTTATGAAAATGTTTATCTCAACTAACACAAAGAAGATAGAAGAATAATAGTTTGTAAGAATGGCTGGTACAAGAGTAGAGAAAGTCATGTGAGTGCAACACGTCATATTTTTACATTTAAACCTAAAGGCTCTACTGCGTCACATTATGTCAGCTGTTGCGCATCTATGGGGCAGCGCAGCTAGATTCTAACCTGATCACAACATAAGAAAAGCAGAGAAGGTAATAATGAAAACTCATAAATTTTTCGCGAATGAATGCTGTCATTGGTTGAAATTTGAAAGTGTTATGCACATGATTGGTTGATTTCAATCAAGTCACATATAAGTGCAATAGTCATCGAGGTTCTCCTATATAATAGACAGAAGAAAAAGTAAGCTTTTAAATCATATTTTCACGTGATATCAGTTTAGATGCCTTCTGTTACTGTTACAATCTATAGCAATGTGTTCCATCTGAGCTGCTCTGTGCTCGCCGCCTTGCAACATGCAATACAGCTCTGCTCTGGGGTTAGCTGCCGTCACGTAGTGGCAGAGACCTGCGGCGGTGAATGACTGGGGTTGCTGTGACCTTTGCCCAGTGACTCTTGCTCAAACTCGTAAATTTGGAACAGCCTCTCTATAGTAAGTAGGGGAAGACATTCCTCCAACAATTCTATGTGGAAATTTCACCCGAAATGCCTGTTTTGAGACACCCTGAATAAAGAAAAGCAGTTTAGAAGGTGTTAGAAGTATGAGGGTGAGGCTCCTTGACTTTAAACTGAAACATAACTTCCTGTAACACTTTCCACATATAAAAAATCTGATGTGTTGCACTCACATGACTTTCTCTACCCTTGCACTAACCATTCTTACAAACTCTTATTCCTATATCTTCTTCGTGTTAGTTGAGATAAACATTTGTGTAAATTATCTTATTGCTTATTTCCTTGTAGGTACAAGGAGAAAATGGGAATACAGTAGACATTGAGCGATAGTCAAATCTTTTAAAGCTTTCAAATTCCGTTCTCTTTGCATGCTTAACATATAAAAAAATGAGTACGATTTTCATTTGACAGAAGTGTAAGTTCTCCAAAACTCACACAAATAACAAGGAATATCTCCGAAATGGTTCACTCTACAAAAAAATGTATTTGGACATAAATAGAATTGTTTAGCAAGATCCACATGATTTGTATAGTAAGATTTGGCCTATCTCTTTTGATTTACCGGTTATGAAAAAGCCATCCAGAGTAAATACGACTACAGGGGCTATAGCCAGAAAATTAAAAATATACAGTTCATTTGTCATAAAAATATCTCAAGCATATGACATTTTAATCAAAATTGTTAGTCATTTTCAAGAAAATCAAATTTTTCGAATAATTTTCCATATATAGGGTAGTTTAGGGTGGGGCTATTTTCTTGAAAATCTTCGCGTCACATCCTTGAAAGACATTAAACTTAAATACCAACTTTGCTTTTTAACCGACTTTTCGTTTTTGAGTTATGCTGTCCACAGACACACACATACATACACTCACACACAGAAACACAATAGGAAAACAACAAAAACACTGTTACAATACTCCAAACCTTTTACTAAACGTTTTTGTTGCCTAATGGCTGCATTGTGCATTACAGGGCTAAAATGTTTGATTTTCGATTTAGGGAATTCGGTGTATTTCCGGTGATATTTCGATATCGAATTTTTGGATGAAATACAATGATACCTCTGTTTATTGTAAGTGTATAGTACAAGAACTGAAAAGAGATAATAGGAAATAGAGTATATTCCCTCTCTTGTCTTACAAAATATAGAGACAAAAGAATAATTTCTCGTTTGTTCTCGCCACAGAAAGAAATGTATTTTCAAAAGCAGGTATGCACTTAGTCCTTGAAGCATGGTCCTATGAAACACCTAATACATATGCAGAGGATGTTCTGAATAGACAAGGTCGGCTGTCATCATCCCAGCTTTTCTTCTGTTTTGTTATTTAAACTGTCGCTGGCCATCTACAGAGCAGTACCTGACTTACAGCATGTTCAACACGGTAAGTTCGCTGTTTCTGTTTGCTTGGCCTACTACTCTGAAGGCAGGATCTCCATCTAATGCTTGTTTCAGTTGCTGCTGCTGTTGGTGACACTTCTAGCAGTGGTGGCTGCTGCAGTGGCGGCCCCACAGTTCTACACCGGTTACTACGGTATACCGTATCTATATCCCTACACGTACCCATTCTACTGGTACCCTTCTTAAGGTGAGTAAACAGCGCATTTCAAATTCAACGTCATTTACTTTCTCAACTTAGTACTTTTTTACCTTCGGAACAACTGTTCACGAGCAATTTTCACTTGCTTACATTGATGCCAATCTTTGGGTTGGCATTACTTTTGGTTATTACATTAAATGCACACACAGACACTCACACATGCTCACTTCCAGACTCTAGGGAGCATAGACAATAATCCCGGCTAAAGAAATATTCCCACTCTAGCTAGGTATCGAACCCGGGACCTCTGGATTTGAAGTTTAACACCCTAAGCACCAGACTACAGAGACGGCCTTGGTACAATTATATTCCACACAAGAACTAAAATTTTGAAAGGTTTTTACTTTCTCTGCTAAGCAAGTGTAAGTATTCCAACCAAAAATTAGGGTATTGAGATTTCAATGGAAAATGTTTTGAGACTCTTTAAATCCCAAAACAGCGCTTTTAATAAAAAGACCATGTCTTCCTGTCTGTCTGTCTGTCTATCTGTCTACCTGGGGTGTTGGTCTGGGTGGCTCAGTTGATTAGACGTTGGCCTACTGATCCCAAGGTCGCGGGTTCAAACCCGCTTCAGACCGACGTTTTTTAAGTGTGCTTAAAAAAGACAGCCCCACACCAATAGTTACTGACATGTAAAAGAACACCTGCTGGACAAAATTCCGACCCACTGGCGACTCTGGTGTCATCCTGACAATTGTCAGGCGTCGTTAACAAATTATTATTGTTATTATTTATTATTATTATTATTATTATTATTATTATTATTATTATTATTATTATTATTATTATTATTATTATTATTATTATTATTATTATTATTATTATTATTATTATTATTATTATTATTATTATTATTATTATTATTATTATTATTATTATTATTACTCTGTAAGTGCGTATGTGTGAACATAGGATTTTTCAATCCGTAAGGAATAGCCGCGGCTGCACGAAATTAAATTTTCAAGGGGAAAGGTAAGGATTTCACATGCATATATTATTTAGTTTTATACCTCTTGGCCTTACAAAGATGACGCAATTGTAAAGGCGTCGCATAGAAACCACATCTTAAAACATTTTACTATCGCTTAAAGCCTACTGTATTCGCACATTCCCCTTGCACCTATAAGAAAATTAGCAATAAGATAGTTTCTGAAAATGTTTATATCGATTAAAATGAAATAGAGAAATAAACATTTACAACAATAGTATGTATAAGAGTGAGTATAGCTCTACATATATTTGTGAATAGAGTTTCGGCAAATTGAACTATATTAAAAGTCTGTATCACTACGCGACGATCACTTGGTGTATCTTCTAAGGCTATGTCAAATATTGATAGACTTCTTAAATGTAAGTCACTAATGAACAGATGTTCATGTATAAGGTTTGAAAGTGATTTACTAAGTCAAACGCAACGTACGTGTAACCAACCCGCCACTGCAACACAACGCATGGCTAAGGGTTAAAGAGAGGCAAAGCCCGCGTATAGTGGAACGACGTAAACCCAACCTCCCCTCTTTCGCTAAGGTTGCACTTGGCTGCTCTAGTACATTTTACAATAATTTCATTTGAGAGGGTTCAATGAACTGGGTCTTCATTCCAGTTTAAAATATTATCCGTACAATACCGCACAGTCGTTATGTAAATGACATATGGCTAAATGAACATTAATAAAAATATAACACCTTTCGCTAGCTATTCCTTTGTCAGTCGAAATACTAAATGGTTCCCATGTGGTTTATGCGGCAGTTTTAGAGAACTAATTTTCGTATATCGTTATGTGATGGAGTAAACAAAGGATTTAATTTCTGAAAAAGAAGAAGGTGAAGACAAAACACAACACCGCCGCCTGTGGTTATGTAAGGTAAAGAGATACACAGTGGTTTACGGTTAGGTATCGTGTGTCCTCAGAGTGCGGTCGTGTCAGTAAATTTGCTTGCATAACCAAGTTCCGTTGCAAAGAAGTCTATGCTTGCTCGTAGCCAGCGATTATGAGCCACGTCACTTCCGTCAAGTCTGTTTACTGACGCGAGTGTGTATCCTAACCTCAAATAAACACTCTCACAAATCTATCTCCACGCTTCCGAAAAGGGAAACGTGCTTGAACACCAATCGCAATTCTGATTTTTGCTTTCTCTACTACGTATAATAGGTAGGAGAAGTACTGTATACCACCCATAACTCAAAACCGAAGTCTGTTAAAAACCAAAGTTACTATTTAAGGATGCGAAAAGAAGATTTTGAAGAAAATTGCTCCACCCTAAACTAACCTTTACGTGGAAAAGTTTTCAAAAGTTTTGATTTTCTCGAAATTGACTAGCAATTTTGATTACAATGCCATGTTTGGTTTATTTCTATGGCAAACGAAATGTATATTTTGAATTATCTGGCTATGTAGTCCTGTTTACTTTGGATAACCGTTAGAATTAGACCAAATCTTATTATAAAAAATATGATGTGTTGCACTCACCTGACTTTCTCTACTCTTGTACTAACCATTCTTACAAACTCTTATTCCTATATCTTCTTCGTGTTAGTTGAGACAAACATTTGTACAAATTATCTTATTGTTTATTTCCTTGTAGGTGCAAAGGGAATGTTAGAATGTCGCTTTGTGCGATAGTCAAATGTTTGAGTGTTTGCACGCTTGACATATAAAAAAATGAACAGCGATGTCCATTTCACGAAAGTTCTGTTTTCCGAAACTCACACACATAACAAGGAATATCTCCGAAATGGTTCACCCTACAAGAAAATTTATTGAGACATAAATTGTGTATTTTAGCAAGATCTACATTTTTTGTATAGTATGATTTGGTCTATCTCTACGGTTTACCAGTTATGCAAAAGTCGTCCAGAGTAAATACCACTACAGGGGCTATAGCCAGAAAATTCAAGATATACATTTCATTTGTCATCAAAATATCGCAAACATATGACATTTTAATCAAAATCGTTAGAGCCATTTTCAAGAAAATCAAAATTTTCGAAACATTTTCCATGTAAAGTGTAGTTTAGGGTGGGGCTATTTTCTTCAAAATCTTCGTGTCGCATCCTTGAAAGACATTAAGCTTAAATACCAACTTTGGTTTTTAACCGACTTTTTGTTTTTGAGTTATGCTGTCCACAGACTGACACACAGATACACACACACGGACCTTTTTCTAAAAATGCTTTTTTTGGATTCAGGGGGCCTCAAAACATGTTTCCGGTGAAATCTCGACATCGAATTTTAGGGTGGAATACAATACTTCCTCTACTTACCAGTAGAGAAGATCGTTATTTATTTTTTTAAATCTGAACCGTGCAAAGAGAACGGAATCTCAAAGCTTTAAAATATTTGACTATCGCACAAAGCCTACTATATCCTAATATTCCCCTTGTATCTACAAGGAAATAAGCAATAAGATAATTTGGAGTTTGTAAGAATGGTTAGTACAAGAGTAGAGAAAGTCATGTGAGTGCAACACATCAGATTTTTTTTTTTTTTTTTTTTTTTTTTTTTTTTTTTTTTTTTTTTTTTGTCTCAATAGGTGCAATACTTCATATTAAAAGGTTGCAACTCTGCGGAAAGGAATAGGAGGGAGGGCCTGTGTAGTAAAAGGATTACAAGGGTTCCTCAGAGGAGGCGACCGAACTGCACACGCGCTGACTAAACACTTGTGGGTAACTTGAAAATCGTTCTCACCCATGAAAGATACTGGGTTGTGGCTCAAGGACATAGGGACCTTTTTCTGAGTATTTTTATTTAGGGAACCTCAAAACATGCATTTCCAGTGGATCTCAGTGTCAAATTTCAGGGTGGAATGCATATACACGTGATAGAGAGTAAAAGAAACTCCCCTTTGACAATACGAGCACAAAAATTGCTCTATGTTATCCTTGCTTTAGGTCCTTTGCGTGCCTCCTTGAGTCTTGGCTGTGGGGAAGACTTGCTCCACGTCCGCGCTGAAGAGAGCGTTATCTCTACATACACCCCGAAAGTGACAGCCTCGTTTTTCAGTGAGAGCACCAACAAAATGAAAAAGGTAACTACATTGCCCTAAGGGGCTTTTTAAATGCAAGATGTTGAGTTTTCGTGTCTTCACCGCGTGCGTTTGTTTAACAAATTAATCACTTGGTTATGTAAGCAAGGATAAAAGAACAAGCGCCTTCTTCAGATCAATATCTGCACTAATGTTCCATCAGGCACACGAGCATGCTAATGGTTTAGTACTACCAACTCTAGAAAAATTACTTCGCAAACTGCAATTTCAAATGTCTCCTTTTATTGATCTGATCCAGCTGCTGCATCCATCTTTTCGTAGGTCTTCCCAACTTTCTTCTTTCTCGTGGTGAATAATTGTATACTGCTTTTGGTATTGCTTTCAGTCATCCTTGTTAAGTGTTTGTTCTACATTTCACTATTGTTGTGTTTAGTTCCTCTACGTTTAATTGTTGCCTTATTTCTATATTGTTTTTGTTCGTTCTTTGATATCCTGTGAAACGTCATGGAATGTCAGGGCTTTTAAATTTAACTTTTAAATTTAATTTAATTATTATTAAATTATTTATAATTATTTAATTATTATTAAATATTATTAATATTTAATTTTAAATTTAAATATTTTCCTAAAATTAGTGCGAAGTAATTCATGAATGCCCGCAGCCTCTCGTCCCCTTTGAGCTAGCCGCGCATGCTTTTGTTTTGTTTAATTCATAAAGTGTCGGTTTACGCGCAAGTGGCTGTCCTTGACAGTGCTCAGGTGCATGCTTGTTCATAACATTAAACAGGCCGGACAAGGAAGTGATACTCGTAGGTATCTACAGTTTTGGGCCACTTCCAACTGCCTTCTTCAAACCAGTTACCACATTCTTTGAAATGGTCCATAAAATAGAAAATGTTATGCAAATCATATGTACTACATTTTAAACATACAAGGCTTGGAAGTATTCATCTCTAAGACACTAACTGCCAAATCAACGAGAGGAATGATGACACTGGCGTTTTTAAGACCTTTTTATTACTTTCTCTACTACGTATAGTAAGTAGTGGAAATATTGTACTCGATGCCGAGATTTCACCGGAAATATGTTTTGAGGCCCCCTGAATAAAAACAAAATTAGAAAATGATCTGTGTGTATGTGTGTGTGTTTCAGACTGTGAACAGCATAACTAAATGTGTTGCACTCACATGACTTTCTCTACTCTAGTACTAACCATTCTTACAAACTCTTATTCATATATCTTCTTCGTGTTAGTTAAGATAAACATTTGTACAAATTATCTTATTGCTTATTTCCTTGTAGGTGCAAGGGGAATATTAATATACAGTAGACTTTGTGCGATAGTCAAATCTTTTAAAAGCTTTGAGATTCCGTTCTCTTTGCACACTTAACGTGCAAAACAAATTGAACAACGATGTTCCATTTCACGAAGGTTTTAGGCTTTCCGAAACTCACACACATAACAAGGAATATCTCCGAAATGGTTCACACTACAAGAAAATTTATTCAGACATAAATTGTATATTTTAACAAGGTCTACATTTTTTGTATAGTATGATTTGCTCTATCTCTATCGATTTACCAGTTATGCAAAAGTCGTCCAGAGTAAATACGACTACAGGGGCTATAGCCAGAAAATTCAAGATATACATTTCATTTGTCATACAAATATCTCAAACATATGACGTCTTAATTAAAATCGTTAGAGCCATTTTCAAGAAAATTACAATTTTCGAAAAATTTGCCGTGTAAAGGGTAGTGTAGGGTGGGGCTATTTTCTTCAAAATCTTCGTGTCGCATCCTTGAAAGACATTAAACTTAAATACCAACTTTTCGTTTCTGAGTTATGCTATCCACACACACACACACACACACACACACACACACACACACACACACACACACACACACACACACACACAAACGCGCGCGCATGTCCGCGGACCTTTTTCTAAAAATGCTATTTTTTTATTCAAGGGGCCTCAAAACATACATTTCCGGTGAAATCTCGACATCCAATTTTTGGGTGGAATACAATACTTCCTCTACTTTACTATACGCAGTAAAGAAAGTAAAAAGGCGTATTCCTCTTATTGCTAATTTTTCATTTTCTCTGCTACGCACAGTAAGTAGGGCAACATTGTATTCGAGCCAGACTTTCGATGTAGAGATTTCACCGGAAATATGTTTTGAGGTCCCCTTGAGCGTGCGCGTGTGTTTGTGTGCCAATCTGTGGGGCTTCATGACTCAAAATCGAAAAGTCAGTTAAAAACCAAAGTTGGTATTTAAGTTTAACATCTTTTAAAGATGTTTGAAGAATTTTTTTTGAAAATATTAATTTTCTCAAAAAAGGCTCACACGATTTTTGTTATTTTTATTGTGTTTGAGATATTTTTATAGCAAATAAAATGTATATTTTGAATTTTGTGGCTACAGTCTATGTAGTCATATTTACTCTTGAGAACTTCTGCATAACTGGTAAACCGTAAGACATAGACCAAATCTTACTATACAAAAATATAGATCTTGCTGAAACAGAATTTATATCTAAATAAATGTTTGTAGTGTGAACCATTTTGGAGATTGGTATTTGTGTGAGTTTTGGAGAACAAAGCTTTCGTAAAATGGAACATCGTTATTTATTTTTTGTGTATCAGCCGTGGAAAGATAACGGAATTTGAAAGCTTTAAAAGACTTTACTATCGGCCAAAGCCTACTAATATTCCCCTTGTACCTACAAAAAAATACGAGATAAGATAATTTGTACAAATGTTTATCTTAACTAACACGAAGAAGATATAGGAATAAGAGTTTGTAAGAATGATTAGTACAAGAGTAGAGAAAGTCATGTGAGTGCAACACATCAGATTTTCTGAAAACGTACGACATCCGGTATAGGATTTTCGGGGGAAATGGAATGCAATGCCTTCACAAAGCACGTGTTAGAGACAGAGTCCTGTATTTCCCGGAGGCATATCTATGTAATGTTACAATTAACCAGATATGAAGGTCAATCGGCTGCCTCTGAAGGACAAGGTCAAACAAACACGACAAGTTTCATTGTACATTTTATTTTAGTGCCACCCACTGCCGTGCAGATCTCCTGGTGGGTATATAAACAGTGGCAGTCGCCTCTGTAGGCATTAGTCAACCGCTGTTTACGGAAGACCGGTCATCTTTTCAAAATGTTCAAGCTTGTGAGTATTTCACTTGGCTCTCTAATACACAGTGTTGCCATTTGACAACAAACATATTTAATCAAAGCTTTAGAATATTGTAAAAGTGCTTTTGTTTATTTTCATAGCATGTTGACATTTAGCAATGCAATAATGGTATCGATAGTTCTTTATATTAATTATGTAATGTTTCATTGTCATAGTAATTTATTTTTCTTTTTGTAACCCCGTCATTATCTACACGTAGCATCTCACCGTTTATTTTACGTGGGTCCTCCCCATCCTTTGCTACAGTCATTGCTATTAAACTCGCAACATTCTGCTTTGAATGAATGGCCAGTGCCTTTCGACTGACCTTTAACTATCATATCTATTAGAATTACTTCCATTAAGGTGTCTGACAGGTTTAGGAACTAGAGGCACATATATAGTAAACTAATTTATGCAATACAGCGTTTAGTCTCTTAGATTCTAACACATTACATAAACTGTTCGCACAAAGATGATTCATTACCTAACATTACATACGCTAAACTTTTCTTTGGGATAAAGAAATAAAGGTTACAGTTCTTTGAAAATAACAACTGGTTATTAAAATTTCAGTTTTCAAAACATATTTTACCTTTCGCTTCTTAAAGAACATATTGAGTTGCTTATATGTTTTTATGGTTCCCGATTGGCTAACACTTCATTCTATTCAGCTTTTATTTATAATCCACAATCTATTGCAACCAGCATTCATCCAAACGATATGCAATTCAACGTGTAAGCTTACGTAATATAAATGAATTCTGTGCTACATTTATATTTAGATTTGTAGAAATGGTTTTATTACATACTTTCTTGTAGGTACAATGGGAATAGGAAAATACATTAGTCTTTAAGTGATACTCAAATGTTTTAAGACCTGATCAATATGTGATGGATTTGAAATTGCATTCTCTTTGCATGCCTAGGAATGAAAAATGACTTCCATTTAAAATGGAATTCTCAAATTTTGAGAAACCCAAAAGTATTTCAAAATGCAAACCCACAACAAAGAATATCTCAAAAATTGCAAACTAAAAGATGGTATCAAAACAACTCTTTGTTTTTAACTTATGCTATTCACAGACATAGAATATTTTTATAAAAATGCTTATTTTTTGATTTGCTGAACCTCAAAATGTATATTTCCACTGATGTCTTGAAATCAAAATTTTGTGCCAAGTATAATGCTTCCTCTTACCATAATAATTTCAAGGAAAATATTTTAAAAATTAAAAATTCTGGAAATACACCATGTAAGAAAATTTCTAATGGAAAACATGGATCTAATTCAGAATTCATTTTTCAGTTCTAAACTGGCTCACAAAAGAAAACATTTTGGTGAAACTTTGTTCGGAAAGGATCTTGTTATTATTTATCCATAATCAAGTTTAATATCTACTAGTGCTAGAGGCAAACTTACAGTTCTTGGTAGCCATTTTAGAATCTTCAACCTTATCTGTATGATTTTGCAGCTATGCCCTTTATACTATTATTGTATACACTTTCTTTATCATGGTTCAACTTAGTGCTTTTTATATTTTCTTTACATCACTACTAAATATCTGTACTATTATAAATTTAAAAATATTGAAAGACAGAATAATGGAATTGTTAAATAATGATTATTTCCTTGAGCTGCTTTTCAACTTAATGAGAAATAGTCCTAATAGTTTTAAAAACATGCACAAAAGATAATTCTTGTAATTATTTGCTGAAACTGAAACTTTTTTGTGTTGCAAAATGTAGCAGAATTATATCAGGTTACAGTTGGAACTAAAAATTAAGATACGATTAAAATTCATTAGAAATAGCTTGTCTAATGAGGTGTTAAAAAGCAGTAAGAGGTTTAAATAATTTGTATAATATTTCTAACACCCCAAGAAACAATTTAAAACTAAAAAAAGGCTGTTATAATATCTGGACTTTTAAGACAACCTTCCAAGTATCTTGTCTTCAGCATAGGTGCATGCTTTAAACACTTGCATTATACAAGCATGCTTTTGTTTTCTATTGTGATACGGATGGCATCCATGATAAAATCTAATTGCTTCCCATTGAACTAAGCTTTTAAATTTGGGGGAGAAAGAAGCCACCATGGCCTATTTGACGAGTGGAATGGACGAAACATCAATTTCAAGACATTATCATCTAAAAAATATGTTTTTAATCAACTTTTGGTTTTTGAGTTATGTTCTTCACAGACACACACAGAAAGTAATGAAAGCACTGCAGGAAAGCATTATAAATGTTAGCAGTTCAAGAAGTGCATTTTATTATATTTGTGATTTGTTTTCACCTACAGGAAATGCTCATTTTATTTATAATGATGCAAATATGGGACTGCGCATTATTTGTATAAAATAATGGCTACACATTTCACGATCTCTGATTGGTGTATTGTGTATTTTCAGTTCCTGATGTTGGCTGCCCTGCTGGCTGTCCTGGCCGCAGTTAGCGCTGCTCCTCAGGTGATCACTGGCTATTATGGACACGTGGCTGCAGTCCCCGTTGCCAGCGTCGGCTACCCCTATGGCACCTACGTCTACCGCTAAGTAAGTATTTAAGTTTTAACAATCTTCTTCACGATATGTTTCCGTTGTGATAATTTAATGTGCTTAATAATGTATCTTTCATTTGTACATGAATTGTTTTGTTTGGTATTTCATAATACCAGCTAATAGCTGAACAGAACAATTTATGGCAAAACCGAGCGATAAAGTTGCTTTGATTTATCGAAATCGAAAACATTTCTATCCCACATTGATTGCTTGAGTACCTGAAGTAAAAGTTGACAGTAATAGGTTGTGTTATTCTCTATCGAAAGCCAAAATATGTTTGCAAATGAACTGTACAATAACACCATTTTTGTTTCTTCTTTCCAGATTCTGAAGCTCTGCTCCTGAGGAACTCTTGGCCTTCTCTTCCTAAATCAAAAACTGTCTTCCACAATGTTCTTCTAGTTCTTTAAGCAATACTATTTTCTTAAAATAAAGCAAAATAGCATAAAACTGTCAAGTATTTTTATTACATAACCTATAAAATTTCCTTTCCAATTTGGTTTCCTTCATGGAGCCATTGTTCAAAAATCCCAAGTAAATCTATTAGTATGAAGTAAAACTAGACTTAAACGTGCATTGTTTCTGAACTTAAACATCGTTTTCTTCGCTTTTAACAAATTGAATACAATTGCTTGGGAAAGAAAAAACTCTCAGGTATTGTGTCTGTAGACTTTTAAACTTGTCACTTAGAATTTCTATGTATAGCTCACATAAAACTTTGGTTCTTCATTTCCTTCCTGTTAATTCTCTAAATATTGTAATACTTTCCGAGGAGGTACAACATTCAAATTTATTATATGTATCTGACTTATATTACAGTCTCTTTGCATGAGCTCAGGCAAAATGAAAGAATGCTCAGAGAATACCCTAAATGATATCTTAAAACACTGGAAAGTTTACCAAACAACGAAAATTTTAGTTTATGTTAGAACTGTAAAATGAATCCAGTATACTTCTTCAAGTTAAAAGAAATAACCATCATAATACTCTGTGCTTCTAAACATGAATTAGTGTTAATTATTTTAAATCTGAAACTTTGATGTCTTCTGTCCAAAATGAACATGGAAAAAATATGATGACCACAACAGTTAGAGCCATTGTCAAGAAAATCAAAATTTTCTATGTAAAGGGTATTTTAGGGTGAAGCAATATATTGCCTTAAAGCTATTTACTTCCATGTTATGTAGGAGAAAGGTAGCATTTGGGTCGCTTCAACCAGCACTGTTTATTTCTACTCAGCTGGTACTGTTTTTAGGAGCAGTCATAAATGCAAATAAATAAAACATACACATGATTTTCATATTTTTTATTCTGTTTTTACATTATATTACAAATGTGTCTATTTAAATGTACAGTTTCAACAGGTTATCTTATCCTTCAAGTAGCAAGCAAGCAACAGTTAAAAGTACCTAACAAAAGCAAATGCCACTGAAATCATTACACAAGCTTTTCTCTGCTTGGGAAAACTCACTACTTGTTAAAAGCCAGGACATTGTCTTATTGTTGATATTACTTGCAGATATGGAGATTTTGCTTATCTTTAAAGGCACTCTTTAAACACTATGGCAGTGTATTTTGTATTCTATAAGGCAGGTGTGGATCTAAAATGTATTTCTTCATTTGCTGCTACCTGCAGATTTCAGGAAAAAGCTTACCTACTGTTAAAACCCTTTATATACAAGTGGCTGCAGTTTAAAATGTGTTAATTATCAATGAGGAACTTGGTTACAGTCACTTTAGGAATAGAAGCTGAAAAGGAAGACTTTCTTTTTCAGTCACTTAAATCAACTCCAGGTAAACAACAGATCATTACAAAATAATGGAACAGATTTGTGCTTTAATTTGATACGACGGAAGTTTTGAGCAGTAACAGTTGTGACGTAGGTCAGTCAAATCCAAATGAATCCTTCAAACACCTCATTGATTTTTAACTTGAGAAATGCAGTTATATAAGTTTGGTTTGCACTCCCTACAAGCAATTGACGTACAAGTTTCACAGACTAAAACAACTCACTGACTTCTGGCAAGTTCTGACAATGCGTTACTGACATTCTAGCGCTGTGGTAACTTACAAAAGAAAATAATTTACATTATGACATATGTTGCAGTTGCAACCTTCAGGTTGATTACAGGACATGATTGTCTCTGGCAAAACATTTAAACAGAATTGGGATATATTCTTCACCACTCTGTCCTCTATGTGATCTGCAAGAGGAAATGGATCGAGACCACCTTCAAATATGCCCGGCCACTTCTAGTGCCCTTCCCATCCATCAGTGAAAAATATTGGAGAGCAAGAGGATTAATGACTTCATTGTCAGAAATCCAGCATTAGCCAACAACAACAACAACTTTTAAACATTCTTGCACGAACTTATTTAGAAACGTAAACATACTCACCTTGCCCTCACCTTATGTCTATGAATTAATCAAACACATATATGAAAATTATGATGAGCAGTGTTGTCATGTTTGCCGAAGTAAAAGCAGAAGATATGGATTTTGACTCGATTAATAATAACACTAAACAACACTCACTTCTGCTACCTACAACCAGCTGTGCTAGCCTCCACCAGATTGCAGTGCTGTCTCTATTGACAACAATGGAGGCCACTTTGAGTAACTTCTTTGGAACATATCTGTTTTTTTAAATAAACAATTATTGCTGGACTATCCATTTTCTGTAATGAATTAATCCAACTATAACTTAGTTTAACTTTATGTCCAGCCATTTCAGCTTCAAATTTTGCTATGGCCATGAAGAAAGAACAGCAAAACCATTACTGTGTGCTGATTTGCTTTCCTGGCTTATTTTATATGCTGCTCTAAACTTCAAAATGCTGAGCGAGGAAATTTAAAGAATTAATTAATTTTCATTTTATGAATGTGAAAAAAAGCAGCAACCGTTGATGAAAGTTTCCCTTGTTTACTTGCATCCGCTGAATGTATTTTACCTTACTACTAAAGTATAAGAACCATATATTCCCAACACTTTTCCACAGCATCCTTCAGATTCCGTAGCATAGAGAACTTAACAAGCTAAGAGTTTTAACCAAAAATTGTCAATTTGTTTTTCTTTTGTTGGGTTACCACAGCACTAACGTGATGTCAACAAAGCTCATATCTCGATATGCCTTTTGATATGCAAGGAAATATTGCATCAAGCAGTTTCTCTCCTGAAAAGACACTGCATCCTATGCCACTGAACACAAATCAAAGTTTATACATAAAAAGATAGGCCTCCTTTAAGAAATAAAGTTAAATACAATGTATATACAGTGTTTAAAAAAAAGTGTCTGATATTACAATAGGGATTAGGATTGGTCAAAACTAAAATAAATATTCATATAAACATATCGGAAACAAATACCTGTTGAGATATGAGCCATTTTACAAAAATGTGCAATGTATGCTTATACCAATGTCTTTAAATGTCCCCATAACCAGAAATCCAATGGATTGAGTTCCAGCAAACGTGGAGGCCATGCTACTGGACCTCCTCGACCAACCTATCGTCCACTAAATGTTTGGTTTAAGTATCAGGATCACTTTACTCCCAATGTGTGGGCAGGAATTGTGAGTGACAGACTCCTAGGAGCATACATTTTACCGAACAGATAACAGATGTATCAGTGATTCCTGTGCGATGCGTTACCCGTGCCTTTGTGGAAAGACAACGTATGTGGTTTATGCATGAAGAGGTATCACCCCATTTTGTATGCATTGTGCGACAATAATACTCACATGGGCATCACAAAGGGCGGGGGGGGGGGGGGGGGGGGGGTAGAAACTAATGCACTTAAAGTGGAATCAATTACTGAGTATTAGATATTATTTTAATTTTGATGTAAAGAACAATGTTTAATTTGCATGAATTAATACGGTTATACAAAACAAATACTATAACTTTGACAACAAATTAATGAATTACCTAATATTGTTCAATTGCCAATTTCCAATATGTGGCCTCCCCCTGGAAAAGGTTCTGCCAACACCCATGAATACTCAGTAGAGAAGGCCTTAACGCCTACCAGGGTAAATAAACAACCAATGAGACTTGAGAGACAGTAAATAAAATAGATGGATGATGTTTAAATGAGCTGAGAATTCACTGAACTGAAACTTACCTGATGTTTGTTGTGTGAAAATTAATGAAAGAAATAAAAGAAAACAGAAATCTTAAAAAAACAGTATAGTTTATAACATATAAATAAATGTGACATCTTAAAAAATGCTATAATTATATTAAATATGAAAAATGCAGTGATTTAATTGTAGGTGGTGCCTAATCAGGAGAGAGACGCTGCATCAGAAAGTGTAATTCTATACCTAGCCCTTAAAAACGAACGAACGAACGAATGAACGTTTAATTCTGTTTGAATTGACTACCAGGGAGTATTATGTATCAGCACTGCACACTATGTCATATAAACCTTACTTACTTGTCTACAAGTTATTGCTGGATATGATGGTAGTCTTATTGAGATCACCTAACTTAATATTATTAGAATAATTCACCTAAACTGCTATTATGCAAACTACTCTCATCTGTTCATGTTTTCATCTCCTCTCACAAGCTGCTGCACTATTCTATACATATTAATATTTTACACATTCGTTTATTTCACATATTCAGGTATTAAGAGTTTCAGGAAAAGTTTTTATTTAATAAAAAATGAAATTTAAGTATTTCTCATAGCCAGGGGAAGAAATATCTTAATATTAGTCTTTTGGATCACCCGTTTTGCATTCTGTGAATGCAGAGCTGGACAAACAAGGTGTGCACAATGCAATATGCTGCATAGCAGATATATCAACAAGCACAAACATACATATATATTACATACTCAAAGTTTTGTGTGCAGATAAGTATTTTTATGTGGAGGAAAATCAGTAATAATTTACAAACATGGTTGCCAGATGCAAGAGGCACATTGAGAAAGAAAGTTTCCCTAATTTTTAAAACAAAGAACACATAATTACATGGAAAACTTTATTGGCAATAGGCACAGCAATGTTTGAGCTATTTTTCGACATAGGTCATCACTTGTCACATTGTGGGATCAACTTTTGTATTCCTGTGTCATTGAAGTCCGCCATTTGTGAATGGAACCAGTGTATAACATTGATCTTCATCTGTTTGTCATTGTCAAAACACTGAGGGGAGGACAGGACTTTCTTGAGGCGCAAGAAAAGATGGAAATCACTGGAAGCAAGATTAGGACTGTATGCTGGAAGATTAAACAGCTACCAGCTGAACTTCTGTAGAACAGAGACTGTGCACCGAGTTGTATGGGGATGGGCATTGTCATGGATAAACATAACACCTGAAGTAAGCATTCCACGCCTCTTGTCCAAGATGAATTTTGATTGGCACTATATTTTGTGGGGTAGGGAACTTTAATACTGACTGAGCCTTGCAGCACACTGCAGTGGCAGGAGAATAACAGCTGTCATTTCGAGTCACCACTACTGTGCTACTGGCACCAAGTGAAACCTGTCCAGCTGGTACATGATTGATGTGTCACAGATCTGTTACACATGCACAGTTTGCCCAATTAAATGAGTTATCTATAGCAGAAACATAAACAGGAACTTCTGAATGTACCTTGAAAACCTATGAAACTTTAACTTGTGTTTTATTATATCATTAACCTAACAAGTGCACAAGTTCATTACATCTATATTTAAGTGAAGAAAAATAACAGTTAAACCTTGTTTGCAATGGTTTTCATTGAGCGTAACACATTCACTGTCACAACACTACGTGACTTTCTTGCATTGTTTTCATTGAGCTATATTCCAAAGACAGTATTGAAAATGATCACTGAAGATTTAGAATAAAAGGGTAGTTTACAAGCCAAATAGCAATGTGTACTGCTAGCTCACTATTTTTTAATTAACCAGTTATATTTCTTCCCAATTGGTTAAAAGAATTACTTATGAGGTTTTCCCTTATCCTGAGAAGACGAATGTCGGGTAACTTAAAGCTCCATGGACCTCGGGTTCATTTGAGCATCATTTCACCTGTTTCATTCATTCACCGTCCGATATGACATTACATTGGAGGATGTTAATAAAAAAAAATGTAGCATCAAAAGTCTGTGCTTGCCTTAGACTTCTTATGGCTATTACCCACTCAAAGTTACTAAGGTGTATTCTACATATCACCCAGCTGCTGTCAAAAAACCACTTAACCTAACATCTGTATACAGAATCTTTACAGATACATACATACATATATAACCTAAGTTAAGAAAATTTGTTTAATTTCATCCTTTACCTAAAAACTTTCCCTGAAACTGCACATAAATTTGCCTCAGAATTAGATTTTGGCAAATATTCATCATCAGTGTTCATTGTATTACAATGTTATTGTCCTTATTGAATGATGAAGCCCATAAAGCAATCAGTAGCTGCACAGGAAGCTGGAAATATTTGAAATTATGTCTTTAAAACACATGTATAACTACAGCAGAGCATCATGTATCTGATTGATAATGTCTGGAAAGGCGATAAACACTGATTTACACTTAAAATACATCACCAAGTCAAACCATCATACATTTTCTTTGACACTGTACTATGAACAATACTGTAATACTCACAAAAAAGATGCCAATTTCAGCAACATATAAATTAACCATGGTAAGCTTAATAGGTTCAAGGGTGGATCGGAAAGTATCACACACAATGATATTGTGTCTGGGATGTTGAAATTTCACCAGGATATAGTTTGAAGTTTTCACTACAGCTCTGGTGACACAAGTATGAATTATGTTACAAAAATGATGTGCATATTACTGTCCTCAACTTGTGAAGAACAGCGAAGTGTTGCAACATGTCATATTGTGTTTGGTACTCTGGCCATCTCATTATCACTTACATATCTTAATTACAATTTTTTTTCACATTTGATTTACACCTTTCCAGATAAAGTTATTGAGTACCATAATGTGTGCTCTGCTGTAGTCACAAAATAAATTACAAGTTTATTACCTCTTATTCTCTAACTGTAAAGTAAGAGTTTTTGCTTCTGTGTAAGCACAGATAAGCCGGGAAACATTTTTTAAAATGTATACACTTTGTTCTATGCCACTGCATCACTTACATACTACTAATAAGAGATAAAATGGACACATCAATTGAAGGTTTGACAAATTCAGCACTTTGTACAAAAGAATATTTTGAATTTGTTGCTAATGGGATAGCATCGTGATTTTGCTAGGGTCCGTGATCAGATTCCTGGCTCTAGCCAAGTCTTCACCTGAGTATCCTGACCAAATGTGGCTTGGAGCCCACAGTAAAAGCTGTAGGTCCCCTCATTCTATCACTATCCCATTATCAGAGGTTATAAACCTCCTCATCTAGTAAATAGGTCCAGCTATCACATGATGGAATGAGGTTTCCCTGAAGGTTGCAAGATATCATAAGGGAAGTACTGAAACAAACAACTTATTGCTAATATAAAACAACTGTGGGAACTGACATGTTTTACAAATAAATGTATCTGTGGAAAGCCTAAGCAAGACTGAAAGTCAAACTGAGTACTAATAGTTTGATTCTTAGCACAAAATAGCTGCAGTTAAGTTTCAAGAAAACACTACATGCATGTCTGAGTATTTAGCTATACTGTAAGCCATAGCTTGTTTATATTCAAGAACTGTAGCGTAACTTCTCTGTGCAGTATCACAGTTCAAATCCATGTTAGAATATGTATCTGGTTTGAATTGTGATGTAACATAAGCAATATCCAGGTATTGATTTTCAAATTGTGCTACTCAACCATTTGTTGTCTGGTACTGAACTAATCCAAGCAAACTTGTGTGTGATGCTTGGAGCGCTAAAAATGTAATTTATAAGTTTGGAATGTTTGGTAAGAACATGTGAAAATTACACCTAAAATATATGCATACAGAAACTTTACTCATTAAAATAATACTTGTATTAGGTATTTGACATTTAGAGATCAATTGCAGCACTGTTTTGACATGGTCCATTTGCTCATTTGGCATTTAGTTTTCATCTTGCATGGATATCTTTAAATTGATAATGAGCCAGGATACTTCTGTGACTGTTACTCAGATTTTTCAGAGAAAGCTGTAGCTCATGCTTGAAAAACAAATTTCTATAACATAAGCAGCTATTACAACTATAGATATTTTAAATCATAACCTAAATATGGATATTATTTCCCTTTAAAGAAGCATTCCCAAATTAAACAGATACAATAAAACAAGTACATCAGAAGACAAAATGAGTCAAAATAAAAGCTGTTACAGCTTTGCCAATTTAGATAACTACTTAGGACATGTTTATTTTGACTCACTACATATTCTAATTCCTAAAGCTTTTTATCATTTAAGGATACACATAAGTTGTATACTTCCATTACAATATGCAACATTATCAGTCTCCAGTTGGTAGTTATAACATTCCCGACTTAACTGTGTTTACATAGCATACATTTTACATTCCCAGAAATGTTAAACATTTTATGTTACATAGCAAATTTGACTGGATGTAAAAATAATTTAAGATAACTTATGCAGCAGTTATAGATTTTCTTAAAACTTTTTTAAATAGCTCTATCAGGTAATGATGGGTTCAACAAGTTTTCTCTTATTTGCACTTTGTATTATGAGTCCTTCAAATGAAGCAATTTTAGTGAAGCGTCATGAAGTTGGTCATTTAGCACTGTCTTGCCCTTTAAACCTTCATCATACCTATTCATATTACTGAACAGTGTTACATTACAGTGCCTAGATGTTTGTGACATACAAATCTTAAGAAGAAGAGATCTTTCTTCTTATGTAAACATTTGGTCATGCAGTTAATATGAGGGGTGTCTGAAAAGTTACACTATTTTTTTAAATCCACACGGTAGGTGGAAAAACTCCGGGAGTTGCCGGAAATCTTGTTTTGGGTGTAGTGGCAGCACTGTAAAATTCCTAGGTGCCTATGTTTACCCCTTGGATATTAAAATGGCAGTAACAATGGAGACTCCACTTGCTCCTACTGCCCGATTGTGAAGTTTACGCTGTAATATGTTTTTTGCCCGCAAAAAATAAATATGTGACTGAAATTCATTGCAAGTTGTGCAGTGTGTACAGTAAAGACGTTATGTCAAGACCAAAAGTTTCTCTTTGGCATCAATTGTTCATTGAAGGTGTGGAAACGAAAGGTTGAGTCGTCACCAAAAAAGGCAAAAGTTGTTGCATTGGCTGGCAAGGTCTTGGCAACGATATTCAGGGATTCAAAGGGAGTACTGTTGATCAATCACCTGCCCCGTGGAACCACAATGACAGCTCCTCGCTATTGTGTGGCGCTGAGAAAACTCAGAAGGGTGATTCAAAACAAAAAGAGGGGAAAGTGGAGCAAAACAGTTTTTCGGTTCCACGATAATGTTCGCCTGCATGCTGCTTGTGAAACTCAAGCTCTGTTTCAGCAGTTTCCATGGGATGTTATCAGTCATTCACCTTACTCACCTGACTGTGATTACCATCTTTTTCCACAGCTGCAGCAACATCTTGAGGAAGGTGCTTCGTAAATGATAATGAGTTAAAACAAGAACAAACAACACTGCCAAGAGTTATCGAATGACACCATATTTCTTTTTTGCAATGCCAATTCTTTATAATTACGTTTTTCACTGTAAGAACATTTTGTGTTCAATTAATGTAAATACAAATCGAAAGATTAGGACAGAGGTTAGATAATTCAGGTTGCAAGACAGTTGTATTTGATTTTCTTTCCTTTCTGGTAAGAAAGGAGGGAAAAATAAGGAGATGTCACCATTAGACACTGTAACAACTTATGAACAGACACTGCTCCAAAAGAGTAGAGAAGTGAATGATGTAGACTGCAAAAACTTTCAACTACTAACTCATTAGAATAACTGATCATGCGGAGCTCACAGAAGTGATTCATTTTGAACAACTCATTCTACTCGTATAACAACCCATCATTACTGTCATGAGCAATGAGTAAAAAGTGTTGCTGATATAGGAATATAGCAATTTCAGCTCATCTGGAAATGTGTGTCAATTCCTCTCACTTGCAGGCAGCCTACCAAAATTTCAAAGTCAGTTGCATAAAAATGGTAAATTCAAATAACACCCTAAAGTAGCAGTACTTCACTAACATGATTGTGTGTTATACAATACTTTCCTGCACTTACTTTGTGATTCACAGCATACTCTGTTAGGTTCAACAAACTCCTTGGAGCGTGTAGAAAACTTAAGCAGTAGTGTGTCATATTAGGCATTCTGTTGTGTATGTATGTACTTGATGAGCGTTTGTTTCAAAACTCGATAGAGGACAAAATGATGTTTTTACAGAAATTAAATTTTTTTATTCTAGTACATAACCTTTCATTGCACAAACTTTATTTTTGGCAATACTAAACATTATCATGGGACAATTTCAGAAAACAGTGAAACGCCTAGAGGAGTGAGTGAGTTGGGTTTAAGGGCCCGTCGACAACTAGGTCATTAGGGCTCGAAGTCCGAAAATAAAAACAACCAAATTCGTAAAAGCTCACCCCTAAAAAGTTAAAACGTCAAAGTTAAAATAACTAAAACGGAAAGTTAAAAGTATTAAAACGTGAGTTAAAACGGCAAGAAGTTAAAACTGGTAAAAACTTAACCTTGTAAGACTTAAAAAGCTAAAACCACCCTAAAATCCTAATTCCGCCAGGATAAAAAACACCTTACACTTGCTTGCCAAAATCAATCTTGGCAACAAACCGCAGTACTGCATTTACAGCTACTGGGTTGTTGCCTAAAACAGAGCACAGTGCAAGGCCCAGGCCAATGGACTGGCGCTCACGAGTGTATTGCGGACAATCAAGAAGGAGCCTAGAGGATAATGTGACTTTTGGTGTGGGTGTAAAGTAAATACGACAGATGTAGTCGAGATAAAGAAACACTTTTATTTCCGTAAACAGTAACTTTGTACGCTCGTTGCAACAGCAAGAAAGTCTTTTCCGATTCTCCAACAGCACGGCTCCGAACTCGTAACACAAAGAACTGTCCCTTCTCCGTCGGCACGACTCCTCAACCTTCACATACGTCTGTTCTTTCCGTCGGCACGACTACTCCACGCTTCACATACGTCTGACTCCTTCTCTCACACTTTACCGCTATTTATATCTCCCAGGCACTATTCTGGAAGCTTCAGGAACGTTCACTTACTGCGGTGAGATACAAAGTAGAAGATTCCAGTAGCCTCTATCCTTTTCTCTCTTTCGGCAAGCGCCCCAACAATGCGGTCATTCTCTATCTCTTTCCTTCGGCTCCTTTGCGGTAGTGCCGACAATAATGCGATGGGTGACACTGCTGTTGTCGGCAATTAGATGCGGCGGGCGCGGTGACACTAACCATATTTTTCATAGTATTGGCCAGGTAAAAAAAATGTGAGTTTTTTCAAAACTCAGAGAAGACTGGAGAAGGGCTATTGGAAGATGTGTTACACATTAAAAAGAAAAAAATTAAATAATAAATTCATTTTTGGAAAACATAACCACTGGTAAGAAAAAGAGAAGTATGACTACAGAGTATAACAATAACCAATCAGAATCATTCTCGCTAAATTATGTGCAAGCTAGTGACATTTCCTACTTCATCTTACTTCCCATTGTGTTAAGTCACGTTAAGTAAAGTTTGTTGTACTCCTGGCATTACAGTGGAGTTCATTGAACAATCTACCAGCCATCTTATGCCTCAAAGTCAAATGTTCTGCTGCTAATGAAATGCAGTCAGTCAGCAGGCAGAATCATATCAAACTGAAAGTTTTATTATATTGCAATTAATATTAAGTAAACAAAATATACATATGACATATATTGCATGGACACTCTGGTTTTTGAACCAAAATGAGCTCCTTAGAGTATTGCTTATTATTTTAATACTGTGTACATGTAGGTTAACTTTTAATATGCCTTTTTTTCTGTTAGGAGGGGAGATGCTCGTTGCCTGTTGATGCTACCTCCTCACTGTGCAGATAAGAGGAATCCACTATTTCAATCTGCAGAATCAGCAACATTTTTTACACTTAAACAGGGCCAGCTCAAGGAGTTGGGGGTGGATAAGCCACGCCATTATGTAGGGTATCTAGGGTCCACAAACATAAATATGTGATAATAGGAAGGAATCATAAACCATGTTTAAATATGCTCATACTGTATTGTTCTCTAAATTGTATGCTGCAGTTAAGCCACTCTTTAGCTAAGCAACAAAATAAATACATTTATAAAAGTAATTAGTCATGGAGGACTGACATTGTGGATAACTTTAGGTTATGTCTGAAAACATGAGGGAGGTTACTAGTAATTAGGGGGCAGCAAAACTCCTGGAGCTAGCCCTGCACTTAAATGCACCACTTGGAAAAAATTGACTGCTGGAGTCAACTGGAAAATGTTTCAATTGCACAATTTGTTTTCGCAGTAATTTTACATTTGCTACAAAGAAAAGAGACATGTTCTGTATGGTTTTTAACCATCATTCAGTAAAACTTTGGCCAATAACATTACTTGACCAAGCATGATGCAATAGCTCTTATTACTTTTGTTTCAGTGGCTGATACCCATTGACATTTGAGCATATTTTCACTTTTGTATTTGCTTTTAGAATTATTCTGAGTAAACTCATCATCATCATCTTGCTTACTGCTTATTATATCTGCATTGTTTATTTTTAAGAGTGTAAACTAATAAAACCTTAGTAAGCTTATATCTCCTAATTATTGTAACAATGAAATAAGTCTTAAATATGGCTACCACCACATTGGGATACAGGCATCTTCCCTGTGTTACTCCACAGCATGTCAAAGGAAACAGTCATCTTTGGTATGATCCAACTGTAGACATAACCTAATCTATATTCTTGTTTTACATTTCTATTGCTGTTTCATAACATGACAATAAATTTGCTAAATAATTTGCTAAAAATTGGTGTGTACTGAATTGTTAAAGTAATTTTCCAAACACATGTTAGCTAATGCTGTTTGTTTTAATGAGAAGTAAATGTTATACACACAAACAATGTAGGATACAGATCTCTTTCTAAAAATGCCTTCTACTTTTGGATTCAGGAAGTCTTAAAACATATTTCTGTTGAAGTCTCTGTATCAAAATTTTGGGTGGAACACAATATTTCCTCTACTTAGTAAATATATAAGGAGAAAATAAAATTACATAATGACTTAATTTTTAAAACAAGATGCAACAAGAGACAATAACTACAATTATGTGTATAGGATAGATAATATTTTTTGTTATGAATTTGTACAAAAAGATATAAAAGGGGCCCAAATGAGGAGGGAAGAGTTCACAAGCAATACTGCTCGCTTTCAGAATGGCCATTGGCTCTCAAACCACTGATAAGGAAAGAAAATCTGTACCTCTGCTTTGACTCTGTAAATAAAACCAGTGTGAGCCCTCAACTCAAATGCCCAATTGCTATGTATTAATCTTGCAAAAACTTGAAAGTGGCTGACTGATTTGAATAATTTCTTTTTTATTTTGTTTGCCTCAATACTGGGGTGGTTTAGAAAAAAAAGAACATTAAGAAAAACCCAAAGGAACAGCTGAAAAATTGAAAAACTCAAAATTGGTTAATTTTGTACGGGAATTGCCACTTTGAATTACTTTAAGTATATGGAATTTGTGGCAGACCTATTACTTGACAGCTGCAAAACAAAAATTTGTTGTTTAAAGATGCTGTCAATTGCCAGGGTCATATCAGCATCAGTCGTTATAATCATTCTAAATCAACAACAGAAAAATAAATACAGTAAAACCTGCCTAAAACGGAACATAATTGTTCCAGTAATATTTTTCCATTTTCACAGGTTTCTGTATTACAAAGGGTTGTACATATTTTAGTAAAACAAAGTACAAACATATAATTGTATACAGTTAAACTGAAGGAATAATTTAAAATAAAATTCTGTGAATAAAACAATATGCTGTAAATTTTGCTGTATTTTCAACTTACATGTCTAACATAATTGCAGTTTCTCCATTAGTTTCTTTTCCCCACATATCCCTCAAAGTGGATTGTCGCGACTCTTCACAAGAGAACTCCCTGTGATCTCCTTTGCTTCCTGCATCAGCTCCAGGAGTTCTTCAACATTCTTGGAAGCTGCAAATTCCTGAAGGTCATTCACAACAGATAATGCTGCTCTAAAACTGCGTACTTTTGGCTCACTTTCATTGGCTTCGTTGCTGTCATTGTCATCATCATCCATTCCTTCCATGACTTCACAACTGCTGTTTTCAGCTGCACTTTGAATGTCTTCAGTCGTGGCAAGTTCGTTATCAAAGCACATAACTATGTATTAAGCATAATGAAAATCTGTCTTAGTTAGGTTATTTATGCAAAGAGTTCCAGAAAAACTATTCTGTTTCTGCGTTAGGCAGTTTTCCGGTTTAGAAAGTTATTTAACATAGGACATAGCTTCGTTCCGAGATTTATTTTCCGGTTTCCAGGTTTCTGGTATATAGGGGTTCCAGTTTAGTCAGGTTTTACTGTATATTTTGAATGTGGAAAATAATTATTTATTAAGTTGTTCAAAATAAATATGAAAGCATAATAATCAAAATAAGAGGCCAAAACAAGCGTTATTTGTTCTCTGAAGTATGACAAGTTCAACTTAGTTCTGCAGTTGGATGTAAGATAATTAAAAACAAAACACTGCTGTGGAACAACATGGAGGAGCACGTCCTATACCCAAGCAGTGTTATTCTGTGCACTTCCCTAAAGCTATACCATACTGCTAACAGTATGTTAGGACATTTTTAAAGCATCTAACCTTACACTATCAAGTAACAGACTTTTTCAGGACTTAATTACACGACCTTCCAAGTTAAAATCTTATTCATAAAACATCTATATCATTCATGTGTAACTGTGGCTGGCAAAAAAGACAGGCTACGGTGTGAATCGGAGTTACACTAGCAATGGTAGTCTGATATATGGCCAACATTGTATACCATCATGGTTGTTTAGAACATGGGTATCTTAGGCGATTGTGGTTTTATTTCATTGGGTCATGATGGGACCAGGAGAATTATGTCACCGCAGTTTGCACCGTAGCCTGTCTTTTTTGTTAGCCACGTGTGTAACATTGAAACCATCGTCGTCACATACGAGGTCAATTTAACAGAAACAGTCCCCTGGGACAGCAGTAGCAACACATTATAAAACAATGTGTTTAAAATATTACAACTACAAAATAAAGATATGATCTGGCTGCAGTAGTGTCTCACTTATGGATTCTTTTGCTGAGCAAAATCAGTGTTTTTCTCTGTGATATAAAACATACTTCACGCACTCCACACTCGCTTTAGGCACATTTTATTAAAAACAGCAACAACATATTAAAACCCATTATCCGTCTTGTTTCCGTTCTTATTGTTTCATCACTAGTTTCAAGGATATTTTGCTCGCTCTGGAGCTTAACAACTGACTGATAAAATTCAAGCCACGTTAACAAACAGTTTGATAAAATGTTCTGATGTTTAGCCACTGTGAGTGGCTAGATCTTCATTAGGAATGCATCTCTCAACATTTGAGCCTTGTTGGGATATAAAATGGACTGATTTCTGCAGACGTCCATGCCAACAAAATAAATTCACAAAGGCACAACCTTTCTCTCTGTCTGTTCCTCTCAGAGGCACGTGTTGAAGTAGCAGGCACTATGTCAAAGAGAACTCACCCTGCGGATTGAATTCTTTCTGATGGGAGCTGTTGAAGGCACGCCGGTATCCCCAGTAATGCATGGCACGGGCGCACACCCTCTGTATGGCCCGAACCTCTGCATAGGTGAGGTCCTGGCGCCAGTGGAATGGCGCAGACTTGGAGTTACGGTATGTGCTTGACACGCCACCAACGTCCACTTTGGTGTGCGTATCCAAGAACAGCTGCACGTTCGGGTGGAAGTCCAAACCAAAAAATTCAAATAACTCCTTGACACTCTTGTGTGGATCCACAGACAGGTCTTCATAGCGGACCGCTCTAAACAACAAGAAAATTAATGCCATTATTGTATAAACTTAGGCTTTCATGGCCAGCGTCCTGACTGTTACTACATTTATCTCTTCTGGACTTGTAGACTATGGTCTAGAAGGCATCGAAGATACCGACGTTCTGCCAAGTACTGCTCTTGGCATCTTCAGGATGAGGTAATCCATTGTTTGCGCTGGTCAGAGTTTGAATGCAGAAGCAACGACTGTGGCGCTCTTATATAGTGGGGGTGGGCAAGATTTCATTACAGCCATTGTTTTTCTCTAAAAGGTTTCCTAAGGTAGGTATCCAGGCTTTCTGTACAAAGAGAGCTTCTACAGTTAACTACTATGCCGAACTACATAGGGAGGCCATAGAAATTTATAAAGACGGGAACAATTTCAACTGGAAAGAAGAAGCTCTCCCTGTACAGAAAGCCCAGATACCTATCTTAGAAAACCTTTTAGACAAAAACAACAGCTGTAATAAAACCTCACCTATACCCCGCCTGCCAACCAATGCAAACCAATCACCACCTGCCCACCCTCACTATATAAGAGTGCCACAGGTGTGTGTGTGTGTGTGTGTGTGTGTGTGTGTGTGTGTGTGTGTGTGTGTGTGTGTGTGTGTGTGCGTGCGTGCGTGCGTGCGTGCGTGCGTGTGATGGGACATATGTGTGGTATGCCCAGGAGTGAGTGAGTGTATGTATCCGTGCATATAAATTAAAAAAAAACTATCAAAAACGGACAAACAAAAGACTGAGAATTTGCCCAAAAACTGTTCTCGGTGGGCTAAAGCCGCTCACTGTATGGGTGTTTTGATGATATAAAAGCTAACGAGAGTACCCATGTAAATATTGTAAATTATAATTAATGTCAATTTTAGCCTGTAAGCCGGGCCCCTCTGTACCAGCACCAGGCAAATTTTTCCTCAATAAAATAAGTCTAAGTCTAAGTCTTCTTCATTCAAACTCTGACAGCACAGACAACAGATCACCTCACCTGAAGATGCCAAGTGCAGTACTTGGTAAACATTGGCACCTTCAATGCCTTCTAGACCTGGCCTATAAGTCTGGAAGAGATAAACGTAGCTAATAGTCAACATTGTTATTGCTATAAACCAATAAAATTATGATGTAAGGGGAGTAAGTTTGAGAAGCAAAGAAAGGGGTATTTGGAGAGCATTTTGTAAACTAGCTCTGGGATTAACCGGTGCAGATCCTAAAGGGATAAACCCAGACAGATTAGGAAGTGTTGGTGTAGTAGTTAAATGTATGAACACAACCAGGTTGTTTAAAAAAACAAAACACAATTCAATGGAAAGATTTATTGGAACAGATACAAGAAATCTTGAGGTATTTTTCAATATATTCACCACAGAAATTCAGACACTCGTCATACTATAGGATCAAATTTTGTGTCCCTGTATCTTAAAAGTCTATCAGCAGGATTGGAACCACTATGTGACAACCATCTCCAACTCTATGTCATTCTAGAAATGCTGAAACTGACCAGACAGGAATTTTTTGAGTTTAAGAGAAGTTGGAAATCACTGGATGAAGAGACTTAAGTCGGTGTCCCACGATCCAACATTTTTTACCAAACATTTTGTATCCAATGGAATCGCACACAAAAGAAACAGTGTCTGTCACACTATGATTCATTTTGGTCCAGTACAAATGAAAGTTCATGTAGCAAACGTGAAAAATAAATTAATTTAGCAATTGTTATATCAAGTATAGGTTTGGGATATATTTCCACGAGTCTGTCTCAGTAGGAAAAAAAGATGCATTAGAAGTAAAAGACGTCATGGTTACAGAGAGGAGAGCAGGGCATGGGCCGAGGCATATAGGGTCTACTACAAAACTAATTGAAGTTAGAGGACCCGGAAAACTATCGCAAGTTTCTACTAATTGGTGAAGATTTATTTCTCAACCTTTTACATGGCGTCTAGGGCAAAATTAAACACCAGGGCACAAATATGAGACAAGCGTGAAAGAGATAAGGAACAACTTAATGGTTTTAATCTTAGTATGGATGGGCAGGAGATTTGAACTCATTTCATAACATAAAATGTAAACATACTGTTAACTGGATTTCTTATTATTTATGAAATAGAACTATGCAATAACCACCTCAGTAATATATGTTAATGGTCATGAAAAATCATTAAAGAATCTTCCAGAAAAAATTTAATGTTTTATTAAAATACCCATCACATTAAAGGTGCCACGAGCCGTACATACACAACAGCTGACTACATGTTGCCTGCGCAGTCCGCCATATTGTTATGTTACAGATGTTGATTGGATATTTTCAAGTTGTTGGATGAAAAAATTAGATGCAACTCAATCGCATTGTATACAAACAGGTTGATACAAAAAATAGGATAGAAATTGTATGCAACAGAATTGTATCCAACTCTCGATGTACGATACAATACTCACGATACACTTTTGTTGCGCATAATGCTTTGGACCAAAAGTTAGACCTTGGGACACGGGCATTAAGGTTGACCACACTGGCCCCTCAGAACTGGAATGAAATGAAGCAGAAATTTCCAGTTGTGTTATTTAATAGGCAAATGCACACTGGTCTGAACAGAAGCACTGAGATTCCGCCCCTTCTGAAAAGAGTGCTTGCTACATGACTCTTCCAGAAGATTCCGCTCGTGTCAGATCACTTTCGCTAACACTTGTTACATTATATATGAGTTCGGCTACCTCAACATACTGCTTTTCACATATGCACATGAACAGATGCCAGGCACCTGTGACAGTGGATGGTGAATGATTAATATTGACTTGACTGCGTAAAATTATAAAGAATTGTATGATGCTGTAGATGCCAACTATCACAACCAGTTATGCCATGAGAAACTTTCTTAGGGTCTTCTTGCAAGTCTGGAAAAATAGAACTACCAATAAATTCATTACACAGTGACAAAACAGCAAAGTCCAATCCAGGTAGTTTTTTACCATGATATTGTCTTCAAAAATTTTACAGTTCACAACTTTCGCTTCTCCAACCTTGCTCAGTCCTTTCAGTGTCTTCCTTCACTTTCTCTGTCTCTTATACACTAACTACAATGATGAAATCACTTAAAGCCCATTAGAATCTTCTTTGTGACACACACAACGTACCACACACACACACACACACACACACAGTTGTCTTGTGCCCACTGACACACTAAGCGACATATGTGTGTAACTGTAACTAACGGCTGGTTCCTGGTCTCCTTATGTACAGAATGTCCCAAAATTGAACCAACAAACTTTGAGAGCTGATAGATAACATTATTTTAAACACTGTTTGTTAAAGCGCTAGATGAGTTAATGTCATAGATTACTGCCTCCCACCCAGTTTAAGTATTTACGGCAAAATCAACAGTACAAATTAGTTTTGCATTTATCTCAGTAGAGCTTACAATCTTAATCCAAGAAACAAATACAGAGCATATAAACAAAACACCAACATCTCATTGTTTACAGTTAATCACAGCTTCACTATTCAAAATAAGACCGACAAACCTTTAAACCAGAGAAATGACTGGTGTCTTTGCGAGAGTACGACAGAATAGTGCACGCCGATGCACTCTTTGTGTTAATTGCAATGGGTGTGCGTTCCAACATTTACTTTGATCAGTGTGAGGTAAATACTGACAAGCTTTTATCAGATAGTGACTGAAATTTAATTTTTGTAACCTCATACCAAGTATGCCTCCCCCCTCCCCCTTCCCAATGCTTAGCATCTTTCATTATTGTGACAAAATGACAAAAATCAGTTCCAGTTACTTTTCTATCATTTTTTGTCTTCTAAAATTTTACCACAAATACACAGTGTGCTTATTGTTAATGTCTACAGTCTTTTACAACTCACAACTGTTCTTTTCATAATCTTACCCAAATGTTTTGGTGTCCTTAACTTCCTCTGTCTCTCATACCCTAATGAAAGATTATCGGAAGAACAACTGTGAATTGTAATAGTTGACTAGGCTGTAAACTGTGTTAGCAACGAGAAGGAAATTGTGCATTTGTAGCAAGATTTAGAGGAAAATAAAGTGTTAGAAAAGTAAACAGACTTCCCATTTCACCGTTTTGTTACAATATTTACTTTAGTTTATTGGTGAGTATCTAGAAAATGTACCTAAACTATAGTTTTGCACCTCATTCTTTTACAGCATATAATTTTAGTAAATTAAAGAAATCTAGAATAACAATGCATGCTGTTTTCTTTAAGAATATCATTATTTTATTTTATATAGGACATACTACTTTACATGCATTTTAATAATGAATTTTTAAGTTGAAAATGCATAAACAAAATTTTGTTTCAAAATCTTTAACTTTAATGCTATATTTAGAGGCCATTAAGTGGTTATTCAAACTGTGGACATTACAGATGGAGATCTATTAAATAGGCCATGGTTTTAAACCAGTTTCACTGTTTTATCCACTGGCATAGCTACTTATATGCAGTGTTCCACAATAAAGACTTTCAACATAAAAACCTGTGGCACTTAAACATGATAAGTGTATACAAGGGTCACTACAAAAGTTTTGAGACATGAGAGGTTGGTCCACTTGAAATGAATGTAGGATGGGATAGTCCGATCCTTTGTGATTAAACTGGTATCAGGTAGCAGCTCTCCCACGCCAGGAATTCCAGCAGCGCAAGGATGAACAACCTGCAGTGTGCATGTACTCAGTCCCTGCAACGGAGCTGGAAAGAGTGCGTTTTCACTCAATGATTTCTTAAAACTCGATTAATCCAGTATCAAAGTCTTGAACATTTGCAACAGGCTTCTGGAGACATTGCTCCTTCCTATGCCACAGTTTTCTGGTGGTTTCAGGAATTCAAAAGGGGCTGAACATCTTTGAAAGATGAGGAAAGAAGCATGCATCCGGCATCGGCAGTGACTGAGGAAAACATTGCAGCATTGAGAAAAATGCTTCACAAAAATAACTGCATAACGTTTAAAAGAATTGAAGCAGCATGCAGATTGGTTCAGCAGCAATTTTGAAAATCCTCCGTGAATTGCTTTGTGTGAGGAAGGTCACATTCTGGTGGGTGTCTCACAATTTGTCGGAGGAACAAAAACATGCCCGTGTTGAATGGTGTGAGAAAATGCTGACAAGATCTGAAGGAAGGGACTCCGTACAGGTTTCTGACATCATCACAGATGATGAAACCAGGATTTATTAGCTTGATCTGTAGACCAAGCAGCAATCAGCGGTGTGGATCTTTTCGGGAGACAATCCACTGACAAAAGTGAAACGTCACCAAAGTGTCCACAAGAAAATGGTAGCCTCATTTTTCCTAAAGGGTGTTCTCTGGTGAAACAAAGCACAGTTACTGCTAATTGGTACACCACAGTTTGCTTGCTAAAAGCTTTTCTAAGCTTCAAGCAAGGCAGCTCAGCAAGGAACTGCAAGGGATCCTTCTCCATCAGGACACGTCCGCACACACACCAACATTACCATTCAGTTCCTGGAGTCTACAAAGGTCAAACTTATGATTCATGCACCATACAGTCCCTGCCTGGCCCCGCATGACTTTTTTTCTGTTCTTGATAATAAAAAATTGAATGCGTGGAAAGAGATTTTCAACCACTGAAGGGCGAGTGGTTAGTGCGCTCGCCTATCACCTAGGCGGCCTGGGTTCGATCCCAGGGACCTGCATTTGGTATTCGTGATGGACGAAGCGGCGTCAGGGCAGGTTTTCTCCGGGTGCTCCGGTTTCCCCCGCCATCTCATTCCACCGGTGCTCCATCTTCGTTCCATGTATCATCAGTGTCACTGCCTGCGGTGTCGTAGTAGTAAAAGCGGGCGTTAAACACTACAACAACAACCGCTGAAGATGGTTTCACCATCTATGAAGGTGAACTTGCATCGAAGAAAACATGTGGGAGGAGTGCTTCCAGAAGTAGTCTCAGCGAATGCAAAGGTGTATACAGTGTGGTGGCAAATACCTTGAGAAAGTGCAACAATCAGAATAATTTTAAAAAAATTATTCTTGGTGAATCTCAAAACTTTTGTAGCAACCCTCATATAGTGACTGCAACAGAGAAAAAGCAGGGTAAGAAAACACATTTTAAGAAAATTGGATGTTTCACTTTTGCCAAGATCCTTCAGAAAAATATAAATGAAGTTATGTTGTAGTGCACTACCTTACAAATCTATGAGGAACTGTAATTGAACATACCGAAATCTGTTAGGATATTTTATGGAGAAGCGCACTGCTGCACTGTAATCTGAGACGAGATCCTCACAGAGTCTCATTGGTTCCATGCAGTCTGGATTACCGGGACACCAAACACGGTGCTTTCTGGATTGTAGAGTCCCTCTTGGGTCCCTCACCAACAGTACAACACGCACACCTAACCTGAAAGATATCATAATGAAGACAGTATGATTAAGTAAAAAGAAAATAAGATCTTACGCTCCAAACTGTCACTAATGGTTGATAACACACATCTACTTGAACATGTTTTGGGGCCTGTGCAGCTTGTTATTAATTGGAAACGTTGCATCACTTACTTGGGATCTTCAAGAAGATCCTCGACCAGTCTTAATCGCAGTCTTACAATCTTCATACTCTGGAATGGGAAGAGCTGACAGAATGGGTTGAGGAACTCAGGCATCCAGCAGATTTCAGGATGTCTGAGACATTGCTCCCACAGTCGCACATTATGGTTAAACAGCCATACATGTTGTTGACCATAACGAAGGTAATGGTCTGAAAGCACATCCCCAATAATGCAAATATAAACAGCAACAACAATATGTGTTTGTGTTGTGAAAAATTCTATCAACAATAGTAGTAGTATGAGAATACATTATATTGTGACTATATCTCTTTTATTTGCTTTATTCTTTTACAATTAACTATGACTTCACTCAACACAAATTGACTCAAGTTCACTTAAAACTCTTTCTCACATTAAATTCTCAATCACCAAACAGGATTTCAAACTCAAGTACATTCCAAACTTCTCAAAGTTACTCTCTGCCTCCCTGGCAACATGACATCATCCAAGGAGCATTCAGTTTGGGATGTTTCCACACAGAAGCTCAAAGTAATGTCACATTATTTTGACATTTTATGCATATTCTGTAAGGTATTTATTTGTTTAATCCTTTAAATCAATTCTGTATAAAGTACTTTGATATAGGATATGTTAATAACAAAATTATACTATTAAATGATGTAATTTATTGCAATAAAGTTAAATAACAAACCTCTCTAACCTAAATTCATAAATATGAGATCAGAACATAACAGTGAAAATGAAAGGTATAATACAAGATAACAAATGAATTAATACAAAATCTTATGCATATAGGGTTACCAGACGTCTGGAAATTTCCAGACATGCCCTACATTTTAACCATTTGTCCGGTGCCTGGACAAATCTTTGAGAAGTCTCTAACGTCCTACATTTTCAGAAACAGGCAGTGATCTTTAGAAAATGAACCTGCAACTTGCAAAATAGAAATGAATAATTGGTTATTAGCCATAAGTGCAACTCACTATGACAACATGGCCGCACCGACTACAGTGAAAGAGTATACACAAGCATTAATAACATTGAATGAAAATAATAATAATAATAAGCAATTCTTCCTTAATAAGGAACATTAAAACCATCCCTTAGCTTGCTCTTCAGGTTCCGACACGCCTCATTCAGTGGCGAGTGTGGCTATTTCATTAAGAGTGGTAGAGAGAATTTGTTGTAAGTTACAAAAACAGGAAAGTTTAATATGCAGATTTTAATTTGCAAATTTAAAGCTTTACAATATCAAATGAAACTTTGATTAGAAGCATAAATCAAACTTTGTTGATCTTACAGATATTTATTTACGATTTCAAAAGGTACTTTCCGAATACTCGTGTTTGTAAACATATAAAAGGGACAATATGATCCACTTTTTAGTGCTTTAGTTTCTTATTAGTTTATTTAATATAAACTATTGTGTTTCGTGTTTCAAAGTTTGAAATTGAGTTTAAAACCAAAGAATTTATTATGTTGATCAAATAGTTTAAAATATTTTAAGACTAAATAGCAATGCAACTTTACTGCTTTATTTACTGTGAAAGAGAAACAATTTAGTATTGTGACTTTGGTGGGTGTAAAGTAAAGAAGACAGATGTAGTCGAGCTAAAGAAACACTTTTATTTCCGTAAACAGTAACTTTGTACACTTGTTGCAACAGCAAGAAAGTCTTTTCCGATTCACCAACAGCACGGCTCCGAATTCGTAACACAAAAACTGTCCCTTCTCACACTTTACCGCTATTTATATCTCCCAGGCACTATTCTGGAAACTTCAGGAAAGTTCAGTTATTATTGCAGTGAAATACAAAGCAGAAAATTCCAGAAGTCTCTATCCCTTTCTCTCTTTCGGCAAGCGCCCCAACAATGTGGCCATTCTCTGTCTCTTCCCTTCGGCTCCTTTGCGGTAGTGCCGACAATAATGTGATGGGCAACACTGCTCCCTCCTCAAGGCTGGTCGTCCCGAACAGCACCATAGTAACGGGCCAGACGATCCAGGTGTACCACTAACATCTTTCCTCGGGGCACCTTCTGGATGCGGTAGACTACGTCGTTAATCCTCTTTACCACTCGGTACGGTCCTTGCCACGGTTGTTGAAGTTTTTGGGCAGCGTCCCTTGGTCCGGGTAGGGTGGTACAACCAGACCATGTCACCTTGCTGGAATCCTCGGCTGTTGGCTTGCCTGTCGTACCAGGTCTTCATGCGGTCGCTCGCCATCTGGATGTTCTGACGAGCCATCTAGTGCATGTCGTGGAGATGCTCTACTAGATTCTCCACATACTCGGTTGCCGGCTGTTTCGCTTCCGGGGGGCTCCCAAAAGCCAGGTCACAAGGGAGGCGTAGCTCTCGGCCAAACATTAGGCTTGCTGGTGTCATCCCGGTGGTGTCGTGTGTCGACGAACGGTAGGCCAGCAAGAACAGTGGTACCTTGAGGTCCCAGTCTCGCTGATGGCTGGCCACGACCTTCCTCAGGTGCTCCTCTAGGGTCTTGATGTATCTTTCGACCATGCCGTCCGACTGTGGATGTAGGGGTGTTGTACGGGTCTTGTTCACCGCAAGTCTTTCCAATGCCTCCTTCATTAAGTGCGACTCAAAATTGGTGCCCTGGTCGCTGTGGAGCTCTAACGGGACCCCAAAACGGCAGAACAGCTGTTCCACGAGGCAGTCTGTAATCGTCTTCGCCTCTTGGTTCGGGATGGCATTCACCTCCGGGCACTTGGTGAAGTAGTCCACAGCTACCATCAGGTACTTGTTGCTTCGATCGGACACTGGGAATGGTCCAGCTATATCGACGGCGATGCGTTCGAAGGGCGCTCCGACGCTGTACTACTGCATGCGGCCCCGGCTTCTAGTCTGGGGGCCGCGACTCGCCGCGCACACGTGACATTGACGGCACCAGTTCTCAGCGTCTGCTCGGAGCCTCAGCCAGTAGTAGCGCTGTCGGAGTTTGTCGATCGTCCGGTTTGCTCCTAGGTGTCCACCCGAGGTACCGGCGTGCACTTCCTCCAAGACTTCCGGGACCTTACTTCGGGGAAGTACCAACTGCTCTTTCTGGGTCTTCCCATCAGGTGATTCCCATACCCGGAACAGCACGCCCTCTTTGGTCTTCAACGAGTCCCATTGGGCCCAGTACGACTTGTATGTAGCGCTTCTGGGTGCGATGTCCTCCCAGGTTGGTCTCGTCCCTGCCTGCACTTCTCTCAAGAGTGGCCCCAAGTCGGCGTCCGCCAGCTGCTCCCTCCTCAGGCCCGCGCTATCCCACCCATCCGCAGGCACTGCCGTGACCACTCTGACAGCTGCGGTACGCTCCTTCTCTTCCACTCTTGCGCATTGGCCGCACTCTTCTGGGCAGGGTCTTCGGGACATGGCGTCTGCGTTGCCGTGGCTCTTCCCTCTGCGATGTTCGGAGGTGAAGTCGTACTCCTGCAACCTCTGGACCCAACGGGCTGTCTGGCCCTCCAGGTTTCTAAAGCTAAGTAGCCAGGTTAGGGCGGAGTGGTCTGTCCTCAGGTGGAATGGCTGACCGTACAGGTACTTGTGGAAGTGCTCCAAGGTCTTCACTACCGCCAGTAGCTCTCGTCGGGTGATACAGTAGTTCTTCTCTGCCTTGGACAACGTCTTGCTGTAGTAGGCTATCACCCGCTCGTGGCCGTTCTGGACTTGGGATAGGACGCCTCCAATGCAATGGTCGCTGGCGTCGGTGTCCACAATGAAGGCGTCGCCTGGTTGTGGGAATCCCAAAATAGGAGCAATGCAGCGCGTCCTCTTCAGCTGCCGGAAAGCGCCTTCGGCGTCCTCCGTCCACACATGAGGTCGGTGTTCTTCCGTCAGGCGAGTGAGGAGCTTGGCGATGCTGGAGAAACCCTTTATGAAGCGGCGGTAATAACTGCACAATCCAAGGAAACTGCGCAGTTCTCGCTTATCCTTTGGGCGAGGCAAATCTCTCACGGCCTGTGTCTTCTCCGGATCCGTGGCCACTCCGGTTGGTGAGACTATGTGGCCCAAGTAGTTGACTTCCCTGCGGAAGAGCTGGCACTTCTTGGCGTCCAGCTTCAAGCCGGTCGCCTGCAGTCTCTGTAGCACCTTGGTCAGTTTGTCAAGATGGTCTTCGAATGTCTTGCCGACGATGATGATGTCGTCCAGGTATAACAGGCAGGCGTCATAAGTCAATCCTCTCATTACTGACTCCATGAGGCGTTGGAAGGTAGCTGGTGCGTTGCTGAGACCAAAGGGCATAACTGTGAACTGCCAAAGCCCTTGGCCTGTCGAGAATGCGGTCTTCTCCTTGTCTCTCGGGTCTAGACCCACCTGCCAGTAACCCGATTTCAAGACCAGGGTTGAGAACCACTGCGCACCAGCAAGCGTGTCCAGGGTGTCGTCAATCCGGGGTAAGGGGAAGCAGTCCTTCCTGGTGACAGCGTTCAGCTTCCTGTAATCTACGCAGAAGCGTAGCTCGCCATTCTTCTTCTTCACCAGAACTACAGGGGAACACCAAGGACTGTCAGACTCTTCGATCACTCCCTTGGTTCTCATGTCCTCCAGCATGTCTCGTACAGCCGCTTGTTTAGCCAACGGAACGCGTCTAGGTGGTTGCCGAATAGGCCGGGTGCCTCCGGTGTCGATGTGGTGAAGCACTCGGTCCGTGCGGCCGTAATCGCTGCTGCCTTGGCTGAAGACGCGCTGATATCGTCTCAGCAGTTGTTGGACCTTCTCTCTCTGTTCAGCGGTCATGTGGTCGGCCGCCCCCTCCAGTAAGCCTTCCAGCCGGGGCCCCAGGTGTTGCGTCGGCACCGGCTCCTGGGTCTTGTCTATTGGTGTTACGCTGACCACGGGCTCGCACGCCCCCAACTCCGTCCAGGCCTGGACGTCGTGGTCGGTGTCTGTTGGGTTGAGCAGTCTCACCGGCACCTCCTCTCGGCACGGCAACAATGTCCCGGCTACACAGAGCCCGTGCACATGCGTCTTCCGGTCCAGCAGCATGTTCTTCTTGCGCTGGCCTTCCAGTCGCGCCGTCACTACCATCTCGCTTCTCGCGGGGACAACTACGTCTTCCCTGAGAATGACCCTGCAGATTCCAAGGCGTTCTTCGGGGTGCCGGAGCATTACTTCCTCTCCCTTAAGCCGCAGAACCTTCTTGCCGATGTCGACCGTCGCCTCGTGGCTCCTGAGGGCATCCAGTCCCAGTATCACCTCCTCAGCCACCTCCGCGACGAACACCCACAAACGCAAGACACTTCGCCCCAAGGTCAACTGCAGCAGGGCCTCCCTCTCCACAGGCAAGGTGTCACCCGATGCCGTCACTAGTTGGTACGGTCGGCTCGGTTTTCTCGACGGCAAGCCCCTGGCTACGTCAGGTCTGATGACAGTCACGGCTGCTCCAGTGTCAACAAGCACGCGGCACGGCTTCCCTCTCACCCAACCGTCCGCGATGAGGCTGTCATCCATCCGTCGGCTGACGGCGCGCAGTGTCACTCGAGGGGATGATGGTGATGGCGCCGACGTGCCCCTCGCCACGCCGGCCATTACTCGTTTTCCGGCTGCTCTTCTCGGTGCCGGCAGTCTCTCATCAGGTGTCCCGGCTGGCCACACCCCCAACACACGCCACCTGGTCTTCGTCGGCGTCCCTGGACTGGTCTGCTGTCTTTATCGTAGCGAACACTCCTTGTCTTCGAGGTTGGGGTAGCCGTCACTTTGGCCGCTTCCATCCTTAATGCGGCCGTTAGTGCCTCGTGGATGGTCTTGTAGTCGCCGATCATCAGGCGTTGACGTATCTCGGCATCGCGTACCCCGTCGACGAAGGTGTAGGCGCCTTCTCGGGATACGAATTCGGAGGGGAGGTCGACCAAGTTTGCTGGCCAGCTGTTCGATTGCCAGGGCGAACTCCTGTAGCGTCTCCACTGGCAGTTGCATCCTAGATTTCAGTTGGCTGCGGTAGGCTGCGGCTAAGCGGTGGTTTCCGAACCGGTCCTCCAGGGCCTCCCAGATGTCCTTGGGCGCCGCCGCTCTCTGGACTGCGTTCAGCACCTCTGCGGCTCTTCCCTGGAGGCTGGCTCTCAGCTGCGCGGCCTCTTCTTCTGGCAACCATTTGTTGTGCTTGGCCGCTGTGTCGAATTGACGGCGGAAGACCTCAAACGTTGACGTGCCATCTTACTTCGGTGGTTTGACGCGCGTCGATGTTGTGTCGTGTGCTGGAGCCTCGGCCTTGTAGTTCTTGAGCTTTTCACTAAGCATCCCTTCCACCATTGCATTTAGCTCCTTGGCGCTACACCCTGTCTTCGAGAACGCTAAGCCGTTCCCCGACATTCTCCAGGGCGTCAACGCGTTGGCCGAGGTCCTCCATCTTTCCACCGAGCTCTTTCACATCCTTCCTTACGCCAGCCAGTTGCTCGTCAATTTTCGCCGATAGCTCCGTCTTCATCTCTTTCAGCTCGGCAGCGAGGTTGTCGTTTGCCGTCTTCATATCTGCTTTCAGCTCTTGTAAAAAGCTCACCAATGTAGCCTCCATCGTTAAATCCCACTCCAGACACCAGTGTGACTTTGGTGGGTTGAAAAGTAAAGAAGACAGATGCAGTCGAGATAAACACTTTTATTTCCGTAAACAGTAACTTTGTACACTCGTTGCAACAGCAAGAAAGTCTTTTCCGATTCACCAACAGCACGGCTCCGAATTCGTAACACAAGAACTGTCCCTTCTCACGCTTTACCGTTATTTATATCTCCCAGGCACTGTTCTGGAAACTTCAGGAAAGTTCAGTTATTATTGCGGTCAAATACAAAGCAGAAAATTCCAGAAGTCTCTGTCCCTTTCTCTCTTTCGGCAAGCGCCCAACAATGCGGCCATTCTCTGTCTCTTCCCTTCGGCTCCTTTGCGGTAGTGCCGACAATAATACGATGGGCGACAATATGTTAATCCTAAGGCAGTGTAAGGATATTACGTGCATAAGATAAAGGAAGGTTATATACTTCAAGATATTCATGTATCTGGCTTCATTGCCAGATGCAAGGCACTAGAAAACAACATATACTTCAAGATTATGTAATTTGGCTAACTGCAGTAACAATTGTTGTATGCAAAATATGTTTAATATAAATGAAATGGTTAACAACAGTGAAGAAATTCTTACTACCACACAAATGTTGTATCCAAACAACGTTTATCATGTAGGGTGGGTAAGGCAAGTTCAACCGCTACTCTCCTCTCATGCCCATGCCTGCAGTATAACAAATAGTTAGTCCTGGAACACAACAAATAAAATGTATTGCTATTAGTGCAGATGGATAGAAATGTGCGTACCCATGTCAGTGTAGTTACAGTTGAGCAGGGCACGCAGGTTCTTGAGTGCGACGGAGGCAAGTGACCCACCTCGCACCTGCACTATATCAAAGTCGAGCAGAGGCTCGTAGTGGTAGTAGTTCCCAGGATGACTGTTGAGGACGTCTCCCAGGAATGTAGATCCAGAACGCCAGGTTGTGATCACAAGGCTGCGCACCGGCGTTCCTCCCAGTTCAGGCACCAAGTCATCCAGCGACCTTTGTACACAATCACATGCATATTAATTAGTTTCTGTTTATCACTTACCAATGGTGAGAATCTTTACAAATATGTCAAAATTTCTGGAATTTGGAACTTGACTGCCAACCCAGCTGCTGAGCTTAGGAATTGTTTTATGTTTAGTTTACTTGGAGTAAGCAATATACTTTTGCTTACTCACAGCAAGCAATACATACCTATGGTCTTTACTGAAAATCTCTCTCTCTCTCTCTGGTCATGTTTTTAAATAGATTAGTAAATAATGTTTATTTTATATTTGTGATATTTATAGCAATGACTTCTATGAGTGATCATATGCTTTCAACAAGATTGGATGTTGATTTATAGCATGTTCTGTAGTTTACTCTTGCAATGGTGGTGGCTCAAAAATAAAATAAATTTAAAAAAAATTTTTTTTCTTCTAACAAAGATAGAGGGAAATAATATTGTTGATGGTGGGTGTTCTACTAGTAATGATTAAGCTTAGTGGATGAACTACCAAAAGAATGAAGTTGTACACGTTTTGTCTGATAGAACCGGTTCCCCACACTGTGCCATCACATGCACTACGAACGCACATAACTTGATTCCTCTTTAATGTAGCTGGACTACTAAGTATTACGAGAGGTTTCTAGAGAAGGTGTATTCTCCTAAGAATTTGCCGACAGTTTGCCTGGACTATAAAAGCGAGAGAGCACGGACAGAGAAGTTAATAGTCATGATGAATGTTCCAATTGTATGACTTGTTCAACGTCCTTGAGCTCTGCTCGCAGTGGGCCAAAACGAACAAATAAACAAACAAGAAATATGCTGCCTGTTTGAGCGGTCTCTGCCTGCACCATTTCTCAGTTCCCTCGAGCAGTAAACAGACCCACAAATGCATTGCTATGTACTCGAATACCCCAAAGTAAGGTTAATGTTTTGTAATACCTGGCAGAAATGTTGTAGTGTCCTGCAGGATAGTTATACCCGCGCATCTCCTCTGCGATTATTTGTCTCTGCTCGGCCACTACCTCCTCAATATCATTGGTGTAGTTGCTTTCTACTTCCTCAACCTCATTGGCAGACCAGCCCTGAAAACACATTCCAAATTATGTCAGCCAGCAGATACGGAGGCAAGGCATACAGAACAAGCAACTGAACCAACCAACAGACCAGCCCCAGAGGTTAGAGTTATGGTGCCAGTTAAACTGAACAAGCAGGTGGAATTCGTGGATTGATTGGACCAAACAATCTGACTTGTACACAGAGTGGATGACGCCGACGAGGGCAGGTATAATGAATTTAAGTGGTCCAGGAGGGGAGAGCTGCACTAAATGTAGTAGATTGTATTATAACTGGCATTATATAGAGGAAACGGTTTAATGGCCGCTCCCAAAAGTATAACATGGCCGAGATTACGCTAAACCGAAGTACTACCAACCTGACAACGAGCAAGTGTAAGACTGTCATTCGTCATACATAACCAAGACGCGACCTTCATCGATACATTGCGTAGGCTTCGGCGTCCATGGTATCTGAGTCTTGGTTATGACGAATGTCGATGCTTTAGGGCATCCAGATAGTCAGCTGTTAGTTTTGTTGTATGTGATGATGCGTTGTTATCATGTAAAATTATTCTTTCTCTAGGACGTTTTCCACAAACTGCAGTAAACATACATTTGTCTACCGATGGACAATATCAGCACGTTCATCTTCAAGTGCTATAATAGCATTATGACCCGTTTTGGAAAAGGAACTAGCAACCATTTTCTTACCAGTACTACGAATTTGTCGGACCTTTGTAGGCTTACGCCAGGGGAAGACAGGTATCGCTGCTGTGACGTCAGCTCACTGAGCTGGCATGCTCCCATCCATGGCCAGTTGAACGTGTGACGTCACAGCGGGAAAAAGGAAATGACATACGGTACATCGTAATTTTAATGCTGGGTGTTTCAATTACGGAATAGACACAGATTATAAATAATTACATTTCGGCTTTATGCCATATATATATAATTCTAGTTTATGTAAACAGTCATATAACGCAAATAGAACAGAAATTATAGCTATTTTTCCTGAGCTAGAGGACAGCTATACAGAACTATTAGGTAGACATTTCCGACATTTGCCGTTTCGCTTTTCTTTAACTAGTTTGTCAATGTTTGGGCGTAATGTACGGCACATTTGTAATCCAAGACTGCATGTTAGATTGTGATCTGGTAATAAGCTTCGGGATTTTGACTTAGAAAGGTTCATAACAGAAAAGAATTGTTCGCACACATACGTGGAACCAAACATACATAATACCCGTGCAACAAGGGCATACAACCTCAGAAATCTGGTTTGAAGAACATTCTTACAAATAAAAAACCTCAGACTAGGCTGAAGAGGGTTCTCTCTAAACATGCCCAAATAACATTTTTCATATTCATTCAGTTTCGTGCAAGTAGCGCCGCTGATTTAGGCAGCATAGCAGTACACCACTCTCGACTGACGTCACACGACTGTACAAGCTGGCTCTTCGTTTAAATACGTCACACGGCCCGAAGTTGTCTTCCCCTGGCTTGCGCTCTGTTCGAAACGCCTGTCGAGCCCACTAATTTTCTTTTCAGCATCATAAGAATAAATGCAAAGTTCATCACCGCTAACCGTATTCTAAACGTGTTGTTTTTGATCCAGAGTCAGTATATATGGAATCCATTGACAACAAAGTTTTTTCATATGTAACTGTTGACGTAAAATGTTTGTATTTGACTCGTACCAATGGCCAATGTCGCCCGAATAAGTTCATAAGATGTCCGTTGATCTTCTTCAAGCATTGCGAGAACAATGGCAATATCCTCATCAGTAACAACAGTTCTTGGGCGTCCTTCACGAAATTCATCCCTAAGAAAAAACAGATCTCTTTTGAATTCGCTGTACCAATTATAAATTGCCAAATGCTTTTTTAAGTAACTCTTCACATTTTTGAGAGGTTAATGACGAATTAAAACCGTAAAAAAATCATAGTCCGGAGATGCTCTCTTCAAATTCAATTTTGGGTGAGTTTAAAAATTTTAAATGATGATAATTAACAAAATATTAGAGCAAATTATACGTATTCAACTCACAAAGCATTAGAAAGTAGCTGTCAAATATAAGCCATTTCCATTTGTTTTTTAGAATCATGGCTTTCTAAAACTGTTCAGCGTCATCCTGAACGTTTTAGCTTCTCTTCACTTTTACTTCCCATTCGTACATCGCCTTTGTATGATACAACAATTGAGGGAAGAGTACTCACTTGAAAGGACCTGCCGATGTCGAGGAAGGGCGCTCTGTCAAGTGCCGTGGAGTTCACCAGTCGATGGCTGACTATGAGCATCAGCAGACATACTGAACACACCACTGCAACACTGTATGCACTCAGTCGCCGCCTGAAACATTTCAACGTGCGTCAAAACCACAATAAAACGTGTTGGACATTTCATCTCAGTATACAATCTAATGCATACTTCACAGTAATATAACTTTCTTTAGCCATTTTCACTTATTTCCATAAGCTAGACCAGGCGTGTCTCCTAGGAGTTACCTCCCTCCATACCAGGAGGCTACACGGTGCAGTTCAAACTAGTAAACAGTATTGGACGGACGTTCAGAATGACTATGTGCGCGCTTCACCAGGAATGGGAAGATTTTTTATTTTATATAATTGGTGCTGATTTTATAATATGTTGCTTTGTATGCGCTGAGCTATGAGATTATTTTTCTACCCCAGGTTGTGGTACTAGATGGAATGAACAAACACTCGATGTTACCTCACTATATTACTTTATTAACACTTTTTCTCGTCTTTACACTTTCGTCGCACCAATTTATATTATATAGATAGTCTTTGCAGTTTTTTAACAACTTTAGAACAAAAGCTTCATGAAAGATTAGTCAATTTTCTACTCACATCCACGCGCACTATAAAAACACGTCTTCTCATATCAAGCATACAGACGCTATTAACAAATTCTAGCGCCACATCACATGACGCTACCTTCTTTTTGTGTACATCCGCGTATGCGTTCATCAAATAGTTCCCGTATTGTTAGGGAAGCGATCTTTAGTTATTCTCCCTTCGCTTTTAATATTGAACACATATAATTCTTTTATTTATACATATATATTAAATTTAAATATGGAAATATTTATGACGTCTTTAAACAAACTTAATTTTTTTTAACAATGAACAATGAACAACCAACTCGTACCAACACCAAAAATAAATTACACTCTTAACAAATATTCACATAAATGATTTTCTTATGGGGTCTTACAATATCCTGTCTCATAATGAAAATCCATTTTGTTTAATTTGTGATTATTCATTACCTCATTTTAATATTAGACGTCATGTTAACAAAAAACATATCAATGTATATAAAATTGTTATATCAGTGTGTTTAAATATTTTCTTGTACAGTAATTAATGATTGCAGGATGAAAAAAATATACTACTCGTGGTATCACATTTATCAACATTATAATTAATTTTATTGTTATACAGGACACATTCGACAACAGAGGGTTGAGGGACTGAAATCCCTGTTCTCCAGCAGACTCAATAAAAGTAAGTAATTCAACAATTTGTTAGGGCAGATCCAGGTCTACATATGGGTTTATTTTGTTCTATGGCTAAGTAGTTCGGTTTTGAAACCTGATTTAAATACATTGCTAATGTGAAAACATGACCGTTAGTCTAGAACTGAAATATTTAAAATATCTACACAAATAGGGTTCAAGTTTACTAATACAATTTCCCGTGTATCTGTACGGGCAAACAACGGTGTGACGTGAGGTTCGACTTGAACTTCCTGTGTCGCTCCGTAATGTGATGTGGGAGCAGTTGCTACCCTCGCTCTCTTTGTCTTTTAACACCCCTCACCTAGACATTCACATAAAAAATCTGACGTGTTGCACTCACATGACTTTCTCTACTCTTGTACTAACCATTCTTACAAACTCTTATTCCTATATCTTCTTCATGTTAGTTGAGATAAACATTTGTACAAATTATCTTATTGCTTATTTCCTTGTAGGTACAAGGGGAATATTAAAATACAGTAGGCTTTGTGCGATAGTCAAATCTTTTAAAGCTTTGAGATTCCGTTCTCTTTGCACGCTTTAACATATACTAAAAATGAACAACGATGTTCCATTTCACGAAAGTTTTGTTTTTCGAAACTGACTCAAATAGCAAGGAATATCTCCAAAATGGTTCACTTTAAAAAAAAAAAAAAAAAAAAAAAAAAAAAAAATTGTGTTTTAGCGATATCTACATTTTTCTATAGCCAGAAAATTCAAATTATACATCTCATTTGTCACAGAAATATCTTAAACATATGACATTTTAATCAAAATCGTTAGAGTCATTTTCAAAAAAAATCAAAATTTTCGAAACATTTCCCATGTAAAGGGTAGTTTAGGGTGGGGCTACTTTCTTCAAAATCTTCGTGTCGCATCCTTGAAAGACATTAAACTTAAATACCAACTTTGGTTTTTAACAGACTTTTCGTTTTTGAGTTATGCTGTCCACAGACTGACACACACACACGGACCTTTTCTAAAAATGCTTTTTTTTTATTCATGGGGTCTAAAAACACATTTTCGGCGAAATGTTGACATCGAATTTTTGGGTGGAATACAATACTTCCTCTACTTACCAGTAGAGAAAGTAAAAATGAACCACCATGTTCCATTTCTTGAAAGTTTTAACCGTAAGAGATAGACCAAATCATACTATACAAAAATGTAGATCTTGCTAAAACACACAATTTATGTCTGAATATATTTTCTTGTAGGGTGAACCATTTCGGAGATATTCCTTGTTATGTGTGTGAGTTTCGGAAACCTTAAAACTTTCGTGAAATGGAACATCGTTGTTCATTTTTTTATATGTTAAGTGTGCAAAGAGAACGGAATCTCAAAGTTTTAAAACATTTGACTATCGCACAAAGCTTACTGTATTCTAATATTCCCCTTGTACCTGCAAGGAAATAAACAATAAGATAAATTGTGCAAATGTTTATCTCAACTAACACGAAGAAGATATAGGAATAAGAGTTTGTAAGAATGGTTAGTAATAGAGTAGTGAAAGTCATGTGAGTGCAACACATAACATTTTTTTATTATGCTTATACTTTGTACTTTAAGGGCACACTTTAGTTTTCTCAATGTCAACCATTTTTAAAAGAGCCATTGGGTAAGAAAGTGAAGCTTGTTTGGGAAACGTGCGTCGGAAAGAGGTTTACGCAATGCCAACCTGACAAAAAGTGGTGATAAAGATGAGATCAGTTAAAGCCAGGCACATGTTCACGTCACGGTTTATGACGGGTATGGCGTGCTAATCAAAACACCATCGTCATCGCGTGATGCAACAATGCACGATATCTACTTTACCTTAATGGACAGATACCGCCTCCCTGCGGTAATTAAAGCTTCCGGAATATTTATGCTTCCTCCAGAGGCAGGTAAAAATCTGGTGTGTTCCATTCACACGACTTTCTCTACCCACTCTTATACACACTGCTCTTACATGCACTGGGTTCCATATATACCGTCCCTGCAGCTTCACGTCCTCTGGGTGACTCAGTTGTTTAGACGCTGGTCTATTGATCCCAAGGTCGCCGGTTCATATCCAGCCGAGACCGATGGTTTTTAAGTGTGCTTAATAACGACAGCCCCATATCAGTAGATTTACTGGCGTGTAAAAGAAGTCCTGTGGGACGAAATTCCGGCACACCGGCGACGCTGATGTGATCCTGGCAATTGACAGCGTCGTTAAACAGATGTGAAATTGAAAAAGTTAGAACATTTATTTTCAGTGTCCCTTAACTGTAACTGACATTTGGAAGACAGAGTAAATATTTCTACATGCCCTCGTGTCTCGCTGGAGAGAGGCCGTGCAACTTGAAGGCGATTATGTAGAAAAATACAGTGACCAGTCAAAACATTATTCTTTCATATATGTAAAGTTCAATTTTGTGGAATAAATACTTTTGGAGAAAAAATATGGGGCATTGTTTATTGGGCAACCATCGTATTTCAGCATTAGATAAGCGAGTCAGCCACATTTGAATAGCAGCTCTGTTGCGTCAAATTACTTCAGCTGTTGCGCATCTGTAGCTTAGTAATGACTTCCCTTCCACCCGGTATGTGTATATTCAATGAAATATCGGTATCCAATTCTTGGATGAAATGAAATGTAATATATTGCCTGCCTGCTACGTACATGGATGTAATGAAAATAATTCAGATGACTTGATACGTGCGTGATTGCTTATAATTATTGTTAGGTTGTAAACACTGTTGGGCGACTGGCACAGAAAGACTAAAACATACAGCAGAACATGCGAACATCCACTTTGTCATTGTTTTCATTTCTCCTCCTGAAACCTTTCTTCACGTCTGTATTGATCGAAAAATATGTGATCGTTTTTCGTTAGATTTTGGTTTACTTGTTATTTGTCAGTTTTGGAAAACTTAAAATTTTCGTGAAATTGATCATCGTTGTTCATTTTTATATGTTACGTGTACAAAGAGAACGGAATCTCAAAGCTTTAAAACATTTGACTATCGCTCAAAGCCTACTGTATTCTAATATTTCCCTTGTACCTACAAGGAAATAAGCAATAAGATAATTTGTACAATAAACACGAAGAAGATATAGGAATAAGAGTTTGTAAGAATGCTATGTGTTGTTATTGGTTTTAACATTTCAGTACTTTTTTCCATTTTTGAGATACTGTCAGCATTCAGGTGTCCTGAAGGAGTATCGAATATCGATATCCGATAGTGACCCGATTTTTAAACATCGATATCGTATATTACCTCGTGTATATAATGAAACAATTTCTGCGAATATTTAGCTGGGTCAACCTGAAATAGACAGAAAAACCGTGGCTAACGAGATAGAAAGGCTACGGCGCGAACTGCAGTGACGTAATTCCCCTAGTGCAGTCATGGCCCAATGAAGTAAAACAACAATCGCCTAATACATCCATGCTTTTTAAACAACCGAAATAATTGCTCGTTGAATTCATACAAAAGACACAACGATATATCAGACTACCGTTAGTACGTAACTCCGATTCGCGCCGTAGCCTATCTTTCTCGTTAGCCACTAGAAAAAAAAAACCGATCGTTGCAGAAGAGATACAGAAATAAGATAGAGAAGGTCATGTGGCATATGACTATCCACCTGGCGTTCTAAATAATCACTAGATCTGGGATATTTATGTAGCAAAATACAGAATTTCCCAAAATTAGACCGACAAACTTCGGGAGCTGATAGATAACATTATTTTAAACACTTTTTGTTAAGGACTTTTTTTTTTTTTTTTTTTTGCTGCGGTATTTCGTTTAAACGCTAGACGAGTCGTAGAGAAAGTAAAAACATTAAACTACTTTGAAAGTTTGATAACATATGCATGGCTACTTGGAATCGTTGACTCTGACAGGGTTAAAATACCAACTTTTCCGTTCAAATTTGATACAGATATTTTGGGTGAATTGCAATATTTCTTCTATAAGGTAAATAATAATAAATGGATGGGTTAAAATCTAAAACTGCAGTGTTGAATAATTGTAATATTAAAAACAGAGAATGTGGTTAGGTTATGTTTGGTGTTTTCCCTGAATATACAGACATTTCGTGCAGAAGGAATCGGCTGACAGAGACAGTGTGTCAATTCCAGATGTCTCTAATGTTTCCACTGTCACTGTGAGGTATCGATCCCCGGACCGTTCAATTTATAGAACTGTGTGACTAGTAATACCATCCAATACTCCGAACAAAGGACTTCAGATTCTTCCTTGGCTTGGAAGTCCTTGCAATTTTACGTTATCACCTTGCCTTTGTCAAATACATCTTCCTGTGGTTTTATTTCTATGTAGGAACCTTTAGTTCTCACTTTAAGACCATATGCAAATCTCATTTTAAAGTCGTCTGCAGAACACTATGTCCCGCATCCGAATTTTCATACAACTTATATTTTCTGTACTAACAATAAGTATAGTAAGTAGGGGAAGTATTGTATGCCACCCAAAAATTCGATGTCGAGATTTCACCGGAAATACATGTTTTGAGGCCCCCTGAATCCCTAAAAAAGCATTTTTAGAAAAAGGTCCGTGTGTGTGTCTGTCAGTCTGTAGACAGCATAACTCAAAAACGAAAAGTCGGTTAAAAACCAAAGTTGGTATTTAAGTTTAATGTCTTTCAAGGATGCGACACGAAGATTTTGAAGAAAATAGCCCCACCCTAAACTACCCTTTACATGGAAAATTTTTCGAAAATTTTGATTTTCTTGAAAATGGCGCTAACGATTTTGACTAAAATGTCATATGTTTGAGATATTTTTATGACAAATTAAATGTATATCTTGAATTTTCTGGCTATAGTCCCTGTAGTCGTATTTACTCTGGACGACTTTTGCATAACTGGTAAACCGTTAGAGATAGACCAAATTATACTCTACAAAAAATGTAGATCTTGCTAAAATACACAATTTATGTCTAAATAAAGTTTCTTGTAGTGTGAACCATTTCGGAGATATTCCTCGTTATTTGTGTGAGTTTCGCAAAACTTAGAACTTTCGTGAAATGGATCATCGTTGTTCATTTTTTATATGTTAAGCGTGCAAAGAGAACGGAATCTCAAAGCTTTAAAATAGTTGACTATCGCACAAAGCCTACTGTATTCCCATATTCCCCTTGCACCTACAAGGAAATAAACAATAAGATAATTTGTACTAATGTTTATCTTAACTAACACGAGAAAGGTATAGGGATACGAATTTATAAGAATGGTTAGTACAAGAGTAGAGAAAGTCATGTGAGTGTAATACATCAGATTTTTAATAAAACGCCCTGTGTCTGTCCACAGACTGACAAACACACACTAGATTTTTCTAAAAATGTTTTTTTTTTATTCAGGGGACCTCAAAACAAATTTCCTGGTGAAATATGACACCGAATTTTTGGGTAAAATACGATAATTCCTCTACTTACTACGCGTAGTAGAGAGAGTAAAATGTAGCATATATTTCCGCCATCTTCAATAAAATGTACTTGGCCTGCCATAATCATGTGTAACTTACTTTTTGAACTGCCCTCGGATCTGTACTTAGTTGTAACACATTCGTACAGATGGAATGAAGGCGAACACAGCGTCGCCAAAAGTTGCTCCGCAGTATCTGAAATCTGTGTAAGGTTCCTTGAACTCTGATACCAATTATTACTATAGCAACACAGTCGTCTCCATGGAAACCAAGCTAAGTAGTTCCATTGCACTCTATTAACGGGAACTGCGACATTCTTTTGTTCGCAACAACAGAGTAGGAAGTTTCTCACGAGGTAGTCTACCGCATCGAGGAGAGAGACAATGGCCGCGATGTAGATGAGATGAAACCATTCAAAATAACCGGCAAAGCAGAACAATTAGTAGACCGGCTTCTGTAACGCACACACACACAGGGCAAGTCCAATGAAAATTCATGAGGGTGTTAATGTCATAGCCTTCTCTAACGATCCGGCAAGGGACGCCTGCCTGATCCGTGACATCATCTGCAACGCTTTCGCAACCATTGTTGTCTTTAGTTAATCACAAATAAGCTCATTCGGCTCATCCCTGGGGCCAGGTCTTTATCACCTAAAAACGTTACAAATATGCAAGCACTTATGACTGGGAAAAAAAAAAAAAATTAAAAATCTGATGTGTTGCACTCACATGACTTTCTCTACTCTTGTACTAACCATTCTTACAAACTCTTATTCCTATATCTTCTTCGTGTTAGTTAAAATAAACATTTGTACAAATTATCTTATTGCTTATTTCCTTGTAGGTGCAAGGGGAATATTAGAATACACTAGGCTTTGTGCGATAGTCAAATGTTTGAGATTCCGTTCTCTTTGCACACTTAGCATATAAAAAAATGAACAACGATGATCCATTTCACGAAAGTTCTAAGTTTTCCGAAACTCACACACATCACAAGGAATATCTCCGAAATGGTTCACCCTACAAGAAAATTTATTCGGACATAAATTGTGTATTTTAGCAAGATCTACATTTTTTGTATAGTATGATTTGGTCTATCTCTAACGGTTTACCAGTTATGCAAAAGTCGTCCAGAGTAAATACGACTACAGGGGCTATAGCCAGAAAATTCAAGATATACATTTCGTTTGTCATAAAAATATCTCAAACATATGACATTTTAAAATATCTTGGCTATCCGGTTGTTGCCGCGTCAAATTATAAAATGCCGACGTTTCGACCATCTTGTCGTGGTCGTTATCACAGGCAAACTGCAACGCTATGTAGCAGCTAGTCAACATTTAGCATTTTATAATTTGACGCGGCAACAACCGGATAGCCAAGATATTTTAAACGATGGCCGTGGAAGCTTGAGAGAATATATGACATTTTAATCAAAATCGTTAGAGCCATTTTCAAGAAAATCAAAATTTTCGAAAAATTTTCCATTTAAAGGGTAGTTTAGGGTGGGGCTATTTTCTTCAAAATCTTCGTGTTGCATCCTTCAAAGACATTAAACTTAAATACCAACTTTGGTTTTTAACCGACTTTTCGTTTTTTGAGTTATGCTGTCCACAGACTGACACACAGACACACAGACACACAGACACACACACACACACACACACACACACACACACACACACACACACACACACACACACACACACACGGACCTTTTTCTAAAAATGCTTTTTTTTGGATTCAGGGGGTCTCAAAAGATGTATTTCCGGTGAAATCTCGACATCGAATTTTTGGGTGTAATACAATACAATAAGAATTAGGAGATGTGAAAAATCGGTTTCTGGGATTAGGGTGACTACAAGCACATAACCCGAATAAAAATGTGAAAAAAATTCGAACATATATTAGAAAATATCAGTATAATATGAAAAATAAAAAGATTACAAAAAAACTTTAGGAAAGCCAAAATATGACTTTATGTGATACATGAGAATGTCATAAGTTTAATCACCATTGATAAAATCGTACTTCGCTTATATTTTCCACGAAAAAAACAAACACAAACAAAAACTATGACATCATATCCGGGGCCTGATCATCACGCATATGTGGGGGCACCGTGTCTGCCTCAGATTCAATAGTTCGAATCTCGGTTAGGGTGAAATTAAGTATTCGCTTATTCTTAAATACAAATACAGTAGAAACTCGTTTATTCAGATCTGAGGGTTATCCGGTTAAGATATGTAGATACCTTTTTACTTTCTTTACAACGTATAGTAAGTAGAGGAAGTATTGCATTCGAAACAAAAATTCGATGTCGAGATTTCACCGGAAATATGTTTTGAGGCCCCCTGAATCCAAAAAAAGCATTTTTAGAAAAAGGTCCGTGTGTGTGTGTATGTGTGTCTGTCTCTCAGTCTGTGGACAGCATAACTCAAACAGAACATTCGGTTAAAAACCAAAGTTGGTATTTAAGTTTAATGTCTTTCAAGGATGCAACACGAAGATTTTGAAGAAAATAGCCCCACCCTAAACTACCCTTTAAATGGAAAATTTTTCGAAAATTTTGATTTTCTTGAAAATGGCTCTAACGATTTTGATTAAAATGTCATATGTTTAAGATATTTTTATGACAAATGAAATGTAAATCTTGAATTTTCTGGCTATAACCCCTGTAGTCGTATTTACTCTGGACCACTTTTGCATAACTGGTAAACCGTAAGAGATAGACCAAATCTTACTATACAAAAAATGAAGTTCTTGCTAAAATACACAATTTATGCCTCAATAAATTTTCTTGTAGGGTGAACCATTTCGGAGATATTCCTTGTTATGTGTGTGAGTGTCGGAAAACTTAGAACTTTAGCGAAATGCAACAACGTTGTTCATTATTTATATGTTAATCGTGCAAAGAGAACGGAATCTCAAAGGTCAAAAAGATTTGACTGTCGCAGAAAGTCTACTGTATTCCAATATTCCCCTTGTACCTACAAGGAAATACGCAATAAGATAATTTGTACAAATGTTTATCTCAACTAACATGAAGAAGATATAGGAATAAGAGTTTGTAAGAATGGTTAGTACAAGAGTAGAGAAAGTCATGTGAGTGCAACACATCAGATTTTTTTACAAAACCTATAATTCTGAAGAAAGGAATCGATGTGTAATTATTAGCACGCATGTGACAGAATGTTGCGTTACGTAACTTAGGCAGGAAAAGCTGGAACTTGGCTAGGGAACAGAATGTAAGATATGAAGCATGTGACAGAATGTTGCGTTACGTAACATAGGCAGGAAAAGCTGGAACTTGCCTAGGGAACAGAATGTAAGATATGAAGGGAGGAATCGATGTGTAATTATTGGCACGCATGTGACAGAATGTTGCGTTACGTAACATAGGCAGGAAAGCTGGAACTTGCCTAGGGAACAGAATGTAAGATATGAAGGGAGGAATCGATGTGTAATTATTAGCACGCATGTGACAGAATGTTGCGTTACGTAACTTAGGCAGGAAAAGCTGGAACTTGCCTAGGGAACAGAATGTAAGATATGAAGGGAGGAATCGATGTGTAATTATTGGCACGCATGTGACAGAATGTTGCGTTACGTAACTTAGGCAGGAAAAGCTGGAACTTGCCTAGGGAACAGAATGTAAGATATGAAGGGAGGAATCGATGTGTAATTATTGGCACGCATGTGACAGAATGTTGCGTTACGTAACTTAGGCAGGAAAAGCTGGAACTTGCCTAGGGAACAGAATGTAAGATATGAAGGGAGGAATCGATGTGTAATTATTAGCACGCATGTGACAGAATGTTGCGTTACGTAACATAGGCAGGAAAAGCTGGAACTTGCCTAGGGAACAGAATGTAAGATATGAAGGGAGGAATCGATGTGTAATTATTGGCACGCATGTGACAGAATGCTGCGTTACGTAACATAGGCAGGAAAAGCTGGAACTTGCCTAGGGAACAGAATGTAAGATATGAAGGGAGGAATCGATGTGTAATTATTGGCACGCATGTGACAGAATGTTGCGTTACGTAACATAGGCAGGAAAAGCTGGAACTTGGCTAGGGAACAGAATGTAAGATATGAAGGGAGGAATCGATGTGTAATTATTGGCACGCATGTGACAGAATGTTGCGTTACGTAACTTAGGCAGGAAAAGCTGGAACTTGCCTAGGGAACAGAATGTAAGATATGAAGGGAGGAATCGATGTGTAATTATTAGCACGCATGTGACAGAATGTTGCGTTACGTAACATAGGCAGGAAAAGCTGGAACTTGGCTAGGGAACAGAATGTAAGATATGAAGGGAGGAATCGATGTGTAATTATTAGCACGCATGTGACAGAATGTTGCGTTACGTAACATAGGCAGGAAAAGCTGGAACTTGCCTAGGGAACAGAATGTAAGATATGAAGGGAGGAATCGATGTGTAATTATTGGCACGCATGTGACAGAATGTTGCGTTACGTAACTTAGGCAGGAAAAGCTGGAACTTGCCTAGGGAACAGAATGTAAGATATGAAGGGAGGAATCGATGTGTAATTATTGGCACGCATGTGACAGAATGTTGCGTTACGTAACTTAGGCAGGAAAAGCTGGAACTTGGCTAGGGAACAGAATGTAAGATATGAAGGGAGGAATCGATGTGTAATTATTAGCACGCATGTGACAGAATGTTGCGTTACGTAACATAGGCAGGAAAAGCTGGAACTTGGCTAGGGAACAGAATGTAAGATATGAAGGGAGGAATCGATGTGTAATTATTGGCACGCATGTGACAGAATGTTGCGTTACGTAACATAGGCAGGAAAAGCTGGAACTTGGCTAGGGAACAGAATGTAAGATATGAAGGGAGGAATCGATGTGTAATTATTGGCACGCATGTGACAGAATGTTGCGTTACGTAACTTAGGCAGGAAAAGCTGGAACTTGCCTAGGGAACAGAATGTAAGATATGAAGGGAGGAATCGATGTGTAATTATTGGCACGCATGTGACAGAATGTTGCGTTACGTAACTTAGGCAGGAAAAGCTGGAACTTGCCTAGGGAACAGAATGTAAGATATGAAGGGAGGAATCGATGTGTAATTATTAGCACGCATGTGACAGAATGTTGCGTTACGTAACTTAGGCAGGAAAAGCTGGAACTTGCCTAGGGAACAGAATGTAAGATATGAAGGGAGGAATCGATGTGTAATTATTAGCACGCATGTGACAGAATGCTGCGTTACATAACTTAGGCAGGAAAAGCTGGAACTTGCCTAGGGAACAGAATGTAAGATATGAAGGGAGGAATCGATGTGTAATTATTGGCACGCATGTGACAGAATGCTGCGTTACGTAACTTAGGCAGGAAAAGCTGGAACTTGCCTAGGGAACAGAATGTAAGATATGAAGGGAGGAATCGATGTGTAATTATTGGCACGCATGTGACAGAATGTTGCGTTACGTAACTTAGGCAGGAAAAGCTGGAACTTGCCTAGGGAACAGAATGTAAGATATGAAGGGAGGAATCGATGTGTAATTATTGGCACGCATGTGACAGAATGTTGCGTTACGTAACTTAGGCAGGAAAAGCTGGAACTTGCCTAGGGAACAGAATGTAAGATATGAAGGGAGGAATCGATGTGTAATTATTAGCACGCATGTGACAGAATGTTGCGTTACGTAACATAGGCAGGAAAAGCTGGAACTTGGCTAGGGAACAGAATGTAAGATATGAAGGGAGGAATCGATGTGTAATTATTGGCACGCATGTGACAGAATGTTGCGTTACGTAACTTAGGCAGGAAAAGCTGGAACTTGCCTAGGGAACAGAATGTAAGATATGAAGGGAGGAATCGATGTGTAATTATTGGCACGCATGTGACAGAATGTTGCGTTACGTAACTTAGGCAGGAAAAGCTGGAACTTGCCTAGGGAACAGAATGTAAGATATGAAGGGAGGAATCGATGTGTAATTATTAGCACGCATGTGACAGAATGTTGCGTTACGTAACTTAGGCAGGAAAAGCTGGAACTTGCCTAGGGAACAGAATGTAAGATATGAAGGGAGGAATCGATGTGTAATTATTGGCACGCATGTGACAGAATGTTGCGTTACGTAACATAGGCAGGAAAAGCTGGAACTTGCCTAGGGAACAGAATGTAAGATATGAAGGGAGGAATCGATGTGTAATTATTGGCACGCATGTGACAGAATGTTGCGTTACGTAACTTAGGCAGGAAAAGCTGGAACTTGGCTAGGGAACAGAATGTAAGATATGAAGGGAGGAATCGATGTGTAATTATTAGCACGCATGTGACAGAATGTTGCGTTACGTAACATAGGCAGGAAAAGCTGGAACTTGGCTAGGGAACAGAATGTAAGATATGAAGGGAGGAATCGATGTGTAATTATTAGCACGCATGTGACAGAATGTTGCGTTACGTAACTTAGGCAGGAAAAGCTGGAACTTGCCTAGGGAACAGAATGTAAGATATGAAGGGAGGAATCGATGTGTAATTATTAGCACGCATGTGACAGAATGTTGCGTTACGTAACTTAGGCAGGAAAAGCTGGAACTTGCCTAGGGAACAGAATGTAAGATATGAAGGGAGGAATCGATGTGTAATTATTAGCACGCATGTGACAGAATGCTGCGTTACGTAACATAGGCAGGAAAAGCTGGAACTTGGCTAGGGAACAGAATGTAAGATATGAAGGGAGGAATCGATGTGTAATTATTGGCACGCATGTGACAGAATGTTGCGTTACGTAACATAGGCAGGAAAAGCTGGAACTTGGCTAGGGAACAGAATGTAAGATATGAAGGGAGGAATCGATGTGTAATTATTGGCACGCATGTGACAGAATGTTGCGTTACGTAACTTAGGCAGGAAAAGCTGGAACTTGCCTAGGGAACAGAATGTAAGATATGAAGGGAGGAATCGATGTGTAATTATTGGCACGCATGTGACAGAATGTTGCGTTACGTAACTTAGGCAGGAAAAGCTGGAACTTGGCTAGGGAACAGAATGTAAGATATGAAGGGAGGAATCGATAATTGAAGTTTAGTGGTAGAAGGACCCGGCCCACCCTGTCGATACTTGATACAAGGGTCGGTCCCTCCTCAAGCTCGAGTAGGTCGCTGCTCCTCTGGTAAAATCAGTGTCGGCGGCGACGGCAAAGTAACAAGGGGCGAAGTCCCTCGTTCGATACCCGGTCACCGTCCATCACCAGGGGACAGCGTTCACTGGGTTATGGCTGGGCACTGGATGTGCAACAGGCATGGGCACGAGAGGAGAGCTAGCGAATGAACTTGGCTTACCCACCACATATTCTCTTGCCGAGTGACAAAGTTGTTTATATACAACATGTGCAGTGGTGGCTTCGTCCAAATGCGTGGTAGCAATAATTTCTACATTGTTGTTAACCATTTTGTTTATATTAAACATATTTTGCATACAGTAATTGTTACTGTGGTTAGGCAAATTACATAACCTTAAATTAGCTTATACGTAATATCCTTACAGTGCTTTATCATTAACATACTAAATTATTTCTCTTTCACAATAACATAGTAAAGTTACATTGCTGTTTAGCCTTAAATATTTATAAATTCTTTGTTTTCAAACTTAATATTATGTTCCAACGTTCAAACACGAAATACAATAATTTATATTAAATAAACTAATAAGAAAGTAAACCCTTAACACATATCGTCCGTTTTATATGTTTACAAATACGAGTATTCAGAAACTACCTTTTTAAACTGTAGATAAATGTCTGTAAGATTGGTTTATGCTTCGGGTCAAAGTTATGTTTCATTTGTAACACTTTACATTAGCAAATTGAAATCCGCATATACACCGCTCTTCACGAAACAACCGCACTCGTCACTGAATGAGGCGTGTTGGAACCTGAACAGCACTGTAGGGGAGGGATGGCAGGTGGAGTGAGGCGAGAACGTGTTGCCCAGATAAGTTGAACTGATTTTGCCCTTGCCTGCTATAGATTCAAAAAAGTCTTCTCAAATTACCTTAAAATGGAAAAACGGTAATTTTGATTGTTTTGAAAAATGACTAACAATTCTTATTAAACTACTATATGGTTGATATATTGTGGCCAAAACGAGAAAATCCAATTGGGGAAGTATTGTATACGAACCAAAATTTAGACCCGGAAATATGTTTTGCGGCCCCCTGAATAAAAAAAAGCAGTTTTAGAAAAAGGTTCGCGTGTATATCTGTGTTTTTATTACTTTGTTCTTTAAGAACGCTGTCAATTGCCAGGATCACATCAGCGTCGTCGGTGTGTCGGAATTTTGTCCCGTAGGAGTTCTTTTACATGCCAGTAAATCTACTGACATGGAGCTGTAGGTTTTAAACACACTTAAGAACTATCGGTCTGGGCCGGGTTTGAACTCGCGACCTTGAGATTAGTAGACCAGCGTCTAACCAACTGAGCCACCCAGACCAACATGGATAGATAAAGCGCTCGCAATAAAAAATACTCAGGGTGTTGGATAATACAGATAATATAGTTGATCAGTGAATATGCCTCATCTGATTCACCTTCCTTCTTATAAAAAACACTTTAGGCAACATAAGTAACGCATATTTCCAGCAAGTGTTCAGTTTTACTGAAGGTGCACGCCTGTCCAACTAGCGATGGTACAGAGGTAATAAAAACTGAACAAGTACGTTATACTGTCGATAGGAGCGCTGGTGATTTACACTTCAGTTGTCACGTTACACGAGGGAGGGGAGACAGCTCCCTCTGCTGGACACAGACCGCACAGAACAAATGACACCTGCTGTGTTTCACGCTGCACCTTGTACAGGCGAGGATGGCTGCGTGTAAACAAACACAAGGCTGCGGGTTACAGCGAGCGAAAAACTAGAATTGCGACCCAGCTGGCGAGCCTAGAAATTGTGTATTTTATCTTGCTTACAGTAAGCGATACGATACCTTTACTTACTCACAGCGAGCAACACACGAAGTCTGCACCGAAAGTGTTCTGTATCTATAGTAAATCCGGCCACTTCAGATCAACACCGCTAATGTATTAATCCGCGCAGCACGTGGGGAAACGCGTTCGACTTCGCGAAAGATAATTGTTGTTTATGTGTTATGCGAGAGCGGTTATAATAGTTATCTACTGAAATAGCTTCCATTTAAAACAGCAGTTTTAATTTTGGTGTCTTTGCGTTGCATGGGGCCTATTAAACCCAACAATTTAACATTTAGACAGTTAAACACATGCATGTGTACTTACAAATCAGACTGGTGGTTCGTTTTCAAAAAAGAACTTACGTACTTTAGAGCGAATACTTTTTTCTAAGTTTCTTTGAACTTCTTGCGACTTGCACAACGCTGGTTTCTGATAAACCGCTATATTCTGAGGTTATGTTTATTAAATCATTCACAAGAACACACGGATGTGCTCCATTAACTTGTGATATAAGTTTAACACCATTTGTTTTTCACCATTTTTAACATTCTCCCATTAGCGTGTTTTCTTCAACTCTCAGCACTATTTTACGTGGTTATGTTATCACAACTCATAACTTAGCCGCCATATTCCTTACTCGCTAAATGGCATGGTCTGTTCACGAATTCACAATTTAAAAACGCTTTCCCTGCTCTCAAATAAAACTTATAGGTTTAGTACGATACAAGGGAAACATTAATTATAATTGCGAAGAGATTTTAAACAGCAATAACATTAAGAAGTAGTGGATCGGTGAGGTTAGGAGCGTTTGTGTATTTTAAGTTGCTTGCTTATTTTGGCAGCACTGTAATGTTTATTTTATATTTGTGATATTTATAACAAAGTTCACTGTTAAGATATTACATAGTCATAGTAGGGAAGTAATTATAAATACCTTCAACTTCATGAAACTCCAATATAGTCACCTACTGACGTAACTAATTCACTTCGTAACTGTTATTAAGATTTTCATTTACCTAGATTTGTTGAACCAATGCTATTAGCAGAGAGGTTTTGCTCTGTAGTTTGATCTGAGCCATGCGTTTACCATACTCATTTTCCTTCACCAAACGTAGACGAAGTTAACCTTGGAAGTTAACCAAATTCAGGTCATAAATTCAATAGCTGCTCCATGGCGTTAAGAAACAAAAGAAGGCATATAACCGTGACCGAATACTTCTCCAAGTTCTGTAACTGATTTCCTTCTCTCGATTTATTTTATGACATTGTTTCTTAAACCTCAGAGCTGCCCGTCGCCGTTCAAGTGGCAGTCCCTGCTCAGGGATGCACAAAATTATTAACTTCAAATTCTTCGAAACAATAGCCACACCGAAAATGTACGAACAATTTTCTTTGTAGAGTGAACCATTTCAGAGATATTCCTTGTTATTTGTGTCAGTTTCGGAAACTTAAAACTTTCGTGAAATGGAACATCGTTGTTCTCTTTTTATATGTTAAGCGTGCAAAGAGAACGGGATCTCAAGGCTTTAAAACATTTGACTATCGCACAAAGCCTACTGTATTCTAATATTCCCCTTGTATCTACAAGGAAATAAGCAATAAGATAATTTGTACAAATGTTTATCTCAACTAACATGAAGAAGGTATAGGAATAAAAGTTTGTAAGAATGGTTAGTACAAGAGTAGAGAAAGTCATGTGAGTGCAACACGTCAGATTTTTTCTTTGGTTATACGCCTGATATTTCCCAAACTTTCGGGGGGATACAACCCCCCTATTCCCTCCCTTGGATCCGCCCCTGTAACTTATTCTTAATAATACCGAAATAATGTTTTTGAAAAATATAGAAAATGATCAGTGTGAAAAACACGGGATAGTTGAAACTATCGTTTACGTTTTATAAGCTAAATATGCTGCATAAACTCAAAATAACATTTAAATTGTGCTATTTTGTTGGAGTTCTTTGCCTTAATCTATCGTGAATGCACATTCCAAGGTTGGCAACATTATCGTAAACGCGATTAGAAGCAAAAGTGCGCTTGAGATATCTCTGTTTATCTGGAGTTGTTTACTCACAAACTGGCTCGCTGCATTCCTGCCAAGGAGACCATCAGCTGATAAACAGAGAAGTTCACGCCTCGTAGTTTTTTGAAACATGCTCTTTTGTGATTTACAGTAGTTCTATTGCTTAACTTTCATTTTCCTTTGAGTTTGTAGGAATGGTTTGTCGACGAGTAGAGAAAGTCATGTGAGTGTAACACATCAGATTATTTTTAGAAAATACGTTTCCTTAAAGTTGGTAATTAGAGTGTTATTGGAAGCTAGCTTGTCGATATATCGACTTGTCCTTGTGTAAGCATGTGAACGGCTGCTGACACTTCATGCAAAGAACGCACATGCGCACGTAATAAATTGGAATTGTAAATCAGAAGCAGTTATTTGCAGTTCAGTTATTTTTGTACCAACACTCGACAGCACCGGTGGGATATATGAGGCTCGTGTTTCCAACAATATCCCCCATTGTTACCCAGGCATGGAAATCGTTTTAAAATAAATCAATTGTTAGAAAAATTGTTGTGATTTATTTGCTTCCGGTTTGGAAAAGCAATGAATATGTAACGATGCGCATACCGCGGGGGTTAAATGTCACGGTCCACCAGAAATGAGAGGATATAGAGGGGAGAAGAGAATAATTCAAAAATGCTAGGTTAGATGTTCCTATCATCACAGAGAGACAGCAGCGATCTCTATCAGTTTAAAATGTATTTATTTGGGCTCTTCAGACTTTATATTAGGGCAACTAGAAGGTTTTAGACTAGTAATTAATATATTATAAAGAAAATCTGATATGTTGCACTCACATGACTTTCTCTACTCTTGTACTAACTCTTATTCCTATATCTTCTTCGTGTTAGTTGAGATAAACATTTGTACAAATTATCTTATTGATTGCCTTCTTGTAGGTACAAGGGGAATATTAGAATACACTAGGCTTTGTGCAATAGTCAAATCTTTTAAAGCTTTGAGATTCCGTTCTCTTTACACGCTTAACATATAAAAAAATGAACAACAATGTTCCATTTCACGAAAGTTTTGTTTTCCGAAACTCACACACATAACAGGGAATATCTCCGAAATGATTCACTCTACAAGAAAATTTATTGAGACATAAAATGTGTATTTTAGCAAGATCTACATTTTTTGTATAGTATAATTTGGTCTATCTCTTACGGTTTACCAGTTATGCAAAAGTCGTCCAGAGTGAATACGACTACAGGGTCTATAGCCAGAAAATTCAAGATATACATTTCATTTGCCACAAAATATCTCAAATATATGACATTTTAATCAAAATCGTTTGAGCCATTTTCAACAAAATCAAAATTTTCGAAAAATCTTCCATGTAAAGGGTAGTGTAGGGTGGGGCTATTTTCTTTAAAATCTTCGTGTCGCATCCTTGAAAGACATTAAACTTAAATACCAAGTTTGGCTTTTAACTGACTTTTCGTTTTTGAGCTATGCTGTCCACAGACTGACAGACACACAGACAGACACACACAATGCTTTTTTTGGATTCAGGGGGCCTCAAAACATATATTTCTGGTGAAATCTCGACATCGAATTTTTGGGTGGAATACAATACTTCCGCTACTTACCTGTAGAGAAAGTAAAAATGAACAACGATGTTCCATTTCAGGAAGTTTGAAGTTTTCCGAAACTCACACACATAACAAGGAACATCTCCAAAATGGTTCACCCTACAAGAAAATTTATTGGGACATAAATTGTGTGTTTCAGCCAGATCTACATTTTTTGTACACTAAGATTTTGTCTATCTCTTACGGTTTAGAAGTTATTCAAAAGACATCCAGAATATATAGGCTATAGGCAGAAAATTCAAAATATACATTTCATTTGTCACACAAACATATGACATTTTAATCAAAATTCCACCCAAAAATTCGATATCGAGATTTCATCGTAAATACATATTTTGAGGCTCCTGAATAAAAAAAAAAGTGTTTTTAGGGAAAGGTCCGTGTGTTTGTGTCTGTGGACAGCATAACTCAAAAACCAAAAGTCAGTTAAAAACCAAAGTTGCTGTTTAACTTTAATATCTTTCAAGGATGCGAAATAAAGATTTAGAACAAAATTCACCCATTGTAAACTACTCTACATAAAAAAAATTTTCGAACATTTTTATTTTCTTCAAAATGTTATAAGTTTAAAATAAAAAATAATTTTATTAACAAAATAATACGTTTTATTTTAAAAAAGCTTGGGGTTTCCGATATTCAAAGTTATAAATAGTTCATTGGTAGGTATTTATAAAAGTAAAGATATAAAAATATCTAAAAAAGACCCCACAACTTTTTCCAATAAAGTGTATAATTTTGTTAATATATATTAGTTTTTATATTAAATTTATAGAATTTTGAAATATGATGAACTAGTTGACGTGTTCATTTAGTTTTTTAAAACTATAATTTATTATAAATAGGGATTGTAATTGATGATTGAATCTGTTTAGAAAGTTGTTCCAACAAAACAATAATTATGATAATATTATTAAATAAAATGAAATAATAATTAGTTTATCCTTTCACGTTTTCACCAAATGAATGAACTGCGAGTTTAAATAATATTCATGCGTTGTTTCTAATGTACGACAGCGAACGCACCTAAAAGTGAATTGGAGAAAGCAGTGAGAGAAAAGATAAATACGAAACAGTGAGCCACATAAGTAAATGCAAGCAGATCGATACGGAAGCACCTGAAGGTTAGGCAACTTGTCTGACAAGTTTGTTGTGCGGGTTCACGTGTACCTAGGCGATATCTCAGTTCTATTATTGGCTCAGAACGATGCATGCATTATCTGCACGCAGGATCTCGTCGTCTGGATTTTATTTAACAGTAACAAATCTGATCTATAACTGTCACATTGTTTTCCCTACCCAGTCACATACAAAGTTACTTTACACTGCCCTGAAGAGAGGAATATTTTGTGCACCCCTGCTACTGGCGTCCCGGCGCCAAACAGAACGCTCAGGTTGAAGCGTAAGTGACCGTCAGTTAATACAGAACACATAAATACAGAAAGTTTGTGTGCAAGGAAGACATGTCGAAACTTGTGATAAAAGTTCTCTTTTTGGGGAGAAAGGAAAAGGTTTGAGAGGTTGGCAACTTGAAATCGCTTCTCAATCGGAAGTTTGAACCGTCCGTTAGACGCCTTGAGGCACTGGGGGGGGGGGGGGGGGGGGGGTATAAAGTAGATTTCTTTGCTACATAATGTCTTTCAAGTGTGTCCCAAGAACATATCCTGTAACTTCGCCTCTCCTTCAGGACAGAGATCCCAGCATCAAAGTTACTATTTTCGTACATACTTCCATCAATACATCTGAATAACATACATAATACTGTCACAATTAATTTCACTAATTGTACAATAAATAACTTATATATGAAACATAGTTCCGTCTGAAAACCGATACATTCAATTTCCCTTGTTTTTCAATGTTACGTAGCATTCCAAGGTTATCATTTTCATCATGCAGCTGTGACGTGCTGATCGTTTAGCGCCTGCGCAGAACTCCAAATATCAGCTGGTAGAATATTGTCCCTGGTGAGTGTATAACATTTTACAATATTTCAACTATAAAATTAGGTATATGGTCGAGCATAAATTGTCGTATGAAAGTTAACTATAATGGTAATTAAGACGCTCGTATGAAAATTAAGAAACTCGTGTCTTAATTACTACCTTATAGTCTCGTTGCATAATATACTATTAACGTTTTGTTGTTATTACTTGTATCACCATTATCATCATAATTATTATTTTTATTAGTTTTAACATTTGAGACAGAATATTAAAAGACTCCAAAAGAAAATCGTTTATGTGAATATTTGTTGAGAGTGTAATTTCTTTTTGATGTTGATATGAGTTGGCTAAATGACGAAAACGTGTTACTAATGTTCATTGTTGCGAACAATTAAGTTTGTTTAAAGACGTCATACATATTTCCATATTTAATTTTAATATATATGTATAAATAAAAGAATTATATGTGTTCAATATTGAAAGCGAAGGGAAAATGGCTAAGGATCGCTTCCCTAACAATGCGGGAACTATTTGATGAACGCATGCGCGGATGTACACGTGGCAGTCGGAATGATAGACTCGCAACTAAAAGAATCGGGACTAGCGTCTGTATATTCAAGGTGAAAAGACGTGTTGAGGTAGCGTGTGAGCATTGTAGAACATTTACCAGACTTTCATCAGGCTTTAGTTGCATTTTTTAAAAAAGTGGAAAGACTTAAATAATCTAAAATGGTGCTAAGAGGATTTATTTAAATGTAAAATAGAGAAAAAGTGTTAATAAAATAATACATTGTGGTAAAGAAACATTATGTGATTTTTCATTCCATCCGTTACCACGCCCTGAGGGAAATAAGAGCCACATCACTCAAAATTGAAGCAACACTTCAATAAAAACAGCACCACATTATTATATTAATATTAATAATTTTGTTATTTTTATATATGGTTAATTATTATATTATTTTCATCTTATTATCACCATCCAACGGTACTGATATGCTGAGTTCATTCCTAGAATAGGTGCTATTAGCTATTATCACGGGCTACACACGATAGTTCATCTACGTGTTCACTAAGAGGCACAAGCAAGCTCACTCAGGCCACTGCCGTCACTGACTGGATTTACCCGTTGCGTTCTGCAACTCTTTTAACGCACAAAGGGTTATCTACCTACCCCAATTCCGGATGAGTGCCCCAAAATTAGACCGACAAAATTTTAAACCAGAGAAATGGCTGGTGTCTTTGCGAGAGTACGGCAGAATAAGGCACGTCGATGCACTCTTTGTGTTAATCGCAAAACGGGACCATACTTTATAATAAGCAGATATATTAAATGTAACAGATTTACTTACCGCGTGTACAAAACAGCATAATAATCGTGCATCTCTGGGCAGGGGTATGAGAAAATCTTAACTCAGCCCTCGACAGGTAGGCTACCTACGTCTTGAAGGATCAAACGTCGTCTGCATATACACACTGCTGCTGATTTTTACAAATCAACTTGCATAAGATACCAGCAATAGCATCTGATTACGTTATGCATGTTGTAAGTTTAAATAACTGCTTTCTCCATATTGCCACTGTTATAACCTTCAGAAGGACTCCGGTCATCTGAATCCATATAATAGCAATTTAACGGAGCTACTTTCTCAAGTACATACAGTAGTGTGTGTGTGTGTGTGGGGGGGGGGGGTCGGAGTGTGGGAGTCTTATGAACCACGATGTTCCATTTCACGAAAGTTTTGTTTTCCCAAACTGACACACGTAAAAAGGAATATCTCCGAAATGGTTCACCCTACAAGAAAAATTATTGAGACATAAATTGTGTATTTTAGCAAGATGTACATTTTTTCTATAGTAAGATTTGGTCTATCTCTAACGGTTTAACAGTTATACAAAAGTTGTTCAGAGTAAATACGACTACAGGGGCTATAGCCAGAAAATTCAAGATATACATTTCATTTGTCATCAAAATATCTCAAACATATGACATTTTAATCAAAAATGTTAGACCCATTTTTAAGAAAATAAAAAATTTTGAAAAATGTTCCATGTAAAGGGTAGTTTAGGGTGGGGCTATTTTCTTCAAAATCTTCGTGTCGCATCCTTGAAAGACATTAAAGTGAAATACTAACTTTGGTTTTTAACCGAGTTTTCGTTTTTGAGTTATGCTGTCCACAGACTGACAGACACACACATAGCCCATTTTTTAATTTTTTTTTTTTTTTTAGTCAAGAGGCCTCAAAACAGACATTTTTGGTGAAAACTCGAAATCGAATTTTTGGGTGGAATACAATACTTCCTCTACAAGTGAGTGGAAAGGAATGAAGAGTAGCGAAAAGGAGAGAAGACGGAAGGAGAAAGAACAGAGAAAGGGGAAGAGGAGAATATTAGATAGGGAGGGAAGGGGAACCGCATTGTTACTTTACCCCTTGAGCGGGCAGGTAGGTACATAGGAATGCACGGGCAATGTTCCAGAGATGCAGTAAAGGGGGACGGGGCATGCGGCAGTGCTGCAGCGGTTGCCATGGCTACCATACAGCCCACATCCACAGATACCTAGCAAAACAAAAACATCATAACACCACCAACTCATTTTGCTCAAGCCATACACAAGCTATGTGATTATTTAATTACCGTTGTTGCTGCCAAAATTAGCCGAATTTAAATCAAATTTAGGGTGTTTAGAGCACAAATATTTAATAAGTGTATAATATTTAGCTTAAATTTAAAATATTTTGTGCAAAAGTGGCATAAGTGTGCCTATGTTTTCTAATAAAATTTTTTTACCTCATACTTCTTGTGCAGTTTTCTCCATAAGCTTTAACTCTAAAGACCTTCTTGTCAATCTGTGGACAGCATAACTCAAAAACGAAAAGTCGGTTAAAAACCAAAGTTGGTATTTAAGTTTAATGTCTTTCAAGGATGCGACACGAAGATTTTGAAGAAAATAGCCCCACCCCAAACTACACTTTACATGGAAGATTTTTCGAAAATTTTGATTTTCTTGAAAATGGCTCTAACGATTTTGATTAAAATATCATATATTTGAGATATTTTGATGACAAATGAAATGTATATCTTGAATTTTCTGGCTATAGCCCCTGTAGTCGTATTTACTCTGGACGACTTTTGTATAACTGGTAAACCGTTAGAGATAGACCAAATCATACTATACAAAAAATGTAGATCTTGTTAAAATACACAATTTATGTCTCAATAAATTTTCTTGTAGAATGAACCATTTCGGAGATATTCCTTGTTATGTGTGTGAGTTTCAGAAAACTTAGAACTTTCGTGAAATGGAACATCGTTGTTCATTTTTTTATATGTTAAGCGTGCAAAGACAACAGAATCTCAAATATTTGACTATCGTACAAAGCCTGCTGTATTCTAACATTCTCCTTGTACCTACAAGGAAATAAGCAATAAGATAATTTGTACAAATGTTTATCTTAACTAACATGAAGAAGGTATAGATATACCTCTTAGTATTCAAAATTAGACCGACAAACTTTTAAACCAGAGAAATGGCTGGTGTCTTTGTGAGAGTACGGCAGAATTGGACAAGTCGATGCACTCTTTGTGTTAATCACAATGGGCGTGCGTTCAAACTAACGTAAAGAACATAGAGATCGTATTTTTGTCCAGTTGTAGTTGGTGTGCCTGCGTGTCGTGTCGCAGTGTCCCCCTCCGTTACAATCAACTCACATCTCCCTTGAAGCCCGCGGGTTGCGTCACGCCGATGGAAAGCAGGTTACAAAACGTTCGTGCACCGATTAAAATGTAGCGGGAACAAATGAAGATCACACCGCCGCGGGACCAACAAGTGGGGAGAAAAAGGAAGGACTTACTTGGTGGTGCTTTGTCCGACTTTTAGAAGCTTTCCCAACTCTGGCATGGTTCCTGCACCTCCCCTGCAGCCGGGGCCCTGTGTTCCTGTGTCACGACTTCGACATCTGCAACACAAACATTCATTACTAATTATTATTACTATTTAGACGTGGTAAAAGCTCTGGAAACTGTTAAATTCCAACCAAAAACTAAAATCTGATGTGTTGCACTCACATGACTTTCTCTACTCTTGTACTAACCATTCTTACAAACTCTTATTCCTATATCTTCTTCGTGTTAGTTAAGATAAACATTTGTACAAATTATCTTATTGCTTATTTCCTTGTAGGTACAAGGAGAATCTGGGAATACCCACAGTCAAATGTTTTAAAGCTTTCAAATTCCGATTTCTTTGCACGCTTAACGCATAAAAAATGAATAACGATGTTCTATTTGGCAGAAGTATAAGTTCCCATTACTCACACGAATAACAAAGAATATCTCCGAAATGGTTCACTCTACAAAAAAAATTATTTAGACATAAATTGTGTGTTTTAGCAAGATCTACATTTTTGCATAGTAAGATTTGGTCTATCTCTTACGGTTTACGAGTTGCGATTATAAAAACATTTAAGCAAGTGGAACATCAAATGAAACATTGTTGTTGAGTTAAGCTGGTTTGAGCAGTCAGATTGTGTCACTTATGGAGGAGTGCCGGACAATGGACCTGACCTACCCACGGTACCTTGACCCCAAGGCGCTAATCTGTGTCAGGGACAGCCATGTGCTCCTCACATAAAAGTGGTACATGGGTTCTCATAGATCACCGGAAATATATCTTTGGTCATCTCCTGAATAAAAATAAGCATTTTTATAAAACAAATCTGACGTGCTACACTCACATGACTTTCTCTACTCTTGTACTAACCATTCTAACAAACTCTTATTCCTATATCTTCTTCGTGTTAGTTGAGATAAACATTTGTACTAATGATCTTATTTCCTTGTAGGTACAAGGGGAATATGGGAATACAGTAGGCTTTGTGCGATAGTCAAATATTTAAAGCTGGGCGCTATATGAACGCTTTGAACTTCTGTTAGCTTTACATGGGCAAGAGATGAAAAAGTGAATAAAGACCTTCCATTTTAGTTCTTGTTTTTAACGTAAAACTCGTTGGCGTAAATGTATAATTTCGGAAGGGTCCTACTTTGAAGGCGATAAAATAAAATTGGATGAATAATACATATTTTGTGCTTCGTTGAGCAATTCCCAAAACTTTGACACATTAAATGCATTAAACATATGCAATTTTAATGAAAAGCGTTAGAGGAAATTTTGAGAAAAAAAATTTCGAAATTTTTTTTTTATTTAACGGTAGTTTAGGGTGAGGGAATTTTCATCAAAATCGCATTTTTGAAAGATATTAAACTTAAATGCCAACTTTGATTTTTAACCAACTTTTCGTTTTTGAGTTATGTTGTCACACGCACACACACACGGACCTTTTTCAAAAACTGCTTTTTTATTCACGGGACCTCAAAACATATATTACCGATGAAGCCTTCACATCAAAATTTTGGGTCGAATGCAATACTTCCCCTATTTAATTTACGTAAAATGTGAATGTTTGCAAGATTTACGCAGCACTTCCAAGCGAAGTAAAATTCTCCATACTTATGGGGCCTGCTGTATAATATAGTAATTTCACGGAATTCAAAGTCAATGTCACATTTCACACCAGCGCTCCAAATGGAATGGAGGACAACCTAAAAATAAAAGAACCGTTATGTAAATAGGTGTTCCATGCAAAGGTATATCGTCGTCCATCGCAGCTGACATCACCTACAAGCCTAACAGATGGCATTGCTGTACTCTGTCTAGCGTGACCATTGCTTTCTAAATATCATATATTGTATATCATAGCTGGGCTATATCGGGCTCATCAGTGTTTGCACTTACTGCCGCCAGGATCGTTCCATCAGATCATAAGGTCACATATCTACACTATCACTGCTGCAAATTGCGTAATTCTCAACTACAGCTACAGGATAACATTTAGAAAAAATCTGATGTGTTGCACTCACATGACTTTCTCTACTCTTGTACTAACCATTCTTACAAACTCTTATTCCTATATCTTCTTCGTGTTAGTTGAGATAAACATTTGTACAACTTATCTTATTGTTTATTCCATTTTTTCTTTTTTTTTTTTCTTTTTTTTTTTTTGTGGAATTTAACATTTCCAAGAAATTCTTTATTTGTTTCAATTTCCCAAAACTTATACTTTTCTCAAATAGGAATAACCTATTCGTTTTCTTTTATTCTCTTAACCATACAAAGAGAATGCAATAATATCAGCAGTTTTAAACGACTTCACTATATCGTAACCGTACTCTTTTCTCATATTCCCATATACCTAAGTACCTACTATAAGGAAATATGAAATAGAAGCATTTCTGCAAACGTTTATGCTGATTAACATGAAGTAAATGGAAGACGAACTGTTTTTAAGGATAGTTTGTACAAAGGTGTGTAGAAAAGATTCACATCAAATGCTATTTTCAAATTTTGCTGAAACAGGTTTGCGGTATCTTGTAATCAAACATAATATGATCGCGTGACCGGCGATAAAGCAACCCACAATTACTGGAGAGTTGCCCTTGAAGATGTCATTTTATTTAATTACAGTTTTCGGTTTACAGGAAAGCAGAAGTGGCCTTTAAGATTTACCATGTGTTGCATGTTTACACCGTTCATAACCTTCAAAACTAGCTTTCGTTTACTGCATGTCGCCAGTCAGCTGTTTCCGGTGCGTTAGTAAACAGTATTTTGTTGTGTTGCGCAGTGTAGGTGCGTAGAAGTGTGTATCGTGTCAATGCAATCTAGGATTGCTAACAAAGTATGCGGAACTGTGAAATGAAAGAAACAGAAACCACAGACGTTTTGTTTCATTAGTAAAGCCCGGATTTCTAAGCAACTAACTTTTCCCACACTTTTAAAGATAAGCAGAAAGGTTATAATCGTCACACCTGGATGAGCAGTTCTCACTATTTGTGTTTATTTATGCTTATTTCGCAGGACAACATTTTTGTTTACTTATTTTAAGATGTTTAGTTAAAACAGCATGTTTTATCCAAAACTGTACATTTAAAAGTGCATATTTTACAGTTATCCACGATTTATCAGTGATTCACTGTTTTCTAGGTTAAAGACAAAAGAAAGAAATGCTAAGGTATGGACGATGATTCCCAGAGTTCCAAGCAGCAGCGTGTTGGGCAAGAATGGTATTTTTCAAAAATACATGAACTTTTAAAGTAGCTGGAAGCCCGAAATGATTCCTTGGAACATTAACTTTCTTAGATTGACGAAATTTCAGTTATATTGTCGTCAGAAACACACAGGGTTGCAAAAATTGCGTTTGACAAACTCAGTGAGTTACAAAACACTGGGTCAAATTTTTAAAACGCTTTCTGGAGAAGAAACACATATTGAAGAGCAATTCACAGAACTGTGGTGCTTTACTATACGCCTCTGAGGTTGTGCAACGTCGGAAGAAGATTTTCACTGCACAAATCATGTTTCACTGATAGACGCAAGGGTTTTGCACAGGAAAATATCCGAATGAGCTTCCACAGCCTTCAATAAAGCAATTATATGAAACTATAATCATATTTGCACGTATTTGTTTTTGCCTAATTTGGTGTTTATTTTCATCATTTTTCGTGTTTATTTGCTTGCTTGTTTTACAATTTTATTGTGCTTAGAAATCCGGGCTTTACTCATTAGAAGTTGGCTATTCTGTCACTACGATGCAAGAATGACACAAAACAAAATGGCTGAGAGAATATGTCAACAAATGACTAGCTATGCGTTTTATAAATATACAATACTTACATTACGTTTATTTATGTATTTATTTGTTTATTTATAAAATCTGGAGAGTGTTTCTAAAAACTATTTAGCGGACGAATTGTTTTGCGTAGTGAATACTTATTTAACTTGGGGTACGCGAAGACCACTTAGGGGTTATGTACAATTTAAAATAGGTACGCATATACTAGAGTTACCTGATTATTTTATGAAAATGTAGGACATTGCCGCTCAATGCAAATTTATAATTTAAATGTTATTTATATATACCCATAGGCATATCCACTTATATTTTCTTACAATTCTGAAACATACAGCTTTCTAAGTGTCGGAGGGAGTTTTGGTGTGCACGGCAGTGAATTTGTTCTCTATAAATGCTCGTTCTCCGGATCGGGGGTGACTCCGAGGCCTAGGGATGTGTAGACGGGCCGATCTATAGCTGTTAGGAACCCTGCCTTCTGCTTGTCGTCTCTCCTTAGGTCTAGGCACCCTTAGAAACCTCATCTCAAACTTCCCTCCCGAGGGCGCCCTGTTAGAGGCATAGGTAGGTACAAAGAGCGCCAAAGAAAATCTCACTGCACCTCGTCTCTGCGTCACATTATTTATCGTTATGGATGTTTGCTTTGTGACACTGAAAATAAACATCGGGTGCAGTATTTAGCTGTGACCTGTGTTTAAATGTCAATCAGAGAGTGTAGATGGAAGCAAGTAGGTGACGTATATTCTAACGGTACCACGGATGAGCATCAGACAGTCTGTAACTAACAGGATGTCTTCATGGTCAACAGCTTCTTGTTCTTTCACAGAAAATAACGCATTCAGGTAACATATGACCAAATGGTATACTTTATATACTTGCTTGTCATGTTCCCTGCCTGGCATTACAATCAGCTTCGTGTGCACTTAGCAACGCTTTACGGCTACGCAGTGGAAATCTTCTCACAAAGTCTCACAAAGCTTCAAAAAGTTACATATGTATGTGCGACATAACCCCAAAACGAAAACTTTATATATAAGTTCTCCACTTTTCCAAAAATACAATAGAAATACTTTTAAGTACAGTTCCCCTAGTTCAAATTACCCTTTATTTGACAAATTTTTCCACGGGGCTACAACGATTTTGATTAAATATAATATTTTCAAAGCAAATGAAATGTGTATCTCGAATTTTCTGAGGTTGTCCTCTTTATTCTAGACGACCTTTGCCTGACTGATAAACCGTAAGACAGATAAAATGTCACTACACAAACAACGTTGATCTCATTAAAATATATATTTTGTCTTCTCTCTCTCTCTCTTACTTTCTCCGTTTTATTGTGAAGTGGAACATTTCCGAGATATTCATTGTTATTTGTCTGAATTTTCCAATACTTATACTTTCCTCAAACAGGAAGTCGTTATTCGTTTTTTTATGGCCTGACCATGCTGAGAGACTGGAATGTTAAAGCCATCACATAGCAACCAGGTCTTAACCCTCGCATTACCAAGGGGGGTACCTTATGCCCACCGTTGTAATAAAAAGACGAATAGTTCAACAATGTTAAATATTACCTTTATAAACTTGACAAGAGGTAATACCTATTTTAAAATAAATTTGTTACTAGTGTTGTTCACAAACTATCCTCCCCCCTCGGTAATCTAAGTTATGGAATAAGGCTTGGGAATGCTGGGGTAAAAGATTTTACTATTGTTTAAGCCAGGCATGGGCAAAATCAATTCAATCGAGCCACTCCGCTGAAACACGTTTTTGCCTCACTCCATCTGCCATCCCTCACCTAAACTTTTGTTCACGATCCGATACGCCTCATTCAGTGGCGAGTATGACTGTTTCATGAAGAGCGGATTTAAATTTTCAAATATACACCATTACAAATCAAACGCAACATTGATCAGAAGCATAAATCAAACTTTGGTGGTCTTACAAGTATTTATTTACAATTTCTAAAGGTAGTTATTAGTAGTTGAAGTGATATTAACATATGAGGCAGAGGAATGCACACTTCTTGAAACTCAGAAATGTAAATGGATGGGACAAGAGGAGCAGAACGTAAGACAATAATCCATAGATATGGAAGAATCGCTATTACAAAGGACTGAACAAAGAATTCTTCAACGACATGGCAATGAAGGAGGAAATATGGTCAACTAGAGTGGCCACTCCGGGAAGAAGAACAAGACATAGTGGACCAAGGAATATGTGGAAAGCTGGTGTAAATCAGATAATGAAGTTAAAATTCTAAAAATGGTCTTTTTAGATTTAGGAGCTCCCAAAACATATTTCCGGTGAAATCTCGAAGTCCTATTTTTGGGTGGAATGCAGTACCTAAGGGTAAGGAATAGAGGAAAACAAGTTATTTTGTTTCCTACACAGTCTGTGTTGAAATAAGCAAATGTCATGAGAGTTGTGACAATGGAAGGAAGGGAAGTGACATTTGAAGGAGGTTCCCAGATGTGGGGCAAGGTGCTGTAAGAGGACACAATTTATTGTAATGTTGAAGGAACCTGTTTGGTAGGTAGCGGTCGCCGACCCTCCTGCTTGCATCTTCACAGATGCACACAACAAACCAGAAAAATCTCACCTACCTAGAACATTCACACAACTTTCTCTTCCTGTCGATACGTCACCACACGCTCGCTCTTTATACAACGCCCTATTCTTGTAACTACTTCACGATAGAAATCTGCAGGGAAAGTACTTTTAATTATACACTTTGAAATGCGATAAAAATCTAATTACCGCTTAAATGATTGACTGTAGACTCATGCATGGTTTCACCGCCTACCGACCAGTGACAACAACGAAAACCCAACGTTACAGTTACTACATTTCTACAACGAATTACCTGCTTTAATGACCCATCCTCCTGAATACGGAAACAACAGTTGCTTAACATCTAGAGTGTTCTTCCCTATTCACTCCAGAGCATTCCATTTCCAGAACTTCCTCATTTTAAGAGTCACTGTATAAGGGACTCGCTCGTGCCCAGAGATCAAGTTGTTCTTCTACTGAAGTGTAGTGCTGTAGTGGACTGTGGAAGCTAGTTCAACGTTTACGAAGCGTTCAGTGGACCGTGCCAAGTGCAGTTCAGTGCGACCTGACAGTTCTTTATCGTGATTCGTTCCGACGGTTGTTGTATTGCTCTGAGTTTGTACGAAAGTGATCTAAGCGTAAACTTTTGGTTTGCTTTAACTAATAGCGCAGTCAAACTATGTTTATACATTGGCTCTAAGAGGTGTGCAGAACCTTGTAACGATTAACCAGTACGCGTAGAACTACAGAGATGGTAATTAATGCAGATGACAATGATAATATTGATCACTAGCGTTAGGTATTATAGATGTAGTGTTTAAGGGTGGCGGGCGGGCGCACATCCGGTAGTAGTCGATATACGGGCTACCGTGGTGATGGATTACATGGGCTGTATTTTGTCTCTTTGACTTTTTACTACCGGAATGCGAAGGGTTCAAACGTCAGACGTACACGTCGCCCAAGATAAATCACCTTTCACTGCACACATTGACTTCCTGTGTTGTTGCTTGTTTGTGTCCGTATTTCCAAGTACTCCCTGCCGTCTTTTAGCAACATTATTACTGTTGCCGAAATAAGTATATGGCAGTAAAGTTCACATGTATAAAACAATACAATAGAGTCCGCCAATCCGAACAGGAGCACACTAAATCTGTGTTGCATTCACATGACTTTCTCTACTCTTGTACTAAACATTCTTACAAACTCTTATTACTATATCTTCTTCATGTTAGTTGAGATAAACATTTGTACAAATTATCTTATTGCTTATTTCCTTGTAGGTACAAGGGGAATATTAGAATACAGTAGGCTTTGTGCGATAGTCAGATGTTTTAAACCTTTGAGATTCTGTTGTCTTTGCACACTTAACATACAAAAAAATGAACAACGATGATCCATTTCACGAAAGTTATGTTTTCCGAAACTCACACACATAACAAGGAATATCTCCGAAATGGTTCACCCTACAAGAAAATTTATTGGGACATAAATTGTGTATTTTAGCAAGATCTACATTTTTTGTATAGTATGATTTGGTCTATCTCTAACGGTTTACCAGTTATGCAAAAGTCGTCCAGAGTAAATACGAGTACAGGGGCTATAGCCAGAAAATTCAAGATATACATTTCATTTCTCATACAAATACCCTAAACATATGGCATTTTAATCAAAATTCTTTGACCCATTTTCAAGAAAATCAAAATGTTCGAAAAAGTTTCCATGTAAAGGGTAGTTTAGAGTGGGGCTATTTTCTTCGTGTCGCGTCCTTGAAAGACATTGAATTTAAATATCAACTTTGGTTTTTAACAGACTTTTCGCTTTTGAGTTATGCTGTCGAAAGACTGACAGACATAAACATAACCTCAAAACATGTATTTCCGGTGAAATACAATACACCTATTTCCTATACTCAGTCTTGTACAAACAGCACTTTAAAACACTTATCTACTTCAAGTTAACACAGATAAATGTTTGTGGAAATGGTTTTATTACATAATTTCCTTATAGGTACAATGGGAGTATGACTTAAGGGATAGTGGAAGTGGTAGCATTTCCTTGATACTGAAGGGACATAGTTCCAGGGGCTGGGAGTTAGATTTTTAATGAAACACATTTGAGGAGAGCGACAGACTGTTCCCCCAACATAGGGGGAGGCCTGCCGACAAAAAACTGGAACAACAAGGGGGAAGGGTTCCTCTATGTTCACTGGAGCCGTGGTGACGGCAACTTGCTCATCCTGCACGGCGACAAAACGCTCAAAAACACAACTTCCACTTCCGACCATGCGGTCAACTTCTTCCGCTTTATTTGAATACCAGATTGACCGGAAGGTACCACGAGAGGCTCTCTTGGGTGTGAGCATTTAAAACAATGCACTGCTGAAAATGTTTGAAACTTTACTGTCGACGAAGTATTGTATTCCATCCAAAAATTCGATGTCGAGATTTCACCGGAAATATGTTTTGAGGCCTTCTAAATCCAAAAAAGGGCATTTTTAGAAAAAGCTCCGTGTGTGTGTGTGTGTGTGTGTGTGTGTGTGTGTGTGTGTGTGTGTGTGTGTGTGTGTGTGTGTGTGTGTGTGTGTGTGTGTCTCAGTCTGTGGACAGCATAACTCAAAAACGAAAAGTCGGTTAAAAACCAAAGTTGGTATTTAAGTTTAATGTCTTTCAAGGATGTGACACGAAGATTTTGAAGAAAATAGCCCCACCCTAAACTACCCTTTACATGGAAAATTTTTCGAAAAATTTTATTTTCTTGAAAATTGCTCTAATGATTTTCATTAAAATGACATGTGTTTAAGATATTTTTATGACAAATCAAATGTATATCTTGAATTTTCTGGCTATAGCCCCTGTAGTCGTATTTACTCTGGACGACTTTTGCATAACTGGTAAACCGTAAGAGTTAGACCAAATCATACTATACAAAAAATGTAGATCTTGGTAAAATACACAATTTATGTCTGAATAACTTTTTTATAGAGTGAACCATTTCGGAGATATTCCTCGTTATGTGTGTCAGTTTCGGAAAACCTAAAATTTTGGAGAAGTGGATCTTCGTTGTTCATTTTTTATATGTGAAGTGTGCAAAGACAACGGAATCTCAAAGCTTTAATAGATTTCACTATCGCACAAAGCCAACTACATTCTAATATTCTCCTTGTATCTACAAGGAAATAAGCAATAAGATACTTTTTACAAATGCTTATCTCAACTAACACGAAGAAGATATAGGAATCAGACTTTGTTAGAATGGTTAGTACAAGAGTAGAGAAAGTCATGTGAGTGCAACACATCAGATTTTTTATTTTTGCATTCATATCTATTCTTTCTGTGGATACTAAATTTCGTAAATAATTAAAGTTTGATACTTGTTTAATTACATGGTTTTCTATCACAATCTTGACCCTTTGTATATTTTTGCCACAGAAAGCTATTGCTTTAGTTTTAGATGGAAATTTTCCATTTCAAAGTTTAGCAATTTTATTTTATTTTTTATTTAATTAATGGGCCCTAATTTGCAGTTCATTTTCTGAGGTTGCCAAAATAACCTGTCATCCGCATAACGTATTGTGTGAAGGAATACCCTGAGCAGCTCTTTCAGACGTGCAGTAAGTTGACAACGTTGCGTTGAGGTTGGTCAGGTAATTGACCTGGTTTGTGAATATAAACAGGTCTGACACTTTCGCTTTCGCTTTAATGTTTTGGGAGCTAACGTTTCTGATTGGCCTACACTCCTGCAGTAAACACAGAAGGACAAGGGAGGGTATTTGTTTATGTTCTTATTGGTTGAGATACTTGTCCATCGTTATGTTGTTATTATTATTATTATTGTTATTATTATTACCTACTATTATTATTATTATTATTATTATTATTATTATTATTATTATTATTATTATTATTATTATTATTATTATTATTATTATTATTATTATTATTATTATTATTATTTTAGGGCCATTATATAGGTGTCTTACTGTTATTAATTGTATTGGTATTTCCTTACATTGGTTAAGGGGACAAGGTAGTGATTCGTACACGATTTCAGGATTTCAAAACATAACTTTAGTTGAGGATATCTAAGCTCCTACTGCTCAGATCAAAATTTAATTTGGGACGAATATTTAGTGATTCATTGTGATTACACTGATATAGAGAACATCACAAAAATGATTTAAAATGGGCATGTAATAAGGCAAAAAACTGATAACATGTTTTTGAAAATATATATATATATATATATATATATATATATATATATATATATATATATATATATATATATATATAGTACTAACGGTACAAATTCCTTCTACAACATTCAAGCATATGTGTTGAAACTTTTGTAGTGCACTAGCCAATTTGTATTCATAATTGTTAACCTAAATTTACTTAAATATATCTGGCTATATTCAAAAGAAAAAATATTTAACTTTCGTAAAAAAAAAAAAGTAAATTTTTTTTGCACAAATATTTTTTTTTTTAATTTTCTGTTTTGGATTTTTACAATAACAATGGGTTATTGTAAATGCTTCTGGAACTACTGTAAAATTTTCATTCAAAAAGGTTCAGTGGTTTTGAAAACAAAATGTACCTGAGTTTGAAATATGTCAAGTTACAGAAAACAGTTACAGAAAAGTGTGACATCTCTGAAGCCCTCTTTACCCAGCATGGCCCAGCACTCCGCCATATTTAGATGGGGTAGTTTAAAGCCTTAAATGTGCCGGTACCCTTACAATGTATATATCATTTTGAAGAGGAAGATTTCTACTTTTTTTAAAGATGAAAAACAAAAAATTGACTTTTTGAGCCCAAATCACTACTCTGTCCCCTTAACTGTTGGTCGCTCCAGTAACACTTTGGGTGCTTCAATAAGATGTAAGTTGATTGTTGGGTAAGGTGCGCCAGTAAAGGTCTGGTCTTGAAGGAAAACCGAAGCAAGTTCCCGTCCTCATGTTGGGGCCAATCTCGCTGGACGCACGTGCTACGTGATGGCGTAAGGCCAGCTTCATTCATTATTCAATATTTTTAGCTTCTGGTGTAGTTTTTGTCATCTCAAGGCTAGGCCGTCTGTATAGATCTGGTGATGGGGTTATCGAATTCCCCGACTCAGCCGGGCACTGCAAGATTTAACTCCAGGTTGAACATTTATACCATCTGATGTGTTGCACTCACATGACTTTCTCTACTCTTGTACTAACCATTCTTACAAACTCTTATTCCTATATCTTCTTCGTGTTAGTTAAGATAAACATTTGTACAAATTATCTTATTCCTGATTTCCGTGCAGGTACAAGGGGAATATGGGAATACAGTAGGCTTTGAGTGATAGTCAAATATTTTAAAGCTTTGGAATTATGTTCTCGTTGCACGGTTAACATATAAAAACATGAACAGCGATGTTCCATTTGACAGAAGTATAGGTTCTCCGAAACTTAAATAACGAGGAATATCTACAAAATGGTTCACTCTACAAACACATTTATTTACACATAGTTTGTGTGTTTTAGCTAGATCTACATTTTTTGTGCAGTAAGATTTAGTGTATTCCTTACGGTTTACCAGTTATGCAAAAGTCATCCCAGCGGCTATAGCCAGAAAATTCAAGATATACATTTCATTTGTCATAAAAATATCTCAAACATATGACATTTTAATCAAAATCGTTAGAGCTATTTTCAAGAAAATCAAAATTTTCGAAAAATTTTCCATGTAAAGGGTAGTTTAGGGTGGGGCTATTTTCTTCAAAATCTTTGTGTCGCATTCTTGAAAGACATTAAACTTAAATACCAACTTTGGTTTTTAACCGACTTTTCGTTTTTGAGTTATGCTGTCTACAGACTGACAGACACACACACGGACTTTTTTCTAAAAATGCTTTGTTTTTGGATTCAGGGGGCCTCAAAACATATATTTCCGGTGAAATCTCGTCATCGAATACTACCGCTACTTTACTAAACGTAGCAGAGAAAGTAACAATGTTAAAAAAGGAATTTGAAGCTTGTAGGGATGCTAAAGCATAGAAAAATATCAATAAATCGTTTCTTAGGCCATTTTGGAACCACTGAAGCGCCTGAAGGCTCCAAGAAAGACGGTGGTCAACTCTTTATTATAGTGATTCTCTTTGTTTGATTCTGCACCAAATTTACGAAATTGTGGGTATGTTTGTGGATCAAGGGCTTGATAAAAACTAACAATATTATTATCACTATACGCCCTTTCTTAGATCTAAATCACAGAGTCACTTGAAGTTCAACTGGAACTTTCTTGGAATCAATAAAATAAAGTAAGGAAAAGGAATCAAGCACCTCTAAGAGGCATCCAATATGTCGCACTACTTATTAAGTTTTGTAGCTACTTATGTTAATGGACTGGAAATGTGGAAGTGACTTCACTTTTTCCATGGTGTTCACGTTATACAGCCCTGTCCCAAGTAGAGTAGGCAGGTGCTGCTGTTACGGGCACAGCGGATCTGCTGAGATCCAAAGCGCGCGCTTGCGCTCAAGCGCACCCTTACACAACACTGTGATACAACTACAAGAATGAGTACTCCAGCTTGTTTATAAGTGTTTAACGACTTACAGACGTGAGTTTAATCAATTAGACCAAACTCGTATGTTCGCTATAGCGGAACTGTTTGCTCAAATCAGGAGTGGTGGGCTAACATAGTTCGAAACTCATTTTCTTTTATCTTTATTTATATAACCCGTGCGGAATATAAAATTATAAAAATTAATGAAATCTATTTCTTTAGGTATTTTTATTCCGCGTACCGTTGTAACTTTTGCCGCCGCCCTATGAATGCTGCAGTGCGATTTCAATTTTAAAGCTAATGGTTCATAAGATATTAATTGCAATTGCTGAAAATAAAGCAGAGGACACGCCAACCTCAACTGTCAATCAAGCCTCCCGGAGTTAATATTTCCCTTTAAATATTTACAGTCAAAAGCATCTCTATAAACTTCGTAGACTACCAACATATTAAAATATATAGGCGTGTAATAGTGTAAAATAAGGGTTTAATGATCATAAAAGTGCTTTTCTGCAAGATCTGGACGCTAGTGAAGATGTAATTAATTATACATTAAACAGAACAGATTGCAGTTGTAGCGGAAACAACCTTTGGACCTAACAAGGTTGCCATGTCGTTTATTTCCAAGCACTACACGATGTTGCCATGTCTGCACTAAGTTAATTACTATAGGAATTTTCACGTTATGAAGGCACAACGGGCTCTTATGGACCATGCTATTCTTATGGAACATTCACGTGCGCTGTTGCCAAATGTGCGTGTTTTCAAATGCGACTAAGATAAAGTATGGACATGCATTTCGGTGTGAAATGTGTCGAAGAATACAATGGCATGCACGATAAATCTTTTATATAATTATATAGTTTTTAAAATAATAAAATCTAAAATTTTGTCGAAAGTAGATTTTTTAACATCTTTCTCGCTCCGAACGTCAAAACATGGTTTCAAATCAAAATAATTGCAATGAAAAAAATCTGGATTATTCGCTTGCTTTTGTAGGCCACGTTGATATTTAGATATCAATATGTCTAAACATATTTTTCTAAATAAATAAAGTTTAAAACAAAGTGTTAAGATTCTTCATTTATATAGTGGAAAATGTCGTCGCTGGCTAATTCTCGTTCTGTAAGTCCACGTAAAAACTTCCAGCGACAAAGTTGTCAAGGAAATAACGAAATTATTTTTTATACACATATAGAACGTCTCCAGTACCGAAGTATCAATGAATCACCATTTAAAGGCAAATGTTTGCGGCGCGCCGGACGAAAGCCGGTCCTCGTGTCTTGGAGATGATGAAAACCAGATGTGTGGCAGTTGAAGGGCCGATAAGGCATTGTACTTCAGCGCAGGTTTTCAATAGGTTTTGCGAATCTGAGGCGTGAGCGAGTTTTACAAGCTCTCTGGTAATTATGTGCATTGCAGTTAAGTGATCAGTGCGGAATGGATCGCAGAAAAAAAGGCGAAATTATTAAAAGTGGCGACCGGAAAACAATTCTTAGAGTGTATGATTATTGAAAGAAAAAGAACTCCGGATACAATGACTCGTTTATTGTTAGTGAGCTTCATAAGGCGACTGGTGTAAGTAGGCCTACATTTTTTATATTATTTTATATACACCACGGCATACATGCAAAACCAACAGGAAGATAAAATATAATTTTGAACGCAAATATGGCACAAATTTCCTGAATTTCTATTTCAAAGTACTCCCCCTACAATTCTGACCGTGTTGAAAAAAGTCAATGAGGATGAGGACCTGCCAAATTTTAAATATTCAACCTTTTATAGCTTAGGGAGGAAATGGGATTTCATTTTGAAAACAGAGGAAATAAATCGTTTATATTTGAGATAAATGATATAGTGCGGCGACAGTCCTATTTACGGAAAATAAAACAATTCAGCAAAGAGGTAAGGAAAATCGTGTACCTTGATGAAAGTTGGGTATCAAAAGTTTGGAAGATAGGAAGCGCTTTTTGCCGGGTTATCCACTGGTCTTAAATCACCTACTGCTCGCGGACCACGATTTGTAATATTGCATGTGGATGGTACGATTTGTACAGGGTACAAAACTTGTTTTCTTGTAAAAAGGTTCTGTTAATTATCATGACGAAATGGACAGCGATAGATTTGAACAGTAATTCAGGAATCAACTAGCAAAACCATAGTAATCGCTGCGGCGCAACATACATGGCAACGCCGCGCTGATTCTACATAAGAGCCATTGTGCCTTCATAACGTGAAAACTCCTATAGCATTGTGCCTTCATCCGATTCTCCGTTCGTCATAAAAAGCTGTAGAGAATTAAACACATTTGTTAGTTTCGTGTTTTACAAAATAAACAAGCGAAAGGCGGGTATCGAACCCCCGGCAGCTAGAAGTTGTGAATTCCACGGTCAGTGACGCAGCGCTCTCAGCTATTCCTCACTTGGACATTCGCGCTGTATTCACTAACTTGGCAGCTAACTTCACTCCAAGGCGAGAAGTTCGTTAGCAAATCACTGTTACCGTGTAAGCAATTTTATGAACCGCAAGTAGAACATATCTTATATAGTATTGCAGAACAAAGTATAATGATGTGTTACGTTGGCAGAAGTGAGAGGCTGTAACAAATGACGGTCATTGTCATGGTGACGTACACAAGGTAGCAACAGTTGCCACGACGCAGTGAAGCGGGTACGACCCACTTCGCCCTAGGGTCCCAGCCCTTCAAATATTTACTTATCCCGTTCATACGTACAAGCTTGCCAGCCAGCCAATCAGGTCGTGGATATTGAAATGAAGTTACATGTATTGAAGCGAAACACAAGAACATCGCAACTGCAGTCAAGGTCCCCTGCAGTTAAACAACCAAACAAAGTATTGCATAACTGAGTGGGCAGGAAGTGAAACAGCGGCCTGCAACCCGCATAGCGCATTCAATTGTTCCTCTTGCTGAGAACATTACCTGCTGTGGAGTAGTAATTTAATATACAAAAACTCGGATGTGTTACACTCACATAACTTTCTCTACTTTCTATAAACTCTTATTAATGTCCTGTTAGGTACAAGGGGAATATAGGAATACAGTAAGCTTTGAGTGACAGTCAAATCTTTTGAAGCCCTCAAATTCCGTTTTCTTTGCACGGTTAACATATAAACTTACACAAATAACATGGAATATCTCTGAAATAGTTCACTCTACAACAAAATTTATTCCAACATAAATTGTGTGTTTTAGCAAGGTCTGCATTTTTTGTATAGTAAGATCTTGTCTATCTCTTACAGTTTACCAGTTATGCACAGGGGTTATAGCCAGAAAATTCAAAATATACATTTCATTTATCACAAAAATATCTTAAACACATGGCATTTTAATCAAAATCGTTAGAGCCATTTTCGAAAAAGTTTCCATGTAAAGGGTAGTTTAGGGTGGGGCTATTTTCTTCAAAATCTTCGTGTCACATCCTTGAAAGACATTAAACTTAAATACCAACTTTGGTTTATAGCCGACTTTTGGTTGTTGATTTACGCTGTACACGCACGCACGCAGGCACACACACACACACACACACACACACACACACACACACACGAATCTTTTCCTAAAAATGATTTTTCTTATTCAAGGGGCCTCAAAACATATATTTCCAGTGAAATCTCGACATGAAATTTTTGGGTGGAATACAATATTTCCTCTACTTACTAGCTGTTATTGGGTAGAGGGGTAAGTCATCTGTCACTTATTATCTGAGATATCACCATGACGTCATAGACATGGACGGCGATTCCTCGAGTTCCAAGTAGCAAGAGTGGTATTTGTCCAAAATACCTCAAATTTTAAAGTGGCTGGAAGCGTGAAGTAATTCCTTGGAACAATTACTTTTTTAAAATTTCAGCAAGGTTGTGGTCAGAAACACAAGGGTTTGCAAAAATTGCGTCTGACAAACTCAATCAGCTGCTACAGAAAAATTCCCAGGCACTACAGCCCAGGAAGGGCCAAGCCTTACCGCCCAACCGCTGCGTCACCCGCCTCGACCCACTATAGACGTCATTAGTGGGGTGCAGCATTGCAGGGTGGGACGTGGTCAGCGTCTCGATCCCTCCCGGCGGTCTTCACGACCTGGGGCCGCTACTTTTCTATCAAGCATCTCCTCAATTGGTCCCCCGGGGACTAACGAGGCTAAGTGGACCCCGTTCCAGACCTCCCAGAGGCAAGTGCGCTACTGAGGCGGTCCCCGATACAAAATAGTGTGTCAAATTTCTAAAAATCTTTCCGGCGAAGAAGCACATATTCACCGAAGAAGTGCAGTGCTTTTCTCACGCGCCTGTGACGTCAAAAGAACATGTTCAGTACGCAAATCATGTTTTACTGATAAATGCAAGGGGTTTACACAGGATGACCTTCCTTATGTATTGTAAGGTAAGAGTTCTGTGACACTATCTTCAAATTTACGTATATTCGATTCTGCTTAATTTGGTGGTTACTTTCATCATTTTTCGTGTTTATTTGCTCGGTTATTTTACTATTCTATTGCGCTTAGAAATCCGGGCTTTAGGAAGGAATAACAAAAGAAGAGCGTAACGTTTTCTTAAACAGCTATTAAGGTAGCGGACGTTAATACGGGCGGGCGGGCGGCACAACAATTTTGGGGAGGTTCTCTGCGGCGCTCTGCAGTGTTAGAGCAAATCGATGTACGGGAGTGCGGGGGGGGGGGGGGGGGGGGGCAAGGTACACCTCGCACATGGCTGCCGCTTCTGGTGAAAGTTATTCTGCCTCCTCCCTAACCTACCCTTTCTCTCGTTTATTGTGTCTTCTTTATTTCTTTTTTTATTCCCTCGACACGACTCGCTAGGAAACGTAGGTGAGCTCCTATGAAAATGTTACCAACTTGGCCAGCTTCCGAGTACAGTATATCATCAGCTCATTTAGTTCCTGGCCAAGTCCGCAGCTCCGCGCGCGTCATCCCCTTTCTTACTTTCTTCTACGTAAGTAGGGGAAGTGGTTCACTCCACAGAAAAATTCATTCGGACATAAATTGCGGGCATCTTTCTAAATATGCTTTCTTTTATTCAGGGGGCCTCAAAACATATTTCCGGTGAAATCTCGACATCGAATTGTTGGGTGGAATACAATAATTCCTCTACTTACTACCCGTAGTAGACAAAGTAAAAATGTAGATATCAGATCTTGTTAGAACACGCAATTTACGTAAAATAGGGTGAACAATTTCCGAGATATTCTTATTATTGGTTTAAATTTTCCAATACTAAGTTTTCTTAAATAGGAATACACTACAGTGGAGTGGTTGTAAAAGTTCTGTCATATATTTTACTGTTACATTAAAATGTCGTTTGGTTACCGCATTGTTATCTTTCAGTTATTGTTGATGTTCAGTTAATAACTAGAAAAGTTTTGCAGTTTGTTCCTTAATTTGTAATTTGGATATTAAATCTGATTCTGTGAGTACTTGGTTCATTATGTTAACATCGCATGTTAAATGCTAGATATTTAACCACAGTCTTGTAGACTTGTGTATCTTGCAACTTCGCTTTCACTGAACATTGGCAACTGCTGAGGGAGTCCTAGCACTTCGACCGAAAGGCGATCTTTTAGTATTGAATGAAAGGGGCACAGTGTGCAAAGAGAAACTTGTACAATCAAATAACTATACTAGAGCCAGTTTTATTGTTGAGGTTTTCCTCATTTTACAGATCTGTGTGTGGTGCTTGCCAGTGTTTATTACACAATTCACTGGGGTTGCCAGGCTTTCAAGCTAAAAGTACGCGAGATTGCCAGCTAAAAATATGAGAAATTGCCAATTTTTCACGCTAAAAATACGCGAGATTGTTAGGTTTTCAAGATAAAAATATGAGAAATTGCCAGGTTTTCACGCTAAAATACGCTACATAGTCAGATTTTCAAGCTAAAAATATGGGAATTCACGCTAAAATACGCGAGATTGTTAGGTTTTCAAGCTAAACATATGAGAAATTCCCAATTTTGCACGCTAAAAATACGCGAGATTATTAGGTTTTTAAGCTAAAAATATGGGAAATTGCCAAGTTTTCACGCTAAAAATTACGCGAGATTGTTATGTTTTCAAGCTAAAAATATGGGAAATTGCCAGGTTTTCACGCTAAAAATAGGCGAGATTGTTTGGTTTTTAAACTAAAAATATGGGAAATTGCCAGGTTATCACGCTAAAAATACGCGAGATTGTTTGGTTTTTAAGCTAAAAATATAGGAAATTGCCAGGTTTTCACGCTAAAAATAAGCGAGATTGTTAGGCTTTCAAGCTAAAAATATGGGAAATTGACAGGTTTCACGCTAAAAATACGCGAAATTGGTAGGTTTTCAAGCTAAAAATATGGGAAATTGTTGCCAGGTTTTTACGCTAAAAATACGCGAGATTGTTAGGTCTTCAAGCTAAAAAATATGGGAATTCACGCTAAAAATACGCGATATTGTTAGGTTTTCAAGCTAAAAATATGGGAAATTGCAAGGTTTTCACGCTAAAATACGCTACAGTCAGATTTTCAAGCTAAAAATATGGGAATTCACGCTAAAATACGCGAGATTGTTAGGTTTTCAAGCTAAAAATATGAGAAATTCCCAATTTTTCACGCTAAAAATACGCGATATTGTTAGGTTTTCAAGCTAAAAATATGGGAAATTGCCAGGTTTTCAAGTTAAAAATATGGAAAATTGCCAGGTTTCACGCTAAAAATACGCGAGATTGCCAGCTTTTCAAGCTAAAAATAAGGGAAATTGTCGGGTTTTCAAGCTAAAATACGCGAGATTGCCAGGTTTTCAAGCTAAAAATAGGAGAAATTGCCTGGTTTTCAAGCTAAAAATACGCGAGATTACCAGGTTTTCAAGCTAAAATTATGGGAAATTGCCAGGTTTTCACGCTAAAAATACGCGAGATTGTTTGGTTTTCAAGCTAAAAATATGGGAAATTGCCAGGTTTTCACGCTAAAAATACGCGAGATTGTTAGGTTTTCAAGCTAAAAATACGCGAGATTGCTAGTTTTTCAAGTTGAAAATATGGAAAATTGCCAGGTTTCACGCTAAAAATACGCGAGATTGCCAGCATTTCAAGCTAAAAATATGGGAAATTGTCAGGTTTTCAAGCTAAAATACGCGAGATTGCCAGGTTTTCAAGCTAAAAATAGGGGAAATTGCCTGGTTTTCAAGCTAAAAATACGCGAGATTGCCAGGTTTTCAAGCTAAAAATATGGGAAATTGTCAGGTTTTCACGCTAAAAATGCGGGAGATTGTCAGGTTTTCAAGTTAAATATACGCGAGATTTAAAAAATGTTTCCTTAATACCTGAACATATTTTCGATATGTCGATTTTTCTCTGTACTGATTTGATAACATGTGTGATTATTGCACAGAACTAGAGTTTACATATTTATTGGTAACATTTAATCCCATGAGTATATTTACAAAATGGTGATTTCGTAATCTCACTTATTTCTCTCTTTTAAAAAGCCATAAAGAGCATGTGCATAATGCACATTGCTCGGGCCAGATGGCATTGCACCTCTCGGTTAAGTTTTATGTGCATTCTCGTAGGACTTAGTGTTTGGCAGCCAGAACTGTCGATGAAGTAGTTTTCCTTGGCTAATACATGCAGTAGCCTTGAGGTGCTGACTTCCCTATGACTAAAGTCTTTTTCAGGTAGCGGGCCTTGTTGCTCTCAGGTCGCTGAGAGTCAGGTTTTCCAAGATCCCATAGGTTACTATTGGACATATGGTTGTCCTGGAATGGAAGATGGAAGGCTTCCAAAGCTGATCATGGATTGGGAACCGCAGGGAAGGAGGAAGAAGGGAACACCACCGATTACGTGGATCCAAGGAGGTCATGAGGGAGTGGGGAATAGAAGAAGATATATGGATAAACAGACAAGAATGGATAAATGTGTTAAATCAAATCTGGGTGCCGGGAAAAAGGTTTATTCATTGTAAAAGTAATTTAATAAAAATACACATAATAGCAATTAATCCACACTCTGTTCATAATTAACTTAATTTGTGTGCAACTTGGTTAAGCCTGTTCGTGTTATTTAACCAATTCTAGGTAGTCATAAATAATTTTTGAGTTAACATACTTTACGAAAGTGACAATTTAAATGCACTTTAGGGCATGTTTGTATTACGAAACACCGACAAGTGGCTTGCAGGTAAGTGAAGCCCAATTTTGGAATACAAGCCTAGAGCGTTGCCAAGTCTCGTTTTCATATCTTGCCCGGCTCCATAAGGGAAGCTGTAACTCATCTCAGATAACGTCTACTCCCCCGCCTTTTTCTTCCTCAAAAATGACCGAACTCCTTCAGTGTGCGTTCTTTTCTGTGGTGCCCTACTTCCTGGATATTGTGTCATTTTGCATATTCATTGTGTGCGAACATCCTTCTGATATAGGGTTCTCATTGTGTGGGGATGTGTGACCTCAGGCTTTAAAATACAGGATGATCCATCTGCAGTGACAAGGGGCGTTCAATAGGAACTTAGAGAAATACAGAAAAACAAATCGGATGTGTTGCACTCACATGACTTTCTCTACTTTTGTACTAACCATTCTTACAAACTCTTATTCCTATATCTTCTTCGTGTTAGTTGAGATAAACATTTGTACAAATTATCTTATTGCTTATTTCCTTGTAGGTACAAGGGGAATATTAGAATAGATTCTGTTGTATTTGCACACTTAACATATAAAAAATGAACAACGATGATCCATTTCACGAAAGTTCTACGTTTTCCGAAACTCACACACATCACAAGGAATATCTCCGAAATGGTTCAACCTACAAGAAAATTTATTCGAACATAAATTGTGTATTTTAGCAAGATCTACATTTTTGTATAGTATGATTTGGCCTATCTCTTACGGTTTACCAGTTATGCAAAAGTCGTCCAGAGTAAATACGACTACAGGGGCTATAGCCAGAAAATTCAAGATATACATTTCATTTGTCATAAAAATATCTCAAACATACGTCATTTTAATCAAAATCGTTAGAGCCATTTTCAAGAAAATGAAAATTTTCGAAAAAGTTTCCATGTAAAGGGTAGTTTAGGGTGGAGCTATTTTCTTCAAAATCTTCGTGTCCAATCCTTGGAAGACATTAAACTTAAATACCAACTTTGGTTTTTAAGGGACTTTTCGTTTTTGCTGTCCACAGACTGACACACACACGGACCTTTCTCTAAAAATGCTTTTTTCGGATTCAGGGGGTCTCAAAACATATTTCCGGTGAAATCTCGACATCGAATTTTTGGGTGGAATACAATACTTCCCCTACTTACCAGTAGAGAAAGTAAAAATTAGTTAACGTAGTTTCTTTTTCACAAGTAATATCATAAGACTGAGCCGTTTGCAGTACATTTGAACTTCAGCATTAAGCTACCTTAGTATGTAATATCTCTACCGCTCGCTAGGGGCGTGACCGTCGCTGGCGTCCTATGCAGTGTTACAAACTTGATGGTTTTCCCACTAAACGTGGTGATTTCGAGCAGCTGTTAGTGGGCGAATTTTGCATCTTGTAGCTAGTGGGAACTATGGTGGATTCTAAAAATATTTAGGTGGTTTTACGGAAAAATTATTCAAAGTTACTTGATTCATTCAAAACATTTTTACTTTCTCTACTGGTAAGTAGGGGAAGTATTGTATTCCACCCAAAATTTCGATGTCGAGATTTCAACGAAAATATATGTTTTGAGACACCCTGAATAAAAAAAAAGGAGCATTTTTAGAAAAAGGTCCGCGTGTGTGTCTGTGTGTCAGTCTGTGGACAGCATAGCTCAAAAATGAAAAGTCGGTTAAAAACCAAAGTTGGTATTTAAGTTTAATGCATTTCAAGGATGCGACAGGAAGATTTTGATGAAAATATCCCCACCCTAAACTACCCTTTACATGGAAGATTTTTCGAAAATTTTGATTTTCTTGAAAATGGCTCTCACGATTTTGATTAAAATGCCATATGTTTGACATATTTTTATGACAAATGAAATGTATATCTTGAATTTTCTGGCTATAGCCCCTGTAGTCGTATTTACTCTGGACGACTTTTGCATAACTGGTAAACCGTTAGAGATAGACAAAATCATACTGTACAAAAAATGTAGATCTTGCTAAAATACACAATTTATGTCTGAATAAATTTTCTTGTAGGGTGAACCATTTCGGAGATATTCCTTGTTATGTGTGTGAGTTTCGGAAAACGTAGAACTTTCGAGAAATGGATCATCGTTGTTCATTTTTTTATATGTTAAGTGTGCAAAGACAACGAAGAAGATATAGGAATAAGAGTTTGTAAGTATGGTTAGTACAAGAGTAGAGAAAGTCATGTGAGTGCAATATGCATTTCGTCCACTATCGTCTGCAATGGGGGAATCTATGTAACAAAGTTGGTTTTCCATGTTGGTTGAAGTGACGTGTTTAGACTAGGCAGCAGTGAATAGTGCCTACGGACACAGATCTTGCAAGAGGAAGATTAGACGGAAGAACACAGTGACAAAGAGAAACAGGAAGGCGACCCAATTCCCTCCTCTACATCAAAAGACTGTGAATATCTTCCGCTGTATTCGCGAGCTTCGTCTCAACCAAGATAAACGTTGTGCAGCCAAAGGATTTCGTCCATTGAGAACACTTCGCTGATCTGAAAACAGTCTGCCAAAATTGTTAATTTACTTCTAAAATATATTCCTCAAGTTACACGAATTATATTGTACAATACAGCCATTCAAAGAACCCCACTCCTGACACCAGTGTGACAAAACGACAAAAGTCCAGTCCAATTACTTTTTTTCTCACTTTATTTTCTTCTAAAACATTTTCACAAATACCCAGTTCTGTTCTACTGAAGTTAACGCAGTCCACAGCCTTTTGTGGTATTACACCTCACAACTGTTTTACTCTCGTAACCTTGATTCAGTCCTTTCACTGTCTCTCAACACTCGTTAAAACTTCTTCACCACACTGTCTCATTGACACACACATAACTGTTGCCTCAGCTCCTTATATAGCGGATTTGACACCACACAGATGTTTCGCGTACTTCTCTACCTGCTCGTTTTTCGAGTTTATTCGCTCCTTCTCTTGTACTGCTCGCTAAAATAACCAAACCAAATCTAACTCAGGCTGTGTTATTCCTTAGACAATATTTTCTTGCAGTGGCTCGCGATTTTTTCACAACACAAACTCCAGATAGATTACTAATGAAAATTATAGAGAATGTCGAACACAAAGAAGCCAAAAATAATAATTTCAAGAAGAGTTGTCTAGAAGTTTTGCCTAGCAGGCCCCTTAAGCCATGCTTATTACTTTCTCTATTACTACAGTAAAGTAGAGGAAGTATTGTATTCCACCCAAAATATGTTTTGAGGCCTCCTGAATCCAAAAATGGCATATTTAGAAAAAGGTCCGCGTGTGTGTGTGTGTCTGTGGACAGCATAACTCAAAAACAAAAAGTCGGTTAAAAACCAAAGTTGGTACCTAAGTTTAATATCTTTCAAGGATTTGAGACGAAGATTGTGAAGAAAATTCCTCCACCCTAAACTACCCTTTACATGGACAATTTTTCGAAAATTTTGATTTTCTTGAAAGTGGCTCTAACGATTTTGATTAAAATGTCACATGTTTGAGATATTTTTATGACAAATGAAATGTAGATCTTGAATTTTCTGGCTATAGCCCCTGTAGTCGTATTTACTCTGGATGACTTTTGCATAACTGGTAAACCGTTAGAGATAGACCAAATCATACTATACAAAAAATGTAGATCTTGCTAAAACACACAATTTATGTCTAAATAAATTTTTTTGTAGGTTGAAACATTTCGGAGATATTCCTCGTTATTTGTGTAAGTTTTGGAGAACTTATACTTCTGTGAAATGGAACATCGTTGTTCATTTTCTTATATGTTAAACGTGCAAAGAGAACGGAATTTTAAATCTTGAAAACATTTGACTATCGCTCAAAGCCTTCTGTATTCCCATATTCCCCTTGCACCTACAAGAAAATAAGCAATAAGATAATTTGTACAAATGTTTATCTCAACTAACACGAAGAAGATATAGGAATAAGAGTTTGTAAGAATGGTTAGTACAAGAGTAGAGAAAGTCAGATACACATATCAGATTTTTTAGAAGACAACCTCCAGTTATATTACTTGTGAAAATTATAGAAAATGTCGAACATAAAGAAGCAAAAAATGATAATGTCAAAAAGTTTTGCCTAGCAGCCCCCTTAACCCATGGTGCAGATGACCTATATATTCTTCCTCAGCATTCGAGGGTATAAACCCTTTGTTCAGCAGAAAATCTGGTAATGATGTTTAAGTTTCCATCTGTTCCGGTTCCGGGTGACAGCAGCGCGAGGTTGGCAGCAATGTGATCCGAATATAATTAAAATACTAATTGGAAGAGTTATAAGACTTCACGCCTTGCAGAAGTTTATTTAAATCGGGGCTTAACTCTTCGCGAGATTTCTAATTCTAATTAGAATCTGAGAGTTGTTTCACATTTCTGAGGCGGGGACCGAGCAGCGTTGCCATATCGACTCCGGTGTATACAGACACAATGACAAAAATATTGCGTACACACAATGTTTGCGCGGTGGAGTGTATGACGTCATGACATGCACAAACAATAGCTGGACAGCGGCCAACGGAATATGGTCGTGTTCCGTTCCGCACACAAAGCCACCCACCGCGGGTTCGAATCCCAGCTCTGATACCTACATACTCCCACAGCATTTACAGAAAACTTCGCTTCAGATATGAACAATATAATATATGGTTATAAAATGCTATTATTTTTTTTTTCAGAAAAAATTTCTACTTTCTCTACTACGTATTGTAAGTAGAGGAAATATTGCATTCTACCCAAAAATTCGATGTGGAGATTTCACCGGAAATATATGTTTTGGGGTCCCCTGAATCCAAAAAACAGGCATTTTTATAAAAGAAATTTGAAAATTTTTATTTTCTTGAAAATGGCTCTAACGATTTTGATTATAATGCTATATATTTGAGATATTTTTATGACAAATGAAATGTATATCTTGAATTTCCTGGCTATAGCCCCTGTAGTATTTATTCTACACGACTTTCGCATAACTGGAAAACCGTTAGAGATAGACCAAATTATACTATACAAAAAATGTAGATCTTGCTAAAATACACAATTTATGTCTGAATAAATTTTTTTGTAGAGTGAACTATTTCCGAGATATTCCTTGTTATTTTAGTGACTTTTGGAAAATGTATGTTCGTCAAATGGAGCATTGTTATTCATTTTTATATGTTAGCCGTGCAAAGAGAGTGATATTTAAAAGCTTTGACTATCGCTCAAAGCCTACTGTATTCTAATATTCCCCTTGTACCTACAAGGAAATAAGCAATAATTTCTGCAAATGTTTATCTCAACTAACACAAAGAAGATATAGGAATAAGAGTTTGTAAGAATGGTTAGTACAAGAGTAGAGAAAGTCATGTGAGTGCAACACATCAGATTTTTTTAAATGCTTTTTATGGATTCAGGAAGCACAAAACAAGATTTCTACTAATATGGGCTTGGTAGGGAAAGACATGATGCGAGTGTAGAACCTCTTTAGTGCGGGAACACACGAAGGTTCCCGGATGACCGACAAGTACAGTATTTTTGTAATGCAGGTGTTAAAAGGCCGACAGTCACTTGTCTAAGTGATGAGTCAGGGGCCGTAATTAGATGTCGCTGCTCCCTCCACGTCAAGTGCCTGTCCTCCAGAACACGATGGGGGAGCTGCAGAGTCACAAGGGGCGAAACCAAAAAGGGAAGAAAACGATCTTAATGATAAGGTCCCATTTTCACCTTTTCGAGAAGTCACACGCGGCTGCAGTGGTGGCTCGTTAGAGTAAACTATTCTACTCTAATGTACATCCGTGGACAAAATCATTGAGAACATGTTATAAATGTTACAACGATTTCGAAGCAGACTAGGTATTGCTCGCTGTGAGTAAGCAAATGTATCATAACGCTTACACCTAGTAAGCTGAACACAAGCAATTTCTAGACTTTTTTGCCTATGTCTCAGGTAAACTAGAATCTGAAAGAGCCGCCACTGACAGCAACTCGCTGACTCACCGCTCTTCTCCATGTGTTTTCTATATGTAGTGTTTCTCAGGTAAGAGTGAACCTTGAGGAGCCGCCACTGACAGTACTTGCTGACACACCGCTCTTCTCCTGTGTTTTCTCTATGTAATATTTCTCAGGTATGAGTGAACCTTGAGGAGCCGCCACTGACAGTACTTGCTGACTCACCGCTCTTCTCCTTGTGTTTTCTCTATGTAGTATTTCTCAGGTAAAAGTGAACTATGAGGAGCCGCCACTGACAGTACTTGCTGACTCACCGCTCTTCTCCTTGTGTTTTCTCTATGTAGTATTTCTCAGGTATGAGTAAACTATGAGGAGCCGCCACTGACAGCACTTGCTGACTCACCGCTCTTCTTGTGTTTTCTCTATGTAGTATTTCTCAGGTATGAGTGAACTATGAGGAGCCGCCACTGACACCACTTGCTGACTCACCGCTCTTCTTGTGTTTTCTCTATGTAGTATTTCTCAGGTATGAGTGAACTATGAGGAGCCGCCACTGACAGTACTTGCTGACTCACCGCTCTTCTTGTGTTTTCTCTATGTAGTATTTCTCAGGTATGAGTGAACTATGAGGAGCCGCCACTGACAGCACTTGCTGACTCACCGCTCTTCTTGTGTTTTCTCTATGTAGTATTTCTCAGGTATGAGTGAACTATGAGGAGCCGCCACTGACAGTACTTGCTGACTCACCGCTCTTCTTGTGTTTTCTCTATGTAGTATTTCTCAGGTATGAGTGAACTATGAGGAGCCGCCACTGACAGCACTTGCTGACTCACCGCTCTTCTTGTGTTTTCTCTATGTATTATTTCTCAGGTATGAGTGAACTATGAGGAGCCGCCACTGACAGTACTTGCTGACTCACCGCTCTTCTTCTTGTGTTTTCTCTATGTAGTATATCTCATGTATGAGTGAACTATGAGGAGCCGCCACTGACAGCACTTGCTGACTCACCGCTCTTCTCCTTGTGTTTTCTCTATGTAGTATTTCTCAGGTAAGGCACAGAGATGTGATGCGCCGTCACTTCGCTGACTAACCACTTCTTGAGCCCGCCTTTACTCTATGTGGCACAGGTCACAAGTGGCACTTGAGTCGAACTGCAGCGCGTCCTCGTTAAAACTAATCCGGATTTCCTTTTGATCCTGATTAACTTTTGCTTAAAGGCACACGATCAACCACTTTCGAATCAAGGCATCCTGCCTACTTTCCGTCTCCTGTCCACAGAAGTAGTTTTACTACTCGTGCTATATGCCGGAGACAAGTGAAAGTTGCAACATCTGCGGTGGTATTTATTATCATCAGATCTCTGAGGGAGAACGTAGAGTCCAGGTTGTAATTGTCTGTACGGTGCAAGGGAAGGCTTTGAGCGATAGTCAAATGTTTTAAAGCTTTGAGATCCCGTTCTCTTTGCACGCTTAACATATAAAAAATGAACAACGTTGTTCCATTTCACGAAAGTTTGTAGCTTTTCCGAAACTCACACACATAACAAGGAATATCTCCGAAATGGTTCACCCTACAAGAAAATTTATTCGGACATAAATTGTGTATTTTAGCAAGATCTACATTTTTTGTACAGTATGATTTGGTCTATCTCTAACGGTTTACCAGTTATGCAAAAGTCGTCCAGAGTAAATACGACTACAGGGGCTATAGCCAGAAAATTCAAGATATACATTTCATTTGTCATAAAAATATCTCAAACATATGACATTTTAATCAAAATCGTTAGAGCCATTTTCAAGAAAATCAAAATTTTCAAAAAATTTTCCATGTAAATGGTAGTTTAGGGTGGGGCTATTTTCTTCAAAATCTTCGTGTTGCATCCTTGAAAGACATTAAACTTAAATGCCAACTTTGGTTTTTAACCGAATTTTCGTTTTTGTGTTATGCTGTCCACAGACACACAGACAGATACACACGAACCTTTTTCTAAGAATGCTTTTTTGGATTCAGGGGTCTCAAAACATATATTTCCGGTGAAATCTCGACACCGAATTAATTATTATTATTATTATTATTATTATTATTATTATTATTATTATTATTATTATTATTATTATTATTATTATTATTATTATTATTATTATTATTATTATTATTATTATTATTATTATTATTATTATTATTATTATTATTATTATTATTATTATTATTATTATTATTATTATTCACATTTAAATATGTGGAAGCTGAATAACATTTCTGAAAGTACTTTTCAGAAATGCCTTTTGTTTTTTCACGAGACCTAAAAACTTATTTCCGACGAAAATTGGGTATAGGATTTTTTGGTGGAATACTACACTTCCTGGCAAATAAAATGAAACTTTAAGCAAAATCAGGCTGTTTGTTTATGCTGTAAAATACACAAGCAGTACTTAAAAAAGGAAGGTGGAATAACACAGTGTTTCAACCTATCACAATTTAATTTCCAACTGAATACATCTATTCACTTGGCAGGCGAGTCCTCGGCAGACGATGTGGAATACCAAGGAACGCCACTACACACGAAGCTAATTCAATGTTTACGGTGCACTCTCGCTCTTCCTGGCCCCTTACCAAGAAAATATCATAACCATGGTAATCACCGTTACGGAGCAATTAAAATAGCTTTTAAAGACGAGAAGTTGTCTCGTAAAAAGGCAGCGTTCGCTTTTAGTTAATTAACTCTACATCAGACTTCGCCACTCCATGCGACTGCAGCGCTGCAAACACGTTCGGCAATACCCGGAATAAAACTGTTAGTCTTGACGTTCAATTAATTAATCATCCATGGAACATATTCCTCACTTCTTTGTCTCTCTCTATACTACGTATAGAAAACGAATGTACTAAAATGCAAGGGTATCATGATCATTTAACGAGGCCTTCGTAGCTTCCACTCCTTTCCGGTTCGTTACCCCTCTCCAATGACTGAGCAGTGTTCATAGACCGGGGGAGAGCGGGATCTTTAGCGCAAGTTATGTGTGCCTGGACTGTTCCGTGGCGAGCGTAAATGACGCTTGTGTACTAAGATTTCGTCTAACCCTTACGGTTTTTCTGTTATACAAAAGTCATCAAGAGTAAACAGGACTAGTACATGGGCTGCAGCCAGCCATTTCGTTGCAATAAAAATATCGTTAAATATGTGGCATTTTAATCAAAATCGTTTGAGCTATTTTTGAGAAAGCAAAAATAGGGAAACCAATTTAATCGGTGATTTGAAAAGGGACACAAGTCAACTTATTGCAAAAATAAGTTCAAATATACATTTTTTATTACTTTTCAAGCTATCAGTTTGTGTACAATAGAAGTTGTCCTATATAAAGCATGACTCCTACAGCCGATTAAGGATTCCATTGATTTTAAAAGAGAAATAAGTCCAGAACGATATGTCCATGAAAAGTGAAAGAGAGCTCGCTTTGCTGGAAAGGGTAAGTTGGCAAAACGTTCAGATCCGCCATCTTGGAAAGTACGAGTTGTTATCCCAATCAACAATAAGACAATGTCAGATATGGAAAAATATTACAATACATTCCAAATGAACATTCTGCACTTATATCAGACAGTCAAAAACTGATGTTAAACTTGATGAGCTGTAGAAACTATTGCCCAGTGTGTTTTCCAATATCAATTTATGTATTAGAATATATTAATTAACCTCATGAAAGATTATTACCTACCAGACTATTTTGTTTCATAAGTCTTCGAGTACTATTCTTCACATAAATTTAAAAATACGATGTACTAACCATTCTTACAAACTCTTATTCCTATATCTTCTTCGTGTTAGTTGAGATAAACATTTGTACAAATTATCTTATTGCTTATTTCCTTGTAGATACAAGGGGAATATTAGAATACAGTAGGCTTTGTGCGATAGTCAAATCTTTTAAAGCTTTGAAATTCCGTTCTCTTTGCACACTTAACATATATGAAAATGAACAACGATGTTCCATTTCACGAAAGATTTAAGTGACACAAATAACAAGGAATAACTCCGAAATGGTTCACTCTACAAAAAAATTTATGCAGACATAAATTATGTGTTTTAGCAAGATCTACATTTTTTGAACAGTAAGATTTAGTCTATATCTTACGGTTTACGAATTATTCAAAATGACCCAGAGTAAATAGGTCTACAGGGGCTATAGCCAGAAAATTCAAGATATACATTTCATTTGTCATACAAATATCTCAAACATCACACACACAGACACAGACACACACACACACACACACACACACACGCACACACACACACACACAGACACACACACACACAGGGACCTTTTTCTAAAAATGTGTTGTTGTTTTTTAATTCTGGGGCCTCTGAATAGCTCAATCAACAATGTATAGATTCACAGGTTTGCCAACTTAGGATGCTGTTAAGTTTTTCTTGGTTTTCCAAAAACTATGGTTGTAGGACTTATTTCCCGTTCCAAGTCATCGATTCAATTGTTATAATTATGTGTTGGTTGAATCGTAGGAAAGAGATGAGATTTGTGGTCAAGGAGCGACAGTTGAGAAGATTGTCACACAGACACCGGCCGGGTGTTGTCAAACCTGTTGTGGACGGACATAGTACATATCGTCGTCCTTGAACACGATATGGGCATCTCTTCTCCCTTTCACGCCCGCCCTATATGGAACATAACGCCATCAGAAGGGACTGATCGCCTATTTCAAGCAACCTCTTTGACTCGGTAAGTTGGCCATACTGTGCCAAGGTTGCACATACTGCTTACCTCAAAAACAAAAGCACGACACAATATTGTTTGAGCTATTTACTAACCTCAATTTTGCATTTCATTGATTTAGAGAACATTTTTTACTTTTTCTACTACGTATAAAGTAGAGGAAGTATTGTATTCCACCCAAAAATTCGAAGTCGAGATTTAAACCGAAATATATGGCCCCAGTACGGAACCCTGAGGAACTCCATAATTAATTACCTGTGTATTCCTGGTGAACTCTGGCTGGTATTTTATAAAACAGTGTGTTTTCTCTATGCACACACATTCCGTGACGTCGGGAACTTGCAGTGAAAACAAAAGCAATGCACTAGAGTTATTCCAGTCACTGCTTGCTATCTACTTCATTATGAACTTCCTTCTGGAATGCGATAAAAGTCAAATCACAGACCGCGAGATCAAGGTCCTTTGACGTAGGAAGTTAACAGAGAAGCATTGTGCTCAGCAAGGGCCAAAGAACAATAAAGGAGAAAGATTAAGAGATCGCTTTGTAGACAGAACGTCTACTGTTCTATGTTAACGCTTGTATTCTTTTGTTTTTCCGCGTGGCTTAGCGACAAATGAGAGGCATCAGGACCTAACAGGCTTTTATTTGTATTGGCACGTCCCCTAGCGTAGGAAATATAAAGCTAACGTCATTCCATAAGATTCCCTGTTTTGTTATGGCACTGTCCATTTCTAACCTCTTAGAATGTGGAAGAAGGCAACATATAGTTCATACTTGTGCTCTATCGTGTATCTCCTACCTCAGGCACCGGCAGCGTTTTCCCGATCGAGCCTTGCTCTGGCTCGCCGCTAGCATAGAGCCTCAGCGCGGCTCTCAGTGGCGTCATGACAAAATCAACAGGCCAAACTAACCTGAAATTCTATTAATAATATTCTACATTTATAGCATTGTGCGTGTAAGTAATTTTATATATATAATCTTGCCTCACTCCACTTGGCGCACCTCCCCTTCACTGCTGTCCAGGTTCCTAAACGCCTCATTCAGTAGCGAGTATGGCTGTTTCATGAAGAGTGGTACAGAAAATTTGTTGTAAGCTACAAAAGCAGGAAAGTTTGCTGTTTAATATGCGAATTTCAATTTGGAGCTATTTATTTACAATTTCAAAATGTACTTTATGAATACTTGTATTTGCAAACATATAAAAGTGAAGATATGATTCCACTGTTTAGTGGTTTAATTTGTTTATTTAATATAAACTTGTATTTCCTATTTCAAAGTCTACTGGCAAGCAGAGAAAGTATTGTATTCCAGCCAAAAATTCGATGTCGAGATTTCACCGGAAATATGTTTTGAGACCCCTCTGAATAAAGAAAAAGCATTTTAGAAAGAGGTCCGTGTGTCTGTGTCTGTCTGTGGACAGCATAACTCAAAAACGAAAAGTCGGTTAAAAACCAAAGTTGGTATTTAATTTTAATGTCTTTCAAGGATGCGACACGAAGATTTTGAAGAAAATAGTCCCACCCTAAACTACCCTTTACATGGAAATTTTTTCGAAAATTTTGATTTTCTTGAAAATGGCTCTAACGATTTTGATTAAAATGTCATATGTTTGAGATATTTTTATGACAAATGAAATGTATATCTTGAATTTTCTGGCTATAGCCCATGCAGTCGTATTTACTCTGGACGACTTTTGCATAACTGGTAAACCGTTAGAGATAGACCAAATCGTACTATACAAAAAATGTAGATCTTGCTAAAATACACAATTTATCTCTCAATAAATTTTCTTGTAGGATGAACCATTTCGGAGATATTCGTTATGTGTGTGAGTATCGGAAAACTTAGAACTTTCGTGAAATGGATCATCGTTGTTCATTCTTTTATATGTTAAGTGTGCAAAGAGAACGGAATCTCAAAGCTTTAAAACATTTTACTATCGCACAAAGCCTACTGTATTCTAACGTTCCCCTTGTACCTACAAGGTAATAAGCAATAAGATAATTTGTACAAATGTTTACCTCAACTAACACGAAGAAGATATAGGAATAAGAGTTTGTAAGAATGGTTAGTACAAGAGTAGAGAAAGTCATTAGAATACAGTGCATTAGAAGTGTTTTTCTCAGACAGTGTAGGTATTAGGTATGAGTTTCCCCAGAATGCAAGTTGTGCCTGGACCAGCTCTCTCCAGCCGTGAGTCAGACATTCGAGTCCAGCTGGTATCTGGGCAAGTGGTTTGGTAGGTCACTTCCGTTCAGGGTTTGTATGTCACTACGCCAGGTTCGTTTCCCGACGACTCACTTACTCAATCAAACGGACCACAAAGTAACTGTTCCTATACACATTTACATCTCCACTACATTCACATGAATATCTCTACCCACTGTCGTTTATTTAATTTTCTACTACGTTAGTAAGTGGGGGAAGTATTGCATTTGACCCAAAATTTCGATGTCGAGATTTCACCGGAAATATGTTCTGAGGCCCCCTGAATCCAAAGACAGCATTGTAGAAAAAGGTATTTAAGTTAATATCCCTCAAGGATGCAACACGAAAATTTGGAACAAGCTTCTTCCACCCTAAACTACTATTTACACGGAAAAACGTTCGAAAATTTTGATTTTCTCGATAATGGCTCTAATGATTTTGATTAAAATGCCATATGTTCAAGACTTTTTATAACTAATGAAATGTATCTTTCGAATTTTCTGTCTATAGCCCGTGTAGTACTGAATGACTTTTGCATAACTGCTAAACCGTAAGAGATAGACAAAATCTTACTATACAAGACATTTAGATCTTGCTAAAACAATTTTTGGCAAATCCATTTTTCTGTGGCGTGAACCATTTCGGAGACATTCCTTAGTTGTGTGGGTTTTGCAATTTCTCAAGTGGAAGGTCGTTATTCACTTCTGTATCACTTGGCCGCGCTAATACAACAAAGTTTCAAAGGTTTAAAACGATTGCCATACTCCCCCTGCATCTACAAGGAAATAAACAATAAGATAATTTATAATACGATAATGTTTATCTCAACTAACATGATATAGGAACAAGATTTCGTAAGATTACTTATTACATGAAATCAAATTTATTTTAAAAAAATCTGATGTGTTGCACTCACATGACTTTCTCTACTCTTGTACTAACCATTCTAACAAACTCTTATTCCTATATCTTCTTCGTGTTAGTTGAGATAAATATTTGTACAAATTATCTTATTGCTTATTTCCTTGTAGGTACAAGGGGAACGTTAGAATACAGTAGGCTTTGTGTGATAGTCAAATATTTTAAAGCTTTGAGATTCTGTTGCCTTTGCACACTTAACATATAAAAGAATGAACAACGATGATCCATTTCACGAAAGTTCTAAGTTTTCCGAAACTCACACACATAACAAGGAATATCTCCGAAATGGTTCAGCCTACAAGAAAATGTATTGGGACATAAATTGTGTATTTTAGCAAGATCTGCATTTTTTGTATAGTATAATTTGGTCTATCTCTGACGGTTTACCAGTTATTCAAAAGTCGTCCAGAGTAAATACGACTACAGGGGCTATAGCCAGAAAATTCAAGATATACATTTCATTTGTCATAAAAATATCTCAAACATATGACATTTTAATCAAAATCGTTAAGAGCCATTTTCAAGAAAATCAAAATTTTCGAAAAATGTTCCATGTAAAGGGTAGTTTAGGATGGGGCTATTTTCTTCAAAATCTTCGTGTCGCATCCTTGAACGACATTAAACTTAAATACCAACTTTGGTTCTTAACCGACTTTTCGTTTTTGAGTTATGCTGTCGACAGACTGACAGACTGACACAGCCACATAGACACATACACGGACCTTTTTTCTAAAAATGCTTTTTTGGATTCAGGGGGCCTCAAAACATGTATTTCCGGTGAAATCTCGACATCGAATTTTTGGGTGGAATACAATACTTCCCCTACTTACCAGTAGAGAAAGTAAAAACGGTTTCAAACCACCTAATATTTATTTAATGCCATTTCGAAATGAAATTTTCAGCTAAATTGGCTGAAAACATTAAAAACTCACACTTTCAGTGCAATATCGCATTAAATCGATTTAAGGCACAATATCAACGCGCCTGAGATGATAAACCTTGTTGAAGTTATCTGTACGTTTTATTTCCTGTTTGCCTAAAGGGATCGTTGTGCAGTTCCAGGAATTAACCGCCATTAAGATGCAACACTGGCCTACCGCAGCGGGAACGGCTTTGGGCTCCGTTTGTCAGGTAAGGGGTAATGAAGGGGGGGGGGGGGGGGCCTCATGAACGTCAGTAACACGTGGTCACTGGTCACTTCTTACTCTGCCCTTGTAAAGAATAGAACTCGCTAATTAAACCACATGTTCCTATGAAAATAATTACGACTTTATTATCAATTAATCGAACTATGATATAAAGTTTAGTAAAACAGGTAAACTTTCAGGAACCTACGCCATCTTTGCACAGAAGTTACCGATTTTGTTTAGGTTACATTAGATCGATAGAAAACTATCGTTTTATATATTGCAGCTCACCGTTTGTACTTTTTCTACTATGTTCGATGTCGAGATTTCACCGGAAATATACGTTTTGAGGCCCCCTGAATCCCAGTGAACAGCTTAAGTCAAAAACGAAAAGTCGGTTAGAAACTAAAGTTGGTATTTTAGTTTAATGTCGTTCAAGGATGCGACACGAAGATTTTGAAGAAAATAGTCCCACCCTAAACTACCCTTTACATGGAAAATTTTTCGAAAATTTTGATTTTCCTGAAAATGGCTCTAACGATTTTGATTAAAATGCCATATCTTTGAGATATTTTTATTACAAATGAAATGTATATCTTGAATTTTCTGGCTATAGCCTATGTAGTCGTATTTACTCTGGACGACTTTTGCATAACTGGTAAACCGTAAGAAATAGACCAAATCGTACTATACAGAAAATGTAGATCTTGCTAAAATAGACAATTTATATCGATTTTTTTTTCGGTAGAGTGAACTATTTCGGAAATATTCCTTGTTATTTGTGTGAGTTTTGGAAAACAAGCTTCAATGGCGTAGCCGAGATTTGAACCATGAATCTTCCGCTTATTGAGCAGCTGCTCTAACCACTAAGCTACCATGACCAACTTGCCAGTATGACATTAAATTCCCCAACCGATTCGTACTTTCCCAGTAGACCACAAGGGAATCTCACATCAGAGATAAATACCCCAAGGTCAACTTACAATCGCAAATACTTTATGTCCCGCGTTTATCTTGGTGAATTTAATGCCATACTGGCAAGTTGGCTATGGTAGCCTAGTGGTTAAAGCACCCGATCGAAACGCAGAAGATCCCTGGTTCAAATCCTGGCTATGGCATTGAATTGTTCACTTCTGATTCCACCTCTTGAACATCGTTACTCATTTTTTATATGTTAAGTGTGCAAAGAGAACGGAATCTCAAAGCTTTAAAACATTTGACTATCGCACAAAGCCTACTGTGTTCTAATATTCCCCTTGTACCTACAAGGAAATAAGCAATAAGATAATTTGTACAAATGTTTATCTCAACTAACACGAAGAAGATATAGGAATAAGAGTTTGTAAGAATGGTTAGTGCAAGAGTAGAGAAAGTCATGTGAGTGTAACACATAAGATTTTTATACGTTTATTCCAGCTTGCAGTCGTCCCAAAGACGATTTTTCACATCTCCTAATTCTTGTCTGTCATATTAGGTTATTTTCCCGTTACAATGTTCGTGCAAATAGAAGATCCTTCCTTTTTGAAAACTTTAAAATGTATGTAACTTGCTACTGTAATTATTTTTTCTGATCGCTGTCCAAAACGTAACATTTATTTAATTCTGTGCATAGCTGAGGGTTAGATCTGAAATGAACAATTAAATACAGAACGCAACAGTAAAGTTAATGTTATTTATTATTGAGTGTGCTAAACTTTTAAAGTAAATTGTCAATATAATTTTAATTAAACAACATTAAAGTTTTGAAGTTTTCGAAAATGCATCCAAACATTTACGTCATATGTATCGTTATATTTTCTAAATTTTTTGGTCATAACATTTTCAAGTCATAAACATCCGGGCCCTGGTTATCAAAATGAATGTTGAATTTTCGTTGCAAATTATCAGCAACGCAACGTGAACTACGGCGAGTGATGGATAGTTTCCTAAAGAGGTGCCAAAAATGATTGTACAACGACGGCATGGACGTCGCGAGGGCGGGGGGGGAGGGAACCAGGGAGGGCCGCGGTCCCCCCCTCCCCCCTTGTAAGTTGGTGATCTTAATGTGCAGCCAATTACTGACTATTAAAATATTATTTTAATTTTGATGTAAAAAACAATTTTTATTTAGCACAAATTAACACGGTTATCTCAACAAATATAAATTTTGACAGCAAAATAATGATTTAATATTATTTGATTGCAAACTTCCAATATCTTCCGCCCCCCCCCCCCCTGGAAAAAGATCTGCCGACACTTATGAACGACGGTGGCCAGTTTTAGCATCTCCTTTAATAAAATTGGTAAGTAAAGGGTTTAAAAATGTATGGTTTCATCCGCACTATTCTATGACAGCCGCAGTCGGCGACGAGCGCCGAAGACAAAACACAGCGCAGACGGTTTGAAGTCTTTTGGATCACCCGTTATTTCTGAATCAAGAATAATTCAGCTATATAATAATTTGACAGCTAAATTACTTTACACGTTTTGGTTGTGTGATTAATAATTTTATATTAAAATAAAGAAAGGTATGAATAAAACTGCTAATGATTAAAAGCCTCCGGCCCACTCCACAAGCAGGAAGTTAGGAATAATTCTGCAGCACTTCATACCTTGCACACATAAATAACAGCTAGTTGCTATGGTGACCGTGGAGGACTGGTTCCTAACCTCCAAGAACATACCTGAATTTGGCGTTATAGAAGACTTCCCGAAATCCGCGTGTTTGTTTACTTGCAAGTGTACGAGGGTCAGTCACACCAACATCAGCTGAGACACGCAGCGTGTTCCGTGGTTTAAGCCATTTCACTGAAGATGCTTCCTTCACTCCTGCTTGCGGATGTTGCCTGCACGCATTGCAGTGAGGTTTGGTTGCAGCCGGGGAAACAACTAGATGGCTCTGCACTGCACGTGTTCACTACAGCTCTTCCCGCTAGAGGCGCTCGTTACAGCTCTCTTGTTGCCATCTTGGGAGGACGACTGTAACTGCGTCCTCAGGCATGTACGAAATTGCCTGCTCCGAATTTCCGCCCCAATCTCCAGCCGTCTGTTTTTATTAGCCTACGAGAAACACCTATTCCTTTTACCACAATCTTTGTCCGCTATTGCTATATGCACTTAAACTTTACATTGACACTATCAGTTGGTACCCTTCTATTAGATAGAAACACCTGAATTGCAATTATAGTAATTACTTCCAAATTGTCACCAAAAAACCGCCCGGTAAGCGTGGTTCAAATCCCAGTTGTGACATTGGACTTTTAAGTTCCAGTTCTACCTCTCAAACTTTGCCCACACACGGCTTCTGTGTTTAAAAACACCAATAGTAAGTTTGTTGGCATAAATAAATAATAATTACATCTGAAGGTTATTTAATCCTGGGATATAAAGTACTTACAATAGTAAGTCACCATTGGGGTAGTTTGTCTCTGATGTTAGACTGCCTTTGTGGTTTACCAGGAGAAATACGAACTGGTTCGAGAATTTAATGCCATTCTGGCAGTTTGTCACAATAGCTCAATGGTTAGAGCAGTCGGCCGGTAAGCGGAAGGTCTGTGGTTCAAATCCCAGTTGTGGCATTGAATTTTAAGTTCCAGTTCTACCTCTCAAACTTTGCCCACACACGGCTTCTGTGTTTAAAAACACCAACAGTAAGTTTGTTGGCATAAATAAATAATAATTACTATCTGAAGGTTATTTAATCCTGGGACATAAAGTACTTACAATAGTAAGTCACCATTGGGTAATTTGTCTCTGATGTGAGACTGCCTTTGTGGTTTACCAGGAGAAATACGAACTGGTTCGAGAATTTAATGCCATTCTGGCAGTTTGTCACAATAGCTCAATGGTTAGAGCAGCCGCCCGGTAAGCGGAAGGTCTGTGGTTCAAATCCCAGTTGTGGCATTGAACAATATTGCTTGTTAATAGTTTTGTAAGATAGGCTATTCATGTAAAAGAAGGGGGTCTCTTTAAAGAAATTAATAGATGAGCTGGTATACAACGAAAGAAAGACCTGTTTGGCGTTCTCTTTCTCTCGCGCAGGGTGGAGGGAGTTCATTCTTTCGCGGTCTTAATAAACGTCCAGCTAGTGGTCTCTAGCAGCCACTAAGTCAATAACCAATTCCAGATAAACAAAGATATCGGGAGCAGTAGTTCTGTTCTAATCGCGTTTAGGATAACATTGCCAACCTTGGAATGTGCATTCACGCTAGATTAAACTAAAGAAGCCGCTCAAAATAGCACAATTGAATGCTATTTTCAATTCATGCAGTATATTTAGCTTATAAAATGTAAATAATGTTTTTAACTACTCCCGTCTTTTTCACACTGATTATTTTCTGCCTTTTTTATAGTTTTGAAAAAACAGCGCGAATAATATTGGAGATAAGTTGGTAAAGTGACCAGCAGAGCAACGTTTGCGCGAATATTTACAAAACTCAGGTCATCTCTCCCCTGACCTTCATCCCCCTTAGAGCTTGAGCTGGGGAACAGAAAGTAAGTCCTAAATAAAGAGAGGGTACACAGGAAAAGAAGAGGTCTTAATAAACACAAGCTTGTGTAATATATGTATTTAGGCTTTCACGGCCTGTGTCTTGACCGTTAAGGTTATTTACATGGATGGGATGGGCGGGGCATTGTTGCGCTGGCTACGGTAGTGATTGGCCAGTTGTAGGTGGGGTTTTATTACAACTGTTGTGTGTGTCTGACGTTAACGGTCACTACTTCCACTACTTCTCTGTTTCCTCATTCAAACTCTGACCAGTGCAGACGGAGGATCGCGTTACCCTGATGATGCCTAGCGCAGTACTTGGCGAAACGTTGGTATCTACTATGCCTTCTAGACCACGGCCTACAATTCCGGAACAACTAAACATTTCGAATAGACAAGCTTGTGTAATCAACTATATATACAGATATATAAGGAAAATTGAAGCTATTAACAGTGAAGCAACAAGATTCTAAAGTTGTTGTTAGCTAATGCTGGATTTCTGACAATGAAGTCATTAATCCTCTTGCTCTCCAATATTTTTCACTTATATTGAAGAGAGCAATAGCAGTAATAGTAACCGCTTTTTAGAGAGCACCAAATTTTTATGTTTTGGCGGTCACATCGCTCTCTCACAACCCCCAGAATGTCTGGAGGACCACACCTGTCGTTGGTTTACGGGTCTCACCGACCTGACCGGGAGAGTTATCAAAATAAATTCACCGACCATATCCTCTGATCACCAATCAGAGGACGTATTACATGCCATGACAGGTCAGCATGTTAGGGGTTAAGATTTTATAGAGAAATGGAGAGGTTGGAAAAATAAACTCCCTAACCCTCGGGAACCCTAATAGCATCGGGGTCGGAAGAGAACAAGAGATGACCAAGGTAAGGTCAGATAGAAAAGTTACAGTGAGGAGCAAAACACCAGTAAGTGGAAGTAATGTTCTGCTCAGCTTGGGTACCTTGTGGTCGCCATTCACATATCCCCTAGACACCAGTATGTGGAAGTAATGTTCTGCTCAGCTTGGGTACCTTGTGGTCGCTATTCGCATATCCCCTAGACGGAGACCCCTGAGTATATTTGTTTATATTTAATATTTCTAAACTGATAAATCAGCTGTGGCAGATCATTTTTGGTCATTTAATCATGAAATTAATCCAGAAGTTAAATTATTAAAACAATTAAGTGAACCTACAGATCTAATGGTTTGGGAAAAAAATTTATTTTAAAAAACAGGAACCGTGTTATGAACTTCGAATTGCCATCTATAGATTGTATTTATAAATTTTTGTTTTCAGAGATTGGTAAATAAAAATCGAATATCAGTATATGTTTTCAGAAAAAAAAAATGAAAGATTGTAGCTTTGGTAACGAATTTGTTTGTATACCTTTGAGAATGAGTTGGAGACTGATACCGAAATTTAGATTTCCAATCGAATGGGCTTGATAAAGACACGTTTTAATTTAATTGCCGGATGTGAGATTTGCGATAAGTGTTGAGTAATAACATAAATAGATAATAGAGTAGGAAGTGTTTTAAGGTGAGCAAGATATGAGTAAATAATAGTCGTTAAATTTGTAGGATAAACACATTATTGGTTTGAAATTAACGAGTCATGACGTCATACTACATAGTTTAAATTCATGTTTGAAATTCAGGTCGCGCGATATATTTAATAAAATATAAAGAAAACATCGTTTAATCATAAAAAGGTAAATATATATTCAAAATTCATAAAAGAACATGTTATAATAGAAAGGGACATTTATAAATTGCGGGAAAAGGAAATAGCATTTTGGATACGAGGCTTTCTTGGATGACGTCATGACGTTTAAAATTGGAGAGAACGTTTTTTCCTAGCGTGGGTACGCGAGAAAGCGTCTGGTCACTACTCAGCCCCAGACCAGTACTGCGAGTTATGCTGTGCAGACGTGAGTGCGATTCCTCTACATATAGAATCGGCATAACTCCCGAAAGTATATAAGAAATAATAAACAATATACAAAGGTTTTCTTGGGTATTCTATAAAACACCTGCGCGTACCCGAGATAAATAAAGAGATCTCAACCTGAGCTAGCGGGAACGAACCAAATCAACGGGCGACAACGAGACCAACGACATTTACGCATCAAATGGCGACACAACGAGAACCGAACAACGACTTTTAGCTTCAAGACAACTTGAAACCCTGGGTTAGCTTGTTCAAGGAGAACATGCAACATTACTAAGATAAGTGAAGTTTTTAGTTTCTAATTTGTTCTTACTTTAGAAGTATATATACAGAGTTGAACGCAGCTTATTTATATCCCTTCCAATGTATGTGCTTCAAAGAAGCATTACAGACAACACGGTCTAATGGCATTTTGTTCTTTGAGCAGCCGTAGGAAATGGTCAGAGACAAAAACGTAAGATACAAAATGTGTTCCAAATACCGAAATCTATCACTTCCACCCGATATATACAGTGTCCTCTTCCATCACTCAGTATCTGCTATTTTCAGTAGATGTAGTGAAACGGCCTTCCACAAGCTCCTCACTTTTTTGTTCAGTGCCGAAAAGAGGAACTTCAAAGTAGCAGTTAAAAGAGTTATACCTCTTGAAGATTTGTCTAAATTTTCTGCAACCTACACACAGTGCTGCTGGATTCAGGCACGAGTTCAGCGGTATCAGGAGCTGAAGTATGAATCTACTACGATAGTCATAAATTTCAAACCCCTCTTTTCTCAAATAATAAATATTGAGAGGCAGATATGTGATACAAAACACCAGAACGAGACAGAGGAGAACTCTAGCACCTCTTTCTCTTGCTTGTCTTTGACGCAAAATATTAGGAGCTTGCTCCCCTGGAAATTGATCAACACTTTGCTGAAGTATTCTTGAAGTAGCGACAGAAAACACAGCAATAGCAGCTAGTGGGAGCAAACACAAGGAAACAAACTTGAAGTACTTTGTGAGTGTGCTTGTGCTGAGCTCGCAGAAGATGGTCGCATCAAACAATTCGGGTATTGCGACCAATGCTGCCAAAATCCAGACAAGTGCCAATAGGATCGGTATCCTGAGAAACTTGTTCATCAAGTGTTGGGTTTTGCCCCCTGGAGTGGAGGCTGTGACAAGGAACCTCAGCATGCTGAGGATCACCATGGAGTAAACACTAGAAGCAATAGCCACAGTTCTAGTGTACGACATAACCTTACATAATCTTGGAGGTACTTTCATCGGCAGCCATCGATATCTGATGTAGTATATCACAGTATTGGTAATAAGCAGGAATACGTCGCCGATAGCGAGGTTTAGGATCACTTTATTACAATCTGTTCTCATATCCTCGTTCCTGATAAAAATTAGCACTATCATCCAGTTACCGTAGAGTCCAAACACAAACTCCAGTCCTGCAACTGCTGGAAAATAAAAATCGATCCATCTTTTGAAACTGGAAAACAAAGTGACATACTCGTCTATATCTGCCATACGATCATTAAAGAGACGCATGTTGACGCAATCTTCCGCTGAGGAATTCTGATGCTGGATCTGCCAATCCTTCAGAAAATCTCGGAAATCATCCGCTTCTTTTAATAACCTCTTCAGCATCTTATATGCCAGTTTCATTCGTTTAAATTTCATAGTTCGGGAGTATATGTTCTCGTGAATCGTCAGGTTTTCGTACAGCTTCTTCATGACAAAAATGTGGTCCAGGACTTTACCGGAGCAGTTGATCGGTGGTCCAAAAACATCTTCACAGCCGGCTATGTCCACCAAGTCCAAGATGTGGCAGGAATTACTTTGGGCGAACGCTTGAGCTCGGCAAATCAGCAGAATCCAAATGGCAAGCGTATGCATCTGCAAGAAAAAGTCCTCATCAGGATATATGTCCGGCATCGATTGAGCGTTTCATTACCATTAAGTCAACAAATGTTTAATTGTTTTCTTTCTCTACTGGTAAGTAGGGAAAGTATTGTATTCCACCCAAAAATTCTGTCAAGATTTCACCAGAAGTATATGTTTTTGACACCATAGCTCAAAAACGAAAAGACGGTTAAAAACCAAAGTTAGTAATTATTATTTATTTATGTCAACAAACTTACTGTTGATCTTTTTAAACACACAAGCCGTGTGTGGGCAAAGTTTGCCACAATAGCTCAATGGTTAGAGCAGCCGCCATTGCATTTGTGACTGAAGCACTTGGGAGAATGTTAGCTCAAGTGATTCGCCATGGCAATAACGTAGAGTTATGGTAACTTCAAAATGAGAGCTAATCTTGCAAGTTCACTCACACTTTCGTTATCAGCACATCTGAAAACATATACATTAGTCGTTCTCATGCCAGATACAGAACAAATCTGATGTGTTGCACTCACATGACTTTCTCTACTCTTGTACTAACCACTCTTAAGAACTTTTATTCCCATATCTTCGTGTTAGTTGAGATAAGCATTTGTACAAATTATCTTATTGCTTATTTCCTTGTGGGTACAAGGGGAATATTAGAATACAGTAGACTTTGTGCGATAGTCAAATCTTTTAAAGCTTTAATATTCCGTTCTCTTTCCACACTTAACATAAAAAATGAACAACGATGATCCATTTCACGAAAGTTTGAAGTTTTCCGAAATTCACACGCATAACAAGGAATATCTTCGAAATGGTTCACCCTACAAGAACATTTATTTCGACATAAATTGTGTATTTTAGCAAGATCGGCATTTTTTGTATAGTATGATTTGGTCTATCTCTAACGGTTTACCAGTTATGCAAACGTCGTCCAGGGTAAATACGACTACAGGGGCTATAGCCGGAAAATTCAAGATGTACATTTCATTTGTTACAATAATATCTCAAACACATGACATTTTAATCAAAATCGTTAGAGCCATTTTCAAGCAAATGAAAATTTTCGAAAAATGTTCCATGTAAAAGCTAGTTTAGCGTGGAGCTATTTTCTTGAAAATCTTAGTGTGGCATCTTTGAATGACACTAAACTTAAATACCAACTTTGGTTTTTAACCGACTTTTCGTTTTTGAGCTATGCTGTCCACAGACACACAGAGACCTTTTTCTAAAAATGCTTTTTTTGGGTTCAGGGGGTCTCAAAACATACATTTCTGGTGAAATCTCGACATCGAATTTTTGGGTGGAATACAATACTTCCCCTACTTACCAGTAGAGAAAGTAAAAATGAACAACGATGATCCATTTCACGAAAGTTCCAAGTTTTCCGAAACTCACACACATAACAACGAATATCTCCGAAATGGTTCACCCTACAAGAAAATTTATTGAGACATAAATTGTGTATTTTAGCAAGATCTACATTTTTTGTATAGTATGATTTGGTCTATCTCTAACGGTTTACCAGTTATGCAAAAGTTGTTCAGAGTAAATACGATTACAGGGGCTATAGCCAGAAAATTCAAGATATACATTTCATTTGTCATAAAAATATCTCAAACATGTGGCATTTTAATCAAAATCGTTAGAGCCATTTTCAAGATAATCAAAATTTTAGAAAAAGTTCCATGTAAAGGGTAGTTTAGGGTGGGGCTATTTTCTTCAAAATCTTCTTGTCGCATCCTTGAAAGACATTAAACTTAAATACCAACTTTGGTTTTTAACCGACTTTTCATTTTTGAGTTATGCTGTCCACAGACTGACAGACACACACGGACGATTTTCTAGAAATGCTTTTTTTGGACTCAGGGCGTCTCAAAACATATTTCCAGTGAAATCTCGACATCGACTTACCAGTAGAGAAAGTAAAAATCTGATGTGTTGCACTCACATGACTTTCTCTACTCTTGTACCAACCATTGTTACAAACTTAATCCCCTATCTTCTTCGTGTTAGTTGAGATATACATTTGTACAAATTATCTTATTGCTTATTTTCTTGTAGGTGGAAGCGAAATATGGGAATACAGTAGGCTTTGTGCGATAGTCAAATGTTTTAAAGCTAGTAGCTATATGAAGGCTTTGAAATTTCCTTCTCTTTATATGGTCTAGAACAAAAAAGTGAATAACGACCTTAGTATTGCATAACTCACAGAAATAACAAGGAACATCTCCGAAACGATTCACTGTGATTATTTTCAGTGAAGCTTACCTCGATGTAGATGACAGCAGAAAATTCGCACACTGCAAGTGCGTTGGTTCTGTAACGTGCTTCCGCCTATCTAGGCTCCTACTTCCCGGAATATCCTTATCGCTCTGAGTGTAGATATCAAACAAACAAACCAACCAATGCCTCAAGAACTATAATAACTTGTTGCATTTAACTCTATAACGCATGAAAAGTATTGATACTTGTTGCCTCACAAAGAGTTCCCTGACTGTACTTGTTGACAGACCTTGACTGTGAGCCAGTGACTTGGACTCTTGTGTCTAAATAAAACCATGAGGAGACATTCGCATTCTCCTCGGCCAGAGCCTGAAGAAGAGGGATGGGGTTGGGCTATCCCGACCTTCCCCCTACGTCAGATAAGTTACGTGGTGGTCGTGTGCCAGGCGTGAGCAGTTCAAATATCGGCGTTGCAATAAACTTCTGTTTCGACGTGATTGTAAATAAGAAACCTGAATCTGTAGGCGGGAGAGCGCAGTAATCTGAAATATGAAGAATAAATAGAATAGTAAAATATACACAATATTTTATTGCACTAGTTATGCTATGGACTACCTCCGTAGCGCAGTTGGTAGCGCGCTTGTCTCTGGCGTGGAGGACCGGGATTCCCATGGGGATTTTTCCCCCGCTGAGAGGTCTAGCACGGGGAGCACTCAGCCTCATTAGGTTCCGGGGGACCAATTGAGGAGGTAGTTGATGGAGAAGTAGCGGCCCCAGGTCGTGAAGAGGGGAGGGCTCGGGGCGCTGACCACGTCCCACCCTCCAGTACTACACCCCACCAATGGCCGTGTAGTGGGAAGAGGTGGGGGACGCAGCGGCTGGGCCGCAAGCCTTGGCCCTGTACCGGGGCTTTTACTTACACCATGAAATTAATGTAACGTTAATAATCATCGTCTGTCGTCTTATAGATCGATTACCAGGGGCTAGCTGTGTTTCATTGTGTCTTTAAAGGCATAAAATTCTTATAGTGATACTTGTTTTCAATGTCCTTTATAGTATTTTGAACAAAGGCTCGAATTTCAATAACATTTTTGATTCCGACGACATTATTGCTGCAATGTTTCCTGTTAGTTCTGTCCATACATGTTCTATGGGTTACGAAGTGTAATGATACTGGAGCAGTCTAACAACTATACAGTTTAGTTAACAGCTAATTCATTAACGTATGTGCCACTTCCCTTACCCCAGCTGGTGGTAACATGCAGAATTAACTGAGTTGTGAATGAAGCTGATTTTGCTGACGTACTAAATGACGTTTCTGCAACAGCCTGATTTGGTGACTCCACATTTTCATATTTTTTCAAGTTTGGGACACAAAATAATTGGAGGGGGCTAAAACTGGTGAATAGGGTGAGTAAGGAAGCAGTTCAAACTTTAGCTCATTGATTTTGGCTATCAGGATGACGAATCTTTGATGATACAAAACTTTTTTCTTCACAAAATGCAGCCTTTTCGTTACAAAAATGCTGCAGTAAGGTTGCATAATGCTTGTTGCCCCCCCCCCCCCGCGCTTTTTAAGGATAAATAAATAATCAATGAAATTTATCCCACGCGAATCCCAAGAAACTGATGCCATGGCCTTGCTTGCAGATATAATTGTCTCCGACTTCTTTGGAGCCAATTCTCCCTTTGTAATCCATTCCTCTGATTAAAAGTGTGAAGAAGTGATCGACCTATCTTTCATTCATAGTTAAGAATCGACGTAGAAACGCGGTTTTGTTGCTGTAAAACATCGCCAAACACTTCATGGAAACATCCTCACGGCGCTGGTTTTGTTCCATTGTAGCCAAAAGTGCCATCCAAATAATTAACATTAAATAAAGGAAAACACTATAGGAAACCAAAATCATCAGGTTATTTCCATACACTTGATTGTAATTATTGTTAAGCATTTGTATTGAGACAATTATTTTGCATTGGGTACAGTATTTTTTGTTTTTTTCGAGTGGAGGAAAAATGCATTTATGTACCTCCACTGTATTGGAGGGCACAGTAGGGAGTGTCGGCCCGCTATGGCACTACTCGACTTTAAAAACCTCCACCAGAATCAAAAGATATAGAGGTAGAAAGGAAAGGAGAAGGAAAGAAGTAATCCAGGGTGAAAGTGGGGCAGTACGGCTATTGCACCTGCGGATTGGTGGCACGGGTATATTGGCCGGCCACTGGGGACCAAAGCGAGGTGAACGAAGGGTGCTAGGACGCAATCATGACCAAAGCTCTGATTACGCTCTTAGGAACTCATGGTGAGGATTTAAAGGGAGTTGAGGGATTACTAAAACCTCTGACGTCCACGGTAGAGAGCCGCCGGAGCTTCAGAAGTGTGCCCATGAGGTGGGTGAACCTGTATGGGTAGTAGTTCGTCTAGAGTCGTCTGAAGAGTTGCTACCTCCACGACGAGTCTTCGGATGGAGAGATGTTCATCCAGACATATCTTCATGCGTGGCTAGGCGTTCAAAGTCCAGCATTGTTGGAAACACCTTAAACTTAACGTAGTGGATAGCAAGATCGAGGCTGAGTTGACTCACTGCCTCCTCAAGTGCAGGAATAATGTAAGCCCATTTTGTACATGGACTTGATCAAACTTGCAGAACTGTAGTGACCACATTAATGTAAGTGTATTAATTCCAAAACTGTCGCTATATTTGCGTCTGCATCTCTTTTAGGACCCAGGGACAGGTTGTGTTGGCTGAAGCTCAATTGCTTGTGATGCAGCCTTGGAAGACTTATTCCAAAAGCAACATTTGCACAAATAATTGTTGAAATGCATACGGAATTTGCCACTGCCAACACAAAGAGCCATTGGGTTGAGGCAGGAGTTGAGCGGTATAAGAAGTTGAGTAGAAAATACATAAATATAGTCTGGTGGGCCATAATTTTTACCGGCCAAGAAGTAAATGTTGAGAGGCAGATAAGTGACACAGAAGACCACAACCAGACAGAGGATTACTTTCGCGCCTCTCTCTCTTGCACGGATCTCTCGTAACATTGCAGCAGTTTGCTCACCAGGCAGCTGTTGAACACTCTTATGCATTATCCTCGAAGTACCAACAGAGAAACCTGCAATGGCAATAAGTGGCAATAAGCAGGTGCATACAAATTTAATGTATTGTCTTGTAGTCCCCTTAGTGAACTCGCAAATACTGGTCGCGTTGAAAACATCTAGGATTCCAGTGAGTCCGGCAAGAATCCAAATCAGCGTCAATAGCAATGGTATTTTGACGTATTTCTTCAAGATGTTCTGGGTTTTACTGCCAGGTGTCGAGCTTGTGACTAGGAATCTCAGCATACTCAGCGCTACCATGGAGTACACGCTGGAGGCGATGCCTACCGTTGTGGAATATGACATTACATTGCAAATGGTAGTAGCTACTGCAATAGATAGCCATCGATATCTACTGTAGAATACCACAGTGTTAGTAATGAGCAGCAATATGTCTCCAAAAGCAAGATTCAATATCACTTTATTGGCTCCTGTCCTCATATCATCATGCCTGGCGAATATCACAACTATGACAACATTGCCCACAATCCCAAACAATAACTCCAATCCAGCAATTAGTGGCAAATAATAGTCTATCCAATATTCATATCTAGCATATCTGGCCTTTTGCTTCATCTCTGATATATACTTCTCAAAGTAGACCATACTGACGCAGTTTTCACCAGAAGCATTAGACGGATGGGTGTGTATTTCAACAAGAAAGGCGTGAAAACTCTGCATTTCCTTTAACATATCTCTCAAAGCCGTCATGATGAGCTTGTAATTCAAATAGCTGGCTGTAGCACTTAGACGGCTATACTGGAACAAGTAATTTCCATGCGTCTTTTTTAAGCGCATCAGGTGATTGACTACTGGAACAGAACAGTTGATCTGGGGTCCTGAAACTTCATCGCAGCTCCTGACGGTCACCAACTCCTGCGAGACATTGCAGAAAGGACTCGTACTTGCACAAAACGCAATGACACAACTCATCACCATAATCCAGAAAGCCAGTTTACCCATCTGAAAGAAAGACAAAAATATCAAGAACTGTGTAGGCTTACAACTTTGTGATATTAAAGCAAGAGGGTGAACTGAATGAAAAATAATGAACAAAAAATACGTTGTGCGGCACTCAATGACTTTCTCTACACTTGTACAAATTACTATTCAAGATGTTCTCGGGCTTCGAGCCAGGTGTAGTGATGAAGGGCCATCGACGTTTCGGGAGTGTGCATCTCTCTCCCATCATCAGGATGATGAATGACTAATAAGAGTGATTTTTTTTAAGGACCGGTATATGTACTGCCCGCTAGTACATATCGAGTAGAAAAGACCCAGTCTAACCACCTCCAGATTAGACTAGTCCTTTCACTCTTATTAGTCATTCGGAATGGTCGGGGTAGTCACGGGGAAGAGGAAAACTCAACGCAGATCTTCAGCACCAAACTCCTCCGTCACCAAGAACGCCGAGACGTAACCTGACTCGCCAAGGCGGGAGACCGGTTCCCCGGAAGAGGCAGTGGCAGTGCTAATCCCGGAATCCCCGGCAGTACCACCGCCAGCGATAGCTCAGCACCCGGCTCATCTTCCACCGCCGTCAGCCTGTACCTTACCCCTGGTACAGTGTTGTGTTCCATGGGGTCCCCAGTGACATACCTGCAAGGCATGTCCTCTCCGCAGCGCAACACGAGTGGACATCAGCTATGAGGGCCACTCGCATCATCACGCATCATGGACTTTCAAACCTCGTCCGAGTCATGTTCGTCGACACTCGGGACAGCGAAGCCGCCTTGAGTGAGGGCCTGCCTCTGCTAGGGCAACACCTTCGCGCAGAGCCCAGCCGAGCTACCCGCCAAGTGCCCTACCGCCGCTGCTGCCGTTTTGGTCACGACGACACATCCTGCACCGCCTCACCTCGGTGCCACTACTGTGGGACTCGTAGCCTCACACAAGCCTGCACCGCTCACGATTTGCGTCGACGCCGCCGTACTGCGCCACCTGCACAGCCCAGGCGTAGTGCCCCTTGTATCCTCGGGGCCATGCTAGACAACCAGCACCAGCCACCGCAGTCTCACAGCCTTACAGAAGGTCATCGCCAACCAACGCAGTCACAACACCTACACAACAGGCCATTCCCTTATACGCTGCAGTCACCGCCGGAGCACCGCTGCCCAGTCACGAGGTAGAGGACTTTTGCCTGGAAGTCCGAAGCCTCCACCAACGCCTGGGCAAAGTAGAGAAAACTTTGCAGCAGCTGACCTCCGCCGTAACTTATATCGCCAACACCGAAACTGCACAGGGGCAATTACAGGATGCCCAAACCACTGTGAGTGAAATACAAAAAATAGCAGTAGCCAACGTGTCATCACTGCATACTGACGTCCGGAAGTACAGCCTCAAGATAAACACACTCCGCCGGGCAAACAACAAAAGACTGGCAACAATAGAACGCCAACCCCTTCATCACACCACTGGATTCAAAGTTGCAGACAAACTACTTGAACAACTACGCACTGCAACCATCGAGTTACACAACACAGACATCCTGGAATCCATCCAAAGAAAATTGGCCAGAATCGAGAACAGAGAACCAACAACCACTACACAGACCCAGGCGCCTACACCTGTAGAAGATCCAAATAGGTGGCAACAAAGACACCACACACTTTCAGAACCACCACAATACCATCGCCAGCAGATACACCACAGCCAGTAGCAGCAACAGAACTACCAACCCACACCATCCCAATGGCCAGATTAACCCTTCACCGGATGGACCAACCCCTACGACCACGGTACTGCACCATGCAGCCAACTTTGTGAGGTGATGGAATGCGACGTCGTCTTAGCCAGAAGACGCCGCCAGCAACGTTTCAACTCTACACAACCTTAGAGAACTTCTTCTCACCACCGCCGACTTAGCAGTTCAAAGAAACCATCCCCGCCGTCACCGCAGAATAAAACGTCACTCCCCTAACCCTAACTATCCCACGTCCAACTCCTCGTGTGTGGCAGCCAGGGTCTTCGCCATGACTGTCACCCGGACATCCTTTACCAGCTTTATCCCCGCACTAACGAGAGTGCTCTGCGGCACCTCGTTACACCCCCTACACTTCTCCCTTCAATCCCCCGAAACCAACTCCTTCCCAAATCCCTTCCTTCCTGGCGTAATAAACCACCCTTTTAGGCTAATTCTTTTATCTCTAACTCTCTTTCTGTCTCCCATTTTAAAAAAAAAATTAGTCATTCATCATCCTGATGATGGGAGAGATGTACACTCCCGAAACGTCGATGGCTCTTCATCACTACACCTGTCTCGAAGCCCGAGAACATCTTGAATATGTTCGTCGCCGGGAAAGCTTCAGATCATACTGTACAAATTATTTTTACAAACTCTTATTCCTCTATCTTAGAATTAGAACTAGAAAAGCCAGTAAATCCTTTGCGACCAAGGCCTTCTGCTCCCAGCAACATCTGTTAGTGTTTTTGTTCTCTTCGTGATGTTCCAATGTTTCCTGTTTCTCGCCAGTCGTGTCCACTGTGGTCCAATTGCTTCTGTGAAGTCATGTGCCCATGTCCTTCTTGGGTTCCACATAGGCCCATCTGTCTGGTCACATGTCTTTCCCATTTCCATTTCAGCCTTCTTGTCGTTTTGTGTGAATCTTCGATACCACTCCGTAATCTCAGTTCTTCATTCCTTACTTTGTCTTGTAGTTGAATTTCCTACATGTTTCTCTCCATTTTGCGCTGTATGTTCTGTTCTTTGCTTTGCCAGCATCCAGGTTTCACTACCATATATTAGCACAGGTTTGTAGTGCGGCCTATCTTCATCTAGGAGTAGAAATTTGAGTTCCCAGAACTTCTCCCATGCTTGACTTGTTCTTCTTCGAATTTCTCTGTCCCCTTTCTGTTTTTATACCCGCATCTTAATTGCTGCCCCTATGCTGTCGCCGCATAACACACTAATACATAACAAGTCAGTGATTACATGTTTTGGATTCATGTTTGGTAAGAAGACTAGAGAAATTCATGTGAGTGCACACTTCAGATTTTTATTACTTTCTTTCGAAAAAGTTCCATGTGTGTGTGTCAGTCTGTGGGCAGCATAACTCAAAAATAAAAAGTCCGTTAAAAACCAAAGTTGGTATTTGAATTCAATATACTTCAAGGATGCAACACGAAGATTTTGAGTAAAATTCCACCACCCTAAACTACCCCTTACATGGAACGTATTTTGAAAATGGCTCTAACGATTTTGATTAAAATGTCATACATATGTTTGAGATATTTTTATGACAAACGAAGTGTATATGCTGAATTTTCTGACTATAGCCCCTGTAGCCCTGTTCAACCTGGATGAACTTTGCATAACTGGTAAACCGTAAGAGATAGATCAAATCTTACTGTACAAAAATGTATCTTGTAAAAATACACAATTTAAGTCCAAATACATTCGTTTGTAGAGTGAACCATTTGGGAGATATTCCTTGTTGCTTGTGTGAATATTACAACACTTATACTTTCCACAAATGGAAGATCGTTATTCAGTTTTTTTATATGTTAACCGTGCAAAGAGAACAAATTTGAAGAGCTTTTAAACATTTGACGATCACTCAAAGTCTACTGTATTACCGTATTCCCCTTGTACCTACAAGGAAATAAGTAATAAGATAATTTCTACAAACGTTTATCTCTATTACTATGAAGAAGATATAGGAATAAGAGTTTGTAAGAATGGTTAGTACAAGAGTAGAGAAACTCATGTGAGTGCAACACATCACATTTTATTTGTTTATATTCTACACAGTTCTAGATTTGTATGTTTTCAGATGGACAAACTTTCTCGGTATGGTGATTAGCTCTACACCAAGCCCCATAATATTTCATTGAGTTTAGTGAAAAATATTACACAACAAAATCTGTGAACATAGTGTAACAAAAATGATAAAGTCAGTCCAGTTACTATTTTATCGCTTTATTTTTCTCCTAAACATTTGCAGAAAAACACACTTCTCTTCTGTTGGGTTAACACAATCTACAGTCCTTCACAACTGTTTTCTTCTTGTAACTTTGACTCAGTCCTATCACTGTCTCTCTTCACTTTCTCTGGCTCTCAAAACCTAACTACACCAATGCAATCACTCAACACTCATTAAAACTTCTTCACTTCGACGGGACGTATCTTTCACTACAGTACGACACACACACAACTGTCTCGCGCTCATTGACATATTGACCGACTCATGTCTGTAACTGTAACTAGCTCTGCTGTTCTCCTGCCTCCTTGTATAGTGCGGATTAAGTCACACGGTCCTTTCTGTAACTTCTATAAACATGCCGGCTGCTATAGGGCTCTTAAAGGCTCTGGAAAACCCTTTGTGTTGCCACGTAATTGTTGTTAGTCACGTGTTAGCTCGCATAAGTGGTGTGGGGAAGCTTGACCTTGAGCGCCTTTGTTGTGCGACGCGCCCTACGTCACAATAACTATTCCAAGCAATTTGATTGTTCAGGACATTTAGATAGACTAAGGATTTTAGGAGATAACCATTTTGGTTCTACAGTGCATCCAAATTTATTTTATCAAGTTGAAAATAATGTGAAAAATCTGATGTGCTGCGCTCACATGACTTTCTCTACTCGTGTACCTACTAACCATTCTTACAAACTCTTATTCCTATACATGAGCGTCGGCAGACTTTTTTCCAGGGGGGGGGGGGCACATGTTGGAAATTTGCAATCATATATTATTAATTCATTATTTTATTGTAAAAATGTATATTTGTTGCATATAACCATATTGATTTATGCTAAATAACAATTTTTCTTAATTAAAATAATAGTTTAATAGTCAGTAATTGATTGCACATTAAGTTCATCAACTTCCAAGGGGGGGGGGCCGCGGCCCCCCCTTGCCCCCCGTTCGCGACGCCCATGTTCCTATATCTTCTTCGTGTTAGCTGAGATAAACATTTGTACAAATTATCTTATTGCTTATTTCCTTGTAGGTACAAGGGAATATGGGAATACAGTAGGCTTTGTGCGATAGTCAAATGTTTTAAAGCTTTGAGATTCCGTTCTCTTTGCACGACTAACATAAAAAATGCATATTGTCAGTTCATACAGCATTTTAAGCTCAAAAGAATTTAGTTGAACGCTCTTAAACCTAAACCTAACAACAAAACAAAAGCGAAGCGATATACAATGTCACTATAATCGCTTTGGCTGCAGTTGGATGCGTTCCTTTGAGTCCTGCAGAATCATGATTGTTCAGCAACCTAGCACACGCTCGAGAATAACTATGGTGTATTCAGTGGCGGATCCTGGGTGTTCGCGGACTCGCAACTGCACATCCATTCATTTTTACTTTCTCTACTACGTATAGTAAAGTAGAGCAAGCATTTATTACATACAAAAATTCGATATCGAGATTTCACCGGAAGTAATATTTTGAGGCTCCCTGAATAAAAAAAAAAAAAAAAAAAAAAAATTAGAAAAAGTTTCGTGTGTGTATGCGTACGTGCTTGTGTATGTGTGTGTATGTGTTTGTGTGTCAGTCTGTGGACAGCATAACTCAAAAACGAAGAGTCGGTTAAAAACCAAAGTTGGTATTTAAGTTTAATGTCTTTCAAGGATGCGACACGAAGATTTTGAAGAAAATTCCTCCACCCTAAACTACCCTTTACATGGAAAAGTTTTCGAAAAATTTAATTTTCTTGAAAATGGCTCTAAGGATTTTGATTAAAATGCCATATGTTTGAGACATTTCTATGACAAATGAAATGTATATCTTGAATTTTCTGGCTATAGCCCCTGTAGTCGTATTTACTCTGGACGACTTTTGCATAACTGGTAAACCGTTAGAGATAGACCAAATCTTACTATACAAAAAATGTAGATCTCGCTAAAACACACAATTTATGTCCCAATAATTTTTTTTTGTACAGTGAACCATTGCGGAGATATTGCTGGATATTTGTGTTAGTTTTGGAGAACTGCTTCTGTCAAATAGATCATCGTTATTCATTTTTTATATGTTAACCGTGCAAAGAGAACGGAATTTCAAAGCTTTAAAACATTTGACTATCGCACAAAGCCTACTGTATTCCCATATTCCCTTGTACCTACAAGGAAATAAGTAAGATAACTTTTGCAAATGTTTATCTCAACTAACACGAAGGAGATATAGCAATAAGAGTTTGTAAGAATGGTTACTATAACACCCCGTGATTTAATACACCATGTGGTATTGTTTGCATACCTTTGTTTACACCAGTGCTGACGATGTGCAGAGCAGAAAACCACACTCACTTGTATAATCTGTGCTTGGTTCACTGTTGTTTAACTACAGATGTTATAAACAATTCAGAAAGACAGAGAATTCGCTGGGAAATCCCCATTAGCGGAGGAAAAGTTTCCTGTCAGGGAACAACCAAAGATGTGAACAGCATGGTCGGGTCTAGTGGAGTAGAGGGGGTAATAAACACTTGACAATCACCTGGTCGGGTAATCTGCGATATCACCCCAGGCGGCGGTAGAGTAACTCGTCATTCCACTGTTGGCAGTGTTGCCAAATGGAGGCAGGTGCATTTAAATTGTTGTTCCGTGGGTATTTTGGCCATTAATAATACACCTCTCTAGTTGAGGCCCCATTTATGCATGCCGTGCGACGCCCTCTGAAGGTACTTGGGTTAAACGGAGGCGAGTCTGTGTCGTGAATGAATAAATAAAGCCTAAAGGGTACACGTCTTCTGTAAGAGGAGGGGCTCTTTTGTAAGACCCACGTGGTGAGCTGTTCCACGTGGGTAGAGAATTGGCACTGTAAATAGTAGCCACGAGTACCAAATAACTTGCAGTTTACAACAAACACGTGTGCCTGACTATCTGCGTTCCAGATATGACCTTTTTTTCCACAGGTGTACATTCAAAGTACTCCCAAAAGATTGTTGGGAACAGAACATTTTGTAGTGTTTTGGTTCATTAAATAAAAATTATTAACTTTGTAAAAACTGTTTTTCACAATTTTTATAGTGTATATAGAATTTTGTAATTTACCAACTGGTAAATATTAAAAAAACTTCAGTTTGATAAATGTTCTCTGAAACATATTACATATGTTACATGCATATTTGTATTGCAACTTCAAATTGCAATTGAACTATGTTAAACATAAAGCAACCAAGTGCCAGTTTTTTTAATAGATACTAGTAGCATCTTGTAGCCATTACATTCAATTGTACTCAGTATAATTGCCACATGCATCCTCTGCCTAGTGTTTATTTCGTTAAGGCACAAGTAAACAAAGAAAAGGAAGCTGATGATGTAATCAAGTGATTATGAAATATGTTCTGCTAAATTTATATTTTAAAAAGATAAGTGAAGCATTGTCACAAAGTATATATGAGTAATTTAGATTTGTGTAGTTGCTTCACAGTTGCTAGCTTCAATTTTTACCTCATATAATTAATTGTTAACTGTGGATAGAATTTTTCTAGCTAACTATTGATAGTATTTCGTTCCTTTGTGCATAACGTGGTTGAATTTTAAGTAAATGAATACATTTAAAGATAACATTTGTGAAATTAATTGTTCTTCCACACTAGCCTTTCCATAATTTAAATGAGTCTATATTAATAATCCTGGAAGTTGATAACAATCTTGTTGAAATCACATTAAAATAGAGAAATGGGTCGATTAATAACACTAGACGGCACTCACTATTTGAATTTCCCGGAACGTGTTTCGGAGACTGGTTTCCTCCATTATCAACCGGACATCAACTGAACTTCTAAAGTAGGAATGAATTGGAGACTGGAGGCTTCGCTTATCTTAGTAGTGTTGCACGTTCTTTTTGCACGGACTGGCTCGGGTTTCAAGTTGTCTCCAACTCATTATAGCTTTGAGAATGAGTTGGAGACGACTTGAAACTCGAGTCAGTTTGTGCGGGGGGAACGTGCAGCGTTGCTAAGATGGGTGAAGTTTTTGGTTTCTGATTTGTTCTTGCTTTAGAATCTTGTTGCTTCACTGTTAATAGCTTCAATTTTCCTTATTTAAATCAACTGAACTTGTTTTTAAGAGATTGGTCCTTCTGTATACTGCTCTGACAGAATATAGGAAGAACTAAGAGGAATTGGAAACAATAGCCAACAAACATTTCAAATGTTTCAAATGAACATTACTTCCACTTACTGGTGTTTTGCTCCTTACTGTAACTTTTCTATCTGACCTTACCCTGGTCATCTCTTGTTCTCTTCCGACCCCGATGCTATTAGGGTTCCCGAGGGCTAGGGAGTCTTTATTTTTCCAATCTCTCATTTCTCTATAAAATCTTAACCCCTAACATGCTGACCTGTCATGGCATGTAATTCGTCCTTTGGTAATCAGAGGATATGGTCGGTGAATTTATTTTGATAACTCTCCCGGTCAGGTCGGCGAGACCCGTAAACCAACGACAGGTGTGGTCCTCCAGACATTCTGGGGGTTGTGAGAGAGCGATGTGACCGCCAAAACATAAAAATATGGTGCTCTCTTCAAAGCGGTTACTATTACTGCTATTGCTCTCTTCAATATCATCAGTGAAAAATATTGGAGAGCAAGAGGATTAATGACTTCATTGTCAGAAATCCAGCATTAGCTAACAACAACAACAAATATTAAAAAAACACACCCACTATGTATTTCTGCATTCTCAGCTTGTTGATTACAAGCACTCAGAGCAGTAGGTTTACAGGAAATGTAGCCTTCTCTTTACAACACGTGATTCCCTCGTAATGAACCATGCGGATGCATTTGAGCAATGTGCATACCCTGTCTTCTGTTACCTGACGTATTTTTCTCTTACATGTTCACACACACATTGCTGTTCAAAAATGCTACTTGTTCTACTCTGATATATACATAAGAAGTTAAAAATATGAAATTAATCTTCTCTGTCAAAAAAGTACCTTAGTTTTAAACCTCATTAATAAAGGCCGGAGGCGTGTGAGTTTTTCCATAGGTATACTGCACATGAACTTTACTGTTATCGCTCGCGCATGTAAACAACTGCGGGTAGGTACAGCCTGACCATGAAAACCGCCTCACTGCAGCACAACCTACAACTATCACTGAAGCAGATTTTAAACAGTGAAAAACTTCTTTCTACGTCACACGATGTCAGAGGTGCAAATGTAAACAATTCCACTCTGTCGCCTGGCGTGTTTTCCTTCTTACTCGTTTTCAAAATTTCACACATAGCTTGATAACCAATATTTTTTTTAGAACTTTCTGGAATTTAGCTTTCACCTTTTCTATACCTGGCACAAGAGGTATCCTGAATTAGCTAAGTCTTCTATTATGCTTATGCTCTTGGACATTTCTAAACCCGATTTTTTCTGTTTAATAGCTTTGGACAACACTGCAAAATTGTTGGATATGAACTGAAGATTTTCAGATAGTTAATGCGATATCAGAGACTTTGCAGTTACAATAACAGATTAATCTGCATCACATAGAGCGCCCAAACATTTACAATTTCATTGTAATGCAGCGCATAATATGTGACGGACTCTCTCCAAGTACTCCTTCTTGTAATTATTGGCGTCTGCATACACTTGCAAGGCAATGCTTCACTAGTTCGCAGAGTACCACGTTACGTGGTTTTCTACTCTTGCTTCTAGTGGCAGTTTGTACATTTGATGTGACTAGCGTGAAGTAAGCAGAACCACCAGTCACTGTTTCAATGCTTGTCATCATACGCTAATACTAATTCATAGCAATTGTTCGAAACATACTCCTCAGCAAGCATTACGTCAATTGGATTAGTATATAGAAAATAGGAAAAGTTAACTAAGGAAAACTGGTAGGGTATGCAATACAGTCAAAATGCACATATTAAATAATGGTTAATTTAAATTTTGGTGTAAACTACATCTCGTACATCTCAAACAACATAATAGCTTTTGGCATTTAAGTAATAATATTGAAACACCCAGAAAAGGGTTAAAACTGTCTTAAAAGGCTAAATTAAGTACAAAAAGTCGCGAGGTGGCAATGACAGCGCCTGGCATGCAGGTTCTACTGTGGAACTCGGAATGTACTTTCAGTCAAGCGTCCAAATAGCTGGATAGGATTATTACTGTATTCTGTGGTCTTACCTCAGGGACACGGGTTTGTGTCTCGACGATGTACAATTTTTTTTTCTGCTCATCAAAACTTGAAAACCGAATTCACAATAATCTAATTTTTAAGTCCCTGAGGGTTTATGACATAATTTAAATCATTTTTGGTTGTCTGCATCTTGTTCATGCACATTGGACTGGCATGATAGTGTGTTATTATGAATGCCCACTCCCTCCATTCTATGCTGTCGTACGATTTTTAGTTTAGCATTTTATCTGATCTGAGGATTGCCCAAAAGTATACATTAGCTGAACTAAAAGAAATCTTAAAACACGACTGAAGGAGCACATTAGAAATATGACATTCAAACAGATTGACAAATCAGCCGTAGCCTATCACTTCTGGTCAACTCAACTCACCATAGAAAAGGATATTACATTACTAAACCACACAAAAACAGCAGAATTGATAATTTGGGAGAAAATACATATTATGAAGAATGTTCACATAAGAAGCCCTGGAGAATGAAGATGCTGGTCTTCGAAATGCGTCCGGATAAAAAGTGTAAGTGAAACTGTAAGTTTCTATAGGTTGACTCATATACTTCTAAAACATTTGAAAAGTCTCACTGTCTATATCACTTCATATATATTAAGTGGAATAGAAACAGTATGTTCAATTTCAACATCCCCAGAAAGATATGTTGAGTAAGTTCCTTGAACCACCACCAGAGAAGAGCTCAGAAAAAGCATCGCCAGCCATACCAGTCGATGTCCAGTTGATAATGGAGGAAAATAGGCTTCCGAAACATGTTCCAGGAAATTCTAAAGCAAATGTTATTTAGTATTATTAATTGACTTACCTTTGAGTTTATCATTCTTGTTTATTTGAATTACAGAATAACACAGTAGTAACCGGAAAACAAACTGAATATTAACTCATTCCTTTTCAAACTCTGTGGTTAATTGCACATTCATAGTACACATATGTTTTATATTTGAGAGCAAGGAATGGTGATGTTTTTCAGCTTCATCTCTCAAAGTCAATGTGGTGGCCGGTGAAATTTCTACTTACTATACATAGTAGAGAAAGTAAAAACATTCAATTAATAAAATCAAGCTGTTATGAACAATTGTTTTGCTTAAAGATTCCTCAAATACATAATATCTGTATCAGTAAAGAAGAGAATTCTACAATGAATATGACTCATCTTATGAAGTGTCAAAATTTAACAGCTGCAGATCTCTCATTGCACTACTGGGAAGCAAGAAGGCAAACAGAAGAACTCCAATACGCTGAGCATTAGCAACTAACCAACCAATATTAGATGTAGAGTATGCCAGCAGGATCAGGAAACTGCAAGGTATATACTACTAGAATGTAAGCACTGCCAAGGAAAACGTTCCCCAAGTCTAGACATAGATAAAGATGCAATCACAGAAAAAGTAGTCCTGGAGCTATCTGAAGCTATAGAACTTGAATTCCTGTGAAAGAGAGATCATTTTTAAGCAGGAGAAAAATGTTCAAAAAGACACAGAATTCGGCAATTTGAGTTTCAGCCCACAGTGAGCTGGTATCCATTGGAAGACTAGGTGTTTTTGAAGTGCTGTTAGATGGGTAAGGATTTTCCAACATTCTATAATTGTTTGGTTTTTTGGTGACAACTTGGAAGTAATTGCTATAATTGCTGCCCTGGAATCTGAGAGAATAACTGCTTGCTGAAAATGTGAAATTCTGTACAAAAGATTTTGTAGGGCCATTCGAATTGCTTCAATTTCTCCATCAAAGTATGTAGTTCCATAACTTAAAGATTTGTAATAGGAAAAGAGGTGACATGTGACTCCAGCACCTGCTCCATCTTGGTTTGATATCAATGATCCATCAGTATAAATATGGAGCCATTCATGTTCTGGAAATCTAGTATGGATTGTCTCTAATGCCAATAATTTTAGAACACTAGTTGGAGTATCACTTTTCTTAACTTAACTAAAGTTATTGAATGTGGTTATGTACAGACAAGTTATGTTTCACACATTTTTTTAATGCCTATCATTATTGCAGTACGTTTGTTCAAGACTAACAATGTATCTTACCATAAATTAAGGTCACAAATTATTACTCTTTACATCATTATTAGCAGTGGTGGCTCATGGATTTAATGGATAGCATGCTGCATGCACATACAATGGTTATGTAAATATACTCACTCGTTTCTGATTATGGTAGTAGATCAGTATACAAGTTCTTGCATAGTCCGATGACTATCTACATGAAGCTTTTCACCGAATGGCTAACTTGAATGCAATCAGTTTTCCTCATCTGCAGTTGGTTATAGAGGATATTAACATGAGGCATTAAATGGTGAAAGAAATCTAAAAAGAACAGAAATTCACTGTCTAGTAAGTTGTGTCTTAGCCCTCTTGCTTCTCTTTCAGTGTCATTTGAAAGTGAAGCCTCAAGTTCAAGAAGACATTCAATAACTACTACTCTATTTTCAAAAACACAACTCACTGTCCGGGACTTAAAATTCCATCTAGTGGCAGAACCAGCAGCAATACAATGTTCAAAGATTTTTTCAAGAACTGACATATGCTGCAATGAGCATGAGAAGAAAGCAGGGAATCCTGACAGGGTGGAGAAAAATACTCTTGCTGATTTGTTTCACAAAGCAGCTTTCTCCATTAAGAGATTTAACTGATGGGCATAACAGTGTACCTAGTGTGCCAGAGGATAATGTTCTCTTATTTTAGATTGCACACCATTTGTTATTCCCCTCATGACAGCAGCATTGTCAAATGTTTGTGCAATGGTTTTGTTTGGTGTTGACTTGAAATGACTGTTTAACTCTGTAAGCAGACACTTGGATAATTCTATGGCAATCTATCCATTGGGCTCAAAAAAAAACCCAAAACCATTCATAGATATCACCGTTAATCTCGTATCAATACACAAGGACCAACTGCTAATGCTCTGGCACATCTGTAGTCGCATCTGTTATTAAGGCTAAAAATTTTATCTGCTTCAGTTCTTCTTTTATTTTGTCATAGCAGACATCCGGCATACACTGTAACAGTTCATTTTGTGTTGTTTTTGACGTCCATTTAGCAATGGTACTTGTCTCCATGTGATTTTTTACAGCACTGTCGACACTACCTAGTAAGTTAATAAGTCCTAAAATATTCCAGAGTTTTCAGATTCTTTTGTCTCACCATGTCCCCTTAGTGCCAATACAAATGCACCACACAGCTTAATGCAGTCTATTATTTTTGATAAAATATACCTATTTCTTTTGAATTCCTCCTTTTTTACTTTAAGAGACCCGCTATATGCAGAACTGAGCTGTACACCAATGTTTACTGCACCAAGAATAGCGAGATCCAGAACGTTACTCATGTGTTTCCTACTCAATATAGCTTATATGCATATACATTTAAAAGGCCTAGGTACTTTATGTCACTTTTTGACCAGGAATTATTACTTCTAAACAACAGGCAAGGAAAACAAAAATGAGCATTTCTAATTTCACAACCACACGTCCATGAATATTGCACTAAAATGTCATTATGAAAACGTCTTGTGTAAGTACCAGTAGCTTTTCTTCCCTTGGCTGTCTGAACAATACTGATATCAGGAGTAGATCTCCCAACTGTTTTAACATGAATTTTTTCTTTAACAGAGAGTCCACTGAATTCGTTTCTGCAAGTTTTATTTAACACGGGTGCTTGAGAGGAGAATAACACCCTGCACCTGTAAGCAAGCGAACCAGCGGAATGTGTGTCACTGGCTATAGCACGGTACAGTGTTAATTACTGTAAATGCAGAGTACGTGTGGAAAGGGAGAGGAGGGGTGAACCAATAACATTGCTATCTTACAGCACTCTTCCGTGCTGCTGTGTCCGATACACGCAGCAGTGTCTATTATTAACATTCAGGAATACAACATGTTTCATCCCTCCCTTCTATGTATTCACTTCTCTCACAAACAACTGTGTTTGAGTGCCAAAATTTGCAGAAGCGCTTATTACTTTCTCTACTATGTATAGTAAGCAGAGGAAGTATTGTGTTCCACCCAAAAATTCAATGTTGAGATTTCACTGGAAATGTATGTTTTGGGGCTCAGTGAATCAATAAAGGCATTTTTAGAAAAAGGTCTGTGTGTGTGTGTGTGCGTGTGTCTGTGTGTGTGTGTGTGCGTGTGCCTGTGCGTGAGCGTGTGCGTGTGGAAAACATAACTCAAAAACAAAAAGTTGGTTAAAAACCAAAGTTGGTATTTAAGTTTAATGTCTTTCAGGGATACAACACGAAGATTTTGAAGAAAATACCCCCAGTCTAAATTACCCTATTACTAAACTTATAATGAACACATAAAAGACATGGCACATTTACTAGACAAGGTTTGGACTAAGTTGTTTAACAAATGCATAAAAACTGCCTCCATCCCTGAACAGTGGGGAAAATCAATAAAGGTACCATACAAAGAGAAAGGAGACCCCAAAGACCCCAACAAATACAGAGGCATTGCTCAGGAAAACTGCCCATTCAAAATTGTTACCAAACTAATAACAAGAAGGTTAAGCGAAGAAATAGAGGAGTGCCTACCAGAAAACCAATTTGGGTTCAGAAAAGGAAGATCAACCCTACAAGCAACTGAACTCCTATTGAAGCACATTTGGGAAGCCCTAGAGGAAAATAGTAAATTTTACAGTGTCTTCATCGATTTCATGAAGGCCTTTGATCTACTAAATAGAAAACTAGCGATATAAAAACTGCATGAGACACTAGGAGAAAACAACATATGGTCAAACCTCATCAACAGACTATTGAGCTGGAAAGAAAAGTTTCAGACAGCCTCACCATATCAGAGCTAATTTTCCAAACAAATGGGGTGTCACAGCATGACCCTCTAAGCCCCCTGCCCTTTATACTAGCAACTAAAGAAATCCTTAGAATTGCTCAAAAGGAGGCCATATTCTCAAGTGCATATGCGAACGGCATTGTAATTGACTCCAAAGATATAACAAAGCTACAGACAACAATAAACGAAGTAGAAAAATGGTGCTCAAAGAACAACCTGGATATTAACATATCAAAAACAGAAACAATGATTTTCAGAAATGGAGGAAGAGCTCCTGTAACAGTGGAGATACACATAAGGAAAAAGATACTAAAAATAGTACTGAATTCAATTATCTAGGGCTCACGCTGCAAACGAGTGCCAAATGTTTCATGAAACACATCACAGAAAAGGCTACGCAAGCTATAATTGCAATGCGTAAAATAAAAAGACTTAGATGGTTGGGACATCTGGAAAGAATGGAGGATAAACAGAATCCAAAGAAAATGTGGAAAGCAGAAGGATGAAAGGCAGACCGAGAACAAGGTAGACGAATTGTGTGGAGGTAGATCTTACTGCAATGGGAGTCAGAGGGTGGAGAAGGAAAGCATATCATAAAGGATAATGGAGGAAAATAGTAGAACAGGCCAAGAGCTACCTCAGGCTATAGAGCCATAAAAGAAGAAAATATATAACTGGTCTGATTTTATTTGTTTCTTTCTTTTTCTATTTCCTTCGCCATTTTCCTTTTGCTACTGTATACTTCACTTATATTTCCCTTTTGCCAAGGTCCTTCAGAAAAATATAAATGAAATTAGATTGTAGTTCACAATGTAAGAAATAGTGAAAGAAAATTGTAATTGAACATACCGAAATCTGTTAGGATATTTCATGGAGAAGCGCACTGCTGCACTGTAATCTGAGACGAGATCCTCACAGAGTCTCATTGGTTCCATGCAGTCTGGATTACCTGGACACCAAACACGGTGCTTTCTGGATTGTAGAGTCCCTCTTGGGTCCCTCACCAACAGGACAACATGCACACCTAACCTGAAAGTTATCACAATGACTAACTTTATGTTAAGTGGAAATAAGATCTCACACTCTAAATGTCACTGATGGGCGATAACCAGGACCTGTATTTTAATGACGTGTCATCTTTTAGCTAGTACACCATGGATGTCCACTACAGCACATATTCTGATCATGACTTCTAGTCTATAAAAATGGTAATTTTTTGGTCATTTTCCCCTAATTTTTGTTTTTAGGTCATTTTTCAGATTTAACATCATTATTTGGACATTTCTGATTCTTTTACAGCTATTTTGTCCCAGTTTGTATTTTTATACAAACATTTTTAAAATTTAAAGTCCTTTGTCATTTGTGTGTCTGTCAGTCTGTGGACAGCATAAATAAAATGGGAAAAGTCAGTTAAAAACCAAAGTTGGCATTTAAGTTTAATATTTATTTATTTATTTATTAGTCCTTCAAAATCAAATACTGTACATGGTACACTGATATAGGATACGTTAAAAGTAATTATATTACATAAACTTATTTACAATAAATACTTGTACAATTATACATTAGGATATTTGTTAAATTTCAAATATTCTTCTACTGTGTAAAAACAGTGTTCCTTCAAAAAAACCTTCACACCGCATTTAAATTTATTAACATTTTGTATATCTTTAAGGTTATTAGGCAGTGAATTATATATTTTTATACAGGAATGTAAAACTCCATTTTTGCATTGTGTAGCTCTAGTGGAGGTTAAGTGAATATTTTGATTGTTTCTTGTAAAATGTGCATGAACATGTCCATTGTTTTGAAAACTGCATCTTTTAACCCTTTCTTGACCACTACTAGAATTAAGTCTTTTTTGGTATATATTTTTTTTAATTTGACATTGGTATGGAGTAATTTAAATATAGTATATGATATTTTGTTGAAAAAATTAATACTTAATAAAAAAAAATTACCGGGACTTGAATATAAAGATGCCTTGGTTTCACCATACAAACATTTGCATAGCATTTCTGGCCGAACAAAAAGGTAAGAGATAGACCAAATCTTACTATACAAAAATCTGATGTGTTCCATTCTTACAAACTTATTCCTATAGCCGCTTCGTGTTAGCTAAGACAAAAAATTTGTGCAAACTGTCTTATTGCTAATTTGCAGCACATAAGTTTTTTATAAAAAATGATGTATTAGACAGTATATTACTTGAAGACTCCTCAGTTTATTAATTTTATTTTTGTAAAATAAAATGTAGTACAATTATTAATTAGTGAAGCATGTCCATATTATAGCAAATGTAAATAAATTTCACTATTATGAAGATTGACAATTATTTTAATTTTCATAGTCACTGTTTTAACTGTTTGACCCCTAAATATTACTTTGCAGAGGATAAAGTATCAGTTTTTATTGATTTCCAAATTGCATATGATTCTATTTATATGCAGAACAAAACTACTAAAGAAAGCAAAAAAAAAAATAGACATGCAATGTCCAATGTTTTCATGGCTATGTAATTTTCTGACTCAACTCTTTATTGCTACCAAATATGGAAGGAATATATCTATATATAAACAAGTACATCATGGCTTACCACGCTTGATAGAAGCATTGTTCACAATTTCCTTCCAATGCAGTTCTTGAAGTGCGCTATTGCTACCAGTGAAGTTGGTGCCGTTATCTGACCAGATAGTCGAGACTCCTTCTGCAAGCTATAAATCTCCTAAGAGCTTGGATGAACGCTCCTGTAGTCATGGACTGGACTAGCTCGAGATGCACAACTCGGTATACAGCACAAGTAAATAAGACAATCCAGGCCTTTTCTCTTGATTTCAAAAACAATGGTCCTGCATAATCTATTCCAGTGACCTCAAATGTCTTGGAAGGTCCAATTATATCCTTTGGTAATGGTGCAAAAGGTACTTGTAATGCAGTAATTCTGTGCCTCTTACAGATTATGCATTTACTTATAACTCGCCTCACCGCTTTCCTCGCACCAATTACCCAGTAGTGTTCCCTAAGCAGAGCCAGTAGTATCTGTAAATTAGGGTGCATAGCATGGCGATGTTCTTCTGCTATTAATCTTGTGGTAATCACATGTTTACCTGGTAATAATATGGGCGTTTTGAAGCATTGTGTTTCCTCACTGAAGTCAAGCTTAGTTTTCACTCTCAGCAGACCAGCTTTATCTCTCAGTAACTGCATAGTCTCAGTGACTCTACTTCCTTTTGAGAAACATTCTGACTGCACAATTTTCAGTAATCTAGACTCACCTTCTTGAGTTTCTTCAAAAGACAATTCTCCTTTTCTCTTGCTCTGATGAATGAATTATAATAAAATTTCATAATCCAAGCAATCACACAGACAATCTTGGTGTATTGCAAAAAATAAAGTAGTTGATTGACAAAGTTCCCATCTTTAGAAGTGACTGTTGCTCCAACAATACGTTTACTTTTCTCTGAATTCACTTCTTCTTCTGAAACAATGTATTCTTCCTGAGGCCAATCTGTTGCTGAGCATCTGAGCCACTGGGGTCCCTCCCACCAACGACTGTCAAGAAGCGCCTTTGGGTTGCATCCTCTTGGTGGCAAATCAGCTGGATTCATGTTACCAGGTACATGATGCCAATCATTTGGGTTGTTAAGGGAACATATTTCCTTACATCTGTCGCCAACAAATGTATTCCAGTTTTCATTTCTTTTGATCCAGGCCAATACAACTGCAGAATCCATCCAATAAATAACCTTCAGGTTTTCAATTTGCAAAGCTTCCTTGATCTGAATACTCATGTGAGTTCCTAAAGTTCTAGACGAGGTATGGTCACTGGATGGATAGGTGCAATCCTAGTTTTGGCTTGTGCAGCAAGCTTCTGCAGCTGTTGCAGATCTTAAGAAACCACATGTTGCATAAGCATGTTTGCTTGCATCACAAAATATATGCAATATGTCCCCTGCACTTGAGATGTTTGATGAAAGTGTTCTGGGAATACCATACTGTTTCAGCCAATATATTTGTTTTGTCCACAACATGAACTCTTCTGTTAATTTGTCATCCCATCGATACTTCTTCTTCCATATCTTATGTAGCAAGCTTGGAAATTGTCGTAGGGCATAAATACCCTATGGGATCGAATATCCTCTGAGATGCTGATAGTAACCTCCTCTTTGTAATCGGGTGTGAAAACACTGAAATTACATCAGTATCACAGCAAAGCTTGTCTGATTCTGGGTCCCAAAATAGTCCTAATACTTGAACCTCTCTTCTCTCCACAAGCTTTTCTCTGGAACAATTATCAGGACCACTGATCCATCCATGTCATTTAAAGCCTCCAGATGACATCAGTTCCACTGCTTCTTTCACAAACTGATTGTAGAATGACTGCTGTAACTTCATTGCAGTTTTCTTCATATTATTAGGAGCCCCTTCTAAATGATGTGATATTGTTGCTTGAAGTAAAACTGAACTTGAAGAAATTCCAAAAACTACTCTGCAATGCCTATATTCAGATATTTTTCCTTTCTTTCACCAAAGAAATTTTAAGAAATTTTGGTCACATTCTTCTAAGCTGATCTGTAAAAAGGCCTTCTCGATATCAGCTACGACGCCTATCTGGTATTTCCTGAATTGAATCATAATGTGGGTAATCTTTTCTACTAGATTTGGACCTGTTTCAAGACAATTATTTAAGGAATTGCCATGCTTGTCCTTTGCAGATACATCAAATACTGGCCTGGTCTTTGTTGTTAAATTGGGTTCCTTAATCACTGCTCGATGAGGTAAGTAGTGATCCCCTTCATTGCTACTGGGTGCAGGCTCGATAATGCCATCGTCTAATCAACAACGAAGTACTGCATCATAATCTTTATACCTGTTCATGGCTTCCAGTCTCTTTGTAGTTTTGATTAGCCTCATCTGCGCCATCTCTTTGTTGCTGCCTAACTGAGGATGACCTTCCTTGAATGGAAGCCGAACTTCATATCTTCCATCTTCTCTAAACTTCACAGTTTGCTTGAAAAATTGTAAAGTTTCCTTTTCTAGATTCTCCTTTGTTTTCACTTCAGCAGGATCTCTGATACTTAGTGTTTCAAGTCGCCACAAATCTGGAATATCCAAACCATTCAAACAGTTGATAGTACTGGCTGTAGCTAAGTTAGTACTCACTGTTCTCTGCCCCATTAGAGTCCAACCAAGCTTAGTTTCCACCGCAGACATATCTTCATCCACTTGCACAATCCTTCCTGTCAACAACCTAGCTAAGACATCCGCTCCCAAAAGAATCTTCACTTCTGGTATATCATGGCCCACATCAGACAAAGTTATGTTGTTTATCTTCAGTAGTGGATAACAATCTCGAGTTTCCAACTGTGGAACATAAGAGCATATCTTGTCTTTGTCTAACAATGAAACTGTGCATTTAAATTTTTCATTAAGGCTATGCAACGTAACCTGGTACATACCATGCACTTCCTGACCAGTGTTCATCCCTCCGAAGAGATAATGTATAATTTTTTCCTCATTTATTTTCTTCAATCCTAATTTCTGCACACTGTCCTTGGCAATGTAGGATCTTCTGCACACTGTCCTTGGCAATGTAGGATCTCTGGGAACCAGAGTCTAAAATAACCTAGCTAGCTAAATACTTTGTTTTATGACCATCGGCTTTCACTATTAATGTTTGCAGCAGTGTCTGACGTTGCTGATGCGAGAGCAAAGTTTGAGTTTTCTCCACTTTGTTTCCCTGATCTTCATGTTCTTTGGGCTGGTCTAATCCAGGACACATAATGGCTTGATGCTTCTTGGAGCATAATAAACATTTCACCGCAGCTCTGCAGACCTTTGATCTATGCCCCATCTTAAGACAAATAAAGCAAGCCCCTTTTTTCTTTAAATGTTAATTTTCTTACCATGATTAATTTTCTTTGCTTTAAAGCAATATTGCAAAGCATGAGAACCCTTTGTGCACCACATACACATTTTCACCACTTCCTTGCTTCCTGCTGTATGTAAAACTGCTGCCGTGGGTATTTTATTTTGATTCACAGCATCATGGGGTTCACCATTGGAAAAACTAGTGCCAGCTATAAGCAGTCGTTCTTCCTACTCCACTTCTTGGCGTAAAAATGTCAGCAATGCTTCCAGATTATCAGAATGGTCTCGTTTTTCTTGAGGCTGTAATCTTCTCCAGGCTTTCAAAGTTTCATCTGGTAGTACAGACTCAACTAGGGGATACAGCATTGCTGCATATTTGTTAGCTGTTACCCCTAAGGTTTCCAGTGCTCTCAGCTGAGTTTCGAGCTTATCATAAAGGCTACGTAGGTTTACTTCTTGCGTTGAAACCTTTTGCAGTACTAACTGTAGCAACTCTCTCACGGAAATATCGATTAAAAGTTCGTCACGTGCAAACTTCGTCTTCAGCTGCTCAATGGCCTTGGGATAGTTTTCTGCTGATGGTGGATAACTAGTAACCAGCTCTCTCGCAGAAGAACCCTCTGAGGTAGCTTGAAATAAATATTGAAACTTATCTTCTGGTTCTATACTTTCGTCTTCATGGATGCGTTTAAACTGTGCCCATTGCCGTCAAATTTTTTAAGCTCTAACTTAGGCAGTTTTAGGCTTTTCCTAGCACCTACAATCATACTATTTATGTCTGTATTTGCAGTACTCACCATGTCCGCGTCCCTTTTCAACATTTCTCGTAATTGCTTCTTAAAATCAACCATCGTTCGCGATAACCTTCTGTCTCATCCAAATCATGTATTTCTTCGTCTTCACTTCTCTGTATCTGACGATACTCTTCTTGCGGTAACTCATGACTTCTAAAAAGTCGCTCAGCAGCTTTATCTTCTAGTGTTTTAAAGCTTGCTGCAACATCGTGCCTTGTTGAACTGCTGTTCGTTAATTTCTCTTCTAATGCGTTCGCCGCTCGCGTAAACAATCTTCTCATATTCGATTTTTCTTTCTTCAAATTATCCACCTCGTCCTGTCGGGTCGCCAAATGTTTCGGGATGGAATCAAACCAGTTTTAAGAAATATATATACTTTATTTTTGTCTAGTACAAACGCATTAGTTTAATTAGAAGGGCGGCCATTCATTTTATTAGCAACCAACAAAACAAAAGAAAAACTGAAAGCTACACTCATGTTACCAACTGCTACCAAAAGTCGCTAAACTACTTGCATTCGCCAACAACAAGAATCAGGTGTGAAGTATGCACTATTTGCCGATGAGTTAGTAATGTGGTTTTCAAAACCAAAGAACAAAAGTACAGAACTAGAAAAAACCATGCAACAATCCTTAACCAACCTACAAAAGTGGACCAAAGAAAATTTAATGACTGTTCTCATCACCTTTCGATCAAGGCCTACATATAAACTGTTAGGGTCTGTCCCCTCACCTCGGACCACAAACTGGAACGAGTTCACCAACAAGTTCATCAAGTTCATCCACGCCTTGACCCCTGCACCACTTCCCAAGAAGTGGAACTCATAGTCAACAAGATGACAACATGACGTTGTTGCGCATCTCCAAAGCCAACACTGCATCAATCTAACAGCGTGCGTCTACCAGAGAGGATAAGGGTCCTCATACAGAACAAAAACAGAGCCCGGAGACATTACCTGTTCTCCAGGGCCCCGGAAGACAAAGCTATTTATCGCCGTCTACAGGAGGAACTCCGACAGTACTCAAACAACAAGTGGGAGTCCCACCTTTCCCACCTAAAACCGTGGGATGGTTTTCTATGGTGGACTACCAAAGCGCTCATGTGTACTCCAAACAAAACCCTCCCGTTCGGCACGGACATGTTATAGCTCAGTCGGGAAGAGAAACAGCCGAACTGCAAGCTCAGTTTCTGGAATTATCATTTAAATCAGCAGACACAGCTGACCAAGATCACGTAGAACAGGTCCAATATGAGGTTATTAACTTCCTCCAGCTTCCTGTTGACTATTCTGACCTTGAGGAAGCGTCGGTGCAGGAGATCTCAGGATACATCCGCAAGCTTGCTCCCTACAAGGCCCCAGGATTTTACCCTATCACAAACGCCGCTATCAATGTCCTGCCACCTACCTGTGGAAATACTATGTGTTTCAGCCTTAGCTGATGGTGAAGTTTTAGGACGCAAAACTGTGTAGGTAATTATAGTCATTGTAGTAGACCGCGATTGTTAGGACCTATAAACTTATGTTTCAGGCGCCTAAATTAGACACTTATGACACGTGTTTTAGGCTCTATAAGTTGTAAAATAGGCTTTAAAACTACTTTGAAAATCAATAATTAAGCAATTAAAACATTTTATTAATAGCTTACTAAAATTATATGAGTCATACAAAATCAATAAAATAGGACTTTAATCATTAAAGCTCATACTGCTTAAGTTAGGTTAAAAATACTTCCTCTACTTACTGTACGTAGTAGAGAAAGTAAAAAGTCACAGCCTGGAAATGATCTCTAGTCAAATTCATTTTTGAGCGAAGAAAACATCTTCAAATAATGATAATTAAGAAACTGTTAGAGCAAATCGAGCGAAGTACAACGCAATCAATTTGCAAAACATTAGAAAATAGCTGTCAAACAAGTTTCATTTGTTTTTAGAAACATGGCTCAAGTAGAGCTGTAACATCGGCAGCACTTGCAACAGCAACACTTGAGAAGGTAGTTGTTGAAATGCTTGCGATAGTTGCCACTTGCAACACAAAGAGCCACTGGGTTCAGACATGAGCTGAGAGGTATCAGAAGCTGAGTGGTGAAGACGTAAATGTGATCGTTGGGACCGTAGTCTCCGCCCACCAATAAGTAAACATTCAGGGGCAGATACGTGATACAGAACACTATTACTAGGCACAGAATCACTCTTGCGCCTCTTTCTCTTGCATGTATTTGATGTAACATTCCTGGTGTCCGCTCACCAGGTAACTTTTGAACACTGTTACGTATTGCTATCGAGGTAGCAATGGAGAATACTCCAATAGCAACAAATGGAAGTAGACATATGCAGGCGAATCGAAGATATTGTCTTAGTGTTCCCTTAGGAAATTCACAATTATCATCTGCGCTGAAAGTGTCAAATATTCCTGTGAGCCCTGCAAGAATCCACACCAACGGTAACAATATGGAAGGTTTAAAGTACTTCTTCATAAAGTCGGATGCTCTACTCCCGGGTTTTGAGGCTGTGGCTAGGAATCTCAGCATACTTAGCACCACCATGGAGTATACGCTGGAAGCTATGCCTGCCGTTCTGGAATATGACATGACGTAACAGGTAGTAGAGGTCAATGCATTGGGCAACCATCGGTATCTACTGTAGAACACTACGATGTTAGTTACGAGCAGCAAGGTGTCTCCAACGGCCAGGTTTAGTATCACTTTATTAGGCGGAGTTCTTAGATCTTCATGCCTGGCGACTACCAACACAACCATCATGTTGCCTAACATCCCAAATGTCAATTCGACTCCTGCAATAACCGGAAAATAAACTTCTATCCAGTATTCCAAACCTGCAGAATTGTCCTGGCTCTTCAGTTTTGATATGACCATCTTCAAATCAACCAAGCTGACGCACGATGTGCCCCACGTATTCTGATTTAGGGTGTACATATCCTGCAGAAAGTGGAGGAAGTTCTCTAATAACCTTATCAAGGCTCGTAGTTCCTCTTTGAGCGTCTTATAGTCGTCGTACCTTGTAAGACCTACCCCTCTTCCTTGTCCGAGATATGATTCATGTGCGTTCTTCATGAGGTGCAGATGTTTCAGGACTGTCCTGGAGCAGTTGATGTTGGGTCCAGACACTTTGTTGCAGCTCTCTATTCGCAGTAGGTTCAGGCTGACGTTGCAGAACCCACCGGTGAATACACAGCGTGCTGCGGGAAGCAGACCACACAGCAGAATCCAGAAGACAAACGTATGCATCTGCAAAAACCACAAATATTTCTCAAGCTTACAATACAAAACTTCCTTCATTTGCAATTTAGTTAACCTTTTTCGTGCTAAATACTGGGCATCTCTTGACTGGCAACCCATTCCCCTATACGAATCGTTCGTGCAATACCCGGCTTAGAACCGGTATTATAAAAGAGGTCTAATCTGCCGATTACGTTTAAAATATACAAGGTTTCCCAAGAAGAAAGAGGAAAAAAAAAAAAAAAAAAAAAAAAACACCAATAATCCTAAGTATGGCGTGTGGTCGGTTTTCAAGAAGGAAATCCTATCCCCAATGCACGGTTCGGACCTGTAGAGCATCAAAGTTTGAGAACGAATGGCTGAGACAATTTAACATTCGTATTGACATCTTAATACGGAAGGTATGTAACCCTTTAGCCATCTGTGTAGTGGGATAAACGACCTGAGCATAATAACATTCCTGCGCATGCGCTACATTCGTCCATAAAGTCCTTGGTGCGCATCCTACTGCGCATCCTACTTTGTTACTTGTGTAGTTTCCAGTACAGAAACGTTTTTAACAGTAGTGCGACAAATACCATTAGGAAGCTGTGAAAATGGCCGATATGAGCTCCAGCACACTTTCATGTAAATGTGCGGAATCACCTCAACATCACATACTCAACTAGATCGTTTGGTAGATGTAGACCAGTTCCATGGCCAGCATGGTCGCCAGATCTGACACTTCTAGACTACTTTCTCTGGAGTTGTATGAAGAGTGTTGTTAGCTAATGCTGGATTTCTGACAATGAAGTCATTAATCCTCTTGCTCTCCAATATTTTTCACTGATGGATGGGAAGGGCACTAGAAGTGGCTGGGCATATTTGAAGGTGGTCTCGATCCATTTCCTCTTGCAGATCACATAGAGAACAGAGTGGTGAAGAATATATCCCAATTCTGTTCAAATGTTTTGCCAGACAATCATGTCCTGTAATCAACCTGAAGGTTGCAACTGCTGTTTTTCGAGGATACTCAGGAATCACTGTTTGGTAGTTCCCATCTTTTATTCTTTGATTTTTCATAGTAATATTTTGCAATAATTTTTTGAATTCAGAGTTAACTAATCTTTTAGCTGCATAAAATGGTAGATTAACTATAGATTTTTGTACACCGCTGGTACCCTTTTTAGCAAGAAAATCAGCTTTCTCATTACCACTCAGTCCATAGTGAGCTGGTATCCATTGGAAGACTAGGTGTTTTTGAAGTGCGGTTAGATGGGTAAGGATTTTCCAACATTCTATAATTGTTTGGTTTTTTGGTGAAAACTTGGAAGTAATTGCTATAATTGCTGCCCTGGAATCTGAGGAATAACTGCTTGCTGAAAATGTGAAATTCTGTACAAAAGATTTTGTAGGGCCATTCGAATTGCTTCAATTTCTCCATCAAAGTTAGTAGTTCCATAACTTAAAGATTTGTAATAGGAAAAGAGGTGACACGTGACTCCAGCCCCTGCTCCATCTCGGTTTGATATCAATGATCCATCAGTATAAATATGGAGCCATTCGTGTTCTGGAAATCTAGTATGGATTGTCTCTAATGCCAATAATTTTAGAACACTAGTTGGAGTATCACTTTTCTTAACTTCTTCTGCTAGGTGTAAATAATATGTGATGTCTAATGTTTGTGTCGGATTGACTTTAGATATGAAGTTTTCCTTTGAATTAGGAAGGTATACATTCTTCCTGATGTCTTGAATTTTGGAAAGAAAGCTCTCCTGAGTCATTAGTGTATGTGTAAAATTTCTCTTGTGCCATGTATTGAATGGGAGTCTGATCAACTTTTCGTGTTGAATAAGAGCCGCTTTTTTATTTCATATTCAATGGGGCATTGGTTGGTTAGTATTTCCATAGCTGCTATTGGTGTGGTTGTATGAAGAGTGTGACACTCTTGTAACGTCAGCGGAGGACCTTATGGCTCGAGGCCACGGATCGATTGAAAATCTTCAAAGACAACCGCACATATGGGGTCATGTGCGTAAGATTTTTTGTAGATTCATACAACTGGAATATGGGAATACAGCAGGCTTTGAACAGTAGGCAAATGTTTTAAAGCATTGAAAAGCCGTTCTCTTTGCACGGCCAAGAGATAAAATAGTGAACAACTACCTCCCATTTGAGAAACGTTTAATCATTACAAAATTCACAAACTCGAAATGGTTTACTCAAGAAAATAAATGCATTTGGACATATTTTGTGTGTTTTAACGAAATCTACTTTTTCTGTACAGTAAGATTTGGTCTATCTCTTACGGTTTAGGCAAAAGTCGTCAAGAATAAACAGGACTACATAGACTATAATTAGAAAATTCAAAATATATATTTCATTTGTCATAAAAAAATCTTTAAAATATGGCATTTTAATTAAAATCGTTAAGAGTCATTTTGAGAAAATAAAAAGTTTACAAAAAATGTAAAGGTTAGGGTCGTGTGGAAGGATTTTCTTGAACGATTTGTGTTGTGTGCTTAAAAGACGTTGAACACTACTTCCCCCTAATTACTATACATAGAATAGAAAGCAAAAGTAAGGTAAAACTTTTCCATTTTGGCCCGAGATAATATATTGAAACAATTGCATGTCTTTACTTACCATTCTTCGAGCTTGAAGCAAGAAGCTACACTGGAAGTAGGTGCATTGCACCGATGAGCTGCGAACCATTTTCCGGCACACTTCCCTTATCTACGTATGCATAAACTTCCTGTGGAAATGCTATCTGTTTCAGCCTTTTCTTATAGATATGTCGAATAGTGTTAATGAACTATTATCTGCATCAGAAAGAGTCTAAGAATACAAGAGATGCTTTATGTTTGGTAAGTAAACTAGTATATAGAGCTTCCTTTACTTTCTTTACCACGTATGGTAAGTAGAGGAAGTATTGTATTTCACCCAAAAATCGATGTCGAGGTTTCACCGGAAATACATAGTTTAAGGCCCCCCGAAAAAAAAAAAAAAAATAGAAGGTCCCCGCGGGCGCGTGTGTGTGTTTGTGTCTGTCTGTCTGTCAGTCTGTGGACAGCATAACTCAAAAACGAAAAGTCGGTTAAAAACCAAAGTTGGTATTTAAGTTCGTGCAAGGATATATGACACGAAGATTTTGAAGACAATTCCCCCACTCTAAACTACTCTTTAAATGGAAAATTTTTCGAAAAATTTTATTTTCTCTAAAATGGTTCTAACGATTTTGATTAAAATGCCAATAGACCACGGCCCACAAGCCCGGTTAATATTATTGCATCTAGTAACCACGAAATGTAAGTTACTTATCAGATCTTGGCCCTGCGTATTCCCAAATATATCCTCGACCTGATAAGTATCACAGTTCTTGGTACGCAATATGCTATTTAACCTTAAATGTATATTCTTAATGTTCTGGCTGTAGCCCATGTAGTCCTGTTTACTCTGGATGACTTTTGCATAACTGGTAAACCGTAAGAGATAGACAAAATCGTACTAAATAAAAAATGTAGATCTCGCTAAAACACATAATTTATGTCTGAATAAGTTTTTCTGTAGCGTGAACCATTTCGGAGATATTCCCCTTTATTTGTGCAATTATGTGGAAACAGTTGACTGTTTACGCTGTGCGTTTGAAATTAAACTGAGGGCAACTCTTCCGGCTGTAGAAGGAAACTCACAGGAAGAAGTTATCGATGTTTTGAAGCGTTATCCATTCATATCAACCAGCACGGCATGTGTACATTTAAATAACAATTTCCCATTACAGCGTATCAGCTGTCTCATTGCCTTCCAGTCCCACATGTGCTGGGATCCCTTTCAAAACAATTTTCTGCTTTTTCCTTCCAAGTATTAGGCCACAAGGCCTTTTACGACCTTACATCAGCGTTTCTCTGGACGACCTAAAGACCTCTTTCCAATTAAACGATCGTGAAGCATGCTTTTTGCTGCTATGCATGCGATGTAGATGATTTAACCAGTTCTTTTGATAATTCTATTTGTAATTATTTTATTACATCTTCATTGTGTTTATGACCCCATTTTGTATGTCCCGCTGTAGCCGTTATTCTGCTTTCATCTTTCTGAAAGATGAAACAAAGTGCAGTGCTTTCCAAAGGAACGTTTCATAACCTTATTAATTATTCCCATTGTTTTATTCTACTTAGTGATTTACTGGGAAATATGCATTTCATAAAAAAGAATAATGTGTATCGGAGATATTTGAAATAATTTACTCTTGCTAGGGACAAGATATTTTCCGCAGCATGCCATAATTTTAATTTTTTTCTTTATTGATTTTCAAGTCATATTTTATGCCAAATTTGTTAAAATTAAATAGTCAGCGTTATAATTCATCTTCTGAAGAGAATTGTGTAGCTTGTCCATCCAAAACTTTGTGTAAGGTTTCAAAGCAATTAAAATAATCTGATGTGTTTCACTCACATTACTTTCTCTGCTCTTGTACTAACCATTCTTACAAACGTCTTATCTTGTTCGTTTAGTTGAGATAAACATTTTCAATTATCTTGTTGCTTATTAGCTTGTAGGTACAAGGGGAATATGGGAATACAGTAGGCTTTGAGCGAGTCAAATCTGTTAAAGATTTTAAAATCCGCTCTCTTTGCACGGCTAAGATATAAAAAGTGAATAAGGAACTTCCATTTGAGAACAGTGCAAGTAACACAAAACTGACACAAATAACAAGGAATATCTCAAAGTGATTCATTGTACAAAAAATTATTTAGATATAAATTGTGTGTTTCAACAAGATCTACATCCTTGTATAGTAAGACTTTGGAACGGATATTTTGTATTATTTATATACGGGAGCAGGGCCTGGTGGGAGAAAGTTCCACTATAATCTAACACGAGTCCTTAAATATCGTTTCATTCGCTCCGCGTAAGCACCATTTTGTAGCTATGAGACTCAAAGTAATTTTTATCAACTTTCTCGATGTACCTCAGGGCGCGGTGTGGGTCAACACTTTGCAACGATAACTAAATTCCGTTTCCTGTTTAAAAAAAACTTATTTATTGTTCCTTTACATCACAAATAATAACAGAAATATTCTGGATTGTCGTCTTTTATCTCATGCACTGCGGGGTTCACACTACTGGAACACGGACTTCGCCATTTGCACGTGACGCCAATCCAAGCTGTTGAACAAACAGACAATTGAATATCAGTCTTTGCCATCTATAATAGCTATTTACAACTTTAGGAGGCCTTTCCGCTGACCCTATAATTTTGTATTCAATCACTTCAGTGGGCTTATGCCTCACACAGCAGGTCTCCTATGACGCCATAATCAATTGTTTACATTAGTTTGCGCTGTGTTATGGATACGAGATTTCTCTGGCTGGGTTATCTTACCTTGTTTTCAATAGCGGATATCCCGTGTTGATAAAGTTGGCTGCAGTTTTGCTCTGCAAAATTCATTTGTTCATAAATGTTCTCACGATGTACTTGTTGCTGGCCATACTTTTGTTCTCAACCAGGAGCGTCCTCTCAGATAGCAGTTTCTGCGAGGAAGTCAATGTGACTGCATTTGAAGAAATCACAGCCTGTAATGATAACATAGGAATTGCAGTGAAGTGTCGCGAGCCAATGTTTGAATTTATCAGAGCTATACACAACATTAACCAAAACTGGACTGAGAATTACTTCCTGCTGCGTAACATAACCCGATATGAGGACTTAAGGAAAGCGCACGAGCTTCTAAAAGATGTGGCTGAGACATACATTCTGTTCTTGGAACATTTTATTATGTTTTACCAGGAAAGCAGCGATGTTTCAGGTAGCAGATACTGTGTTGATATGGACTTCCTAACCTCCACGAGGGAGTACTACTACGAGAATATCACTGACTTTGATGAAATCCGTGACTGGTTGGATTATTACATGCCGGTCACTTGCTGTGCTGAGTTTACTTTTGGAATGCTGGGGAACGCACTCATTGCGTTGATTTTCCTCACAAACAGGGATCTGTGGAATGGACCCAACATGGTCGTGTTTAACCTTGCAGTGGGCGATATTCTTATGATCAGCAACCTCGCCTTGTATTACATCAGGTTGCGATGGATACCTCTCAACATAAGCTTCACTGTCCTCTGCATCCTGGCATATGGTAAGTCACATTGATTATTTGTCATCTGGTGGTTTATATATGTACGTATACTCTGTTCATCAAGAGATTAGAGGAGACGTAAACAAAGCCACGTGCGTTTTGACCACAGCGCGCCCTCTTGACGCTTTCGCCGTGTAAATAGTCCCTTAAAGAAATACTGTTACTGAGGTCTGAAATGTCACTTAATGTTTGCTAAAACATGAACTAAGTGTACTAAGCATAGTTAAAGTGTAAGAATACGCAGTTAAGTGAATCTGTAACCAGCCTAATTCATTCTGCACGCGCATTATTCAGTATGAAAGTAACCTGGCAGAACAAGTGAGTTGTGAAACATAAGTGTGGCAAACGTTGCGAAGTGGTGAAAAGACAACAATATTGAACGTATTTAACAAGTTCTGCGAGAAATATCCCGAACTTGCTATCGAAGACGAGATGAAATTAACATCCGAGCTTACCGGTGTGTCAGTTGCAAGTATTTACAATACACGCAAAGAGAAATCATCAGTTGGTGAAGATCCCAGCCAAAAGCGACCACGTGCCAGATAAATGGTGGATGTAGTTTGCGACAAATTTGTGAGTGTGAGATCTGCAATCCGTCGAAAAGTTCACCAGTTCTTTGTTAACAATGAACCCCCACCTTAAAAGAAGTGCTGTTGGCAGTTAACTCTGATCCCGATATTCCAGGTTTAAAACGAACTTCCCTCCACAAGCTGCTTCTGGAGATTGGTTTCGAGATTGTGAGCAGGAAATGAAAAAGTGTTATTGTGGACAGAGATGACGTAAGTAGCAGTTAATTTCCACGTGCTACATGTTATTTGGATCAAGTAAATACATCCTTTAGTAGTGTAAAATGCATATTATACCTACGCGTAGCGGTAGGTAACTGTGTTGCGTCATTGTGAAAGCACGTGGCCGCGGAGTGATACAAACCGGTGCTTTGTTTACATCTCCTCTAATCTCTTGATGAACAGAGTATACATACCAGGTGAATTACCGCGGAAGGGAAGGCATTATGTTAATTTAAACCGGTGATACGTATCGGTATTTCGAACATTTTTGTATCTTACGTTTTTGTCTCTGACCATTTCTTATGGAGATATTTTAGTTTTCTCGAAAAAAAAGCTGTGTAACGTATTTATTAAAGCGTTTGGTGTTGTTCCTACAAATGCGGCAGGAAATGGCGTGGTTTGTTGCTTCTCCGACTCTCTTAATCTCTGGCGCAATACTGGTCAATGAGTATATCAGTTAATCACTACACTAGATTAACTTTAAAGTATTGAATTTATAATTATAATTATATTATAATTATAATCAAGCCATGTAAAAGACAATTGAACTCAGTCTTTACTAACTATATTTACAATTTATGATATCAGTAGGCTTTTCAGCCGCCTCTATAATCTCGTATTTAATCATTCCAGAGGGCTTACGTGGAAATACTGCCTCAGCTGGCAACATAGCAGATTGTGTGCGTGTCACTTTCCCTAGCTCAAAGCATAAACAAACACCGTAGCGGTGCGTTTTGGAAACAAATTCATACCCGGCCTAGTCCTTCTGTGTTTATTGTGCGAGTGTATCCCAATCACAAGCGTTAGCTCCCAAAACATTACGCGAAAGCGCCCGACCTGTTTACATCCACAAACAAGGTCAATTCCTTGACCAACCTCAATGCAACGTTGTCCACTTCACGTCTGGAAGAGCTGCTCGGAGTATTCCTTCAATTCTTTTAAATGATTAATTATTTCGAAACTCTGTGTGATGTCACATAATTACTACCGAAGTTATGTCAGAAATAAGTTACTCTACGCATCTTACAAGTAACAAACTGTTATCTTCGTACATTGTTGTGGAATTACGCATCCTATTTGGATAAAAAAAGAAAACTATTTATTTTTTTCGAAATCGGGTGTTCAAAAAAACATGCTATTCCACTATGAAACACGTATTAGGAGTGTAATGACTTCCCTTCCACTCTTTATATGTTTTGAGACCCCCTAAATAAAAAAGAGCATTTTTAGAAAAAGTTCCGGGTGTGTGTGTGTGTGTGTGTGTGTGTGTGTGTGTGTGTGTGTGCGCGCGCGCGCCTTTAAACAGCATAACTCAAAAACGAAAACTCATGCAGTTTTGTGCCAATCGTGTTCTGTTTCTTGAATTACAAGTATAAAATTAGCATAGACTAGCATAGTTCTGCATAGTTTATGCAGATGTTGGGTTCTTGCAGGTAGAACAGTCGCCATGGCCTCCAGTGTGTACTCCATGGTGGTGCTGAGTACCCTGCGATATCTGAGCACAGTTTATCCAGAGGACAAACTTGTTAACGGCCACCACGGCTGCCTTCTACTGACAGTATGGCTCTTGGCTGCAGTAATTGGAATCCCCGAAGTTGTCTTGGCCGACGTAACCATGGACTTTTACTCCGGAGTAGAGTTGAAGTATATCCACCTGGTGTTCCTATGCCTGGTGCCCCTGAGTGCCATCTGTATATTCTCTTTCCTTACTTCTAGAGCGATCCGTGCAAGTCTGCGTCAGCTCCCTGCTGGAGTAGAGCACCAGAGACGGTTTCGGCGCAGAGGTGCGAGGATCATCTGCTACCTGAGCTTCATCTTATGCATCACTTACCTCCCCATGAGCTTGTATGAGTTGTCAGTGACAGAGTTCACCTGGGAGTACAAATACACCTTCCTGGTGAGAGTACTGCTACCCATTAACTCATGTCTCAACCCAGTAGCACTCTTTCTGGGCAGTCAGACATACAGAAAACATTTTGTGAAGTTAATGCGTTGTAACAAACATAAGTTAGATGTCTTCCAATTCCTTAAGAAGCCTGCTCAAGAGACACCTCTTTAAACATTTGCCCAGAAATAACAGAAACATCTTGTTTATCACTTCACTAACATGCACAATATCTTCTTCATGTTTCGCTACTTCAGGAAATTCTTAGCAATGCAGTGGCCAAGGTCAACGCTAGGGGTATATTCCATACACCCCTAGCATAAGAGCAACATATGTACCAAAGTAATTTCCGCACTTTAAGAAGACACATACTCAGGCTGACAACACTCGAATTCTTTTCTTTTTTTCAAGTGGAGGAAGAATACATTTACGGAGCCCCATGCCCTGGGATGGCACAGAGGGGGACTGTGGGCCTCACCCGAAGGTACTACCCACTAAAAAACGAGGCCCTGCGTACGCACTTGGGAAGTCAAGAGTGATAGTAAGGGAGAATTAGGTGCAGGAAGTTGAAGGAATTGGGTGGTGGTTCTTAATATCGCCGACGTTCACGGGTGGGTTGCGTCGGAGGTGCTGCAGTGGCCCCATTAGGCGCCGCGGTCTGTTGAATATCGCTCCTCCAGCAGACGTCAGACGCCAGTTCGAGTCGAACGGAGGTGAGGTGAATGTTCCCCCGGTCGAGTGTCTTTACCGCAGTACCTAGCCGTCATACGGCTTTACCTGCGCGATGGTTTTTACGGTGTCACTACAGGGATGTTTTCACTGGGAAAAATTTGTTGGATCAGGGGTTTTTATAGTAACGGGAGGGATTGTAGGCAGGGATTAGTCCGCAAGGTTCTGGCCGTCAGTCACTCGCTGAGAGGTGAACTGAACTGGTGATTCGCTCTGTTTTGAGTACAGATTGCATTTTCTCCTTTCCCATCTTGAGATTAGATCGCCGGACTTAAGATGTCCTTCGGCAATCTTTTGGATGGTAGTCGGCGCGGCTGTCTCTGGTCGTATTGGCCCAGGGTATTCACCAGAGGGTTAGGGTGGTTCTGGAGTTTATTGTACATTGTTCGAGCGCGAGTTTTGATCACGTCGACAATGTACGGGATACCGGAATGTTCGTGTAGCTCCTCCTCCTCCTCCTCCAGCATTCTGTGCCCACGTGGTAATAAAAGTGAAGGACAGGGAATTAGGAAATCTTATCAAATTTAGTCATGTATTAAAGGATTTTTTGGGGGAATAAAAAGATGTCTAATACAACCATTTGATTAATTTTCAGTATAAAAGTTTTATTTACGTACAAAAAGCTTGAATATTCTTCTAAACACATATTCGTATACTTGCACACTTACAAATTCGCTTTTAGATGCTGCTGCTGCTATCTAGAGGCGTATGTCCACAACAGAAGCGACTTGGTACCTCAAGCTTCGCAGTTCTTTTGTTATTTTCAGCATATACATTAAAGCTGTTTTAATACACAGATATACTTTAATTTTTAAACCTTTGAGGATTAACCTCTTTTCCATATGGATTCAATGTAAATCTGCTACCTGTTTTTAGAAAACATTTAGAATATTTTATGTGATTTTTGTTGTTTTCGTATAATGGTTTTGTACTTATTTTACATAAATACATTTTGTGTGACGTTGATAATTTTTGCCATTGGTTTTGAAGTGCTAAGTCACCACTGTTTTGTTTCCCATGATGGTCAAAGTCAATTGATTTCAAAGCAAGTATAGAGGTATATTTTAGACGTGGCGAATGACCTTGTTAGGATCTGTGCGAGTGATGTTATTCAAATTGATGGTGTGGGTAACGTCTCTTTTTCATAAAAAAGAGTCTGCTGATAATACAAGCCAGCAACAGGCATTCCCACGATGCTAAGTCGGAGAGATAAACCACAGATGAACTTTTCTCCATTCGCCACGTCCAAAAATACCTCTGTATATTCGATAAAGTAAACCTAGGTTGGAGAAACCCTCTGCTATTTTCAGTGCACTTGAAAATGACTCCGTATACACAAGTTTGTCGCCTGTTTCTTTGCCTGATATAATAAAGAAATGTTAGGAAACATTGACCACTAAGTCTGGTATCACTTCACTTAACCTCTTCTTCCAATGCCAGGTTCGACCACTGCTGCTGGAACGGCGCTGTAACAATGCAAACATTACCACAGTTACGCTATATCCCAAGTGAGGTTAGGAGTAAGGATGTGCCTCTTATCGTCTAGGTCAAAACATTTATAAAATATTTTTAATATTCTACACTGCATATTATTCTCACTGGAACCGATATTTTAATCCTGTATTTGTTATTCGATTGTACATACGAGAATCGATAGTTGCGCCTTCATTCTACTGTTATAATGGCCTTAACACAATGATATACTTAGTGTATGTGTTATAGCATTTAAAACAGTGCACTTTCAAAACTAAGAAAACAAATTGAATTTATTAGAATATTATTTACGTTGCGTATTTCTAAACTCGAACTAGTTGTTGTTCGTTTGAACACATGCGAAGCGATAGTTTCGCTTTCAACTACTGAGAATGAGCACAAACGGCTATACGTGCATTTTTAGATGGTACACCTTTGATTGGTGGATATCAGTATTGCTATAAAGGGGTAGATCCATTACAAGCGTTTCATTACGTCATGGTCGATATAACTCACCATCCAGTGACATTTTCGACGCCGTCGCAGCCACCGATGATCTCATTGAAGGCGTAACCCTCACCGCAGCTGTAGAGTCGCGGGCGTCCATTAATACAGATGAAATATTTCTGGCAGTTCTCAGGATGTCTGTAGAAACGGTAGTCGTCAGTGAAGAAGCCCTCGCCAGGTGGCTCTGGGCATCGGAAACCAAGGAATGCTGCAACGAGAAATAACGACATGCAACATTATAAAAGGTAGTTTCAGTATTTTATGTTAAATTTAGCACGATGTTAAAAGAAGTTAGCATAAGCTCTGGTTCATCGAACAATTGTGTTATAGTAGAAGGAATATCATGATTTCCCTTCCACCCTGTGTTTTTTCATGGAGTTTGTATGCTATCCTTTTTACTATACAACGTAACATTCACATGGTTTTCTCTACTCGCTCTTTTACGAAACAGTGGAAGTACCCACTTACCCTCGGCATCACATGATGGCACCTGGTCGGGCCAATCACAGCGGTAGGTGTCCTGGCTGAAGGCGAGTCCTTCTGGGCAGTCGAACAGATATCCTCTGCCTCCCACACAGTTCATGAACTGGCCACAGTTGTTCTTGTCGCCGATTCTGAAGTAGCCATACTGGTGAGGACAGTCTTCTGTCGCCCGGGGTGTTTCTGGAACAACATCAAGTATGTTGAACGCCATATACAGAGAGTCAATGAACTAGGAACCGGCTGCGCTGTGGTTCTTCATTCGGCAGGTGGACATGGCATTCTGCTGTACTGCTAGTGCAATCCAGGTCACATTAGGTCAGAGTAAGTTACTTCAAGTACTTACGGAGTCCAGTGCGTCCTTCACAGTCGACATCGACGGGATACTGGCAAGGGTAGGCGAAGTACCGCGCCTTGGTGTTGAACAAGAGACCATCAGGACAGACTATCTCCTCGGCAACTCCGTCTTCACACTGTATGTAGCTATCACATTGATTGGTGGGGAACCTGCCGTTCTTCTCGGGGCAGGACAACTGGCTCAACACTGTTACAAATAGAGAAATAGATGAGTAACACTGTCCCTAGTGAAGGATAAGTAGACATATGGTGTGGGGCTGTTGGTGAAGGTGGTGGTGATTGTGTAAATCAGGGGAAGACAGGTAACGCTGCTGTGACGTCAGCCCACTCTGGCCCGGGCCGATCAGCTGATAGCCGGGAACCGGGTATGCTAACAAACATGGCTATCAGTGTGGAATGTTATGGGGCAACACGTGTTAGTTTTGTTTAATTGAAAGTGAATTAGTGGCGATATATGTTGTTTCAGTGATTCTATTTATTTGTAAATATTGTAAGTTAATCAAAATTAATTTTTCAGTAGTTTTCTTGTTGTAGTACCAGAATTATAACAGATGTTTTTCGCTGCAATTTTTAACGGTTTCTTTTGAGCAACTGAACAGTTTTTCGCCTGGTTTTCGTAAGTTCTACTTGTTATAGTTGAACTATTAAACTAAAATGATTATTTTCATTTATAGTGTGTAATTTTAAGTGATTTAAGAAATGGTTAATTCTTCAGTGAAGCTATTCAAGAATCCATAACCTATATTGTAACATGGTGATACCGGTACTGAAAGGTATGTAATTCTACTTTTGTTTTAGATGTAGAATTGAACAATATGGGTCGACGTTGTAGTGTGTATCGACGTAAAACTAGTTAGGACAGTTTATATATATTGTTAAACCATTCTGGCAACAGTTAAATGCAATGAATGTTAACAAAACATTTACCAAGTTAATCAATAAATTTAGAAAACAGGCAGTAGCTAGGTCGTTTACATTTTCCCCACCTTCATCAAAAAGGGAAAACTATTATACTTGGATCAAATTTTGTCCTCTGTCTTTACTCACACATGATGGAATTATGTAGGCAACGACACCTAGGTTAATGTGTACCTATATGAACAGGATGACAGAGTCCTGTGTTATCAAAATTTAGCCTGTGTTATCAGAGGCAGCATCCACACCTGCCATCAATAATAATATGCAACCCTAACCTAACTTTATAACATATCTCAACTCTTTCTCCACTTTTACAAATTCACACAGGTATCACAGCTTAGCCTATTGTTGATAATTGCTATTTATGTGCAAATTTACCAAACTAGCATGGTAAATGTTGATAGACTGAGTTTAATTAGTATTTTGCTTCAATTTCTGGGATGCCTATCTAAAGGACAAATCCACACCCAAAAACTTCTTGGTATGGTCTCCGTATGGGTTTTGTTAAACCCAAAAACAGTAAACTTTGTAAATATTTATAATTGTAAGTTAATGTTAATTGTAGCCTGTAAGCCGGGTCCTTTGTACCGGCACCATGCCAAACTTTCTCTCAATAAACAAAACTGAAACTGAGAAAACTATATATGCCCCGCTGATACTAAGTTAACATTTATAGATTCCATCATTAATAAATATTATGTAAGGTAAGTGGATACATTGGTAAGTACTTTATACAAGTGCTATTGAAAAATAAGTCTTCCAGCTTCTCCGGGGTAGGCAACATATCAATATTACCATTATTTTGATATGATTGACTAGTTGTAATAATATATCGGTTAGTCACAATGGGCCATTAAAAATCAAAATATTGAGGATGGAATATTTCCATTTACATGTATATATTCAGTTTCAGTGGAATTAAGTTTGGCAATAACCACGTGCCTCGTGTTTAAAATTTGATGATAACAACAGCAGCAATTGAGATCGGTAGTTAATCTTTATTATATTGATATGTGATTTATTATTTATGTAACGTATTATAATATTGTGCAGGTATTTTTGTTACGTGTTTTTATTTTCTATAATGAGTGACAATTCAACGGATATCACTTTCTTACGCTGTTCCTCCAAACGGGGAAGTCATAATCACGTTCGGCTTCCGTCGGTTCCCTTCGATCAGCTGTTCCAAAATGTTGCAATCGGGCCGTAGCCTGTATTTCGCGCGAGCCTCGCTCAGCACACATGCTCCCAGAGCAAGCCAGTTGAACGTGTGACGTCACAGCGGGCAAGAGGAAATGGGATACGGGACATCGTAATCTTAATGCTGACTGTTTCAATTACGGAATAGTCACAGATTATAAATAATTACATTTCGGCTTTATGCCATATATTTATGTGAACAGTCATGTTATAACGCAAGTAGAACAGAAATTATAACTATTTCTCCTGAGCTAGAGGAGACCTATACAGAACAATTAGGTGGACATTTTCCGACATTTGTCGTTTCGCTTTTCTTTAACTAGTTTGTCAATGTTAGGGCGTAATGTACGGCATATTTGTAACCGAAGATTGTGATCTGACAATATGCTTCGGGATTTTGACTTAGGTTAATAACCGAAAAGAATTGTTCGCACACATACGTAGAACCAAACATACATAATATCCGTGCAACAAGGGCATATAACCTCAGAAATCTGGTTTGAGGGACATTCTTATAACAATCAGCCAAGTCTTCCTTGTGTTTATATTTGTCCTTCAGCAAATCGTCGCACTGTAAATTTATCAATTCAATTTGCTACCTGCTAGAAACATTCTTTACATCCAATGAATACGTAGTCGCAAAGATCTGAAACGTAGTTGACAATGTTTCTAAATCTTGAAGCCTGGTCTCAAAACACAAGCGCCGCTGATCTAGGCTGCATAGCAATACACTGCTCTCGCCTGACGTCACACGAACGTACAAGCTGGCTCTTCGTTTAAATACGTCACACGGCCCGAAGTTGTCTTCCCCCGGTGTAAATGCATATATTTTGAATGTGACAGTAATTCTGATGTAAGTTGGAGGCGTAGTAACTGTGATAACAGTGATTTTTGCAAGCGTTAGTAGCGGTGACCTTACAAATGAACATTCGTCACTAGTTTTACTGTTCACATGAAGTAATGTATCACTTCACTGTAAACCACGCTGTAAATTAAGGTTTTAAAGCTTTATGACATTTCACGTAGTTATTCAGAACGCGTCATTGCGCGACCTTTAAAGGCTTATGTTTGAGTTGACGAAACAGTGAAAGTGACTGTGACACTAGGACTTCGCCCCTCTAACCTTTCAAAGGGGAACGCACTTAGCAACGACAGGCGGAACGTCTAAGGGCTCTGAACATCACACACTTGTTGCAATCACAAGTGACGTAAATATCAACCTTCTTCTTCGTAGGATCCGGGGTGCACTCACCGTTGTTAACTCCCTGAGAGACCAATTAATTAAGAAGTAGCTACCCCTGGTTGCGAGACCGACCGGCGGTTATCCTGAATTCCGTGCGAGAGAGATCCCTAAAACCGCCTGAGTTGGGTGCAAGCTACCTGGAAGTTTATCATACATCAAAGACCTTGCAGTTATAATATGCTAGTACTCCAAGCGTTCCCCTTAACTTTACTTTCTCTACTGGTAAGTAGAGGAAGTATTATATTCCACCCAAAAATTCGATGTCCAGATTTCACCGGAAATATATGGTTTGAGGCCCCCTGAATCCAAAAAAGCATTTTTAGAAAAAGGCCTGTGTGTCTGTGGACAGCATAACTCAAAAACGAAAAGTCGGTTAAAAACCAAAGTTGGTATTTAAGTTTAATGTCCTTCAAGGGTGCGACACGAAGATTTTGAAGAAAATAGCCCCACACTGAACCACCCTTTACATGGAAAATTTTTCGAAAATTTTTATTTTCTTGAAAATGACTGTAACAATTTTGATCAAAATGTCATATGTTTTAGATATTTTGATGAAAAATGAATTGTATATCTTGAAATTTCTGGCTATAGCCCCTGTAGTCGTGTTTACTCTGGACGACTTTTGCATAACTGGTAAACCGTTAGAGATAGACCAAATTATACTACACGCAAACTGTAGATCTTGCTAAAATACACAATTTATGTCTGAATAAATTTTCTTGTAGAGTGAACAATTTCGGAGATATTCCTTATTATGTGTGTGAGTTTCGGAAAACTTAGAACTTTCGTGAAAAGGATCATCGTTGTTCATTTTTCTAGTGGGCAAAGGCAACAGAATCACAAAGCTTTAAAACATTTGACTATGGCACAAAGTCTACTGTATTCTAATATTCCCCTTGCACCTACAAGGAAATAAACAATAAGATAATTTGTACAAATGTTTATCTTAACACGAAGAAGATATAGGAATAAGAGTTTGTAAGAATGGTTAGTACAAGAGTAGAGAAAGCCATGTGAGTGCAACACATCAGATTTTTCAAAGAAAATTGCCTTAGAATTTTCAAACTGCTTCCCTAAAAACCAGGTATGTCTTTCTTAAAGGACATAATTTTCCCATGCTGACCTCGAATGCCAACAATACGTCATATGTTTCTAAGAAGGAGCAGCGGTAACTCTGCTCCAGTCGATTTTGTGGTATTCAGTTGCTCCAACGTCATACATTAAATGGGGAACCGTGACACCAGGGTACCACAAATCCACAATTTCCATTTAAGTGACCTCAAATTTGTATCACAGATACATTTATGTGCATACACCTAAAAATGGTCAATTTGCTACTTTTTCAGTCATTTTTTCAGTCCCAGAGTCCCTTAAAGCCTGGGTTGAAACCCGAACCTTCTTCTCGCTCTGTATTGCCAACCTAACCAACGTGTTAATGCAGGCGAGGAAACCTCTTCACACAAAACGTTTCCTGGGAGGATACATCGAGTGAGTCATGACCTTTAATTGTGCACAATGGGCCTTGGAAAAGGCAAGGTCACAATTAACGAGGTAGAACCGTGAAATCGTAATGATAGACGGGTTTTTTGTTCAGCGGTAATATGATTGGAATGTAAACATAATTTTACCTGAAATTTACTGCCTTTTCAGCTGTGTTTGTACATTTCTTAGACTCAATTCATTCAGAGAAAAGTTAATTCACGTGCATGAACCAACAGCATCACTCATTACATAAAAACCTATATATCAAAAGTCAATTGGTCACTTTATAAGATTCGTATATCAAAGCACAAAATGCCAAGGTTAAAAAGATTTCCTTTCAGTATCTTCTTTGTAGTTTATGTGAAAGTGAGGTTATGTAATTAGGCATGATCAATGATGTTATTTAATGAACGGAAAAGTACAAGCATCGTGCCCCACAAAATACGAATGTTAGTAATACAAACAGTTCCAAACCGTGCATTTCCGGACAGGAAAACCGATCAGTTTACCATCCCGCACAACTTACTGAGCGTTGTGGGAGTTTTCTTGGGACAGACTGTGTATACATGGCTAATCTGCGAAACACCTTGAGCGATCCCTCGAAATTCCGCAAGTGTTTTTTGATGGAGAAGGTTTATGTGCTATTTTTACTTTCTCTACTGGTAAGCAGGGGAAGTATTGTATTCCACCCAAAAATTTGATATCGAGATTTCACCGGAAATATATGTTTTGAGACCCTCTGAATTTAAAAAAAAAAATTAGAAAATGGTCCACGCGCGCGTGTGTGTTATGTGTGTGAGTTTCAGAAAACTTTCGTGAAATGGAACATCGCTGTTCATTTTTCTATATGTTAAGTATACAAAGAGAACGCAATGTCAAAGCTTTAAAACATTTGACTATCGCACAAAGTCTGCTGTATTCTAATATTCCCCTTGTACCTACAACGAAATAAGCAATAAGATAAGTTGTACAAATGTTTATCTCAACTAACACGAAGAAGATATAGGAATAAGAGTTTGTAAGAATGGTTAGTACAAGAGTAGAGAAAGTCATGTGAGTGCAACACATCAGATTTTTCTATCTAGTGTATTACATTCACATGTTTTTTCTACACGGTGTTCTTTTACTTTTACATTGATATATCCTTAGTCGCCTTCAGTATTCAATTAATACACGTTTCTATATGTTTGAAGTAGAAATGGAGCGTATTACATTCACATGGCTTTCTCCACTCGCTTTTCTTCCTGCAGTATTTGTGACAGTTGAACATTGCGTTTACACAGTGTCTTTCCCAAGTTTTTATTTATTTGTTTTTTATTCTTTATGGTATGCTAAGCGATTAACTCATTGTTTAAGCGTCTTAAATACTATTTTTGTAAATAAAGATAAATCGTTAAAGCATTAGCAACGCCGGGTATTTGAGCTGGTGTTTATATTAAGTAACTTTATTTATTTCAATACTTTTGTGCAACTCGAGCTATGATTTTCCCCATAGGGAGGCGCTGCAATAGCGAAACACTTAAGAGCTATTCACCTCGCAGTTTCAAAATAGTTAAGTAATTCAGTTTGTGAAGTGTTGCCGGGATGTTTCACTTTCTTTGACCGAATGTTCCCGTAACGTGCCCGCTTCTCCCACTTTCTCCGGCTCGTTTGTTTACAAGCAAAGGTTACAGGAGGCTGTGAGGTAGTCATCACAACAAGATGGCCTTTACAGGTGACGTAACATCTTACGTCACACACCTGTTGGTGCATTTCATTTAGATTGTAAATCTGGCAATATCCGTCACTTGCTTCTCTTCTTACTGTTTGGGCACAGCAGGTAGAAAAGAAATCTGACATGTATTTGACTATCTCTCAAAGTCTCCTGTATTCCAATATTCCCCTTGTACCTACAAGGAAATAAGCAATAAGATAATTTGTACAAATGTTTATCTCAACTAACACGAAGAAGATATAGGAATAAGAGTTTGTAAGAATGGTTAGTACAAGAGTAGAAAAAGTCATGTGAGTGCAACACATCAAATTTTTCTAAATGCTTTTTTTGGATTCAGGGGGCCTCAATACATATATTTCCGGTGAAATCTCGTCATCGAATTTTAGGGTGGAATACAATACTTCCCCTACTTACCAGTAGAGAAAGTAAAAAGGTAGAAGGTGACACTTCCACGGCAATTTCAGACACTGTATTCTCACTCCGTGAAGTTAGTGACAACATTTTTAATTATTTTCGAATGTCAGCTTCTTCATTTAATTCACTTGTGTCAAATTTACAAGGTACGCATCACATGCGGTATCCCATAACACAGCACGCATTCCAGCCCCACTTATTAATCGCTCTGTGTCCATATTTGCAATTGCAGAGGCTCTCGGAGAACCAGAACGCAAGCGAAACGCGCTGAATAAGTCATGTGAGTGCAATACATCAGAATTTTTTTTTTTTTTTTTTCGCTGAGTCTCAAAACTCGCTTGAGTATGGACTTTTTTAGTTAGAATACAATACTACTTACTAGAGAAAGTAAAAGGATTGTGCAAAAGAACAATAAAACGTACTTTCCTCTGAAGAAATTAGTTCCTTGGGTGTTTCCAAACACTTTCCCACAATTTTCCTCACATTCCGATTATCACGTAAACCACAATCGAATGTAGGACAAAAGATGGAGGGGGAATACGATTTGGAAATGTTTTGATCATGACCGAAATCTACAGATTCCATTCTAGCCATGACATGGAATTTTCCAATTATTCACCTCTCTAAATGGCAATATATCTACCGCTTGCTTGCTTGTTTCAATGTTACACATGTGCAGCCATGGAAAATATGATTGTAATATTTGTGTCGTCATGTTGCAGCGTGGTTTACACAAGTAGATATCAGTGGCGTAGCGTAAAATAAAAAATCTGATGTGTTGCACTCACATGACTTTCTCTACTCTTGAACTAACCATTCTTACAGACCCTTATTCCTATATCTTCTTTCTTGTTAGTTAAGATAAACATTTCTACAAATTATCTTATTGCTTATTTCCTTGAAGGTGCAAGGGGAATGTTAGAATACAGTAGGCTTTGTGCGATAATCAAATATTTGAGATTCTGTTGTCTTTGCACACTTAACATATAAAAAAAATGAACAACGATGATCCATTTCACGAAAGTTCTAAGTTTTCCGAAACTCACACATATAACAAGGAATATCTCCGAAATGGTTCACCCAACAAGAAAATTTATTGAGACATAAATTGTGTATTTTAGCAAGATCTACATTTTTTGTATAGTATGATTTGGTCTATCTCTAACGGTTTACCAGTTATGCAAAAGTCGTCCAGAGTAAATACGACTACAGGGACTATAGCCAGAAAGTTCAAGATATACATTTCATTTGTCATCAAAATGTCTCAAACATATAACATTTTAATCAAAATTGTTAGAGCCATTTTCAAGAAAATCAAAATTTTCGAAACATTTTCCATGTAAGGGTAGTTTAGGGTGGGGCTATTTTCTTCAAAATATTCGTGTCGCATCCTTGAAAGACATTAAACTTAAATACCAACTTTGGTTTGTAACCGAGTTTTCGTTTTTGAGTTATGCAAAACTGCAAATCATAAGAAATATCTCCGAAATGGTTCACTCCACAGAAAAATGCATTTGCACATAGATTGTGCGTTTTAACAGATCTACGTTTTTTGTATAGTAAGATTTTGTCTATCTTTTACGGTTTACGAGTTATACAAAAGTCATCCAGAGTAAACAGGACTACATAGCCCAAAGCCAAAATTTTAAAAGCCATTTTTGGAAAATTAAAAATTTTCCAAGTTAAAGATAGTTTAGGGTGAAGGAATTTTTTTGAAAATCTTCCTGTCGTATTCTTAAAATATACTGAACTTAAATACCAACTTTTAATTTTTGGGTGGAATACAATATTCCCCTACTTGCTATACGTAGTAGAGAAAATAATATTAAACTGCACAATTTGCATTTGAGCTATCTTAATATTTATCACAGTGTGTTATGCTTTCAGGTTAGGAACTGCAGATTTCAGTATTTTTACGGTAACATTGAAACTTCTGGGTCAAGCCTTAAATGTTAGGATATATCTGATGCAAGGCTAAAAGAAGTATTCCCAGGATTTGAGAAAATTCACATCGCTGAACATTTTAAAACAATGCCCGTATTTTACTGGTAAATCCCACCTTAGAAAACAATTGGCAGCAGGTGTTTGGTTACTGGGTTAGGGCTTGCCAGTCGACAGACGAATGGGCCTCCAATAAATGGCGCAAACAAGCCAGAGTGGGACCTTGTACTTCCACATAGGTCCACCTGATTCAGGCGACGATGTGCGCTAGCAACAAGGGAGCCCTTAACCCTGCGCTAAGGGCCTGAGAGACCCCTAGGTTTACTTATCTTACTCCATTGCCAATGGGCACCAGCTACCAGAAAAAGGGAGCTCAGCAGTTCCAACAAAGGTAGAAATGTTCCTAGAACGCAAATTCCACCGTCCTGCCGCAACGCGCCAACCGCCGTCGCCTGATCCTACAATACTGAAATATAACGAAATGATGGGGACAAGAAATTAGTGCTAGAACGGAAAACCACTTCGGCTTTGGCCTACCAACCCTGGGAAACGAGAAACAAACGACTTGAATCCAACCTAGGACCTCCTAAATGAAAGCCTCAGACGTTACCGTAACGAGCTTCTACGCAGTTATTTTTAATGTTTTAAATAATGAAATTATTTTGATTTTCTCTACTACGTATAGTAAGTAGGGGAATATTGTATTCCACCCAAAAATTCGATGTCGAGATTTCACCGGAAATATGTGTTTTGAGGCCCCCTGAATCCAAAAAAAAGAGCATTTTTAGAAAAAAGTTCGTGTGTGTGTCTGTGGACAGCATAACTCAAAAACTAAAAGTCGGTTAAAAACCAAACTTGGTATTTAAGTTCAATGTCTTTCAAGGATGCGACACCAAGATTTTGAAGAAAATAGCCCCACCCTAAAGTACCCTCTACATGGAGAATTTTTCGAAAATATTGATTTTCTTGAAAATGACTCAAACGATTTTGATTAAAATGCCAGATGTTTGATATATTTTTATGAAAAATGAAATGCATATCTTGAATTTTCTGGCTATAGTCCCTGCAGTCGTATTTATTCTGGACGACTTTTGCATAATTGGTAAACCGTTAGAGATAGACCAAATCATACTGTACAAAAAATGTAGATCTTGCTAAAATACACAATTTATGTCTCAATAAATTTTCTTGTAGGGTGAACCATTACGGAGATATTCCTTGTTATGTGTGTGAGTTTCGGAAAACTTGAAGCTTTCGTGAAATGGAACATCGTTGTTCATTTTTTATATGTTAAATGTGCAAAGAGAACGGAATGTCAAAGCTTTAAAAGATTTGACTATCGCACAAAGCCTACTGTATTCTAATATTCCCCTTGTACCTAGAAGGAAATAAGCAATAAGATAATTTTTACCTATTTCTTTCATTCACCGTCCGATATGACCCAACGTTGGGTAACGTTAATAAAAATAATATTTTGTGTTGCTGCCCCTGATGGGAAGGGATGAGGTGAGTGGTTACTTGGGGTGGCCTGATATGAGGAGAGACGACAGCAGAGGGCAGCTATAGGCTGAAACTCTACAGTGAGAATATATGTTATCTAGTAAGAAATATGTTAATGTATACAGAGTCTAGGATTCTAAGCAAAAGGATGAAATAGGCAAATAGCTAGTTCTAGTGCTAAGTGATACAAGGTGAACTGGACAAGTATTGCGAAGTAAGGAAATAACAACTTGGTATACACTGCCATAACAGAAATTGATGTTGAGACATCTTCGTTGACTCACTTGCAATGATTAACACTATTGCTTCCTCGATCCAAGGCAGCGCTGCACACACGAGGAAACTCTTGTTCGGTTCTCTATCAGGGTATCAAAATCTGATGTGTTACACTCACATGACTTTCTCTACTCTTGTAGTAACCATTCTTACAAACTCATATTCCTATATCTTCTTCGTGTTAGTTGAGATAAACATTTGTACAAATTATCTTATTGCTTATTTCCTTGTAGGTACAAGGGGAATATTAGAATACAGTAGGCTTTCTGCGATAGTCAAATCTTTTAAACCTTTCAAACTCCATTCTCTTTGCACTGTTAACATAAAAAATTGAATAGCGATGTTACGTTTGACAGAAGCCTAAGTTCTACAAAACTTACACAAATAAAGGGGAATATCTCCGAAATGGTTCACGCTACAAAAAAACTTATTCAGAGATAAATTGTGTGTTTTAGCGAGATCTACATTTTTTGTGCAGTAACATTTTGTCTATCTCTTACGGTTTACGAGTTATTCAAAAGGCATCCAGAGTAAACAGGACTTCATGGGCTGTAGCCAGAAAATTCAAGATATACATTTCATTTGTCATAAAAATATCTCAAACATATTGCATTTTAATCAAAATCGTTAGAGCCATTTTAAAGAAAATCAAAATTTTCGAAAAATTTTCTATGTAAAGGGTAGTTTAGGGTGGGGCTATTTTCTTCAAAATTTTCGTGTGGCATCCTTGAAAGACATTAAACTTAAATACCAAGTTTGGCTTTTAACTGACTTTTCGTTTTTGAGTTATGCTGTACACAGACTGACACACACACACACACACACACACACACACACACACACACACACACACACACACACACACACACACACACACACACGTGGACCTTTTTCTAAAAATGCTTTTTTTGGATTCAGGGGTCCTCAAAACATATATTTCCGGTTAAATCTCGACATCGAATTTTTGGGTGGAATACAATACTTCCCCTACTTACCAGTAGAGAAAGTAAAAATTGAATAGCGATGTTACGTTTGACAGAAGCCAAGTTGTACAAAACTTACACAAATAAAGGGGAATATCTCCGAAATGGTTCACTCTATGAAAAAAATTATTCAGACATAAATTATGTGTTTTAACGAGACCTACATTTTTTGTACAGTAAGATTTGGTCTATCTCTTACGGTTTACGAGTTATTCAAAACTCATCCAGTGTAGACAGGACTACACAGGCTATAGCCAGAAAATTCAAGATATACATTTCATTTACTATCAAAATATCTCAAACATATTGCATTTTAATCAAAATCGATAGAGCCATTTTCAAGAAAATCAAAATTTTTTTAAAATTTTCCATGTAAAGGGTAGTTTAGGGTGGGGCTATTTTCTTCAAAATTTTCGTGTGGCATCCTTTAAAGACAATAAACTTAAATAGCGTCTTTGGTATCTAACCGACTTTTCGTTTTTGAGTTGTGCTGTTCAGAGGCAGACATCTATTTACCATACGCAGTAAGAAGATATTGTTTTTTCCGGGAGGTGAGTACTTACCCTGCGCTGCGAGGAAGATGCAAAGAGCGATGATTGCCAGGCGGGTCGCCATCGTGTACTGATGGTGTCTTGTCTTGTGTACAGGTGTACCTCATAGACAAGGGGAGAGGGGCCAGTACCCAATAGCGCTCCTCCGCTGGCGGGCTCTGTAAACGGCCTTCGTATAGGCAGCTACCTCTCGTGTTCAATATTCACTAATACATAGCACCTTGACTATTTTTACTTTCTATATTAAGTATATGTGAAATATATGCTTTGAGAACCCTTGAACCCTAAAAAATCTGATGTGTTGCACTCATATGACTTTCTCTACTCTTGTACTAACCATTCTTACAAACTCTTATTCCTCTATCTTCTTCGTGTAGGTGCAAGGGGAATGTTAGAATACAGTAGGCTTTGTGCGAGAGTCAAATGTTTTAAAGCTTTCAGATTCGGTTCTCTTTGCGCGCTTAACATATAAAAAATGAATAACGATGTTGCATTCGACGTAAATTTGTTTTCCGAAGCTGTCAACTAACAAGGAATACCTCTGAAATAGTTCACTCTACAAAAAAATTTATTGAGACATGAATTGTGTGTTTTAGCAAGATCTACATTTTTTGTATAGTATGATTTGGTCTATCTCTAACGGTTTACCAGTTGTGCAAAGTTCATCCAGAGTAAATATGAGTTCATTGGCGATAGCCAGAAAATTCAAAATATACATTTCATTTTGTCACAGAAATATCTTACACACACACACACACGCGCGCGCGCGCGCGCCATTCAAGTTATTTAGACATTTTTATTATGTATCTTCCCGACAGACGCGGGCTATAAAACAGTTTTTTACTATCTCCTAAACGAGCAACAGACTATAGCCTATTTATAATGCGCTGGCATTAGAAGATCGATATGTTTGAGTCGTACTGATTTAGATGACTCCGTGCTTTTGTGTTTGTTGTCACTGTGAGACGGTAATTATACCGTGCCCGAGATAAAATTAAATTAACGTTATAACACATGATAAGTTCCAGTATTCTTTTATTTTAGAACCACTTACAGGGCAAGTGTTAGGATTAATATAAATTATTGTATAAACGTGTACATGTAAATAATCAAATGTTAGTGTATATATTTAAAATAATAAGAAATAACGCACGTAGAATGCAGTTTATGGGTAAAAGTTGAAAAGATTTCGCTTCAGAGACACTACATGAAGTCTTTGACCCGAATTAGTTCTGCTTGAAAGAGCGACAAACTGACGCCAGCCATATTGTAAGCTCCATTGTGAGGCAGGATTATTCCTTTGTCAGGTCAAAATCGTAAAACTATCAAGCTTGTTCGAAACGCTACCGCAAGGGGGCAGGATATGGCATTTCAGCGGCAAAGTTCCGTCTTGCCCAACGACATGGGCCAATCAGAAAATTTAGAACTACACACATTTGAAATAATCAGCAGAACCCGCTCCAATGAGTGAAACTCAAAAATGTTATGTGGAGGGGAACCGAATGTGTCTTTCGTATTCCCGTATGGAACGAGGAGTCGTCATCCAACACACGAACCGGAGAGTCGAAGAATAACACACGAATAGGAGAGTCGAAGAATAACACACGAATAGGAGAGTCGTCATCCAACACATGAACAGAAGAGTCGTCATCCAACACACGAACAGAAGAGTCGTAATCCAACACATGAACAGAAGAGTCGTCATCCAACACATGAACAGAAGAGTCGTCATCCAACACACGAACAGGGGAGTCGAAGAATAACACACGAATAGGAGAGTCGAAGAATAACACACGAATAGGAGAGTCGTCATCCAACACATGAACAGAAGAGTCGTCATCCAACACACGAACAGAAGAGTCGTAATCCAACACATGAACAGAAGAGTCGTCATCCAACACATGAACAGAAGAGTCGTCATCCAACACACGAACAGGGGAGTCGAAGAATCACACACGAACAGGAGAGTCGAAGAAACACACACGAGCAGAGAAGTCGCAAACTACTACACGAACGGAACAGTCGTCAAATATTACACCGAGACATTACTTAGAACACGCGCGAAATAAGTAAGTACACTTGAAATTTATAGGCTAAATTCACATCAAGAATTATTTGGCAACATTTGCGTAGAATAGAAAAATTTTACTTCAAGAAACTATTTCGGCTCATCATAGAGTAGGCTAAATTAACCTCAAGATCATTTCGGCTCTCATCCTAGTGAATTAAACTTTTGGCTTATGCGCGGCGACTCATACATAAATGAAAAATCTCGGTAAAGCTATAAACTGCAATCTTCGTCAAATTATGTGCGTGTTGTAATTGTAATATTTAAAGTCCTTTGTGCCTCGTATACAATAAATTAACATAATTACTCCCTACTCAAACTTGTTCTAATTAGTAGCTTAAAAACCATTTGTAAGTGATTCCACGCCCTTTCTAGCAGTCTCTGGCCAGGCAAAGCTACTGAACAAGTAATAACGACTTAGCAATTGAACGAGAAGAAGAGGATTTTACATGCTAAGTTAACTATAAGTGTCAGGAGGATTGAGTGGCGCCTCTTCAAACAAATTTTCTCAATCTCTCCAAATAATACTGCAATAACTTGCAGTGGCACTTCCGTAATTAATAAGTATATCAATTACTTATTTAATTACAAACATCACGTTTTTACAAGTGGCTTTCAATTGTTGAGGCAACAACCCAACCAATAGCCAAAAGTAAAGAAAGAACGCTGAAACTGTGCACAGAAAGCCTCTCGTAGACACGCAGATGACCACCATGTGACAACTTCGCCTTGAAGGAACACTAAGTAAAGGAAACACATTCGTATTCGGCATATAACTGTATTTTGTTTCGTTAATTCGGATTTTATCAAGCACTGCGCCCAACGAGATTGCTCTGTGATAAACTGGTAAGGTGCGAGGCTGGCATTCTTGAGTAGGAGGTTCGAGTGAGTGAGTGGGTGGGTGAGGGAATGAGTGACTGAATTACTGACAGGAATTAGTCATTTCTTAGTTTCTGTGAGTGTCAGCTGCGTATGTAACGTCCAAAGGAACAGCTCAACATTGCATATTGAAATAGATGGATTGGTAGAGATGGACCAGTTCCATGGCCAGCATGGTCCCCACATCTGACACCTCTCGACTATTTTCAGTTGAGTTGTATGAAGAGTATGACACTCCTGTAACGTGGCGCAAACGTTCCTCTCCGTCGAAGACGTCGCCTTTAAGACCTATAAGATCTCGTGTTTGGTGTCCGGACTAGCTCTAGCAAGAGGTCCTAATCTACAGGGTATGCGTGAGCTATGGTAGAAATGGAACCAAACGAAGAATTAACCAACATATCACTTTATTTGTAAATTTCCAGATTTGTAGAGAACTGCTGACGATATTTAAATAGAATGTAACTTTGTAACGGCAGAAGTGGGGGACGCAGCGGCTGGGCGGTAGGCTTTGGCCCCTTGTGGGCTTTCGCGCCGGGGTTTAGTAACTTTGTAACTTCAACTACAACGTTATAACACTTTAACTTTGTCACCCTTTAGCAACCGCCGAATTATGTCTACGCGCTAGCTTACGTACAACTCCCAAGTTGCACGTGCGTTATCTCGACTCGATTCAAGACGAGTGTGTGTTGCGTTGCATTTGTTTTGCGTGAGCAACACGAAGGAAGCAATTTCCATTGGCTAACTTTAGAGCACGTCATGGTAAGATAGGAATCAGCCCGCGGAATCACTATGGCTTCGTACAAACAACAATTGTAACCTTATCACTCATTTAAATCTGTTTAGGCTTCCATTCTTGAGACTTTAACATATTGAGCTTTATTACGTCTTCCCCTTAACTATTGACTAGAATCTCATTTTGTTTCTTTCTACTATCAAATATATATATTGACATTATAATTTCGGTTTCAAACGTCAGCGGAGCACGTTATGGCTCGAGTCCACGAAGTGATTGAAAATCTTCAACGACAATCGCACGTATTGGGTCATGTGCATGAGGGTCACCACCGCAGACATAACATAAAATGTCAACAATGTTTGTAGATTTCATCTATTTGAGAAGTGGCGGTTTACACACTTGAAAGTGTGGACGGGTCCATTTCTGAAGATGCATGAAGGTTACAGCCGATATACCTAGATGCAGTGAACCGGGTCAGAACGCACTTGGTGCGACGTAATCAGACTGTCAATGAGAAGAGGAAGATTCCAGGAAGGCCACTTAACATTACGTAAGTGCCACTCCTTCCTCTGCAACAAAGTACCCCAGAGGAAGCTGTTCAACTTTCTTCTCTTTCAAACAAACAAACGAACCTAAACAACAGAGAGTGAAAGAAAACCGCTGAAGGACAAAACTGTCGCAGATGAGTTTCATAAAGAACGCCTATTACGTTTTGAGACCAACCAATATGTTGAACTCTCTATCTGTTTGCCCCTTGAACCTTTGTATTAACTCTCTCTACCAGGTATATACAGGTGTCCCAAAATTAGACCGACAAACTTTACGAGCTGATAGATAACATCATTTTAAACACTTTTTGTTAAGGAAAGTTTTTTACTGCGGTGCTTCGTTTAAGAGGAATTAGACTTTGTAAGAATGGTTAGTTACAAGAGTACAGAAAGTCGTATGAGTGTAACACATAAGATTTTTCAGTAATCTTCTTACCCGGGAGCTCAAAACGTGATTTTTCATATGGAAGTGCTCGCCGAAACGTAGCACATGCAGGTATCTAAGCGACAGAGGAAGTAGAAAGTTCCACTTCACTTGAAACCTGACTCACTAACACTGTGGAATGACGGAACTTTTAAAACAATAGGAGTAACGCCCAAGATCAAAGATGGAACATCCCTACAGTCGTGCAACAATAGAGGGACGTCAATGAGCAAAGGTGTTACAATGAAGCCGCATCTACTTAGTTTATACTGTTACTTTCTCTTGTTTTCTACGGGTAGCGTTTTCTTTTGGTTCTGAACCAGTTATTAAACTTCACTTTAGACGTGGGGCGGGCAGAACAGTGAATCCACTGTGCACGCAACCCGCGTAACATTCTTGCTGGTTGTAGGAGTGTTATCTCTTCCCTTCTTAAACTGTTGACAGTGGTGGATTCATACAGTTAACGACTACTGTTGACAGTGGTGGATTCATACAGTTAACGACTACTGTTGACAGTGGTGGATTCATACAGTTAACGACTACTGTTGACAGTGGTGGATTCATACAGTTAACGACTACTGTTGACAGTGGTGGATTCATACAGTTAACGACTACTGTTGACAGTGGTGGATTCATACAGTTAACGACTACTGTTGACAGTGGTGGATTCATACAGTTAACGACTACTGTTAACAGTGGTGGATTCATACAGTTAACGACTACTGTTGACAGTGGTGGATTCATACAGTTAACGACTACTGTTGACAGTGGTGGATTCATACAGTTAACGACTACTGTTGACAGTGGTGGATTCATACAGTTAACGACTACTGTTGACAGTGGTGGATTCATACAGTTAACGACTACTGTTGACAGTGGTGGATTCATACAGTTAACGACTACTGTTGACAGTGGTGGATTCATACAGTTAACGACTACTGTTGACAGTGGTGGATTCATACAGTTAACGACTACTGTTGACAGTGGTGGATTCATACAGTTAACGACTACTGTTGACAGTGGTGGATTCATACAGTTAACGACTACTGTTGACAGTGGTGGATTCATACAGTCAACGACTACTGTTGACAGTGGTGGATTCATACAGTTAACGACTACTGTTGACAGTGGTGGATTCATACAGTTAACGACTACTGTTGACAGTGGTGGATTCATACAGTTAACGACTACTGTTGACAGTGGTGGATTCATACAGTCAACGACTACTGTTGACAGTGGTGGATTCATACAGTCAACGACTACTGTTGACAGTGGTGGATTCATACAGTCAACGACTACTGTTGACAGTGGTGGATTCATACAGTTAACGATTACTGTTGACAGTGGTGGATTCATACAGTTAACGACTACTGTTGACAGTGGTGGATTCATACAGTTAACGACTACTGTTGACAGTGGTGGATTCATACAGTTAACGATTACTGTTGACAGTGGTGGATTCATACAGTTAACGACTACTGTTGACAGTGGTGGATTCATACAGTTAACGACTACTGTTGACAGTGGTGGATTCATACAGTTAACGACTACTGTTGACAGTGGTGGACTCATACAGTTAACGACTACTGTTGACAGTGGTGGACTCATACAGTTAACGACTACTGTTGACAGTGGTGGACTCATACAGTTAACGACTACTGTTGACAGTGGTGGACTCATACAGTTAACGACTACTGTTGACAGTGGTGGATTCATACAGTTAACGACTACTGTTGACAGTGGTGGATTCATACAGTTAACGACTACTGTTGACAGTGGTGGATTCATACAGTTAATGACTACTGCGTTTGTTTCAAACAGGAAAGAGGTGTTCATACTTTTATTATGTGAAATCGTAATTACACACATTAATTATCATCATCCAAACATATGAGAGGACTTTGAAACTCTGCCGTGTCGATGTTCATAAAAAAATGTTCACGGCGTTGTGGAGTAAAACATTGTTGTAACAGAAGGATAACATTCTCTCAAACCAGCCTGCTGGAGCTGGTATCCACAACAAATCTGTGTAGGTCGAAGAGAGCGAGGTGTCCCCCCTTTGTTTGTACCCTTTATCCTATTTTCATACTCACTCTTATACAACTATTCTTTTAAATACTTATTTCTCTATCAACTTCATTTTAATAGACGTAAGTATTTTCCTTGTAGATGCAAGGAGAATGCGAATATAGTAGGCTTTGAGCGATAGTCAAATGTTTTAAGAGCTGGTTGCTATGCGATGTCTTTGAAATTCTGTTCTCTTTGCAAGATAAAGAAACTATGAAAATGCCTATTCCGTTTGAGAGAAGCATAAGTATTGGCAAATTCAGACAAATAATAAAGAATATCTCGGGAAAGATTCACTCAAAAGAAAAAAAAAGAAATATTTGACATAAATTGTGTTTCAAGGAGATCCACATTTTCTTGTTATTTACTAAGCTTCTGTTTGTCTCTTCCTCTTTATCATTTATGAAAAAGTCATCCAGGATGCAGAGGTCTTCTGGGAACACATGTCTTCTGGGTGGCTCAGTTGGTTAGACACTGGCCTACTGGTCCCAAGGTCACGGGTTCAACCCCGACCCAGACCGATGGTTTTTAAGTGTGCTTAAAACGACAGCTCCATGTCAGTAAATTTACTGGCATGTAAAAGAACTGCGGGACGAAAGGAATAAGAGTTTGTAAGAATGGTTAGTACAAGAGTAGAGAAAGTCATGTGAGTAGTACACATCAGATTTTTGTCTTAATAGTTATACGTTTTTTATTACTGGCCCTTTCCCATATACATAGGTCCGTTACCCTCGTGGACCCCTTGCTGAAGTCAACAAGTTTCAGTAAATGGAGTTGGAACGAAACATAAAGTGTTGGTAGTGCCATATGCCCCGCCCAGAAACATCCCCAAATGAAGCACGTAATGAAGTTATTGCCTTTTAATTGCCACCTTTCCCAGAAGGAGGGAGAAATGCCAGACATTAATAGGCCATCAACATCCAGAGGCTGAAAGGCCAAGGTGGTTGGCATACTCGAGGTAGGTATTGCATAAACCCATCCGCTTTTGGAAGAGGTACAAACGTTCCTCTTCCCTTGACAAGGACATTTCGCGAATCTTCTCTCACCAAGCTACAGCAGATTCGAGCGACTCGTGCCAGGCCGCACTTTTGTATCTATGTACCTACTGTGAAATGTTACACAAAGATAATCTGGAATATCTACACCATTCGCTGACACGTTTCACATCACTGCGGTTTTCTAGAACTTGTTTCTCAGCTACCCCCAAAGACAATTTTCCATTTCAGCCTGTACCGCTACGCCTAGCCCTAGAGTTACCTTTAATTCAAATTATACATAACTATATAAAATAGGTTATACAATTTATAAATAATACTACAACAATGAGGATAATACCGATGCCCCACGGTCCAAAGCATTGTGTGCAACAAAAGAGCATTTTGAGACATCGAGAATTGGGCACAATTTTGTTGCATACAATTTCTATCCTGTTTTGTGTATTCAATCTGTATGTATACAGTGCTATTGGGTTGCCTCTGGAATTGGAATTGGATTTGGTTTAAGGGCGCTCAACTTTTGGGTTGCCTCTGTCGGTCTGGGTGGCTCAGTTGGTTAGACGCTGGCCTACTGATCCCAAGGTCGCGGGTTCAAACCCGGCCCAGACCGATGGTTTTTAAGTGTGCTTAAAAACGACAGCTCCATGTCAGTAGATTTACTGGCATGTAAAAGAACTCCTGCGGGACAAAATTCCGGCACACCGGCGACGCTGATGTGATCCTGGCAATTGACAGCGTCGTTAAACAAGAAAATAATTTAATTTTTGGGTTGCATCTAATTTTTTTAAAATAGCCAATCAGCGTCTGTAACGTAACAATATGGCGGACTGCGCAGACAACATGTAGTCAGCTGTTGTGAATGTACGGCTCATGGCACGTTTAATGTGATGGGTATTTTAATAAAACATTTAATGTTTTACAGAACGATTCATTAAGGATTTTTCATGAACATTAACATATATTACTGAGGTGGTTATTATATAGCTATACTTCTTAAATAATAGGAAATCCAGTTAACAGTGTGTTTAAATTTTATGTTATGAATTGAGTTCAAATCTCCTGTCCATCCATACTACGATTAAAACCATTACAGTTGTTCCTTATCTCTTTCATGATTGTCTCATACTTGTATCCTAGTGTGTAATTTTGCCTTCGACACAATGTAAAAGGTTGAGATATAAATCTTCGCCACTTAGTAGAAAATGTCGATAGTTTTCCAGGTCCTCTAACCTCAATTCGTTTTGTAGTAGACCCAATATAGCTCGGTCCGTGCCCTGTTCTCTTCTCTGTAACCATGACAGCGTCTCTTACTTCTAATACATCTTTACTTCCTACTGAGACAGACTCGTGTAAATATATCCCAAACCTATAGGTACTTAATATAGCAATCGCTATTGCTATATTGCGTCCGCCATGTTTATTTCTCACGCCTGCTACGTCAACTGTCATTTGTATTGGACCCACAGTTCGACCAGAATGAATCATAATGTGACAGATACTGTTTCTTTTGTGTACAATTCCATTACATACAAAAAGTTGGACTCTGGGACACCTGCTTTATGCTACAAATGTATAAAATAAATAAACTGCCTTACGATAGCACACTGTATATGAATTTCTGAGGTATGGATGGCTTCCTAGAGTTGTCCGTGAGTTTGGCTGTAAATAATCCACATAATCACACACATTGGATACGAATTGACATTTAATGTAAGATTCATGTTCCTCGGGTTTTTCGACTTGCTCGTAGATGGATCAATTTCAGCAATTTTCACCGCAGTAGAACACGCGTTCTTACACTTTTCAGTGGCGGTGCTTTAACACTATCACTTGTTTTACGTTTTCCTCTTACAGCGAATTATCCATCTTACTCGTATAACAAAAGTTGATACTGTGAAGGATGCATTTCCCAGCGCAACTCCTTGGAATGAATCCGGGGAAGACGGTGCATGGACAAAGGTGCAAGAAATATCACATTATAGAATGTGCAAAAAGAACAGCATCAATAACTGACTACAGCAAAGACTACCACATTAATAAAGAGAAATTTAGCGGTGATAATCTGAAAACCAGTCCAAAAATAACGAATTGTATAGACCTTGAATAAAGAAAACCAGCCGATACATAACAGCTTCAAAATATGAATGCTCAAAGATTTATAAATCAGTTACTAAAGTACATTCGGAGTAACTGTTGTTGTTATCGGCGTTTGAAACAAATAATACAAATGATTAGTGAGCGTAATTGTAAAATATCATGGTTACAGACCAGTAGAATAACCAAAATGGATTCTTGGACAGATGATAATTCAAATCTCTCTGGCTGAAATATTTTTCGTTATTTGTGATCATTTAGGAAACATAGTCACCTACCCCTGGTTGATATGTCTGTTCTAGATAGTACTCTGGAATATTTAATCTAGTTAATACTATAGCAAACTGCATAACATATTTCAGGAGTTCACCATGAATGTGGTGTTCTATAGCTGACACAAAGTTTAATGGCGGGTGGGTCAACGCAAGATCCAACCAGAAGCTTACCACGTCTTGCAGTAGGCACTCTATGGTTAAACACACTGTGAAATTACGCTGCAAAGCCGGTGATATAAACGTCATTTGCTCCCATAAAATGTATTTGCATAACCGGAAAGAGAATAGTAATTGTCAACCATCCATAGTGTCACCATAGGCACTGAGAAATTAATGTTTCAGCAGATTACATACATGCACATGAAGTTTCTAGATACTATGAAATATTTATACGAACTCTCTAATTTCAGGAGCTCCAAAATGAAAGTAAGTTTTCTAGATATTGTGAAACATTCAGCACAGCTCGCTAATGCGTTTTAGGACTAACACAACATTAAAACGCTCTTCTTTGAGGTTAGGTCGATGTTTGTATAGTTCGATGGTAAGAATGTGGTGTTCCAGAGGCAATAGGATGTTTAGATCAGCAGTAAAATGTCTGAGAACGTCCAAAGCAGTTCTGTAACGCGTTTTATCACTTCCCCAAAATAATGACATTGTTCCGAAGACAAAAGAACGCTCAGAGCATTGGGAAACACGTCTCAGGAGTTCCCCAACATGAATGTACCTGCGCTGGAGACATCTGTTAATGCCTAACCTTGGAGCGATGCCATCTCACGTAGATAGAGGCACACGGCTATCATTCAAATAGAAATACACCCAGACATGCGGGGAGAAGCTGATGCTGTGGTCACCGCGGACAGTGTTTGTAGTCTTTAATTGTGTAATCACCTCTGGAAACCCGTTAACTGCCAGTGAAAGTCGGAGACAGAACCAAGGACGTCCGGTAGCATCTTCCCAAGCTTTCAATGTCAACTTCCCCTTGCCAAAATACTCGCTTAAACAAGTTGTGATCATGGAAACCTTTAGGATGATGTATGCCTCTGTCATTTGTCTAACGTTTCCATGGTGATCAGCTTTCGCTGCCTCAGGAGTAGGGCTGCCACCTTTTGCTGAATGAAATAAGGGATGTCTGCTCCAAAATAAAGACGTTTGAAAAATAGTAATTTTATTATTAAGGCGTGCAATACTTGCTTGTGCTACTATGTACCTTCCGAATTATGTTAACATTACTAATTAGCATAGCTTTTTGCAACATAAAGCAATTTATGATCCACCACGTGATAATGTAGCAATGAGGTCCGTAATACACCTCATCATAACGCTAATGCTATCCACCAATCAAAGGTGAACAGCTTCATAACGCCAATGCTAACCACCAATCAAAAGAAGAACCTCCTCACAACAATACTGCTATCTATCAATCAAAGGTGCACCTCTTCATAACGGTACTGCTGTACACCAATCAAAGGTGCACCTGTTCATAACGATAATGCTATCCACCAATCAAAGGTGTCCCTGTTCATAGCGATAATGCAATCCACCAATCAAAGGTGAACAGCTTCATAACGCCAATGCTAACCACCAATCAAAAGAAGAACCTCCTCATAACAATACTGCTATCTATCAATCAAAGGTGCACCTCTTCATAACGGTACTGCTGTACACCAATCAAAGGTGCACCTGTTCATAACGATAATGCTATCCACCAATCAAAGGTGTCCCTGTTCATAGCGATAATGCAATCCACCAATCAAAGGTGCACCTGTTCATAGCGATAATGCTAACCACCAATCAAAGGTGCACCTGTTCATAGCGATAATGCTATCCACCAATCAAAGGTGCACCTTTTCATAACGCTAATACCATCCACCAATCAAAGGCGAATCTCTTCATAACGGTACTGCTGTACACCAATCAAAGGTGCACCTGTTCATAACGATAATGCTATCCACCAATCAAAGGTGTCCCTGTTCATAGCGATAATGCTATCCACCAATCAAAGGTGCACCTGTTCATAACGCTAATACTATCCACCAATCAAAGGCGAATCTCTTCATAACGGTACTGCTGTACACCAATCAAAGGTGCAGCTGTTCATAACGATAATGCTATCCACCAATCAAAGGTGTCCCTGTTCATAGCGATAATGCTATCCACCAATCAAAGGTGCACCTGTTCATAGCGATAATGCTAACCACCAATCAAAGGCGAATCTCTTCATAACGGTACTGCTGTACACCAATCAAAGGTGCAGCTGTTCATAACGATAATGCTATCCACCAATCAAAGGTGTCCCTTTTCATAGCGATAATGCTATCCACCAATCAAAGGTGCACCTGTTCATAACGATACTGCTATCCACCAATCAAAGGTGCACCTGTTCATAACGATACTGCTATCCACCAATCAAAGGTGCACCTGTTCATAACGATACTGCTATCCACCAATCAAAGGTGCACCTGTTCATAACGATACTGTTATCCACCAATCAAAGGTGCACCTGTTCATAACGATAATGCTATCCACCAATCAAAGGTGCACCTGTTCATAACGATACTGCTATCCACCAATCAAAGGTGCACCTGTTCATAACGATACTGGTATCAACCAATCAAAGGTGCACCTGTTCATAACGATACTGTTATCCACCAATCAAAGGTGCACCTGTTCATAACGATACTGCTATCCACCAATTAAAGGTGCACCTGTTCATAACGATACTGCTATCCACCAAAGGTTCCCCTGTTCATAACGATACTGCTATCCACCAATCAAAGGTGCACCTTTTCATAACGCTAATGCTATCCACCAATCAAAGGCGAATCTCTTCATAACGGTACTGCTGTACACCAATCAAAGGTGCACCTGTTCATAACGATAATGCTATCCACCAATCAAAGGTGTCCCTGTTCATAGCGATAATGCTATCCACCAATCAAAGGTGCACCTGTTCATAGCGATAATGCTAACCACCAATCAAAGGTGCACCTGTTCATAGCGATAATGCTATCCACCAATCAAAGGTGCACCTGTTCATAACGATACTGCTATCCACCAATCAAAGGTGCACCTGTTCATAACGATACTGCTATCCACCAATCAAAGGTGCACCTGTTCATAACGATACTGCTATCCACCAATCAAAGGTGCACCTGTTCATAACGATACTGCTATCCACCAATCAAAGGTGCACCTGTTCATAACGATACTGTTACCCACCAATCAAAGGTGCACCTGTTCATAACGATAATGCTATCCACCAATCAAAGGTGCACCTATTCATAACAATACTGCTATCCACCAATCAAAGGTGCACCTGTTCATAACGATACTGGTATCAACCAATCAAAGGTGCACCTGTTCATAACGATACTGCTATCCACCAATCAAAGGTGCACCTGTTCATAACGATACTGCTATCCACCAAAGGTTCCCCTGTTCATAACGATACTGCTATCCACCAATCAAAGGTGCACCTTTTCATAACGCTAATGCTATCCACCAATCAAAGGCGAATCTCTTCATAACGGTACTGCTGTACACCAATCAAAGGTGCACCTGTTCATAACGATAATGCTATCCACCAATCAAAGGTGTCCCTGTTCATAGCGATAATGCTATCCACCAATCAAAGGTGCACTTGTTCATAGCGATAATGCTAACCACCAATCAAAGGTGCACCTGTTCATAGCGATAATGCTATCCACCAATCAAAGGTGCACCTGTTCATAACGATACTGCTATCCACCAATCAAAGGTGCACCTGTTCATAACGATACTGCTATCCACCAATCAAAGGTGCACCTGTTCATAACGATACTGCTATCCACCAATCAAAGGTGCACCTGTTCATAACGATACTGCTATCCACCAATCAAAGGTGCACCTGTTCATAACGATACTGTTACCCACCAATCAAAGGTGCACCTGTTCATAACGATAATGCTATCCACCAATCAAAGGTGCACCTGTTCATAACAATACTGCTATCCACCAATCAAAGGTGCACCTGTTCATAACGATACTGGTATCAACCAATCAAAGGTACACCTGTTCATAACGATACTGTTATCCACCAATCAAAGGTGCACCTGTTCATAACGATACTGCTATCCACCAATCAAAGGTGCACCTGTTCATAACAATACTGCTATCCACCAAAGGTTCCCCTGTTCATAACGATACTGCTATCCACCAATCAAAGGTGCACCTTTTCATAACGCTAATGCTATCCACCAATCAAAGGCGAATCTCTTCATAACGGTACTGCTGTACACCAATCAAAGGTGCACCTGTTCATAACGATACTGTTATCCACCAATCAAAGGTGCACCTGTTCATAACGATACTGCTATCCACCAATCAAAGGTGCACCTGTTCATAACGATACTGCTATCCACCAATCAAAGGTGCACCTGTTCATAACGATACTGCTATCCACCAATCAAAGCTGCACCTGTTCATAACGATACTGTTATCCACCAATCAAAGGTGCACCTGTTCATAACTATACTGATATACACCAAACAAAGGTGCACCTGTTCATAACGATACTGCTATCCACCAATCAAAGGTGCACCTGTTCATAACGATACTGCTATCCACCAATCAAAGGTGCACCTGTTCATAACTATACTGATATACACCAAACAAAGGTGCACCTGTTGATGACTATACTGATATACACCACATATAACACTGAATACTTTGCCGTTTGTGCACTATCCTATGCAACTGAAAGCAAGGTATTCAATCTTCGTATGTTCAATTGAATAACAAGTTGTTCCAATTTAGAAAAACTATAATTCTAATAAATTCAATTTGTGATCTCATTTTTGAGGCTGTACTTTTTTTAAACATTATGGTATATAATATACTCTCTGCATTATTATGTCAAGGCAAACATAACAATAAAATTAATAATTCCGCAGTTGAAGGGCAATTATTGATTCTGGTATGTATGATGGAATAACAAATATGTACATCATTGAAATGTCAGACAGTGGTGGCAATAACATGCAGTGTGGAATATTAAAATAACATTTTATAAATGTTTTAAAGTTAGACACATGGTCAAGCATAGTCACACGAAACTTGAGTATAATGCATTTGGGAAGTACAGAGTAAAGGAATACCAAAATATTTAATAAATGTAATTAAAAGCCTGTATGCTGAAACAGAAATTATGTTAAATAAATGAAAACCATTACTTACAAGCTTTTTTCAGCGCTTTCAGAGCAGAGTAAAACAAATCATCCATGTGGCCTTGTGTACAGCAGCTGCATTATCGTGTTTCCACTTGTGCAGCTGAAGAACACCACGCAGTGGTTCTTATGTTTTTCGGCCTCTCTGTATAATAACAATGTTAATACTTCGTAGGCATTCCTCCTGTATGTATAACTTCTGTTAATGTATTTCACATGGAATGAACCAATTTTTTGGTAGTCTCTGAGACTCTGATGTAATATTTTGCCATGAAAGTCTCAATCATTTCTGCAAGCTTTACACGCTGCTGCACTGTTGGCAATAACTGCGAACTCAGGTTGCGCACTTGGATTTCACATTCATTTCTGCTAGCTTTGTTATGCTTACTTGGCATAGTTGAGACACTGCACTGTACTATGCACAATGGACAGGAGCTCAGATTTGAAACTGTACCAGTTGTAGAATGTGCAGGAGGTAGGAATTGCAAAAACAAGGAAAGGAAATCAAAATGCAAGTCAAGGAAAGCTCATACTCCAGCAGTTACATGTTCACATGGTCTCGAGTGCACTCCACAAAATCCTAAAAGTAAAGGGCATAAGCACTGTGATGCAGCTGATTTGACTTATAATGATATAAATGGATTTCACCAACACATTTCCGTGATCAACAAAATAGATCAAGATAAATTCCTTATAAAATATATATCTCCTATTCTCACAGTGGTGAAGAAAGAAGTTGCAAATAGAAAGCAGACTGTTAGCATTAGATACAGTGTGAGAACTAACGATGTCCGACTATTGTCAGTATGCACTGCAAGCTTCCAAGGAATCACAGGGATGTCAAAAGATAAATTATCTCTCCTGGCTAGAAAATTTCACTTATCTGGGAAGGCGCCAAAGGAAACCAGAGGAGGTGACAGAACAGGAATAATACAGAAGGGCATTACTGCTGCTATAAAGCAAGACATTAAGAAGTACAGATGTAGAGAAAGTCACTATGGAAGACCAAAATCAAGGAGGATATTTACCTCCAGAACTTAATATCAGAAAAATGTAGACCAACAAAAGAAGATTAAGAAATCTACGAGTCTGGTCATTGTCAAAATATAAATAGATATTTTACAACTTCAAAATCTTTTGTACAGAATTTCACATTTTCATCAAGCAGTTATTCTCTCAGATTCCAGGGCAGCAATTATAGCAATTACTTCCAAGTTGTCACCAAAAAACCAAACAATTATAGAATGTTGGAAGATGCTTAGCCATCTAACAGCACTTCAAAAACACCTAGTCTTCCAATGGATACCAGCTCACTGTGGACTGAGTGGTAATGAGAAAGCTGATTTTCTTGCAAAAAAGGGTACCGGCAATGTGCAGAAATCAATAGTTAATCTACCATTTTATGCAGCTAAAAGATTGGTCAACTCTGAATTCAAAAAAATTATTGAAAAATATTACTATGGAAAATCAAAAAATAAAAGATGGGAACTACCACAAACATTCAAACAGTAATTCCTGAGTATTCTCGAAAAACAGCAGTTGCAACCTTCAGGTTGATTACAGGACATGATTGTCTGGCAAAACATTTAAACAGAATTGGGATATATTCTTCACCACTCTGTCTTCTATGTGATCTGCAAGAGGAAATGGATCGAGACCACCTTCAAATATGCCCGGCCACTTCTAATGCCCCATCCATCAGTGAAAAATATTGGAGAGCAAGAGGATTAATGACTTCATTGTCAGAAATCCAGCATTAGCTAACAACAACAACAATTTTACAACTTCAATCTGTCATTCCGTACACTGACACATGCTCAAACTGCAAAATGGGACTGATGAAGATTAAAACAGAGGCAGATGTGGAAAAGAAAAACGAACTAAGAACCATGTACAGACTGCACAAGCTGCATTCAAAAGGCTTTTATCAACTATTGAAAGAGAAAAACGCCGAGGCAATCACTATGTGCTTTGATATGGAGCAGAATCAGCCACTGCTTAAACTTTCTGCTAGCAAGGTATTCTATGCAAGGCAGGTGTAACCGTATAATCTATGCATAATAATTGCATCTAAAACCCAGAACAAAGACGACATTTCCTTGTATACATGGTTGGAAACTGAATCTGCTAAAAGCAGCAACCAGGTTGCCTCGGCTTTGCACCACTCGTTGGAACTGGAAGAAAGGATATCCAGCAACACTCCTTCTACCATTTGTTTATTTTCCGACTCTTGCGCTAGTTAGAACAAGAATAGTGTGATAATGTTCATGCTTATTGCTTTCCTGGAGAATAGTAAAAAATTTCCCCACATTTCACAATCTACCCAATACATGGGCACAGCTTCCTGATAGAGACCATCAGATATTACAAAATCACGGCTCTGTGAAAGTGTTGTTCAAAGACTGGAAAATTAAGGACTTGAAAGAAAGTGCAAAACAAACACTGAAGTAAAAGCTTCCTTTCAAAATGAATACCCACCAAATCATAGGAAGACCATAACACATGTGTAGAAGTTCAAAATACATATTCTGCTTTGCCTGTGAAGGTGAATGTGATGAAACCATGCAGCAAGTCCTGCTTCGATCTCAAACTATTCCCAAAATTAATGGAGTGAGCAAAGAAAAGAAAAAGGATGTTCAACTTCTAGCTAAATTTTTTGAAATTCCAAAAACTGCAAAACAATTTTATAAAGATGTACTACAAGATACTAATAAAGATTAAAGCTTAGTTATTCATATTGTTTGAAATTTCTTTGTATGTATTCAATATGTTTGTTATATAAATAAAACAAAATATAATTATTGTGAATATAGCAGTACTTAGTTTCTAAGTTTATACCTAATAAAATAATCATTATAAACATTAATATGTTGGTTGTATAGTACATTATTTACTATGAAAAGGTGAAAATAAATAGGATATTGTTATATACATATTTAAGGAGACACAGAACGTAAGTCAGTGCATATTACTTGCTATTGTGTTTATGCATGTTTTTACCTAGTAGAAAAATTACGACATCTGTTAAGATGGAAGATGACCACAACCAGGCAAGCGGTGAAGGCAATAGTGTGCAAAGTACAGACATGAATAGCATGGCATTAATGTTCAAAGAAATGATTAATAATTCAAATAGTCAACTAAAATCTCAAATAGCTAACCAAATGAGTAATTTAAATGGTCAGATCAGATGAGATCTGATTTCACCAGTCAATTGACTCAGATGAAGTCTGTGATGAAATCTGAGATGGCTGAGATCACTAATGAACAAATTAAATTAATTAGGCAAAATTCTCAAAGTACAGAAAATTAGAACAAAAAGATATAATTATTGAAATAAGCAACAAAGTTGATAGCCAATCACAAGAGCTGGACAAACTTAAGCTCGAACAAGCAGAATAGAGTTCTGTACAAGCAGCAGCTATTACGAAACTTAGAGATGTTGTATGTCAAGAAGTAGAAATTATAAAGACCGAAAATGTTAACTGTAAAAAAGACCTCATGCTTGAAATAAGAGACCACAAAACCCAAATAGATAATGAAATAAAATCTATACAAAAATGTTTAGACAAAGAAAAAGAAAACGTAACTAATTTAAATAAAATAGTGGTAGCATTTCAAGCACAAGGTAAAAATAACAATGATAATGTAAATGTTGAGCATGATACAAATGTAGACTGTATGCATAACTGTGATGTAAGGGCTAATATACACACAGATAATCAACACACACAATATGACACTAACACTGATGTACCAATTTACCTACACCATCCACTCCTTCCTGGAAATACACGACAAAAGTATGAAATTGGTTATGATAAGGATGTCTTGTCCGAAATTACTTCTTCTATTTTTGATGAAAAAGCAACCGACAATCCCAAGCAATTTCTAAAAGAAATTGACCATTATTTTAAAATCAAAAGAATACCTGATGAATTGAAGATGATTGTAAAGAAATCGTTAATAGGTAATAGATTACAGTGGCTTAGAGCTACAGGTGCATGACATGAATGTTATGCGTCCTTTAAAAATTTATTTTTAGCATGTTATTGGAGCCCGGTAAGACAAAATAGTGTCCATGTTGAACTAGCAACTGGGAAGTACAATCCATTGACTAATACGTCTTACGGATTACTTTATGAGCATAGTGAATCGGTCACGATTACTCGACCCTCCTGTATCTGTGTATCTGATCAAGAGATCTTAACCGCTGTTATCAGACATTTTCCAGATAACATCAGACGGAGCTCAATAATGGCTAGGCCTGTAGATTTCACTGATGTTATCGAATTACAGAATTCGAAAGCCAATCTGTTCCTAAAGAACGACATCAGTACCACTTAAATGAAAGAAATGATAGGTAACACTCAAAATCCTAATAACCAGAACATCAAAGAGGACCGAAATAGGAGTAATGTCAATCATCAAAGGTATCTGTTTCAAAGAAGGTCCCGTAATCCATCATCCAGTGGGGGAAGGGCCACAATTCCAAAACAATTATAATCCCGACAATAGAATAAGACAAGAACAAGGAAATCATTCAAGATTTAGAAATACACATAGCCCGCAGCTAAATTCTGGCACTGGAAATAATCAATGGTTCCCAAATAATAACCAAATAAATTATATACATATAAATTGACGTGAAAGAAACCGGCCATGGTATGGTAATTCATATAACCCATATAAATATAATGATAGGCGTAATTATTGGTAATGCCATAATGATTGGCACCCAATATCCGAACATTTAGAACAATACAGAGAAACGGATCAAAATATAAGAGTGAACCTAAATAGGTTTTAATATTGAGCCTCCGGTGGTGACTAACACGCCTGGACTGTCTACCAATCAAATTCAGGAAAACTAGGAGAGGACCAGAATTCGATTCCTATTCTAGGTCCTTGTATACGACACTGACATTCAAAATTGGAGTTATTTAAATACATTAATTGGTGAAAATAACAATGAATTACACCACAAAAATAATAACACGAGTCAGAAAGAACTTACGAACCCACCGGTTATTAACATAAATGTATGGGATCAGAAGCATCGAGCAATGATAGATACAGGCTGCAGTACCAGCGTTGTGAACGAGAATCTATTTCTCTAAATACAAAAGTCAGGAAAGGTCAATTATTTACCAGTTTGTGACGTTTACTGTAGCGTAGCCATAGGTAAAAGGAAAGAAAGAATACGACACCAAGTCATGTTAAAATTAAACGTAGAAGCATGGGAATATGAAATGATTGCTTTGGTGGTACCCAAATTAATAACAGACTTCATTATTGGTAGTGATATACTATATCATTGGAAAAGCATAATTAATTTTGAAAGGCACAATTTAACAATTCAAGGTGAAAACGAAATGATTAATATTCCTCTACTGGAAGAGAGTATACTTTGTATAAAGCTGGATGTCAAACTTTATTTAAGTGCTTTGTTTCTTTCTTCCTATTGAAGTTATCATTATGTTTCAAAATCTCTATGGCTTCGCGACTTAACCAGGCGTAGTAATGAACTGTGGAAGACAGGATGGCTGTGTCCGAATACTGTATAATGTGTTCCCCTGGTGCTAATAATGCATGTTCTGCAACTGCAGACTTTTCTATTTGTCCCAAACGGCAACATCTCTCGTGTTCTGTAATGCATGTTTACCGTACATTGTGTGGTCCCTATATAGACAGAGACACACGAGCACAGAATTCTGTAAACACCCGTAGAAGAGAATGGTTCTTTTGGATCTTTTGCTGAATGTAGCATGTACTGTATTTGTTGTGTGGCTTTTCCACTAGACGACAGCCCACAAGCCCAGATAATCATTTTGTATTTTATGACACTGGCCGTGAAAGCTTACACAATTTGATTGTACAAATTCTTACCTGCATTGTCGAACTGCTTCATTCTCCATCACATGGGATACAGGGAAGGGAATAGGTTCTTGGTTCCTGCACATAAAGTTTTCAGTGTTTTAGGAAGAGACATATTGGTAAAACACAAACAAAATCCTGATAATAATGCTTTAATACCAAACTCTACAGAATACAGTGATCAGTTCATCCTTGTTTGCTTATTTTCAAAATAAAGGAACAAGGCTATTACAGAAAATAAAAACATATTTTCAATCTCAATACATCTGCGCACATTATTTAAATAAAGACATAACCTCAACCTCTCATCATACACTCTAAAAAAATATTAACTTATGGTTTTTCTCCTAAGGAATTTACGGGCAATAAGAAAGCAAACAGTAAAGTCCTTCAGCTTCTGCACAATGTACACTTATATCACATGAAGACAATTGCTCCATAGCAGTTGGCATATGTTACTAGAAATACTGTTCGTAACACTGAACAATGTATGCTACTATACTACCATTAATAGAAAGTTACGGATCAGATGAAGTCGTAAGGCACACATTCTGGTGTAAGTATTCGTAATTTTGTAGGATGCTACAACCATGCAGTGGAGAATTCATTACTTAATATATCTTTAAAAATCACATTATTTTTATTTACATATTTAATAAGTTGATTTGGTTGGATAATACACAAATACAGGATGGTTTGCCTTCAGCATACATGCACAGCTATCAACTTCTATTGCATTTGGTATCTACAAACCTAAATACAGAAATGATTGGCAAGAGGAAAGGTCATTTAATTGGTTAACAGAAGTGGAAAAGCTATCCCTGTGGCACTTTTAAATATTAAGGAGCCTGAGAGGTAGAACTGGAACTTAAAAATTCAATGCCACAACTGGGATTTGAACCACAAGACCTTCTGCTTACTGGGCGGCTGCTCTAACCACTGAGCTATTGTGACAAACTGCCAGAATGGCATTAAATTCTCAAACCAGTTCGTATTTCTCCTGGTAAACCACAAAGGCAGTCTCACATCAGAGACAAATTACCCCAATGGTGACTTACTATTGTAAGTACTTTATATCCCAGAATTAAATAATCTTCAGATGGTAATTATTATTTATTTATGCCAACAAACTTACTGTTGGCATAAATAAATAATAATTAAGGAGCCTATTTCACAAAGATATAAATGCAGGATTACTACAAATGATACATTTGTTTTCAAAATGTTATATTTTCCAAAGTATTACTCTTAAAACAATTATTGATACATAAAAATAACTGGAAATGCACTAAGTTTGCGTGAAGCTGGAAGATTACAGCCGGCACCTGCAATTTTGCACCACAATGCAAGAGCCCAGATCACACTGTATCTAGTATTGACACTGGCCATAAAAGCCTTAGAACTTTGATGAAAGTTATCTGTTTTATTAGTGACTTATTTGATATGGATAATTTGCACCTTTAATTTCAGGCAGCTACTATTGTGACGATGACCACTGCTGTGATGATGTACAGCTACACAAACACGGGTAAACCTAAAGTTATAAGAAAGTGAATACTCTGGTTTCCAACCTATAATTGAAAGCAATTATGACAATCATCAAGAAGGCCACGAAATTTCTTTTTCAGTGACAAAAGAAAGAACGACAACACTTTCATATGGTGGAATGAAGCATTGAAGAAAAAAGTACACAGATATCAACATGATTGTGTAAGAAGTTAAGGAAATATTGAATTTATCAATTTTTAGTAACTAAATTATAAATATTCATCTATGATTCTTTTAATGTGAATAGCTTATTATAATTTTATTACACACACAGCTTTTTTCAAAATGTTTTCAATTATCCAATTTCTTCAACATTGTGTTTATATTATTTAGTTTTACAGAAACTAAAACGTCTTTCAAGACATGGAAGCAATATTTCCATTTTCTTGAAAGATTAATAAATAACTTTGAGTAATTAACACTCCACTGCATTTACTACAACATTTTTAAACCATACAAATTAAGATTTTACTACAGAGTCCACAATTGTTGCACAAATAATTACTTGTGCATTCAACATAAGAGATTTTAAAAACAATGTTATGGAGATATCTTAATAAAATACTTCAAACCAAAAATGTATTCTCAAATAACTAATTAAAGAATTTTATAATCAGTGTAGTAAAATCTATTTTGTACTGAAACTTTTTTCAGAAATATTAATCCATAAATCTAGATGCTGGTATAATTGAAACAACACTCAGGTTGTGGTCATGAAGATCTAATCCAGTAATTTGTGGAGATTTCAAGTTTTTAAAATTGATTTTTATGTTTAATTTTAAAGTTTTGCACAGCTCTTGTTGGCAAGCTTTTGTTGTGTTACATCCACTACAAATGCTACACAAATATTTTTTAATTATGTTATGTTAGACTCCCCTATACCGATATGGGATTTATCCCCTACTGGGAGGTGTGGTATGGGGTGCACTCAGCCTTGTTAGGTCTCTGACGAGCAATTGAATAGCTATCCTGACAAAAAGGGGCATCTCTAAAAGGGCGGCTGGAGGATGCAGCAGGCCAGGTGATGAGGGTAACCTCTGCACAGAGGAGATGCCCTAGGAATTAATTAATATTTTTAAGTTATATTATAATGCTTTATTATTCTTGCTGTACTTCTGTTATTTATACATCAACTTTTGTTTATATAAAAGTTACTGAAAGTGTACAAAGTTTTTTAAATTCAAGAGCTGCCTAAATTGATTGGAAAGCATTACACAGCTTACAAATTCCATGAAGCCAGAGTGCTGTTTCAGTTATACCTCAAATTCCTTTATTTTGTACAGTTCAAACAGCACGTTTCCCTTCAACAAAAGAGAAAAAGGGAACTATTATATTCATCACATTTTCTTTGCAACTGCCATTTTCAGCAGTACCTTCACTCTGTTTAGCAATTACAACTTACTTATTTCCTAATGGCACCCTATTTAAAGAAGAGAGGTTGTTCAGTGTAATAAAAAAGTTGTTTACTCTACAACTTTACCTCAAGTAACTAGGAATGTATCAAATATTAGAAAGTCTCTCAAAAGACTAGAGGCATCAACTCGATTTCATCTATTGGAACCTTTTTGTGTGTTACAGAAAAAACAGTAGCACCATCTTACGGAACATGTATGTTGGCAACACTGACACAAGCTAAGAGGGCTGGAAATAAATGAGTGGCAACACTGTTTCATCTCCGTGCAGCTGAAGTTGGCAGCACATGTAAAGAGTTGGTGGAGCTATACAACTCAGGTGGTGGCGTTAGTGTAAGTGCTGCAGTGATAGGAATGGCGTGTGTCGAATGTATGTAAGTCGTCAAACTAAATCACCCTAAAGGGGATGTTTACCAAGTTTGAAATGGACAGAGATCGAAATGGCCCGTGAAAAAACGCCAAGGAATGTCACTCTGGGCTATGTAAAGCATGCCGTATCGAAGTGTGGCAAGTTGAATTGCAGCTTTTCATGCAGGATGTGCTTCTGTGCATCAGGAAGCACGTGGAAGTCAACATGGAGTTGAAAACAGGGTCATTGAATTGATTCAATCTTTGCTGCATGTGATCATCATCTGGAATCAAACAATCTTTGTCCAGCACTGCGTAGGAAATGACCCAACTTCCGAGACAGATTCACCCATTGTGTTACAGGATAAACTCATTGTCACAATGCAGCAACTGTTTGTTTTTTTGGTAGTGTTTAACGCTCGCTTTTACTACTACGGCACCGCAGGCAGTGACACTGATGATACATGGTATGAAGATGGAGCACCGGTGGAATGAGATGGTAGTGGAAACCAGAGAACCCGGAGAAAACCCACCCCAGTGCTGCTTCATCCAACATGAAACCCACATGCGGTTGCCTGGGATCAAGCCTGGACCGCCTTTGTGAGAAGCAAATGGTCTAGCCACTCGGCTACAGTGCGGCCACGTAGCAGCTGTGAAGAACCTATTTGTATGATGGGATGGAAGGTTCTAGTACACTGGACATGAGGCTGTGTGACTTTCATCTGTTCTCTACGATGAGAACCACTGCAGCAGATATGTTTCTGCACCAGAGAGGTCATACTTTGAGTTATGGCGTGCTCTCCTGCAGATATCAACAAAGAGGGCACCACTGCTGATATCCTGTGACTTCCCAATATTGGGCAACAGGTAGCAGAGGATTACATTTGAAACAGTATATATAATTTGTCCCCAAATAGAAATAAATACGTTGTGAATTTGACTTATTTCAAACATGTAATTGACTTTCTATCACATCATTCTTCCATTGTTGAAAAGATCACCCATTTATCGATATTATAATTGTTAAATACCATGTTTCAATTGTATGTAAAGAATTAAGGGTTATTTTGAATATTTAATGGCAAAAATGTTAAAGAGATGGTTTAAAATTGCTTTCTTAGCATTTTAGGGATTACAAAAGTATGTGAAAAATGACGTCATAGAATGATGCTACTAAAGTCGCACATATGCCGATGGATACATGTGTGCATAACTCAAAAGATGCGGCAATATCAGTCTTTCTCTTTGCCAATAACTTCGGTAGGGAATAGAAGTGTTTTATATGTGTGAATCCAAAACTAGTAATAATGAAGTGGCTAAGTGCTTAAAGACAGCAAATTAGAGAAAAATAAAGTAATACATCAATAAACTTTAAGAAGTTAATTAGTATGAAGTGTAAAATTTAGTGAAGGAATATAGGATCCACGAAATATAAAGTGATAGAAAATGGTTTGATGAAATATTGCTAAATCTTCAAATACAAAATCTCGACGGTGCTAAGGAAGTTGATCCAGTGAAATAAAAGATTTGTCACTGTGATATGATTTAAAAGCTGCGACAGAGAAGGTGCGAATAAAATAATATGCAAAGGTTAAACCCCAAGTCCACTATTTATTTCACTCTGTACCACGACCCGAGATAGCAAAGATTTAAAGGCTCAGAGACCCAATGAACTACGCATTCTTTTTAAAACGCACCACATTGAAGGCCTGCAGAAGTATCACAATTGAACAATAAGTAGTTCACACAAGACTTATATGTTGCCACTTATTTCTTTCCTGCCTTTGGCCAACAAACGCTGTGCTAACCTGAATGAGATTCTGAACATTTTCTGCTAAGATAATGAAATATATTTTGTCACAAACATAGGTAAGCACTAAAATTTAAAGCTAGCTATCTTGTCTGTAACATCACAGGTTTATAGTCAGAAAATATAGCATGCACTTCACAATCAAAATTGTATGTTCCACTAGTTCAGTGCGGAAAACACTCAATTAAATATTTATAGCTATAGCTATTACTTTCAGGCAACGTGATTAAATCTTAGCTATACTGGAGCTCTGATTAATATCAAGGGGACCAAATCTGAAAATGTAAATACATTAATTATAATATGATTAATATTAAAAGGTTTAAATGTCTAATATCAGCATTTATGATAAATTTAACTGCACTTTTAAAACATTACAGTTACCAACAGCAAATATTACAAAACTTTTTGGTTTATCAATTTTGGATGAAGGTCAATGAACATCCTTAAAGAGTTTAATGCTCCATTGTTTCTTAAGCTATTGTTATTCACACTGAACTGCACACTGTCGTCTTCTCTGCTGGAACTAAAATGTAACATGAAATATAAAAAACAACAATGAACTGTCTGTGTCTTTTCACAAGGTATAAGGACACTAAAAGTAGTGCACACACACTACGCTAGGTTCCTCTTTTCATAAATAACTAATACTTCACTAAAACAAAGTTTTTGGAAGCGAACTGCATTCTGGGCTTCTACCACTTCCTGACGACAATCAACGATGTGCTCAAAGAAACAAAAAGCACATCAAATGAGGCACAGCCCACAGATGAAGCAAAAGCTGCCTTTGCTGTCCACAAGTTCTACATATAACTTTTTCTATGTATATTTGTGATTACGTTTCCCACCTCTCAAAGGCTAAGTTCAGAATTGGCACTTCGTTTGGTCATTCTAAAATCACTGTTTCTAATAACAGGTGCTGCACTGTGTTAAATGTTCTACATGGCACACGCAAAGTTACAACAATGCAGTTTAATGCTGAAGACTATTATAGTTAAGTACTTCACTCTTGTTGGTGGGTATCATCTGTAAAAGAAAACATGTGTTTAAATAAAATGGTGTTCCATAACAGCGATATATTGGGTGTCCCAAAAAAATGCCAACAACGCTTAGTATGTTGTGCGGGATGGCAAACTGATCATTTTTCAAATAGGAACCCCTGCTCGGAACTGCATGCTTTGGACGCTATAGTGCGTTGAAGTTTGAGAACAAACAGTTCTGACAATTTGTTAAAATTTGTTTTGGTATATTAATATGGAAGGTATGCAACAGTTTAGCCATCTGTGTACTACAGATGAACGACCTGAGAATGATAACATTCCTGAACATGCACTAAATTCTTCCATTAGAGTTCTTGGTGCACATCCTACTGCGCTACTTGAGTAGTTTTCAGCACAGTAACATTTTTAACAGCAGTGTGACATGTACCAGTACACAGTTGCAGAACTGGCTGGCATGAGCTCCAGCACACTTTGATGTACGAGGGGCGTCTCAAAAGTAACTTGCCCTATTTTTTTAAAAAATAACAAAACGTTTAAATATTTTAAAAAGGGTATATTTTGAAAGCTACATTCAGTACCTATTTTTCCACATAATTTCCTTGAACCTAAATACATTTTTGATACCGTGGTAACAGTTTTTTTAACCCAATGTCAAACCACTCTCCCGCCAAACTGGATAGCCATCTTTCCACTTCTTGTTTCAGTTCCTCGTTATTTACGAAGCGCCTTCCCCCAAGATGTTGCTGCAGCTCCGGAAAAAGATGGTAATCATTCGGTGCAAGGTCAGGTGCACTAGATGGATGACTGAAAACATCCCATCGAAACTGTTCAAAATGGCTTGAGTTTCACGGGCAGCTTGCGGGAGAGTGTTATCGTGGACCAGAAAAACTGTTTTGCTCAACTTTCCCTTCCTTTTGTTTTGTATGGCTCTTTTGAGTTTTCTCAGCACCTCACAATAGCGAGCAGCTGTCATCGTGGTCCCATGGAGCAGGTAATCGATTAACAGTACTCCCTTCGAATCCCAGAATATCGTTGTGATGACCTTGACAGCCGATGCAACAATTTTTGCCTTTTTTTGGAGTTGCATCATCCATTCGTTTCCACAACTTGCACACACTTTCCATAGACACCGATCCTTAGAAATAATCCTGTGAAGCGATGCACGGCTTATTTCAATATACGGAGGAAGTTGAAACAAAACTGCATCAAGTGTAAGGCGCTGATCGGTGTTCACGACTGCTCGAACCTCGTCAACAATATCTGGAGCGAGGGAAGTGGAGGGTTGACTGCTTCATTGCTCATTGTGTAATGTTATTCTCCCTTCAATGAATGATTGGGGCCAACGAGAAACCATTTGTCTTGACAAAACGTCTTTTCCATAAACACTGCACAACTCGCAATGAATTTCAGTTGCACATTTATTTTTTCCCATCAGAAAATGGATTACAGCGCGAACTTCGCAATCGGCGGTAGGAACGAGTGGAGTCTCCATTGTTACTGCCGTTTTAATGTCCAAGCAATAAACTTAGAGGCCTAGGAATTTTACAGTGCTGCTACTACACCCATACCTATATACCCTGGGACTTTCAGACTTTTTCCGCCTATCGCACGGATTTAAAAAAATAGTGCAACTTACTTTTGAGACGGCCCTCGTAAATATGCGCAATCACCTAAATGTCGCATATTAAATCGATGGACCAGAGGTGGACCAGTTCCATGGCCAGCACGGTCACCAGATCTGACACCTCTTGACTATTTTCTGTGGAGTTGTATGAAGAGTATGGTGCAACGTCAGCGGAGGACCTTATGGCTTGAGTCCACGGAGCGTTTGAAAACCTTCAGAGACAAATGTACATATTGGATCATGTGCATGAGGCTCACCACCATCGCTATAGGCTCTGCAATGAAGTAGGAGGTACACAGTTTGAAGCCCATGTGTAATGCAGCTCGATGTTGGGTTTGTTGACAAAATGTGAAAGTACGCCCATCTCACTTCAATGCATTATACAAACCATGCATTTCCGGACAGGGGTTCTTTCTTGAAAACCGATCAGTTTGCCATCCTGCACAACATATTAAACATTGTCGGTGAAACTTCTACAGAATGATTAAACTTATAATAGAGTTTCGTATTTCATTGCACAATCATTACATTTTTTATGCTTTCATCATAAAGTAAAAACACACAGAGTGACCATTATGTGAAGTTATTTAAGATTGGCCGTGTTAACTTTCAGTGAATATGTACAGTAACAGGAGTGAGAGTGAGTCTAAGTATTTTTGAAGATTTGCCACCTTACACTGCTCATAATTGAGAAAAAGGGTTAGGGAAAGAAGGGAAACAAAAGCAATACTGACATTGCAGTGCAAGCACCTACTCCAGTAAATGAAAGTTTAAAAAAGAAGTGACATGATTTATTGAATTAAAACTCATCTATAATCTTCAAAAGTATGTATGATTCTATTGAGTGAGTGAGTGAAGTTTCAGGGCCCATTGACAGCTAGGTCATTTGGGGCCAAAGTCAAAATTTAAAATCTAAAACACTAACAAAGTTAGCTCGCTAAAAGGTGAAGGCTAATACAGACAACTAGAATGTAAACAGGTAAAAACACCATGTGGCACATGAGTGCACCAACTTTAAAACCTGAAACACCCGCACATTAATCTGTGTAAAAGGTGAAAGATATTATTTTAAGAGGTAGAACTGGAACTTAAAAATTCAATGCCACAACTGGGATTTGAACCACAGACCTTCCGCTTGCCGGGCGGACGCTCTAACCACTGAGCTATTGTGACAAACTAACAGAATGGCACTAAATTCTCAAGCCAGTTCGTATTTCTCCTGGTAAACCACAAAGGCAGTCTCACATCAGAAACAATTACCCCAATGGCGACTTACTATTGTAAGTACTTTATATCCCAGGATTAAATAACCTTCACATGGTAATTATTATTTATTTATGCCAACAAACTTACTGTTGGTGTTTTTAAACACACAAGCCGTGTGTGGGCAAAGTTTTAAGAGGTAGAACTGGAACTTAAAAATTCAATGCCACAACTGGGATTTGAACCACAGACCTTCCGCTTGCTGGAATTCTTGAGAATTTAATGCCATTCTGGCAGTTTGTCACAATAGCTCAGTGGTTACAGGAGAAATACGAACTGGCTTGAGAATTTAGTGCCATTCTAGCAGTTTGTCACAATAGCTCAGTGGTTAGAGCGTCCGCCCGGCAAGCGGAAGGTCTGTGGTTCAAATCCCAGTTGTGGCACTGAATTTTTAAGTTCCAGTTCTACCTCTTAAAACTTTGCCCACACACGGCTTGTGTGTTTAAAAACACCAACAGTAAGTTTGTTGGCATAAATAAATAATAATTACCAGGTGAAAGATATACTTGGCCCCAAACAAGAAGGTGATTGACAGTTGCTTACCACATGGTGGAAAGGTATAAATGAACAGGAGGGGATAGTTGCATCATTGCAATCATCATAGTAATGAAAAGAGGAACTGATTAGAGCTAAGACGTTCCCATAGCAATGCTAAACTAGTGTTGTCGATATTTAACACATGAATAGCATCTGCCTGACCTGCAATCCAACAGTAACATAATATATAACAAATTATAAACGATGTTCCATTGGCAAAAGTTTGATTTTCAAAACCCACACAAATAACAAGGAATATCACCTTCTGTTTTCCCTGTAATATATACAATACCGCCCTCCAGCTCCAGCTTGCAATGTTTACATCAGAGACCGCCTGTGTGCTGACAAGTTTGTTCTATTTTTGTGGTTATTTGCCTTGTATTTATGTGTCTGAATCTGTGTAGCTGTGCATATGTTGTGAGCATTTACAATTGTCTCACTCTTTTAATGAATATTTAATTTTATATCCAAAAATATTGACAAAGACAGTGTAGCCAAAACGAAAAACTTTATATACTCGGGAAGCAAATAAAATTATGTTTGGTAAAATACATATCCCAATTAAAGGATTATGCAGTCGACAATAGCACTGAAGAACATGGTCACAAAATTGTTGGTTTCCCCTTTCCTAGTGTAATGCAATTTAATTAATTTGGACCAAAGTAAAGGGTTACATTGTGTGAAACAACAAACATTTGGCTGTGTCGTCTGTAATAAAGTTACATCAATAAAAAGCTGAAAACTGAAAATGCAGTTACTGATACAAAGGGCGTAACAAGTGCAACATGGGAAAATGGTGTTTTAGAAGAAAGGATAAAGCAATGTCATTTCCGTGGGTAATTCCAGCAACAGCAAGGGAGTTGGATATCCCATTATAATATTTCACTGGTGTGTTTCTTTTGTTTACAGTGATATGTGTTTGCATGTGCTATCCTTTGCATGTAGTTTCACTATTTTAGTATTGTCTTCGAATATGAATATAAATTATACCTGTTTTACATTCCAAATGCAATCCAACCATCTTCTTACACATAATGCTAACATGCTCTCCACACCATCCCGATAAGTGGCAATGTCACCACGAACTGTCAATCCCTTTCTTTTTTGCCATCAATAATAAAACAGATCATTAAAATGGTAAACAGTTAAAACATTAAAAGGATTAAAATACTAGAAATTAAATTTTAAAAAGTTAAAATGCTCAAAAAACTTGCTTAGCAAACTCAATTTGGGCGACAAACCACAGAACCTTGGCTACAGACACCAGGTCATCATCCAAAATTGAGCAAAACGTAGAACCTATGCCAATTCACTGGCGTTCATGAACACAGCATGGACAATCAACAATACTATTGAATAGTGTGTACCTTTTAATTGAGTTGATAATATTGGACTACTGAACCAGCCAATAATTTGGCCTGCAAAAAAGTCAATAGGTAAATAATAAGTGAAGGTGGTTGTAAGAGATATGCGTGAACATTTAGAGGTTGCGAGTTGAAACCCAGTGGAGGACGATAGATTGTTTCAGGTGTAAAAATCATTAGCATTGCTTCTTTTGAAAGGGAAGTAAAGTCAGTGGTCCCATGTAGTAGATTTACAGCACTTAAATGTAACATATTTACCAAAACAGTTCAAATGGATTTTCCAACACTTTTATTGCACAAGTATTAAGAATACACCTTTAGGAACAATAATTGACACACATGTTGTGTTATTTATGTCTGTAAATATCTGTAAACTGCACTTCATTCAGACAAGTTGCACAAAGTGAAAGAGTCGTACGAAATTATATCCATCATGATGATCTTCGGTGTCTCATCCCTTCCCTCTCCTGTGGCAATGTTGCCAACATTGGCACTTGAAACACAAGCATGTAGTATTGCACGTGCCATTTCCTGCATTTCATATGTCCGCAATACCACTTTCCTGCCTTCCCCTACCTCACTTACGTCCCATCTATGTGCCTTCTGTAAATGGCATCTGCTTTCCAATGAGGTTTGAAAAACATTATGTTCATATTTTTTACGAGATTTAGGAGGCAATATCATGATCCAAAAACACTAATAATGTATTGGTGTTATTTATCAAGTTACCCAACATTCCCTAGCATAAATATTTGATAACAATTGGTGGTTGGTAAATATACTACATTATCATTACTTTCTGGTTTCCGGTATGGGCCAGTTCTTTTTGGCTTTTTTAAGAAACTAAAAATTATGCTGAAATTTGCTGCAAAGCTATGTTCAGCTTCTTCAATGGACGACTGCAAAAAATTCATCCGATTAGTCACTGCCTACTCTGATTGGCTTCGTTCCATCCCACTCGTAATCCTATTTGTTCCTTCTTCTCCAATAGGAAGTTGATCTGTTCATAGGATCTGAGACCTTACTATTGGAGGAGAAGGAACCAATAGAATTACAAATGGGACGGACAATGAGGCCAGTCAGAGTAGGCAATGACTAATTGGATGGATTTTTTGCAGTCGCCCATTGAAGAAGCTGAACGTAGTTTTGTGGCGAAGTGTCAGCATAATTTTTAATTTCTAAAAGAAGTCAACCAGACACGACCCATACTGGAAACCAAAAGGTAATGGACAAAGGCCATGGAAATCTACATAAACATGCTACATTATCCTATAAAAGAATCTCGAGCTAGAGAAAGAGCTCTCTGAGCAGAAAACCCTCCCTGACTGCTGGAAAAAATAAATGAATCATGTACATAGCTATTTTTCATTCATTATATGTTTTGGTGTGTATTACATATATATTTCAGCAAAAATGTCTAAATACACACAACTGAATAAGGTACGTACATCTTTTTTATTTCATTATGTCCATTTATGTATGTTCATGGTTTACTGTTAATAGCCTAGGCCCACCTTCGTTAAATGGAAATCTGTCTTTAATAGACATTTTAGAGGGTCCATTCATTTCTGATGAAGACAGGTTTTACTGTATATTGGGTGGAAGGGAAGTCATTACATTAATTTAAACCAGTGGTAGATCTCGGTATTTGGAACACATTTTGTATTGTATGTTTTTGTCTCTATTTCTTATGGAGATATTTTAGTTTTGTCAAAAACAAGCTGGCAACACTGCAGATTGTATGGGTGGTCACTTTCCCTAGCTCAGTGCATAAACAAACACTGTAACAGTGCATCAAACTCAAACTACCTTGTCCTTCCATGTTTACTGTGCAAGTGTAGGCCAATCACACGTGTTAGCTCCCAAAACATTATGGAAAAGTGAAAACTGTTCACATCCACAAACCAGGTCAATTCCCTGACCAATCTCAAAGCAACATTGTTGAGGTACGTCACGTCTGAGAGAGAAGCTCAGAGTATTCCTTCACGTGTTTTAAGTAATCAATTATTTTGCAACCCTGTGCGATGTCCCATAATTACTACCGAAGCTATGTCAGAAATAAGTGACTCTACGCATCTTACAAGTAACAAACTGTTATCATTGTACATTGTTGTGGAGTTATGCATCCAATTGGGATTAAAAACAGAACATTTATTTTCTCAAAATCGGCTGATCAAAGAACAAAATGCCATTGAACTTTTTTATTTCTAGTGGTTCTATGAGGCACATATCAGAAGGAATGTAATAACTTTGCTTCCATCCTGTACCTTTTCATGTATGCCATCCAGAATTACACTCTACTGCTAAAGACTGGGAAGGGGTGAGAGGTGAGGCCATCGTGTTTTGAAAAATACTCTACGTCTTTGGGGATGGAAGTCCCATAACTAGGTCAGTAGTCTGTAGAAGAGATGCGCTGAAAAGCCTATTTTATCAGTATCTATTGCTGTATGTAACAAAATGAGTGGGGGTCAGTTCCATGCTGCCATGAAGAGCGCTACCCACCTAGAGGAGTGTTTCCTGATGGGCCGTTGGATCTTTGGCATTGGTCAGACTGCACAACCTTTCCTGGTGCCATACAGCACTTTCAGTTCTGGGAATATCACCTTCCTGATGAGCGCATTTGTCTTGCCTGCTAACATTGCTCTCTGTGGATCCTTCTTCAATGTCTTGATGCCTGGCTTGTGCACCAGGAACGCATTGTCGAGGATCTGGAACTCGTAATCCAGGACACAGAGCGCGTAACCCTGTAGACAACAAACACAAACAGTCAATTCATCTCTGTGCATGCAAGATTCTAATCTGGTCTCTTTGGCTCAGTTTTCAATATGGCATTGTATTATTATTTATTTGTGTCCACAAACTTGCTGTTGGTGTTTTTAAACATAAACTGTGTGTGGACAATGTTTGAAAGGTAGAATTGGAACTGAAAAATTCAATGCCACAGTTGGGATTGGAACCACAGACCCTCCACTTACCAGGCGGGTGCTCTAACCACTAAGCTACTGTGGATGGAGAATTCAGTACCATTCTGGTAAGTTGTCACAGTAGGTTAATGGTTAGAGCTACTGCTTGGTAAGCAGAGGGTCTGTGGTTGAAATGCCAGCTGTAGCATTGAATTTTTCAGTTCCGATTCTACCTCTCATGATATTGTATTCTCACTTCATAATCTTCTGGCACCCTTGAAATAATCAAACTTAAGAGTTTCAGATTTTAATCGCCTACCCTCATGGGCCTAAAAAGTCATGCCATTTTATTTTAACTTTGAAATTCAGCACTTTTCCAACTACACAAGTATACATATTTCTGACAGGAAAAAAAAGAAAATTGTTCTGTATGCCATTTTATTACCCTTTTGTTACACATATCTGAGTACGTTCATTTTAATATAATCCTTAGAATTTTTTTAAACATATATTTTATGCTTACAAAACCTTTCCATTTAAAATACAGTAGCATCTTACTAATCCAAACTAATTGGAACTGTTTGGATTAGCAAAAATTTGGATTAGGTGGATTTTCGTCAAATACGACAACATTTCACTTTTAGCGTTTATGTGTTAAATATTAAAATTATTGAAAGTAGAAAATTAGTACAGTCATGTGTAATTTATTTTAAAACTACATTCTGAGGCTCGAAAACCAATTAGTGTAATGTTTTTACAAGTGTTGTTGGTGTCTACATAGCGCGAGTAACCTGGTGAAATTGCAATGGTACCAGACAGATTCACTGTTTACTCCTATAGCATATATTTCATGTTTCTCAGTGCTAATAAATTTATATTTTTACTTTGAAAAACTAGTTTAATCTTAATCTTTTCCTGTTTTAACATTCAGAATAAATTTGGTAGATGTTTTTTCCTAGTTCTGTTCGGATCAGGCAGATTTTCGGATTAACGGGACTCTGGTGTAGTCCTGGTTGACATAAGAATATTCTTTAGACAGTTGAAAGTAAAACAAGCTGTTTTAAAGCTAGATGAAGTTAGTTAAATGGAGAAAATCCCCCATCATCGTATCAGTTCAGCAAGTTCATATCACCACCACCAGACACCTCTACCATCAAGTGAACATCCAATTTTTACAAGTAAGTGAAGCATAGTGTAAACCTAATTGACCTTCAATTAATTTGAGTAACCTCACCATTCAAAAAAGTTTCAGTTGTTAGTGATAAGATTGTCATATGTAAGTTATTTTCGCTGTTTAGTCCCCACTTAAGTTTTATCTGACAGTAATCAATTCTACTTTAGTAGGACTAACATATTAACAGCCAGCATATTTATTATCATTATTTATTTATTTATTTATTATTATTATTATTATTATTATTATTATTATTATTATTATTATTATTATTATTATTATTATTATTATTATTATTATTATTATTATTATTATTATTATTGTTATTGTTATTATTATTATTATTATTATTATTATTATTATTGTTATTATTGTTATTATTGTTATTATTGTTGTTATTATTATTATTGTTGTTGTTGTAGATTACAAACAGGAGAAGGACTTGGAGCAATACCTGAGTCATTTTGTCACTCTTGCCCTCCCAGCTGAGTCGCTCATCGTAGAGGGGATCACTGTGGGTACCAATGAAGATTGGTTCCCAGTGTACGAAGTACCCAGTTCGCTTCCCAATGTGGAAAACATGGAGACCTCTAGTCTCGTTAGCAGCCATCCATTCTTTGGACTTGGGGACACTGTGACATCCGGAACACAGCTTCTTGTGGAAAGGAATCGCAGTTCCGTTCTTCAGCATGGCCACCTGCAACAACATGCGTTTCTGTGAAGGTTATGTTGTACAGTTTCACACTTAGCCCTCTCTTACATGAATTATGTTACTACGTATACTAACTGTGAACTAGTTCACATATCCCTGTCAGACACATAGACACGATTGTTAAAAAGACTAGACAAAATGGAATGGGCATTAATTCAAAGTAGAATATCATGCGCAGGGTGCAAAATCATTAAAAGTTGGTACGTGGGGGATAACATTTTTACATTGCCATTTTAAAAGAAGAGTAGATGTTAAATTATATCAAATAAAAGCAGTTGCAGTTCATGAGGTAAATTCAATACTTACAATCAATTAGTTCTGATGTTAATTTATATTCATAAAGTTTAATGCTTTATTTTATGTAATGAAAAAATATTCTTGAAATGAAAATATTTTAGTTTCCTTGTGTCTCTTTATAATGAACTTTCCCCTGGGATATTTTAGTGGGGGAAGTTCTTGGTATAAAATTCTACCCATCTCCCCCGGGATTTCACTCACTGGTCATGAGTTTAATCTCAGCGACTGCAATCAAATGTGGCTGTAACAAAGGATGGGGAGAGCCCACATAAAATAATCAGTGACATAGTATGTGAATGACGAGGTTACAGTAGACCACAACTACATGTATTTTGATTTCTGAAAAAGAAAAAAAAAAAGAAACTACAATAATACTAAGATAAGTTGATACATTTATGATATAAATAGCTACCAGTACATGAGAGGGAGAATTGCAACTGAAAAATTCAATGATACAGCTGGGATTTGAACCACAGACCCTCCGCTTACCAGGCGGATGCTCTAACCATTAAGCTACTGCGACAACTTGTCAGAATGACATTGAATTCTCAAGCCAGTTCGTATTTCTCCCGGTAAACCACAAAAGCAGTCTCACATCAGAGACAAATTACCCCAATGGTGACTTACTATTGTATGTATGGTGTTGTGTGTTTAAAGAGACCAACAGTAAGCTTGTTGGCAACGTCCCAAGGTTCTGATTTAGTTGACTTGATTTTTCTTTTTTGGTATGTGCCCAATGCACATACGTCTCCGTGTGTTAAGCTCGCAAATGGCTGACCTATTTGAAAAATTTCTTTTTTGTTTTGTTCGCCCGAGTAGTGGGATGGTTTAGGAAAAAGGAACATTAGGAAAAACGCAAAGGAACAGCAGAAAAATCGACGCAGAAATTGCTAATATCGCATGAGAATTGCCACTTCGGATGTTTGTCCGAAAAAATTCCGAACCACTTTGACCAATCGCCGTGAAGTTCGGCACCTATATGTATTTTTCATGGAGAAAGTTACTGTTCTATCCATTTTACTATATAACATTCACATGGTGTTTACTACAAACTTTTCTTTTAAGTGTTAAATTCACTTCTGTACTCGCCATTCAACAGTACAATTTATACAAGTTTCTATGGCTGAAACAGAAAGCAACAGTCACTTTTTTTCTACACTTTTCTTTTATGAAACATAAATTTCTTTCTCTACTTCCTCTTCTACAAGGAATCTATACATTTTCTATATTATTGACATAGAAATGCAACGTCTTATCTTCACACAGCTTTCCCTACTCAGTTTTCTTCCTGTGGTGTTTGGTGTTGTTGAATGATGCTTTTGTATAGTGTTTTCTCAGTGTTTTCATTGATTTATTTTGTTTGTTTTGGGGTTCTTTACAGTATCCAACGTAAGTATACAAGTTGTAGGGTAAAATCGTCAGCGCACGGGCAACACCGAGTATTTCAGCTAGTAAGTTATAAAGATTGCGATGTGTTTTAGTATTTATGGACGACTAAGTCCTACAATAACACCTTTTCCTGTACTAATAATGTTCTCTTAATGAAAGCAAAGATCTGTGTTACAGTAAGGAGGTAGTGGCATCCTTGAGAGCTGAAATGTTAACATTGGAAGTGATATGGTCAAGTTCGACGGGAGTGTGTAGGGTGTAACTTCCTGATAATACTCCCCCAAGGCGCTGTAACTGCACCCCGGGGCCGTATGACTCAGCACACAACAGCTGTTGGTTGCAACGCTTGCATTCAGGGTTAACAACGTTACAGCTTCATTATCATACTTCGACTGTTTCAACACTAACACGCCACTCGCGGAAAAATACACTTGTTTCAATACAAGGCGTTCCCAGTTGTTAATCGACCTACAATTCTGAAAATCTTGTACACTTACAATGCAATATGTATAATATTTATGTCACTGGTACATAATCTAACAAGCTCATGCGCTAATTTTTACGAGTGTTACAATTAAAAAATTATACACCTATTACATACAATGTTTTACGCATTAAAATACGTGAAAATATATTTGCTAAATGAAAAATTATAATGTATCAGATACTACAGAGGCTTGATGTAATATGGTTGCGAAGCACGTGTTTCATTTGTTTCAACACTTACAGAGGAAAATGGAAGGTAATGCTAAAACTATTGAAAATATGTATTCCGTTCTACTTGACATTTTGAAAGAAGCCAAGAGCGCTGAGAGTTTATAAATTCCAGAAGAATCAGGAGATGTTTATGAAAAAGAATAGAAAAGTTTTGTGGATCGAGAAACGACAAATGCGTTAGTTTGGCTAACGAAAGCACATTACTAGAATACTTTTCAGAGCTGCTATTTTCTTACTGGCACATTAGAGAAAATTATGTTGTGACGGTGGTGACGTCATTGCTGTCTTGTTGCCATGGTAATTACGTCATTCATTTTCTGGTACTGCCATTATTTTTCTCTATTCCTTAACACGGAAAATTTTGACTTTCTTGAAAATGGCTCTAACGATTTTTATTAAAATGCCATATGTTTGAAAGCTTTAAAAGATTTGACTATAGCTCAAAGTCTACTATACTCCCATATTCCCCTTGTACCTACAAGGAAATAAGCAATAGGATAATTTCTGCAAATGTTTATCTCAACTAACACGAAGAAGATAAAGGAATAAGAGTTTGTAAGAATGGTTAGTACAAGAGAAGAGACAGTAATGTGAGTGCAATATGTTAGATTTTTAAGCTGGCATTTAGTTGCGATTTAAGAAGGCGGTTAGCGATCGTCTTTTTTCTCGTTATTCAGGTATACCAACAGAATTGCACTGCGGTTTAGCTTGACCAGAGAGTTATAAAATGGCGCCTATAGTTAAACTTTACGTTTGGTTTAACTAAACTTCCACTCAAACTACGTTTATAATTCAGGGCCTTAGTAAAACAAATTGTCCAGAGAATTTAGAGAGAGGAAAGTTATTTTCAAACTTTGAAATATGCTGAGAGCGTGCTTTTAAGGTGTCCGCCGCGGTAACTGATTGATGGGACTTAATGGTATAAAGAGCGAGGCACTAGAAACATTTTTAAGGCTAAAGGACAATTTTAGATTCCTTTTTTCACCTACGGTAAACAGAGGGAGATTCATCCACGGCTTTAACATCGAAAGTTCGTCGGAAATATTATACCCTAGGTCTCTCTGAAGTAAGAAAAAATTAGAACATGTTTGCGTATGAATTAGCATGACTCAAAAGCAAATATCCAATATCTACCAAATGTGGTATTTTAGTTGACGTTCTTGGAGGACATGGAAATCCTTCTCAGGATTCGCCTGGCGACCCGGGAAAACCTCCGAAAGAACCCATGGGTGAGGAAGTTCGAACCCGCGACCTCCCGAATGCGGGCCACAGACGTTACCGCCTGAGCCATGCCGCTGCATTAACCATTCCCGAGATATTCTTTGATATTAGTTTGAATTCTCAAATACCTATACCTTTTTCGCTATTTGTATTTTCTTGTGGTTATGCAAAGAGCGTGGAATTTCAAATGCATCTCATACTATTCGCACACTTTATCTTGAACTCCCAGATGGCATTGCTGTCGAAGACGCTAACAGGACTTTTCATGTCTTTTACGCAGTCGTACTTTAAATTATATCATAGAAGGCTGTCAGTTGCAGTTTTACAATTGTTTTTTTCCAGGTTAGCCAACGGCTGAATTAAAATACTGTGACAAAACAGCAAAATCAGGATCGGTTACATTTCTATCGCTTTATTATCTTCTAAAATTTTACAACACAGTTTTGTTCTCGTTGTTAACAATTGTAGTCTTTCTGTTATAACAATTCACAATTTTTACTTCTCATAACCTTGCACAGTCCTTTCAGTGTATTTCCTAGCGTCCTGTGTCTCATGCACTAATTACTATGTAATCACTCGCGACGATCGTTGAATCTGCTTACAACGTACAAACGCACGCACATCTGTCTCACTCACTGACACACTCACCAACTCATGTCCGCAATTCAACTCTAAAATTCACTCACAACTTTTTTCCGAGGCCTCCTTGTACACTGGCAATGTTACATACAAGCACAATGGAAATGAGCAGCTAGAAGTCTCGAGAATGTTCTCGAAATCCCTTTTATTTCTGCCGCCTCGATTGTTGGCGTGGTGTGATAAATAACCGCTCTGGTCGTGAAGACTGCATATACCGGTCGGGAGGGACCGGGGCGTTGACAACGTCCCACCTCAGAGTACTGCACCCCTCTCATGACGCCCATGGGAGGACAGAAGTGGAGGACGGTAGACTTTGGTCTGGAAAGAGCTATCGCGCCATTGGAATAGCGTTTTTATCAAGCTAACCTAAATCAGGCATTAAGGGTTAATATTTTCCAAATGCAACTGTGTTGAAGAGCCCCCCAGCGGGGCTCGAATCCATGTTTTCAGAGTCTGTCGATACATGGAGATTGATGCGTGGTAAAATCACTCGATAGTAACGGACGGAGTTAATGCCGTTAATGCGTTGATGGATGGGAACTTTCCAACTGTGACGACGGCTGCTGATGAACATAAAGGAAGGAACTGCTCTGCATTCAAATTCAATAGACAGCGCAGCACGTCTCTACAAAAACACATTATAGTCGTTTAGACTGGCACAGTTACTACCAACAGCACCGCCGTTCGCACGCTGGCACAGTCACCATTCATAGCGCTCCTCCGATCTGACACAAATTTGTGTAGTTACTCTTTGGTAACGTCTCTGTGACGTCAGGGCCAAAGTCGTAAGCATAGCCCGGTTGCATAAATATCACGAACTTGAGATTATGTTAGCTGAGATAAACATTTGTACAAATTATTTTATTGCTTATTTCCTTGTAGGTACAAGGAGAATATGGCAATACAGTAGGCTTTGTGCGATAGTCAAACCTTTGAGATTTTTTGTCTTTGCACAGTTAACATATACAAATGAATAACGATGTTCCATCTGACAGAAGTATAAATTCTCCAAAACTCACACAAATAACAAAGAATATGTCAGAAATGGTTCACTCTACAAAAAAAAAATGTTTAGACATAAATTGTATGTTTTAGCAAGATCTACATTCTTTGCACAGTACGATTTGGTCTATTTCTAACGGTTTACCAGTTATGCAAAAGTCATCCAGAGTAAATACGACTACAGGGGCTATAGCCAGAAAAATCAAGATACACAACTCATTTGTTATAAAAATATCTCAAACATGTGGCATTTTAATCAAAAGTTGGAGCAATTTTCAAGAAAATCAAAATTTTCGAAATTTTTTCCATGTAAAGGGTAGTTTAGGGCGGAGGAATTTTGTTCAAAATGTTCGTGTCATATCCTTGAAAGACATTAAACTTAAATACCAACTTTGGTTTTTAACCAACTTTTCGTTTTTGAGTTATGCTGTCCACAGACTGACAGACACACACAAGGACTTTTTTCTAAAAGTGCTTTTTTTGATTCAGGGGGCCTCAAAACATATTTCCTGTGAAATCTCGACATAATAACAGTAACATGAAATCCCAATGCGGAAAACCAACTTTGCACTTTGTTATCGGTTTATTGTTAGGCAATACCTTGTATGCGGTTTTACTTCCCTTTCCTGTTTCCGTTGTGAGCCAAGATTTAAGGAAAAAAACCAAACAAAGATAACGGAATTAATTGTTCTTCCACTGCGTGAAACACCGAATGATTTTGCTCTATGAGACTTGGTATTCTTTTGTGTGTCCGAAATCTAACGTAATAACCTTTGGAAACAAATGACAACCGTTATTGGCAACTGTTATTTCAGGTGTTTAAACAAAGTGTCCGATACAGGAGTTGAGGTTGGAATTGCTAAGACAAACTGAGCGAACAGAAGCGGCCGTGTGACTGTTTTCCATTGCAAGTTTTTAATTCCATTGTAGCGATTGTGTGCGTGCATGTGAGTCACCCCGTACCACCCCCGAGTTTACCCCAGTGTAATTATCTGGTGCACGATATCATGTGACAATGCAATCACTTTGTAGCCTACCTCCGTGACGTAATTGTGTTAGAGTACTCCTGAGTATTGCCTTCTAATTGCCTAACACACTGAATCATTAAAACTAGGTCAGGACTGGAGGCTTGAGCTCTGGGGGTTTGCATAGGCATTTATTGCTTTCTCTACCACGTATAGGAAGTATTGTATTCCATCCAAAAATTCGATGTCGAGATTTCACCGGAAATATATGTTTTGAGGCCCCCTAAATCCAAAAAAAGCATTTTTAGAAAAAGGTCTGTGTGCATGTGTGTGTGTGTGTGTGTGTGTGTGTGTGTGTGTGTGTGTGTGTGTGTGTGTGTGTGTGTGTGTGTGTGTGTGTGTGTGTGTGACCCCGGCATAACTCAGAAACGAAAAGTTAGTTAAAAACCAAAGTTGGTATTTAAGTTTAATGTCGCTCAAGGATGCGACACGAAGATTTTGAAGAAAATTCCTCCACCCAACACTTCCCTTTACATGGAAATTTTTTCGAAAGTTTCAATTTTCTCAGAAAATGATTCTTACGATTTTCATTAAAATGCCATATGTTTAAGATATTTTTATGGCAAATTAAATATATATTTTGAATTTTCTGGCTACAGTCCATGTAGTCCTGTTTACTCTGGATGACTTTTGCATAACTGGTAAGTAGTAAGAGATAGACCAAATCTTACTATACAAAAATGTAGATCTTGCTAAAAACAATTTATGTCCCAATAATTTTTTGTAGAGTGAACCATTTCGGAGATATTCTTTGTTATTTGTGTAAGCTTTGCAACACTTATAGTACTTTGGAAGGTCGTTATGCATTTTTTTATCTCTTGGCCATAGAAAGAGAACAATTTCAGAGCGAATAATACATTACACAGCTAAAATATTAGTCTGTAAATAAAGTAAATATTGATGTAATGTTACTATAGTTCCCTGAGTTACCAATACACAACTTTGAGCCTATGCGGGTTCGCGACCCACAGTTAACGAACCTCGCGTCCCTTGAACAGCTGCATGGAAAGGAAGAAATTTAATTTAGTGCTGGAAATTGGCTGTACCAAACAGCGCTCCTACGACGTAAATATTAATGCGCGCTTTCTTTGTGTTCGACATGAGCAAATTGATGAATAATAGGCGATGGTCCTTTCAGCTGTGTTTATGCAAAGCAACGGAACCGAGGAATTCTATTGGTGTGCACTGAATCTTGATTTCTTACTCTGCATGGGCTCAGTTTCAGACAACATTTCTCAAAGTTCTTGCTTTAATTAAAACGTGAACTGAACTACATACAACTCATAATGTACAGAAAGCGAATTTAGTAAACTTCAAGAGTGTCATGATTATTGTAGATTCCCCTTCCTTCACTCCCTTTACCCCTCTCTAATGACAGCAGTATTCATGCTTCTGGCTAGACACTCGGCATGAAAGCGAAGTATTCATTACTTCTGATGGCTCACTAAATCGTTACTCATTAACGGAACACCAAAGTGATATTTCAGTCTGTTTGGTAAAAAAAAAAAAAAAAAAAAAAAAAAAAAATCGATTTTTGGATTTTTAGTGCAAAAAATGCACCATACCTTAAAGAATATATCTGCGAAGTTTTAATGCCCTAGAAAGGGAGGAACACATATTTTGGGCGCCATTTTTAAAGTGGTGTGCTTCCGTGTGTTTTTAATGGGCATGCCCCACGTTTCATTTGAAAAACTCTTTTTTTTTTTTTCCTACTTTCTCATTTTCAAAATCTATCTTCTCCCACAAAAAATCTAATTAGAGATCTAAAATGTGTTTCCAACATAGTTCAGAATATGGGTAATAAAATGTCCGTTTTGAATTTTGATATTGCTTATAGCTTCTTTTTTAAAAAATAATTAACATAATATTGCGCTGTTTTTATGACATTTTTACACTTTGCGGAATTAATTTTTTAAAGAAAAACCTAGTAATGCCTACGCAAAAAAATTAAGTCTCACCTTAATACTTTAGAAAATAACCTTTTTCACGTCTGTGTACCCTTAAGCTACAACTGTTTTCCTTCCCTTTCTTTTTTTTATTTTTATTTTTGTTCACTTTTTTTTTTTATATCAGAAGCTATTTATTTTAAGGCAACCATGAAAGGCAGTTTGCTGTATAGCTATTAGAGGAAAACCTTTCATTCGAAATCAGAAGTTGTATCATAATATAACATAAACGAACTTTAATTTCAGTATAAATATAGGGAATTCGTAGAAGGATTAAACATTCTTATATTTTTTAAATTTAATATTACATTGTTTACTATAAAGCTTTTTGTGATTCTAAGGACAAAGTTAAGCTTTTCTTATAACACAGAATCGTTTAACTCAATACTGCTGCTTATTTTAAACATTTACAATCTTTTGCATAATAAACAGTAAGAATTTGGGGATCAATGTATACAGAACTAAAATGTGGCTTTTCTATGAGCCCAAGTGTATCTATCCTCTTGTCCTCGCTGCAGCCACACCTCTAGCCCCGTATTGTAACTGTCAGCAGTTCATTGGTTAGTAGTTATACCTCACCATTTAGGAGATTCTGTAACACGATAAGAAACTAAGAGATGTTCCCAAACAGTGTATTTTACTAAGTGCGCTTTCTGTACTCCAAAACATTTTGTTTAGAAAGGATAGTTTGGCTTGGGGGATTTTTGTGAAAATCTTCGTGTCGCATCCATTGGTGTTTAGCCAACTTTCATATCTACCTAACCTTACTGTCTTCATAAAGGGTCCCCTCTCAGCAGCCAGCCCTTGTAGCCGTGGTCGCTAGAGTGTGTATTTGGTGTTCCGCTACGTAGAGGATCGCGGGTTCGAGTACGGATTGAAACGCCAGTGTTTGTGGGCATAGAAAGTGACGAAATATATGGAGTAAACATCAGAAGAACAATGAGAGACAAAAACTCGCGGAAGCATTAAATCAGCCAAAAATTTTACTTCAAAAAGGGAAGAAAGAAAGGGGTCGTGGAGGTGGGGGGGGGGGGGGGGAAGTTGTATATAACATATAGTTTGCTTATGGAGACTCGGCGCTTCCTTGAGGCATTTACTGCAAATGATGTTAAGAATAGAGAGATTATTCGCCCGAACAAAGCCACTGGTAAACAAGCATTACGCACATTTACCACAACAGAAGGATTAAATTTACATATCATTTCGCTGTGGCTTTCAGACTGACACAGATGCTTGTTAAAAAACAGGTGGGTCTTTGACTAACTTAAAAACTTGCTAAGGCTTTGTAAACGTCGAATAGGGGAAGGGGGGGGGGGGGCCGCACCATAAATAAAATAAATATTTTCTCTTTTTGGAACAAGACACTTAAGATGTTGTTGGTGTTCAGACTTACCAGTTGGGTCTTGTTGGCCGGGAGTTCGGAACCCTTCTCCAGCTCGAAGATGGGTAGTGGGAACACTTTGGGGTTTTTGTGCAGCAAGGGTGGGTCCTGTCTTCTCACCATCTCTAAGAAATCAGGAATGAGGCCCGGGCTAGGGTACAGTTCTATGTCTGATGGGAGGATGAAGTAGGTGAGTGCAGACTCTCTGGCGATGTTCCTGCCGATGTTCACCGGGTACAAGATCTTCGCCTTCGTCTTGTACAGGGAAGCCGACGTGACGTTGACCCAGGGGGCCTGGGCCGAACAGTTGGCCTTCTCGGCGAGCACGTCCTTGGAGGAAGGCACCTGCTTGGGCACATGTCGCGTCCCAAAGAAGATGTGGAACGTGACGAACTCCGACACTAGCGGGGAGAGGCAGTCCCGGGCGTATCTGATAGCGTCCAGAGTGGGCCCAAAGTCGGTACCTGGGGCATGCATGGCGAGGGAAACGGGCCCTTGCCATCGTTCCAGTAGTGGTCCCAAGTTGTCCAGGAAGGTGTAATCGGCGTGCGTCGTGTACGTGATGCTCTCGTGACACCGGTACTTGCGGTTAGCCCGGATGTAGTTGTAGAGGACCCAGAAGTCGGAGCGCTGAGCCGTCTTAGGGTCGTCGCTCTTATCGTGGCAGTGAATCACGTCCTCCAGAGTCCTCGTTGACGTCGTGCTGGTGACGTTCTCCTGCTCCGGCTGCACCACGCCCACAGGGTCCGCCCCACCCTTTTTGGGCGTCAGATCCATAATGACCGATACCTCCGACGTCGTCGACACCGGCTTTGATTGAGGAGGAGAAGGAGGAGCAGGCGGTTTCTTGGTGGAAGCGGCCTCAGAGGCAACTACGACGGAGCTCTGTGGTACCGCGGGTTCCTCCTGAGGAGGAGCACTCTCGGCATCACCCGTCTGTACTATCACATACTTGCCCGCCGGAATGTCTATGGAGGCCAGGTTCCTACCCGACGCCTGCAGCTCCTCTATGAAATCAATGCCACCGTTCTTGGAGGCGATGTGAGTGCCCACGTACAGCAGAACGGCGACGTTGAGGATAATGCTGAGTCGCAAGACCCAGTTGCGTCTCGTGAACATGATGCTACCGGACGGACCACGAGCGACTGTAGCGACCCCTTTCTTCGTCTTCTTCTACCTCGAGGACGTCGACGCTGATGGTGGCGACCTTGCAGCGGTGACTGCTTCATCCCAAGTCAGCGACCACCATCCTCTGAGCAACCTCTGACCAGCTCCTGCAACACCAAAAAACACCATAATGTAGGTATTAGGAGTTGTAATTCCCAGGGGAAAATAATTTTTATTTGAAAGTGAACAATGTTGAGGTTCAACTTTGGAGAGTGAATTTACCGTTCGTCGAATTTACGTTCGATTGGATCGAATTAGAAGCGGAAGGGGTTCCACACTGTCTTACACACAGGTCAGGTTTCTGGGAGGAAGGGGCGGAACCGGGGCTAGGGGTGCGAGGCGAGGTTCTTCATTCCAGCTCCAAGTCTCGCGATGCAGGGATTCGACAACGCCCCCCCCCCCAGCTGGGCTGGCGACCACAACGCCACCCATACGACTAGATAGCAGTTACAATATGCAAACTCCAACACTGTAATCCTGAAAAAGACGGAATGAAAAGGGGGGTACGAGAAGGTTGAGGAATAGCGTTGCAGAACGATACGTATGAGATATGAATGGTTATTTGTTACCCAGCTGTTGTAAAATTTCCAAAAGAAATGCAGCATTACAGCTGACTCGAAACAATTGGTAGCAGAGGAAAAATTACTCCGAATTCGATGGTTACAAGTTCGTAAAGTAAGATGCCATGTTTTATAAGGATCAAGCCACCATAGGTAGCTGCAAAAGGGTTGTCTTATTTGATTCCTTGCATCCTTCTCTATTTTGAGTACATTTTGGGTAAATATGTAACTTATTTATGTTCACTATCTTATAGTTAAATACCTGGACGTCACACACACACACACACACACACACACACACACACGTATTTAAGTTAAAGAATAGAGATAATGTACAAAGTGTTACACAAAAGAAAAGTGGGTAGAGTAAATAGTGTGAATGTAATACGTTGCATTTCTATTTCAAACATAGGACGTTATATGAATTGTACTTTGAAGGGCGGGCAGAGAAAGAAGTGTGATTGTGTAAAAGAGTGAGTAGAGAAAACCATATGAATGAAATACTTTGCATTTATATTTCAGTCATATCAAATTGCACGTTGAAGGGCAAGTGGTGATTGTTACATTTAAGAAAAGCGAGTAGGGAAAACCACATGAAAGTAATATATCGTATAGTAAAATGCATAGCATAAAATCTATATCAATTGATTGTAGAAGACTGAGTAGAGAAAGAGATGTGAATGTGTTAACTAAAATGAGTAGGGAAAAGTGTGTGAATGTAACGACTGCGATCGCCACTATCTCTGGAAATATAACCATTACACAACCACGTGTTTATAACGGCACTAATTACATCTTTTAAGAACTTGTTGGCAATACTGGGCAAGCAGCCTTGACTTCAAACCGCACCGTGTCGGCTACAAATAATAATAGTGCAACAGTTGCACACTCATGCCAACTTTGGAGATGGTAATCGGAACTGACATTACATTTTATTTCCATTGCTGTGCTCTGAAAAGCGGTTCAACAAGCATTTTCCTCATAAATAACGCAGTTGCAGCTTTTAAGAGTTCGCGAGGTTAACTGAAACATGCTCTCTGCAGTCTAACAAGCCCTGGAGTTATAATGTCCCAGAAATATCACTCATTCGCACACTGCTGTCAAGATATCGAATGCAGCCAGCAGTCTTACCAAATTCTAACCAATTAGAAACAAGGAGAAATAACAATTGGTCACGGAATTAGACAAAAATTACATTCCTTTTTACTTTCTCTACTACGATTAGTAAGTAGAGGAAGTATTGTATTGCACCCAAAATTTCGATATCAAGATTTCACCGGAAATATGTTTTAAAGCCCCCGAATCCAAAAGAAGCATTTTAGAAAAACAGCTGAGTCTATGTGAATGCGTCAGTCTGTGAACCGCATAACTCAAAAACGAAAAGTCGGTTAAAAACCAAAGTTGGTATTTAAGTTTAATGTCTTTCAAGCATGAGACTCGAAGATTTTGAAGAAAATAGCCCCACCCTAAACTACCCTTTACATGGAAAATTTTTCGAAAATTTTGATTTTCTTGAAAATGGCTCTAACGATTTTGATTAAAATGCCATATGTTTAAGATATTTTTATGACAAATGAAATGTATATCTTGAATTTTCTGGCTATAGCCCCTGTAGTCGTATTTACTCTGGACGACTTTTGCATAACTGGTAAACCGTTAGAGATAGACCAAATCTTACTGTACAAAAAATGTAGATTTTGCTAAAATACATAATTTACGTCCAAATAAATTTTCTTGTAGAGTGAACCATTTCGGAGATATTCCTTGTTATGTGTGAGTTTCTGAAAACTTTCGTGAAATAGAACATTGCTGTTCATTTTTACTTTCTCTACTGGTAAGTAGCCGAAGTATTTTATTAAACCCAAAAATTCGATGTCGAGATTGCACCGGAAATATATGTTTATAGACCCCCTGAATCCAAAAAAAAAAAAGCATTTTTAGAAAAGGGTCCGTGTGTGTCTGTGTGTCAGTCTGTGGACAGCATAACTCAAAAACGAAAAGTCGGTTAAAAACCAAAGTTGGTATTTAAGTTTAATGTCTTTCAAAGATGCGACACAAAGATTTTGAAGAAAATAGTCCCACTCTAAACTACCCTTTACATGGAAAATTTTTCGAAAATTTTGATTTTCTTGAAAATGGATCTAGCGATTTTGATTAAAATGTCATATGTTTGAGATATTTTTATGACAAATGAAATGTATATTTTGAATTTTCTGGCTATAGCCCATGTAGTCGTATTTACTCTGGACGACTTTTGCATAACTGGTAAACCGTTAGAGATAGACCAAATCATATTATACAAAAAATGTAGATCTTGCTAAAATACATAATTTATATCCAAATGAATTTTCTTGTAGGGTGAACCGTTTCGGAGATATTCCTTATGTGTGAGTTTCTGAAAACTTTCGTGAAATGGAATATCGTTGTTCATTTTTTATATGTTAGCCTGCAAAGAGAACGGGATCTCAAAGCTTTAAAAGATTTCACTATCGCACAAAGCCTACTGTATTCCCATATTCCCCTTGTACCTACAAGGAAGTAAGCAATAAGATAATTTGTACAAATATTTATCTCAACTAACACGAAGAAGATATAGGAATAAGAGTTTGTAAGAATGGTTAGTACAAGAGTAGAGAAAGTCATGTGAGTGCAGCACATCAGATTTTTAGATATGCTGGCAAAAGAATAGCTAGAAAATATAATAAATTTAAAGGTGTTAAATATATTGCAATGAAAATTTGAACGTATATTATTCCTGATATTATGTACCTTGCAGCCTGTATATATTCAACCCAAGTAGGATTGTTGTGTGTGATCAGGGTAGGACAAAACAGCCCCTATGCCCTGACGAAGACGGTGCTAACACGGAGTGAAACAATCAATAGAAAAACCATGAGAGGCGTTTACTCCATTAACGTTAGGGATTCACAATGCAATGAAAACACTTTACAACTCCAAACAAGCAATTAGTCACGCACTTGTGCAACCCTCCCTCCCTCACTCCCTCCCTCTCGCCTATTAGCCGCTCTTCTGTTTGAATGATGCCCTCTCGGCGTGTTGCAATGACGTCACAGCCACACTTGCCAATTTCTCCAAACTTTACCTCCTAATTATTTTTGGGGCGCATTTTTCTGAGAAAATCAGTATTCATCGTGTGCCATCCGGACTGGAAAGGTACTCAATTGAGTACACGACCCTCTATGTTCAGAAAAAGGGCCACATAGCAAGTATTAAAATGAGTTATCTATTTTAAAACCGGCCGTCTAACCTCCAAAACATTCCCTTCTCTGTTCTTAAATGATTATTTCATTGAATTTGGTGCAAAATTAAGGACTGTTGGCGTGATTATTAACTAATTGCCACAAAAATCAACAAATAGGTTCGAAAAATTCTATGTACAACTCATGGGTTGGAGAAAATCAAAACACATAACCGCATTTTCAAAAAATGTATCGCTGGTGTACTTCGAAGAATTGATGCAAAGCGTGAAATCATAGCCGTTGTGAACACAAATCAAAAACCATTTATTTTACTAAATGGGCTGGTCAAATAAAAAAATGGCATTATACTTTTACGTTTGTAATGCTTCTATTAAACACATATTAGAAGGACTGTAATGACTTCTCTTACACCCTGTATATATAAGTTCTATGCCTGCGGTGGAATCAAAGCCTGGAACAGGAACCAGGGTTGCCATACTCTAGCCCATTACACAATGGCAACAATAAAATTATATTAAACTGAATGCAATCTATGTGTGCATGTTCGATCTTGTTAATTTATAAAATGTAATTAACGGAATCCATAAGCCACAACAGAAAACACCGCAATTTTGCGTCGAACAATAACTGGGTTAATTCCGCGCAAAATTGCGGTCTTTTCTGTTCGTCAAACAAAATATATATACAAGAGCGCATCCTAAAGTTTCTACTGGCATGAAATTGTATTTTGCCCACAACTTCTTTCTAAGATTGTCACAACTTCAAAACTTTTCTTCTGAAATTGCTTTTAAAGTCTTGAAAGCAAATAAGAACGTGGTTTAAACGGTCAAAGATTTCTGAATGATTTTATGGCTTTAGGCAATGAAATGCCAGTGTTTACAGTGGGTCATGAAATCTCCAATATGGTTGAAGGGAAAAGTGAATAAAAATGTCTGCTTAGGCAAGAAGCGGAATGATTAGGTTATACGAAAGCTCATCTTGTGTGTACGTTATGGGTTTCGTGGACCACAACAAGATGAGGACAAGAAGAGAGTATTTGAAGAAATTGCAAGGTAATTACCGACGTTTACAATAATGTATTAATGCAGTTCCATTGTGTTCTTTAATCATAACCTGAACAATGTAAGCGCAAAAATAGCATTACCTCATTGCAAATTGTGCCGTGATGCTAATATTAAATAGAGCACCTGCCTGCTGTATACAGGGTCTCGGGATCAATTCCCGGCTGGAAGTGCGAATATTTCGTTTATCCAAGATAATTTCCCATCTTCTCCAGAGTATGAAGTATGGATGTGTGTCTGATTTAATGTACACAATTCCGACAAGACAATTGCAGTAAGTTGCGGTATAAGCGGAAACCAAAAAATAAAATTAAAGCAAAATAAATTACTCTCCATGCTACGAATTATTAATGTTTTGAGCGACTTAATTTTGGCAAAAAGACAATGTGTAAATACGAGTGATATTGCCAACTACTGTCCAATGTCAAATATTGAAACACGTTTGAAAATTTTTCTTCTCAGCTCTTAAATTATATACTAAAAATTATGTGTTGCACTCACACGAATTTCTCTAAAGTGTATAAGTTATTGCTTGAAACACTTATTACTCAATCTACTTCATCGACATAAATGTTTGTAAAAAGTATCTTATTGCTTATTTCCTTGTAGGTACAAGGTAAAAATGGGAATAATCAAATGTTTTGAAGCTCTGAGATTCCGTTCCCTTTTTATGGTTAAGATATAAAAAAATGAATAACGATGTTCCGTTTGACGAAAACTCACACAATTAACAAGGAATATCTCCGAAATGGTTCACTCTACAAAAAAAAAAAAAAAAAAAAAAAAAAAAAAAAAAAAAAAAAAAAAAAAAAAAAAAAAAAAAATCGGTATAAATTCTATATTTTAATGAAATCTACCTTTTTATAGCAAGATTTGGTCTATTTGTAACGGTTTACGACTTATTCAAAAGTCATCCAGAGTAAATAGGACTACGTGAACTCTAGTTTAGTTAGGTTAGTTTAGGGTGGAGCAATTTTCTGCAAAATCTTCGTGTCGCATTCTTGAAAGACATTAAACTTAAATACCAACTTAGGTTTTTAACCGACTTTCCGTTTTTGAGTTATACTGTTAATACACTGACGTTTACAAGGGGCTAGACCACAGTTTCCTCACACTGCATCTGTGTACACGGACAGCCCTGTAAAAGTTGGCCGCAGAGCTATTGTGTTGCCCTCTGTGTAGCAGGGGCTCCCTGGAGAATAGACCCATTTCTGAGCAGTGATACGACGAAATCTACAGCTGCGAAAAGTGTTGGGACAAGCAATGTGTTGGACATTGTGTGTGGAAACCAAACTGCTGAAGCAATACACCAACAGGAACTCCTAACGGCGACCCCACATCTGAAATATCTCATTACTTCATTACGTCCACTAATTTACGAGATAAACATTTGCAAAAATTGTCTTATTGTTAATTTCTCTGTAGGTGGAAAGAGAAATTGGGAACAACGGCTTTGAGCGACAGTCAAATGTTTTAAAGCTAGCCGGTAAATCTAGACTTTGAAATTCCGTTCTTTGCACCGCTAATATAAATAAAAAATGAACAACGATCTTCCAATTAGTATTGCAAAATTCACTCAAAGAACATATCCCAAATGGTTCACTCCACACATAAATTCATTTGGACATAAATTGTATGTTTTAAGGATATCTTGTACAGTAAGATTTGGTCTATCTCTAACGGTTTACCATTTATGCAAAAGTTGTCCAGAGTAAATACGACTACAGGGGCTATAGCCAGAAAATTCAAAATATACATTTCATTTGCGATAAAAATATCACAAACATATGACATTTTAATCAAAATCGTTACAATCGTTTCTGAGAAAATCAAAGTTTTTGAAAAATGTTCCATGATAAGGGTAGTTTAGGGTGTAGAAATTAAATACTGAGCTTGGATTTTAACCAACTTTTCGTTTTCGAGTTATACTGTTTACATACAGATACACGACATTTCACCGGAAATATACGTTTTGAGGCTCACTGAGTATAAACAAAGGAGTTTTAGAAAAGTGTGTGTGTGTGTGTGTGTGTGTGTGTGTGTGTGTGTGTGTGTGTGTGTGTGTGTGTGTGTGTGTGTGTGTGTGTGTGTGTGTGTGTGCGCGCGCGCGCGCCTGAACACCATAACTCAAGGTCAAAAATTCTGTTAAAAACCAACGTTGGTATTTAAGTTTAATATCTTTCAGGATGGCGACACGAAGATTTTGAAGAAAATTGCTTTACCCTAAACTACCCTTTACATGAAAAATTTTTCGTAAACTTTTATTTTGTCAAAAAAGACTGACAATTTTGATTAAAATTGCCATATATTTAAGCTATTTTATGACAAATGAAATGTATATTTTGAATTTTTTGGCTATAGCTCATGTAAACCTGTTTACTCTTTTGAATAACTGCTAAGCTTTAAAAGATTTGACTATCACTCAAAGCCTACTGTATTTCCATATTCCCCCTGTACCTACAAGGAAATAACCAATAAGATAATTTGTAGGAATGTTTATCTCAACTAACACTTTGAAGATATAGGAATAAGAGCTTGTAAGAATGGTTAGAACAAGAGTAGAGAAAGTCATGTGAGTGCAACACATCAGATTTTCTTAACATTATCAAGTAATCTTTCTTCTGGAAAAATATCCACATTAAACCTCAGTTGTCAATTTGAAATGGAGTGCTATTAATCGATTATAATGTGTAACAAACTGTTTTTCAGCTATTTATGGGGTACAGTTGGCAACACTGACGAAACAAAAGTATGAGCAGGTGATAATACGTATATGATTATTTTTTAACACTTCTTTGAATGAAATAGTTGTATAAAATAACTGTAAATCGTTTTGTTTGCTTGTTAAAGACTATTAAAGTATTAAAGCAACAAAGAACGGTTTAAAATATTGTAAAAGTGTAAAACCTGAAGGCAAGAGTAGACAGGGATCACAATGAAACACTGTAGAATGGGAAATTGACTATATGGCTGCAAGCGTACCAACCCTTGACAATGAGACTAAATTGAAATGGATATTGCTGTTATTGCTGCTGCAGGGATCATGCAGGAAGAGGAAACTGAGGGGATATGTTACAGCTAGCTACATCAGCCCATAGAGGGCAGGGCAATCGAAACAATGACCCCAAGGCACGACAACGCTTCTTTTTGCAGCTAAATATCAGCTGGTTACAAGCAAAAGGCACAAATACACAGAGAAAAGTAATGAGTTAATAACGCAAAACAGATTGAAAAGTTCAGAGATAGAAAACACGAAATATAATAGTATAATCAAGTCAATGATGAACAAGATACGTAATGCTTACAGTATTGCCAACTATTTCAGATATACTGTGTTTACGTGATATGTAAAGATAATTCTCACACTGCAATGAAGACATGAATAAAAGTAACAACACACATGTGCGTAAATTATTATGAAAGCAACTCTAAAAAAATGCTGTATCTAAAATAATATTGTAAACATTTTATCGAAGTTTAAAATAACAAATGGTCTCCGGCTGGATTGCAGCATATCGCTTGCATTATTCAAGATAAGTCATGCATAAAACATTGTCATAAAACATTGAAAACAACTTTAGAAAAAAAAAAAAAACTTTTTATATGGAATGTGGAAGAGAAACCAGAGATTTAATTCTCGTAGAACAGAAAGGTTGTATTAGAGGTTATAGGTAAAAATAGATAAAGAAGATAAACAGGAAAATTGCGTTAAGGATAGAATCAATAAATATATTATAACACCAGTGCTGAATATAATATATAACATATAAGTACGAAAAATAAATTGAAAATATACAATACAAAAGTGAAAACTACTGTCACATACGGAGCTAAAATATAAAAATTTAACAAAAATTTAGAATCAAAACTTATATCGATGGAAATGGATTTTGTAAGGTCAGTGATTTGTTCAAGATTGTAAAAAATAAGTAATAATGTTATAAGAGAAAAAATTAACAAGAACTCAATGTTAGATTATATAAGATACTCATTTCTTTTACAGTTTTTAACAAGAGAATAGTGAATTAATATTATTTAATTGCAAAGTTCCAACATGCGCCCCCCCCCCCCCCTCTGCCGACGCCCAAGTTGATTACTCTTGTCACCAGAGACAGATCATCTGTCGACTGATATAGCTGATGTTAACCTCTTGTGACAAGAACACCCAACAGTCGATCGGCGCAATCGATAGTAACCCCTCACTTCATTCTGCTTGCTCTCTTTCTTGGGGAAATGTTTGGTTGCGACAGCTGATCGGAAAATAACCGACCGTGCCACCAGAGGAAGGCGACCGGGGTCTGAGGTGTGAGAGGGAGCTGTAGCTATTCATCTACGCAGTAGATAAAGTAAAAATCTGATGTGTTACACTCACATGACTTTCTCTACTCTTGTACTAACCATTCTTACAAACTCTTATTCCTATATCTTCTTCATGTTAGTTGAGATAAACATTTGTACAAATTATCTTATTGCTTATTTCCTTGTAGGTACAAGGGGAATGTTAGAATACAGTAGGCTTTGTGCGGTAGTCAAATGTTTGAGATTCTGTTGTCTTTGCACACTTAACATATAAAAAATGAACAACGATGATCCATTTCACGAAAGTTGTAAGTTTTCTGAAACACACACATTACAAGGAATATCTCCGAAATGGTTCACCCTACAAGAAAATTTATTGAGACATAAATTGTGTATTTTACCAAGATCTACATTCTTTGTATAGTATGATTTGGTCTATCTCTAACGGTTTACCAGTTATGCAAAAGTCGTCCAGAGTAAATACGACTACAGGGGCTATAGCCAGAAAATTCAAAATATACATTTCATTTGCCATAAAAATATCTCAAACATATGACATTTTAATCAAAATCGTTAGAGCCATTTTCAAGAAAATCAAAATTTTCTAAACATTTTCCATGTAAAGGGTAGTTTAGGGTGGGGCTATTTTCTTCAAAATGTTCGTGTCGCATCCTTGAAAGACATTAAACTTAAATACCAACTTTGGTTTTTAACCGACTTCTCGTTTTTGAGTTATGCTGTCCACAGACTGACAGACTGACACACACACGGACCTTTTTTTAAAAATGCTTTTTTTTTTTTTTTTTGGATTCAGGGGGCCTCAAAACATATATTTCCGGTGAAATCTCGACATTGAATTTTTGGGTGGAATACAATACTTCCCCTGCTTACCAGTAGAGAAAGTAAAAATGAATAGCGATGTTCCATTTGACAGAAACATGTTCTCCAAAACTTAAATAACGAGGAATATCTCCGAAATGGTTCACTCTACAAAAATATTTATTCAGACATAAATTGTGTGTTTTAGCAAGATCTACATTTTTTGTAGAGTAAGACTTGGTCTATCTGTTACGGTTTAGTAGTTATACAAAAGTCGCCCAGAGTAAATACTACAGGGGCTATAGCCAGAAAATTCAAGATATACATTTCATACCTCATAAAAATACATGAAGAAGAAGAAGAAGAAGAAGAAGAAGAAGAAGAAGAAGTAGATGATAATAATGATGACTTCTCCCCGCTACCCTGAGTGTGGGGTGTATCGTACATACTCTGCATGCTATGGGGTTGAACTGGCAGCAGAAAACAGCACACTAACGACCGAGGCGAATATGTATGTCTTTTGATGTGGCGCTTGTCTGAAGGGTTGTCATAGAAACGGCACCTGCTGCATGCCAATGTTTACCAAAGGATTAAGGGTTCGATTCATGCATGTGGAGTAAAGAACAGGTTTCCAACCGCATATCATCGATTCATACAACCAGTTATTAGCGTAACTTGCGGTGAAGCAGTGAAAGTGTCTAGTGCATTTCTATAATAGTTCATTGCACCAACTCCTTGACCCCTCTGCTCTTCGTGTCTGCCTAATAGCACGTTGTTAACTGTAACTGCACTTCTTCCACAAGAATCAGCTCAGAAACAAAACAGTGCACAAATCGTATGTCACATGTTTGACATTGCAGACAAATGAATTATCCCGTATTCGCTTATTACGTACTTTTAAGACCTAGGCCGCATTTTCACACCCTTAAACTTAACCATATTTTCATTAATATTGATTTTTACCACCTCAGTAATGGTTCTCTCACTCATTTATATTGCATACGTTATAATCAAAAAGAGTAAAACACTGGAATCAGTCCAACTTTCGTTGTAATGAATCTTAGTACACATTCCGCGAGATAAACAGAGTAGGCCGTGCTCAAATCAATAATTACCATAGTAATCATGACGGCTAACTTGAACGAATGTATTAACTCTGAAATTGAAGAAAATTGGAAATTAGGTTGTAATTCTGTCATATCTAAAAAACCTAAACAGAGTTGCGTTTTTAAATATCTTCATTTTTATTCTTTCTTATTTTTTTCAATTCGCCAATACTTATACTTTTTTCCAACAGGAATATGTTGTTCGTTTTTGTTTTACCTCTTGGCCTTGCAAAGAGAACAGAATTTCAAAGACATCGCATAGCAACCACATCTTAAAACATTTCACCATCGCTTAAAGTCTACCGTATTCTCACATTCCCCTTGCACCTACAAGAAAGAGAAATAAACATTTACAAGACATCAAAACGCGTAAGAGGTGAATATTAACCATTTGGTTGGGGTAGAACACGTCTACCTACTAGGTAGAAATGGTAGAAAAGAAAGATCCAAACATATTACATTTTTACCTGATTTCACGGATACGTTGCTTTACTTTCCATGCTTCTATTACAGTGGGGTGATGTTCGTTAATTCTCGGCAAAACTCGGCTCACGTACCTCGTCAAGCAAACAGCAAACTTCATAATGTTAAGCTTAAATGTACAGTATTAAAGAACTTTATTCTCCGGTCAATAGACAAGAGTGCTAATCCGCCGATATAAGGCTGGAAGACCAGCAAATGCAGCTGACGCCAGAAAAGACAGCTCACAGCGAGTCTTTTATATTTCTACGTGCTGGGGACGATCAAAAAGTAACTTAACAGCCTCTTGGTAACTGTTACAAAAGTAACGGGTGCAAAAAGTGACAAGTAACTATGCAACAGGGGCAGAAAGTGACAATTTACTCAGTAACAATTACAAAAGCAAGTGAGACAGAAAGTAACAGGTTATTCAGTAACAGTTACAAAAGTAACGGTGACAAGTAACTATGCAACAGGGGGCAGAAAGTGACAATTTACTCAGTAACAATTACAAAAGCAAGTGAGACAGAAAGAAACAGGTTACTCAGTAGCAGCGACAAAAGTAACGGTGACAGAAAAAACAAGTTACCCAGTAGCAGTTACAAAAGTAACGGTGACAGAAAAAACAAGTTACCCAGTAGCAGTTACAAAAGTAACGGTGACAGAAAAAACAAGTTACCCAGTAGCAGTTACAAAAGCAACGGAGACAGAAGGTAACACGTTACTCAGTAACAGTTACACAGGTAACGGTGACAGAAAGTAACAGTTTACTCAGTAACAGTTATAAAAGCAATGAAACAATGGAAAGTTATTTAAGAGATACTAGAAATATCACCGGATATTTATTCTAAAGTGCAGAAATGAAACTTTGCAAGTCGCCTTGACGGTTGAACCCGTAGCTCCCGAATACGAGAGCCGCACGTTACCACTGCGCCACCTCGCTCGTCTATTGTCTGGTCCACATTGCCTGTTACGTATTTCCCAACATAAACAAGAGAAGGGAGAAGCACATACCACAAATAACACTGTATACAAAATATTGCTGCACTCGATAGCATTTTTCCCCGCCAGGCATAGGTTCCCTCTCCCGGGGAAACAACGTTTATTGCAATAAATCGGAATGCAGTACTTCATTTTATTTTCATATAAATTCTCGAAAGCCTGGCCCCAACTCTCCCAATATATACATATTTGTTCCCTCGCTACTGCCGCTCTGAAACTAACATTCACAAGTCTTTACAAGATAGCGACCAATTTAAGAGTTCCTTTTGCAACAGAAACACGTCAGCAACAATACAATTTGGTGTTATTGGTATACTGTAAACACGCTTTCGCCTTTGCATGTAAAAATCTGATGTGTTGCACTCACATGACTTTCTCTACATTTGTACTAACCATTCTTACAAACTCTTATTCTTCTATCTTCTACAAGAAGTTCGATTGCGCATGTGCAGCGTTTAAGGTTTATTTGGTGCCCTAAGACAGGCAAAGCGACACCACTAGATGCTTCCCTGTTGTAAAGACACCAACAGCGAAAAGAAACCTGACAGAATGTGGAAAAATGAACTTGCCTTTAGCTCAGAAAGTGCTGCTTTTAAACCAGGTCAGAGCATTCGCGATGTTTCTGCCTCCTGCCATCTTACCTGGAAAACAAGAATGTGCCATTAGTAACTGTACGAGAAAAACAAAAGTTTTTCTACTACATTTAGATATACAATAAATGTTAAGTATTTAGATGCATAAGAAAGTAGCTATGTGACTATTTGATAAAGGGGTGTTAAATTATCGTATATAATTCTCACTAGGTCATTCTTTCGTTTAGTCAGTGTTGCCAACTGTATCCCATAAATCACTGAAAAACGATTTATCACACATTACAATCGATTAACAATCAAAATAACACTCCATTTCTAATTGACAACTGTGTTTTTAACATTTTTTTTTTTTTTTTTTTTTTTTTTTTTTTTTTTTTTTGGAGAAGTGAGCAAAGTAATAATGCGATAAAGTAACGTCGTATACAAGGTGGAAGTGAAATGATCCGCCAAACTTTAACAGCGAATTTCTCATGTTGTGAACAACAAGAAAGTCTAATACCAGAATGTTCAAAAGTTTATAGTTTTCTAGAAAAAAATATTTCTATGAAAAAAATGTATCATCACCTGACAATTATTATTGATTGAAGGTTCTTGATTTATGGCTATAGTCATAGAAAATTGAATAAATGACAGCTTTTTCCTTTGGCGTATTTCAATAGATTCAACGATTTTTGTGTAAATTAAATTTAAAAGAACCCGCAATTTGTTGCCTTTTTGTTGCAATAAATTTTTATTGAAAATGCTATTTACTCTGAATGACTTTTGCATAATTGGTGAACCGCAAGCGATAGACCAAGTCTAACTATACGAAAAACACAAAATTTGTGTTTTTTTTTTTTGTTTTTTTTTTTTTTTTTTTAAGTAAACCATTTCGGAGATATTTCTTGTTATTTGTGTGAGTTCTGCAATACTTGTATTTCTCTCTGATTTCGTCTTGTATACAACCAAAAGCTGACATATAGCAAATAAGTAGTTTTTTCTTCCCTATTCAGACATATGAGAAACCTGCAACACCCTGTATCATGACGCCTGTTTTCTGCAGCTTGGGACACGGTGGATTAACTCAGGACAACTGGAGAATTGCCAGAACTTTCTGAACCATTAGCCTGGCGTTGCTTGGCTGCGACAAACTTTGTCCTTTCTCCTTAAAAAACAAATACACGACGCGTTAGGTTAACCTTTGCTTGTGGAAACTTCCTTCCAACTGTAGGAGCGAGCCACAGAGTTTATACTCACAATAAACCTATTCTCGAAGTAGTTGTGTTAATTCTCTCTTTCATAAATGACTTGCTCTCTCGACGCAGCGATCTTCAACAACTGCAATACCAACATATACGTCACAATTTACCTTCCACTTGTAGGGCATTTACTGATCTTCCCAAACAATGAAGCTTCACATTACTTTTCCTACCCATTATGGTTTAATCACATCGTTAGAGCCACTTTTGAGAAAATCAAAATTTTCCATGTAGAAGGTAGAAAGACATTAAACTTAAATATCATTAATTACTTTTTAACCGAATTTTGCTTTTTACTTTCTCTACTACGTATAGGAAGTATTGTATTCCACCCAAAAACACGATCTTGAGGTTTCACTGGAAATATGTTTTGAGGCCCCCTGAATCCAAAAAAGCATATTTAGAAAAAGGTCCGCGCGCGCGCGTGTGTGTCAGTCTGTGGACAGCTTAACTCAAAAACGAAAAGTCGGTTAAAAAGTTTAATGCATTTCAAAGATATGACACGAAGATTTTGAAGAAAATAGCCCAGCATAAACTGCCTTTTACGTGGAAAATTTTGATTTTCTTGAAAATAACTAACGGAGATATTCCTTGTTATTTGTGACAGTTTTGAAAACTTTCTTCAAATGAAACATCGTTATTAATTTTTCTCTTAGCCGTGCAAAGAGAACGGAATTTTAAAGCTTTAAAACATTTGACTATCGCTCAAAGCCTACTGTATTCTAATATTCCCCTTGTACCTATAAGGAAATAAGCAATAAGATAATTTGTACAAATGTTTATCTCAACTAACACCAAGAAGATATAGGAATAAGAGTTTGTAAGAATGGTTAGTACAAGAGTAGAGAAAGTCATGTGACTGCAGCACATCAGATTTTTGAGTTATGCTGTTCACAGACAGATACGCGCGCGCGCGTACCTTCCTCTAAATTTGCGTTTTTTTATCCAGGGAGCCTCAAAACACATTTTTGATGAAATCTCGACATGAATTATATACACAGAGTGTATAATTACGCTAAAATGACTGCTGTGTACGGATCTTTTGATTGGTGGACACCAGTATCGTTATGAAGAGGTGGATTATGTAGCTATTTATGTCATTGTTGAGTATAAAAATAAAGCACTAACTTGCACTATTAACATTTGAGGTCCCTAAGAACTTGCTCCTACAAGTCTACAATTTTTAAAATCGAGTAGTGATAGTAATCTACAATGATACGTCCACTACTTGCGGCCACCACGCCCTATCCAACTCCAGCAAAAAGTAGGCGAAGGTTGAGCATTTTAATACACTTCCCGTAAATTTGTAGCCATATATAAGTCAACAACTGACTGATTAGCAGCTAGAAAAACATAGGTATCCGCGAAAGGTTGTTTTGGCCTTGTTTTCCTAGGACGTAAGAGTGTTCAGAAAAAAGAACTTGCCTCGCTGTTGGATATAATTATTTTCCCCTTCTGCAAGTACATTCTCTCTCTGTCTCCAAGAAGCTAGGCCGGGGCTTATAATTATTATAAAATGCATGTTATTTCCATGGAGATGCTCTTGCCATGCGCAGTGGACCCTAAAGCGAAGGATAAGAAACCGAGGTAACACTTTCTCATCTTAATGCACGCGGCGAATTATGGCTCGATGCTGAACTGAAATAAAGTTTGGTATTAAATCCACAATTCGTTTTTTAGTTTTCTGTTCACAGACATACGGATCTTTTACTAAAAATGTTTCTTTTTGGAATCAGGGACGTCAAAACGTGTATTATAGTGAAATCTCAGTATATAGTCTTTTGCTGGAATATAATAATGTCTTTAAGAATAGTTCCTATACACACAACACACAGAGCATACTGCATTTGTTTCTCAAATGACGTATGCTTTCTCACTCAAGCTATTTCGATAAAAATATTGGCTTCTTCGGTCGTAGTTTCTAAACACTTTCTCTATTTTCTTTCTCCTTACTTCAGGTTTTATTATTCAGGAAATTGTGGATGGTTTTACGTGAAAGTGATTTGGTGAAAGGTCGCGGAAATATTCTAGCGTAGTTTTGTTATCAAAGTCGCTAGCCTTGTTTGTGACATACTCAACTTTTTCTACCGTCCCTGCCATGTTCATGCATGCTAGTGATTCATACACCAGTGTTGCCAACTAGCATTAGCCAAAAGTCGCTAAACATTAAACAAAAAGTCGCTAAAACATAATAAGCACTATAATTAATTTAAAAGGTTTTTTTTATATTATTTAATAATTTAAAAAATATGATTTCACTTCCATAAACAGAAGAAAATATATTAACAAATGGCGTTGAAGGTTTCAAAGGGCCGTTAGTTATATTGTATATAAATGTTACGTCTCAAGTTTTGTGAACAATCTGGTAGAGAGCGAATATCTACCTGTGCTTTAAATTTCTTTGATGCCGCCATATCTTTTTAAAACAATCTACTTCTAGTATCCGCAACTCCAGGGTACTGGGAATGTTTTATAACATTTAAGTTACGTCACTGATTCTCTGTTTCACTTATTTGAGAAGAAATTAAACTGCAACCCACCTTAAGTAATAAACTTTCAGTGTGTTTATTTTATTTGATATTTAAAAGGTCAGTTATTCCTCAGCTAGCAAATTAAGCCTCTAGAATTGTCTGTAAAGATCACGTAAAATCATCAGAAATGTTCTATTTAGGGCACCGTCTTTAACGTAAGTCGAAATGATGAATTTAGAAATTTTGTTTCGAAATTCAGATTTAACTTGCATATGAACATTTCACACCCTCCACTAATTCTGCTATAGCCTTTATTGAGCTACACTAATTTTAAATAGTTAATTTTAATTCTAATTTCGTGCTGCAGGCATTTTATTCCGTGCAACTAGAGAGACATTATGCAGTGTGTTTTGTGCTGTCACTGTACCTAGACAATGACAATGTCCTTGCGGAGGTAACTTGCGATCACCTTATTTCGCAATAGCTCCATAAAGATTTGAACTCTACGTATTAGTATAGTGCTGTTTTTTTACTTTCTCACCTACGTAATGCTTTGAGGCCCCTTGAATACAAGAAAACATTTTTAGAAACAGGTCCGCGTGTGTGTGTGTGTGTGTGTGTGTGTGTGTGTGTGTGTGTGTGTGTGTGTGTGTGTGTGTGTGTGTGTCAGTCTGTGGACAGCATAACTCAAAAACGAAAAGTCGGTTAAAAACCAAAGTTGGTATTTAAGTTTAATGTCTTTCAAGGATGCGACACGAAGATTTTGAAGAAAATAGTCCCACCGTAAACTGCCCTTTACATGGAAAATTTTTCGAAAATTTTGAGTTTCTTGAAAATTGCTCTAACGATTTTGATTAAAATGTCATATGTTTAAGATATTTTTATGACAAATAAAATGTATATTTTGAATTTTCTGGCTATAGCCGCTGTAGTCGTATTTACTCTGGATGACTTTTGAATAACTCGTAAACTGTAAGCTTACAATGACACTTAGTTTAAAAGTATATTGTTGCTGGGATGGCTTTGAGCGTGTTCACATATTTTACTATCTGTGTGCAGGGAAAATGCCCAGTTAAGGCACGCATACATACGAGGTGTCCCAGTTTCAGCAGAAGCGTGACATGGCCCTTCTCTCGGCAGCTGCAATGAAAGTTATCTATATACCAAACAGGTTGCTGCAACATGGAGAAGAAATCAAGAGTCATTCTCCATGACAACACCTCTCATATGGACCACGAAACTCTACAAACCGTGCAATCATCTGCCACGATGAAACTTTTTAGGATGCCGTGTTTCTAAAAACAAATTCAAGCTTTTTTATGTTTGACAGCTACTTTCTAAAGTTTGCGAGTGGATTTCTGTATAGTTGTTTAAATTTAATGTAATTGTGTACTAATTATTATCACCTAAGATAAAAAACCATATGCATTTTTTCCACTGCCTTCTTTGTGTGGAATGTTGTGGTTTTGTAAAAGTTACGTTGTTAACACTGATGCTAAGAAAGGCAACAACTGAACAGCGCAGTCCAATGACTATCATTAACATGAAAAAGGTAAAATAATAATGTATATTTATATATAATATACCTATGATGCACGGGCTAAAAGGATTTTATTTTGTTCCCAGGTTTCCTCAATTCCTCGACCTGCGGCCTCGCTTCGGAGTCATACCAACTCACAAAATCAAAGGTTTCTTTTAACCCTTGTACCCTTTAGCAGCTAAAGTGGAAGGTGTTTTCTTAAGTGATGAATCTCCTGAAGGACGCCCAAGAACTATTGTTACTGTTCGGGCAATACTTGAAGAAGATCGACGGACATCTTATGAATTTATTCGGACAACATTGGGTATTAGATTGAGTCAAATACAAAACATTTTACATCAACAGTGAGACGTGATAAAATTTTGCTGTCGATGTAACCACGAAAAACCCATGGGTCAATGTGCGCAGTCGCCGGGATCGAACCTGTGACCTGAGAAATGTGAGTCAAGCAGATTATCGCTACACCACATACTGCGGTTGTTTTGGTCATAACTAATGAGATTAAATATTCTCCTAGGGTAATTAAAATTAATAATAAATCAATTCTCTACTGCCCAACCACCAGCTGTACGCCCCACGGTGCTAATTCCCACGACCCTCATAACTAATTAATGTTCGTTCACCAGTTACTAAATACGTGAATATCTTTTTTAAAGGTCTTGCATTTCTCCCAAAAATCACTGGCCATACACGTTTTGAGATCCCCAAAATCTCCCCAAAAACAAACGTGTGAAAATCAAAATTTTCGAAAAAGTTTACCATGTAAAGGCAGATTAGGATGGAATAATTTTCTTCGAAATCTTGTTGTCGCAACTTTGGTTTACTTACTCTGGTTACTATAAAGTAAAAAAGACCGATAAACTTTACCCGAATAAGTCACCCTACCGAAGATTCGAACTCGTAACTTCTTGCATGTGAAGCAGACACTCTACAGAGACAAGCGCTGGTACTTTCGTCAAATACGAAGTCATTATTCGATTTTGCTTCTGTTTATCTTTTGACCACGCAAAGATAAAAAAAAATTCAAAGGCACCCCATAGCGACCAACTCTTAAAACATTAGACTATCACTTAAAGCCTACTGTATTTCCTTATTTCTATTGCACCTACAACAAAATTAGCTATAAGATACGACCAGGGAACCATGAAGGGGGTCAATGTGAGGTATTTTACGATCGATAAAAATCCAACGGCTTCCACCGGGTTCGAACCCAAGACCTTTGGAACACCGCCTTCAGTACCTAGTGGTGATTCATATATATAAAGCCCAAGAATGAATACAATCTGGTTGAGCTAAAAACTCGTCCTGTTCCCCTGGCCAGGTAGATCACCAGTCCAACACTTGTACTGCGGGCAGCCTGCTCTCCCGGCTGAGTGATTGGTCACCTTTCTCGCCTTGCCCTTCACTCCATTAACCTTCCGGATCAACAGCTGTGCCTTTTGTTTTCATTATATGATACATTCTCCATTTGTCGTGGTTTCTAAATTTTTCGAGATGGCAGTCTACTGCATATTTAAGTTATTTGAAAGAGAATTGAATTTTCTGCGAATACCTTCTGAAGTCCTCTTCATTTATGTAGCTATTGCATAACTGGTAAACTTGAAAATATAGACAAAATGTTAGTACATAAAAAGTAGATATTATTAAAGGAAACAATTTATGAAACATTCTTTATCATCATTATTATAACTGACAAAATTATTGTTAACACAGTCTACAGTCCTTCGGACTATCAAAACTCAATTTTTACTGCTCATAACCTTGCTCTGTCCTTTCAGTGTCTTTCTTCTGGTCCTATATCTCTCATACACTAATGAAACATTGACGGACTAATGTATGAAACTCAACTCTAATACTCTCTCACTCCTGTTCTTCTCAAACGAATCTTTGTCGAGTTTCACAGACATGCGCACCGGAAATGACGCAGCTAGAAGTCTCGCAAACGTTCACGAAACCTCTTTTGTTTCTGCTGCTTCGATTGTTGACAGTCAAGTACACACAGCAGTCGCACGAGGCAACCTAACCTTAAACGTCTTTGCCCACTCGCCGGCACGGTAAGTGGTGTGAAGTAGCTTGACTCCATCCGTCCTTTGTTGTACGCCGAACCCCACGTCAGATTAATTAATAAATAGTAGTATTTCTAGTGAAATGTCCGTATTGCTTGTTTTTAATGGACTGAACACCTTATTTACTTACTATGTAGGTGGCATACAGAATGTAAAAAACGACGGTTGCAAATAGCAAGAACGTTAAAGGATACGGAAGCGGTAAGGCTGCCAACCACACACTACAGGAAGAATAAAAATGGGATAAAAGATAAGTAAAAAGTTCCCAAGATAAAACACAATGTACAGACCAAGGAAAAGTCCGCGAGGCGGTGAGTCAACAAGCGATTAGACTGTTCGCCTACCACATAGGCGCCCCGGGTTCGATCCCAGGGACCCACTATTCGTGGTGGAGGAAATTTCAAATCTCACCACAGACACACCCACAGATGTAACTTTTTTGCTTTGTCTACTAGTAATTTGATGGGGAAAGTTAACCGTAAATGTGTTTGGAAGCCCCCTGAGACCAAAAAAGCATTTTTAGAGAAAGGTCCGTGTGTGTGTGTGTGTGTGTGTGTGTGTGTGTGTGTGTGTGTGTGTGTGTGTGTGTCTGTCTGTCGATAGCATAACTCAAAAACAAAAAGTCGGTTAAAAACCAAAGTTAGTATTTAAGTTTAATGTCTTTCAAGGATGCGACACAAAGATTTTGAAGAAAATTCCTCCACCCTATCCTACCCTTTAAATGAACATTTTTCGAAAGTTTTGATTTTCTTGAAAATGGCTCAAACGATTTTGATTAAAATGTTATATGTTTGAGATATTTGTATTACAAATGAAATGTATATCTTGAATTTTCTGGCTATAGCCCATGTAGTCGTATTTACTCTGGACGACTTTTGCATAACTGCTAAACCGTTAGAGATAGACCAAATCATACTATACAAAAAATGTAGATCTTACTAAAATACACAAATTATGTCAATACATTTTCTTGTAGGGTGAACCATTTCGGAGATATTCCTTGTTATGTGTGTGAGTTTCGGAAAACTTAGAACTTTCGTGAAAAGGATCATCGTTGTTCATTTTTTTATATGTTAAGTGGGCAAAGGCAACAGAATCCCAAAGCTTTAAAACATTTGACTATCGCACAAAGCCTACTATATCTCCATATTCCACTTCTACCTACAAGGAAATAAGCAATAAGATAATTTCTGCAATTGTTTATCTCAACTAACACTAGGAAGATATAGGAATAAGTCAGGTGAGTGAAATATATCCGATTTTCTAAAAATGATTTTTTTGGGGTTCATGGGGCCTCAAAACATTTCCGGTTAAATCTCGAGATCAAATTTTTGTATGGAATACAATACTTCCTCTACTTACTATACATAGTAGAGAAAGTAAAAATAGCAAAAGTTGGACATAAAAGTACCCCCCCCCCCCCCGCCCCTGGTGTTGCTAGCGTTAATACTCTATGGAAAGCAGAGCTTTTATCGTTGTTTCCATTGTGTTTTTACTCTATGAAGCTAGAAAGGAATGGTATAAACATGTGAGTTGTGATGTTGGCAGTGACATTGAGGAACCTTGACTCACTTCCTGAAGATGGCAGCTCTAGTATATTGACAGACAACTGAAAGCAAATAACGCCGAGTTGCTCTCAAGTCTGCAGGAGGAGTCAGGTGTTTTTTTGCACCATATCCCCGCTCCATTAGCTTTAGCATTACCCTAATTGAGCTAGCGCCCTTCCCGGAGGGGAAGGTTGTTAAATAAATTAAACGTCTTCACCAAACTTTCCTTCATCTGGAAATGTCAAAGGGACACTGCCGTATGTAGATCAGATAGAAAATGCTTCTACGGCATTACCTTCATTTAAATATTTAAAAAAGAAAGAAAGAAAGAGAGAAAGAAAGAGAGAAAGAAAGAAAGAAAGACAGAAAGAGAGAAAGAAAGAGAGAAAGAAAGAGAGAAAGAAAGAAAGAAAGAGAGAAAGAGAGGAAGAAAGAAAGAAAGAAAGAAAGAAAGAGAGAAAGAAAGAAAGAAAGAAAGAAAGAAAGAAAGAAAGAAAGAAAGAAAGAAAGAAAGAAAGAAAGAAAGAAAGAAAGAGAGAGAGAAAGAAAGAAACAAAGAAAGAAAGAAAATAAATAAATCTAGTTCATCTATTATCTATATATACACATTTGCCCGTCATATTTATGGCAAAACCCTTTTGGTCTAACATCCCTTTCATTGTTCGGAAGGGGACAACCTTGTATGTCTCATCTAGATTTGCATTGGTAGTTTTGTTTTCCCATTTTATTGGACAGCACTTACTTTTAATGACTCTCGAAAATTTATACTGTATCGATTTTAAGCAAATTGTGTCTGTTTATCGATTAGTCTGAATGCGTCAGGCAGAACTGGGGTGGGATGCAAAGAACAACATTGCAACAAAGCGTGTAGACAGTCTGGGCAACCTAGGCTGAAGAAACTTCTCCGGTCGAGTTGAAGAGCTTGTCAAAGTCCCTCGTAAAATGTCAATCCCGTAATTCAGGGCCGTAAAACAAGCACTTGTTTACGACGCACACTTCATGGCCTTCCTGGATTAATTGCATAGCTTAGCAGTCAGCATTGTGTTTGCTTTTAGTGACTTTATGAACATGCAACTGACGTCAGAGGATGCGACCTGCCATCTAGTTTTCTAATGTGCTAACTCCGACAAGGGGACTCGATATTATAACATTACAAACATTGGCATGCGCTGTTTTTAACCCCAAAAAAACTTTGGGATTCTTTTCGACGGTTTTTTTGCGTTGAGTTAAAGGGCCTAATCCATTTTTACTTTCTCTACTACGCGTATAAGTAGGGGAAGCATTGTATTCCACCCAAAATTTCAATGTGCAGAGTTCACCGGAAAAACAGGTTATGAGACCCCTGATTCTAAAAAGCCCTGGTGTGTGTGTGTGTGTGTGTGTGTGTGTGTGTGTGTGTGTGTGTGTGTGTGTGTGTTTGTGTGTATGTGTGGGGGGGGCAGCATAGCTCAAAAACTAAAAGTACATTAAAAACCAAAGTTGGTATTTACGTTTAATTATGTTTAACGATGCGACACGAAGATTATGAAGAAAATTTCTCCACCCCAAAACTACCCTTTTCATAAAAAATTATTCCAAAAACTTTTATTTTCCCGAAAATGGCTCCGACGAGAATGCATATTTTGAATTTTCTGGCTATAGCCTTGTAGTCCTGTTTACTCTGGATGACTTTTGAATAACTTAATCCGTAAGAGATAGACCAAATCTTAATATACAAAAATGTATATCTCGCTTCAACACACAACATATGTCCAAATATATTTTCTTTATTTGTAGACAACTTCAAATGAAAGATCGTTTTTCACTTTTTTATTTCTTGGCCGTGCAAAGAGAAAGGAATTTCAAAACCTTCATTTTGCGACCAGCTTTAAAACATTTGTCTGTCACTTATTTGCAAATTCCACTTACAACTACAAGGAAATAAACACTAAGATAATCATTGCAAATGTTTATCTCGATTAACACAACAAGAGCTTGTAAGAATAGTTTATACAATTTTTTTTCTCTTTAGATTTAGTATTACCCATCAATGTGGGTGTCTTAAAAAAATAAAATCTGCTGAACTCTGTCAAAATTGACTTAGGTACAGGAAGTTCATCTTTCTAACTGTAGACATAAGCACAAATAGAAAATGGTGGTATTGCAGAGAAATCGATATGTGTAGAAAAACAGGAAAGTCGAGTGTTTTCTCGTTACATATGAGACATGCTGCACCTTGGAGAGATGTCGATAAAACAGGTCGTTGTCGACAGTTTTACTACCACCGAACAACCCTTTGGAGAGCCTCGCTCCTATAAAACACAGCACAGTTTAGAGTGCTTGTGGATGATTGTCTCTTGGGGGTGCCAATATGACCTCTTTCACAAGAGAGGTCAACGAAATGCTTTAATACACAGCACATGGCAATCCATTTCTATTTACTCACATAAAAAGATATACAAGTCATTCAGACTACAAAGACTATTGTCAAGAAGTTGAAGATATTTCATTTAACATAAGATATCTTAAATATATCGTATTTTAAACCAAATCATTAGCCTTTTTTTATCAAAGCAGCATTTTCCAAAAATATTAATTCATGTAAAGAATAATCTAGAGTTGGTATTTAAGTGAATTTTGGTTTTCAAGTTGTGCTGTTTTCAAGCGCGCGCATGCGCACACACAAGTCCAGTATAACCTCGATATCGAATATTTGGATCGAATGCAATGTTGAAAAACGAAAAGTCGGATTAATACCAAGCAACATAAACATTAACAAGAAAATCATTAACCTTAAACTACCCTTTATATAGAACATTTTTCGAAAGTGTTGATGTTTTCGAAAATAGCTCTAACAATTTTGTATAAAACGCCATATGTTTAAGATATTTTTATGACAAATGAAATGTTTATTTTGATTTTTCTGGCTACAGCGTATGCACTCCTGGATGACTTTTACATAACTGGTAAACCATAAGAGATAGACCAAGTCTTACTATACAAAAAAGTAGATCTTGTTAAAATACACAGATATTCCTTGTTATTTATGTCAATTTCTGAAAACTTAAAACTTTCGTGAAATGGAACATCGTTGTTCATTTGTTTATATGTTACGTGTGCAAAGAGAACGGAATCTCAAAGCTTTAAAAGATTTGACTATCGCACAAAGCCTAGGAAATAATAAGATAATTTGTACAAATGTTTATCTCAACTAACACGAATATATAGGAATAAGAGTTTGTAAGAATGGTTAGTACAAGAGTAGAGAAAGTCATGTGAGTGCAACACATCAGATTTTATGAAGACGTCTGGGTTTGCTTGACTTTCCAGGAGTTTTGGAATCCTGTTTAACCCAGAGCTATGGTTGTGATTTCAGAGAAAGCGGGTAATTAAATGACGAAGGTGGGAAGTAACTAGAGAGTATTTTTGCGACTGACATCTCCCCTTTAGATCGAAGAGGGCGAGCGCTGGTCCCGCCGGTCGGTCGGTCGGTCGGTCGGACCTGGCCAGGGGTTGGGAGTTAATTACTGAGATAGGGAAAGTGCGGTGATGCGGTTCGCCTCAAGCTCTGCATTATGCACAACAGTAATGGCGTCTTCTCAAACTTTAACCAACAAGCTATTATCAGCAAGGGGTGCCACAACTTCCACCACCCTCCTCCTTTCTTGCACACTTTAACCAAACTTTTAGACATTATTTTTAGTTTCTCTACTACAGGAACTATTGTATTCCACCCAAAATTCGATGTCGAGATTTCACCGAAAATATATGTTTTGAGGGCCCCCTGAATCCAAAAAGAATTTTTTATAAAAAGGTCCCTGTGTCTGTGTGTCAGTCTGTGGACAGCATAACTCAAAAACAAAAAGTCGGTTAGTAACTAAAGCTGGTATTTAAGTTTAATGTCTTCCAAAGATGCAACACGAAGATTTTGAAGAAAATTGCTTCACCCTAAACTACCCTTTATATGGAAAATTTTTCGAAAATTTTGATTTTCTAAAAAATGGCTGTAGCGATTTTGATTAAAATGCCATATGTTTGAGATATTTTTATGACAAATGAAATGTATATCTTAAATTTTCAGGCTCTAGCCCCTGTAGTCGTATTTACTCTGGATGACTTTTGCATAACTGGCAAACCGTAAGAGATAGACCAAATCTTACTACACATAAAATGTAGATGTTGTTAAAATACACAATTTATGTCTTAATAATTTTTTTTGTAGAGTGAACTATTTCGGAGATATTCCTCGTTATTTGTGTGGGTTTTGGAGAACTTATACTTCTGTCAAATGGAACATCGTTATTCATTTTTTATATGTTAAGCGTGCAAAGAGAACGGAATTTGAAGGTTTTTAAAGATGGCTAAAGGGTCGTATACCTTCTCTATTAAGATACCAAAACGAATATTAACAAATTGTTACAACGGTTCGTTCTCAAACTTCGATGCAAACCGTGCATTTCCGGACAGGGGTTCGCAAACACGAGCAACACAATGGCGTCTACAGTTTAATACGACGTCTGAACAGAATCTATCTGTTGGCTTCTCTGCAACGAGATGAAAAACAAGGGTTTCTGTGGTAACATAACGGATCCAATAACACCAACTATAGCCGTAAATTTACCATGGTTATATTTTACGAACAGTTGGCAGTACTAATACAACCTAACAGATGGAACATCACCAAATATAACCAGACTGGGTTATAATGGAGGTGGGGGGGGGGTATCACACTGGGTTTTTGGGGTACCCCAATGAGCTATTAGAGCAGCCGCGCGTAGAGCTAAAGATCCGTGGTTTAAACCCCAGCTATGCCACTGAATGTTTCATTTGTGATTGCACCTTTCCTGGTTTGTGTGCGTTAGAGCCGTTAGCACGGATTGGCCTGTGTGTTGTGCATTTGTTTTAATTAGAAACAAGGTGTAGTTACACACCAGGTATGACGACGTGTTTCAGGTCATGCATGGTTAGGAACTCGTCCAGCCGTGCAGAGGTGCCACGCGTTCACACGCCTGTCACTGGGAGTAGCCGGACTCCTAGGCCCGGTTGCATACAACTTAATCTGAGATCAACCACCTGAAAATGATCTTCAATCAAGCTGAACTTAGAGTTGTTATTGTATAACTCTTGATCCAAGTTCATGACACCTCGATCTAAGATCAAATTTGACTGATGAACTTTCTCCAGTTAAGTTGATTGAGCTTAGATCAACAGAACTGCAGAAGGGAGAAATAAACAGAGTTTTAAATAAGTAATAAAACTGTAACTAACGCATCTTTGTAGTTATTTGGATAACAGAAGCATTGTTTGAAATTGTATCACGTCTAAAACACAAAATTTTACAACAGAAACAAAAACTGATTATTCCTAACCTAGAACATTTTTCAGAAATGGTAAAATAGGAGTTGAGTGCCTAGGGTTTACTTCTAGAAACAGCAAAAAGTGATATCAATTTGCAGTTGTGTTCAAATGTAATGCAAATGTGTTGGACTTAAATATACTTTGATCTAATAATTGATCAAATGTATAAATAAAAATTATTAATAATTCCCATATTCCCCTTGTACCTACAAGAGAATAAAGACTGATAAAACGGGGGTTTTGCGTCTATCCCTCAGGCAACTGGCAATGATGTCACTGCGGTAGTATGATGTTACCCCTTTTAGGGGAAACCCTCCCTTCCTCTCTCCAATAAACCCAAAGTTAATTTCCGCGGGATTTACCGACATCTCCTAAGCAGCTCAATTTTTCATGGATAACATCTGAATTGCCTTTCTCGCACCTTCGTTGTGTTTTCTCATTTTTCTTTATTACCTGTTTCCTTTTCCTTCCTCACCTCTTTTCATTTTCACGTAATTTACTTTTAACTTCTTTTTAAACCGCTTGGGAAAATTAGTTTCTTTTCGGGTATGGGTCGAGGGTTTAGGGAAAATCCTTTAAAATTGGTATATGGTTAATTCCACAAGCCATGAACCATAATTTAGAGAGCAGTTATAAAATAGCACACCATTTGGAGAATATGCTGAAAAAGGAACGTAATGTAATTTCTTCTCTGTTCTATAATTTACTGCCAGTAAAACTCATTCCTTCCGTGCAATTTATTTAAAATATGTAGCAGAAATGTTGGATTCCATTCATCAAATAGATATTTCACCACAAACACATACTGAAGATCTCTGAATAAAAGAATTACTTCCTCTACTAGGTACGGTATTAGACAGCAAAAATTTGATGTCAAGATTTCACCCTGAATCTCAAAAAGAAACGTTCACTTATTTCTCTATCTTCTTCGTAAACATTTTCAGATGCAGTTTTTCTCAGTAAGCCCTCTACAACAATTTATTTCTTTATAAGTCCTCTGCATCTAAAATATAGGATGTATAGGCAGCCTCCTGTAATAATATGTTCTATGGCTGGCCTATGTTGACTTTCTTTTGTCTTCTTACAATTAATCAATGGAGGAAGAAGTGTTTTAAATTGACTTTTGTCTTTAAATACGAATAAGTATATTTAAAAGTGTGATTACTGAGGAATTAAGTGATGCTCGTGAAGTTTGAACTGCACTATGAACGTTCTGTATAGTATTTGAGCATTAATCGGAAGGATTGATCACAGGTAAATAGATTTGTATAATGACAACGAATCCATTATTTAGCGGATTATTTAGCGACGCTTAAAGTGTGAATATTACTGTTCGAGACGTGTTTATTAATATCAAATAAGAGTAATCAAAACAACTGCTAACTTTATATAAAAGTAGTTGATCTGTACCGCGTTCGGGATGGATAGAATTTGAGAAAGTTCTACACATTCACCGATTGGAGCTAGGTTAGGAAATACAATAGCATAACATTACAACATCGAGTGATAGCAAAAATATTAATTGCTTCAATCTTATTGCTTATTTCCCTGTAGATACAAGGGAAATATGAGCATAGAGTAGGCTTTCAGCGATAGTCAAATCTCTTAAACCTGGTCGCTATATGAAGGCATTGAAATTGCTTTCTCTCCACGACCAAACGAATAACAACCTTCCATTTGAGAAAAGTTTTAATAATTGCAAAACTCCAGCAAAAACAAGGAATATCTCCGAAATGGTTCACTCTACAAAAAATACATTGTGTGTTTAAACGATATCTGCATTTTTGTATAGTAAGATTTGGTCTATCTCTTACGGTTTACCAGTTATGCTAAAGTCGTCAAGAGTCTATGTGGGCTATAGCCAGAAAATTAAAAATTTACATTTAATTTGCCATAAAAATATCTTAAACATATGTTATTTTAATCGAGTCGTTAGAGCAATTTTCAAGAAAATCAAATTTTCTGTGTAAAGGAAGTTTAGGGTGGAGGAATTTTCTTCAAAACCTTCGTATCGCATCCTTAAAAGATGTTAAACTTAAGTACCAACTATTGTTTAAGAGGTAGAACTGGAACTTAAAAAGTCAATGCCACAACTGGGATTTGAACCACAGACCTTCCCAGTTGTAGCATTGAATTTTTTAGTTCCGGTTCTACCTCTTAAACTTTGCCCACACACGGCTTGTGTGTTTAAAAACACCAACAGTAAGTTTGTTGGCATAAATAAATAATAATTACCAACTATTGTTTTTAATCGACTTCTCGTTTTTGATTTACGCTGACCAGAGACAGACGGACAGACACAAAAACACCTTTTTTTTTTGGATTCAGGGGGCCTCAAAACATACGATACTACTACTTACAATACGTAAGTACTTCCAACAGCTTACTGATTGAATCCAAGTCAGACAAGACGCTAATATCAAGTACTAATGATTCAGGAGTATCTTCTCTCCTTGACGGTTTATTCAGTTCGATTCAGAATTGCGAATGTGCTAGGCGCTAAGAGAGGGCACGGTATCCCCGCTTATTTCCGCTCTCCAGGGTGGTCGTCAGGTTAGCGCAGTGGCTGGAGCGCGAGCGGAAACTGAAGTAGCGCACTTCCTCCTCATAATCAGCATCCGCTGGACCAGAATCTTCCTCACTGAACAGGCTATCCTGGCAACAGCGCGCCGCGACACCAACTGGGCGGTTCAAAATACCCACCTTCTCATTGCCATCACCTTCTTCACTAACCAACATACATTTATGTGAAAATAACCTCACTTTTTGCACTCACATGACTTTCTCTACTCTTACACTAACCATTCTCACAAACTCTTATTCCTAAGAGAATACAGTAGGGTTTGAGCGATAGTCAAATGTTTTAAAGCTTTCAAATTCAGTTCTCTTTGCACACTTAACATATAAAAAAATGAACAACGATGATCCATTTCACGAAAGTTTCAAGATTTCCGAAGCTCACACACATAACAAGGAATATCTCCGAAATGGTTCACTCTACAAGAAAATTTATTGAGACATAAATTGTGTGTTTTAGCAAGATCTACATTTTTTGTAGAGTATAATTTGGTCTATCTCTAACGGTTTACCAGTTATGCAAAAGTCGTCCAGAGTAAATACGACTACAGGGGCTATAGCCAGAAAATTCAAGATATACATTTCATTTGTCATAAAAGTATCTCAAACATATGACATTTTAAACAAAATCGTTGGAGCCATTTTCGGGAAAATTAAAATTTTTGAAAAATGTTCTATGTAAAGGGTAGTTTAGGGTGGGGCTATTTTCTTCAAAATCTTTCTGTCGCATCCTTAAAAGACATTAAATTTAAATAACAACTTTGGTTTTTAACCTAATTTTCGTTTTTGAGTTATGCTGTCCACAGACACACACACACGGACCTTTTTCTAAAAATGCTTTTTTTTTGGATTCAGGGGGTCTCTAAACATATATTTCCGGTGAAATTCTGACATTCTCTTACCAGTAGAGAAAGTAAAAATGGATAACTCTAAAAGAAGATAACAGTGATACACTTTCATTCCTGTAAATGAATAAAGCAGAAAATACGGGACATATTATAAGTTAATGTTTAAAACCCACATCACGTTAGGTTCAATATTGTCTGCCACGGATAAATTGGTAATCAAACGGCCGAGAATTTGAAATACACTCGCTCACTCGCCTGCCTGCCTGCCTGTATGTATGGATAAACCACGTTTCGGATATCGACAGTCGATTTGCATTCAAATGCAAGCCCAGCGGACGTTTTGTTATCGCGTTTCTGTCACTAAATCAAGTGAATAGAAACCAAACAGTGCTGGTCAAATATCTACACCAAATTCCTCATGCTCAAACACTCGCGTGTTTTTTACACCACCAAGACATCTTCATAATACGAACAAGTTTCCCAATGTGTCATGTTCATTTTCCTCTGTTGCCTAGGTAACACATGAACAGGTGAATATATATTCATATGTCATTTGTATAAATCTGACGCTCAAATGACTTTCTCCAGTCACTATTGAAGTATTCCTAAAAACGCTTGGAAAATTTAGTTAAAGCTAAAAGGCAAGAATGTCCAACCTTCTCTTTGGAGAACCTTACGCAGTGAGCGGCAATACCCCACTCCACTCCTCAGTCGGAGGGAAAAACAGTGACGCTGCAGTTCTAACTCAAACACATAGAAAGCTGTATGAATTGTTTGTAAATGAGGGAGTACAGGAGGATATGTGAATGTGTGACGTAAAATAAAACTGAGTACAGAAAATCATGTGAATGTAATACAATGTATAGCACACAAAACATTTCCATAAATAAACCAGAGGTAGATCTTGGTATTTGGAACATATTTTGTATCTTACGTTTTTGCCTCTGATCATTTTCTATGGAGATATTTTAGGTTTGTTGAAAATAAGCTGGCAACACTGCAGATTCTATAGGTGTCACTTTCCCTAGCTCAGTACATAAAGAAACACGGCAGTGTGGTGTCTCGTGAACGTAAACAAATGCCACTACACCACCTTGCTAGCGACCGAGCTGTTTATATCCAGAAACCGGTTCAATTCCCTGACCAACCTCAACGCAACGTTGTCGACTTACAGCACGTCTGAAAAAGTTGCTTGGAGTATTCCTTCACGTCTTTTAAGTGATTAATTATTTCGAAACCTTGTGTGATGTCCTGATGGTATCTTCGTACATTTAATTATGAAATCTCATGTAACTGATAAAAAGATAAGTAAATTTCATTAGTTTAACATTGTCAGTGTAGGGGACGCTAGGATTCACTTAATAGATACCTGTAAAGTGGTCCCCTTGAAGGAAACAGTTCACCAATTTCGCCCGAAACCTGGTCTCAATTGAGCAGAGAGGAAAACGTGACTGTTGGAAGTTAAAACAAGAGAGCGCTGTGGTTGTTACTATGGCGACGCTCTGCCGAGCGCATCAGCTTCGGTTTAAAAGTGTAGCCGATCGCATTGGCCATGGCCGATGGTATATTTCACTCCAAGGCTAAAGGCGCTAGGCTAGGTCCGATACACTTCACTAAAGGGACAAATGTTTCCAAACAGAAACACCTAACGATTCATACCTACAACATTTAGTCTTAGGTTTCACTTCCCCAACAGCCTTGCTGCTTTCTCTAATACCTATAGTATAGTAGAGGAAGTATTGTATTCCACCCAAAAATTAGATGTTGAGATTTCACCGGAAGTGTGTGTTTGAATCCAAAAAAGGCATTTTTAAAAAACGTCCGCGTGTGTGTCTGTCTTTGGACAGCATAACTCAAGAATGAAAGGTTGGTTAAAAACCAAAGTTGGTATTTAAGTTTAATGTCTTTCAAGGATGGCACACGAAGATTTTGAAGGAAATAGCCTCACTCTAAACCACCCTTTACATGGAACATTTTTCGAAAATTTTGATTTTCTTGAAAATAGCTCTAACGATTTTGATTAAAATGCCATATGTTTGAGATATTTTTATGGCAAATGAAATCTATATCTTGAATTTTCTGGCTATAGCCCCTGAAGTCGTATTTACTCTGGACGACTTTTGTATAACTGGTAAACCGTTAGAGATAGACCAAATCTTACTATACAAAAAATGTAGATCTTGCTAAAATACACAATTTATGTCTGAATAAATTTTCTTGTAGAGTGAACCATTTCGGAGATATTCCTTGTTGTGTGTGTGAGTTTCGGAACATCGTTATTCATTTTTTGTATGTTAACCGTGCAAAGACAACAGAATCTCAAAGTTTAAAACATTTGACTATCGCACAAAGCCTACTGTATTCTAATATTCCCCTTGCACCTACAAGGAAATAAGCAATAAGATAATTTGTACAAATGTTTATCTCAACTAACACGAAGAAGATATAGGAATAAGGGTTTGTAAGAATGGTTAGTACAAGAGTAGAGAAAGTCATGTGAGTGCAACACGTCAGATTTTTTATTTCAATTCGAATGAATTTAACCACAATTTAATGTCACGTGACGTTGCCAAATCTCTCTTAGAAATTGAATGTTGTGTATGACGCAAATATGCTCAAAAATTAGTAGAGGAGTAAAGGATATGGGGATTGGAAATAAATGTCAATAAATCTGAATATGTGTCAATAGGTTTAGAAGAAAAGGTGACGTGTATTAGGACAAGATATAACACATGTCCATTATTTCAGATATCTTGGGCTATAAGAATACAACAAGAAGTTTAGAGACATTTTGGAAAATGTGGAAGAAAGACGATTAAAATGGACCGACTACCCAATAAAATTTTAAAGTAGAAAGTGTGGAGAAAAGAGGGTTAAAGGAGGAAGATGTTATGGACTTGCACTTATGGACGCAGAAGATCCTTTTTGGAATGAAGGAAACACATTGCATTGTGGAATATTCCAAAACAAAAAAAGCAGCTAACAAATATAAACACATTTCATTTGTTTCTAGAAACATGACATTGTAGCAAGTTTCGCCCTTGTATCTAATTCATAACAGCTCTTGATCCGGGTGACGTAACTGGACTTTTCTTGCCAAGAGAATAGTGGGCGGCGCCTGGAAAGTTTTCTACTTGTTGAGTATTCCTGTCTGTGAGGAAATAAGGTGTTCAACGGCCCAACTATTTCAGACAAACATACAGTGTTGGCGTCTCTAAGACGTTATATTTGGTTTTGGAAAGGACTAATTGGGATTTCGTAACCTTGGATCAAGTTAATAAATAACTTTTAGCTATAGAGTGAAATGCAGAGAAATCCGCAAGTTTTCCGGAACTCACACAAATAACAAGGAATATCTCCGAAATGGTTCAACCTACAAGAAAATTTATTGAGACATAAACTGTTTATTTTAGCAAGCCCTACATTTTTTGTAGAGTATAATTTGGTCTATCTCTAACGGTTTACCAGTTATGCAAAAGACGTCCAGAGTAAATACGAATACATGGGCTATAGCCAGAAAATTCAATATATACATTTCATTTGTCATCAAAATATCTCAAACCTATCGCATTTTAATCAAAATCTTTATAGTTATTTTCAAGAAAATGAAAATTTTCGAAAAATTATCCAGGTAAAGGGTAGTTTAGAGTGGAGCAATTTTCTTCAAAATCTTCGTGTTGCATCTTTGAAAGACATTAAACTTAAATACCAACTTTGGTTGTTGACCGACTTTTCGTTTTTGAGTAATGCTGTCTACAGACTGACAGATACACGCGAACCTTTTTCTAAAAATGCTCTTTTTTTGGATTCAAGGGGCCTCAAAACATATTCCCGGGGAAATCTCAACATCGAATTTTTAGGTGGAATACAATACTTCCTCTACTTTACTATACGTAGTAGAGAAACTAAAAATATTTGGCTAAATTGTCATGTGTGTATAGAGTATTTATACAGCATAATTGGAAGACCGTAAATTTTGTCATTTTTCCCCTAAAAACTCAGTCCCAGGATCTGAGATACGCCTCACTGCTTGGTCGAACAATGAAGCAGGGTACACCCCTCGCTGCTAAGTAAGCGTCCGGTGAGAAGGTTGGTAAAATGGCACCTGATGACGTATATGGAGCCAAGTATACAAAAGCGAAGAGAGCTGCGGGAGTTCATTTCTCCCGTTGAGTTAGGTTCGCAGTTAAGAAAACTGTGATTGATGGCTGAATATGCTTGATTTCATTTGGAGCACTTCCACCCCAAAAGGTGAAGGGGCCCCCGCGACTGACGTAGGGTTCCCAACAAACATGGCAACCTAACATCCCTAACGTTTCCTTCACCAAAAATAGAGGAATAAGAGTTTGTAAGAATTGTTAGTACAAGAGTAGGGAAAGTCATGTAAGTGCAACACATCAGAGTTTTAAAAGTCCATTTACAGATTAGAGTTACCCTTTCGCTTCAGTTTAAGCACACTGCAGCGCCACGCCGGTAGCCCCGTATTGCAACTGTCAGCAGTGCATTGGTCAATACTTATCCCTCACCCTTAATGCTGTAAGAAACAACATGCTACTAAAGTCGCTTTCTGTCCCAAACCAAACAAACCGTTGAAGAATCGTTGCATATGCATTGTTTGAGCTAAATGAAGGTTTGAGACTCAGATTGCGTTTTAATCTAGTGGATGTTGTGGTGACAAAGAACTGAGCCAGTTGACGCGATGGATCGTTCCACTTTAAGTCGACTTGCAGGATTTAATCGAGCTGCCTCTCGCCCCAAGGGATATCAAACAAGTGGATCGTGCTTATTGTAAGGACACAAAGTCCTTTTCTGCTTACGCAGGACTTCCTTTCATTTCCCACCCTAGTACTGTTCCACTCAGCTTTTATTATTACTATTATCTCTATAAGGGGATTTCAAAGTAACTGCAGTAAACCTTGTTCCTAACCAATATAACGGGCGGAAGTTGCGAAATTGCTTCTTATTATCATAATACAAGTTGGTTTCTTAGCAACGCTCGAAGTAATTTTCTGTTTCTGTGTAACAGAAGACAATACACGCGTGGAACTGCTTACTGCAATTTGTAAAAACCCTTGTTGCCATCTCTGTAGCAGTCCTGCTTTAGTCTACGGGTATTCAACGTGGGGTACGCGTACCCCCAGTGGTACGCCAACAAAATTTACAACACGCTTACAGATAATATGTTTCCTAAATGATCATAAATAACAAAATCTAATGCATTCCACTCACATGACTTTCTCTACTCTTGTACTAACCATTCTTACAAACTCTTATTTCTATATCTTCTTCATGTTAGTTGAGATAAACATTTGTACAATTTATCGTATTGCTTATTTCCTTGTAGGTGCAAGGGGAATAATAGAATACAGCAGATTTTGTACGATAGTCAAATGTTTTAAAGCTTTGAGATCCCTTTCTCTTTGCACGCTTAGCATATAAAAAAATGAACAACAATGTTGCATTTCTCGAAAATTTTAAGTTTTTCAAAACTGACACAAACAACAAGAAATATCTCCGAAATGGTTCATTCTACAAAAAAATTACCCCAACATAAATTGTGTGTTTTAGCAAGACCTACATTTTTTGTACAGTAAGATTTTGTGTATTTCTTACGGTTTACGAGTTATTCAAAAGTCACCCAGAGTGAACAAGACTACATAGGCTATAGACAGAAAATTCAAGATATACATTTCATTTGTCATCAAAATATCTCAAACATATGACACTTTAATGAAAATCGTTTGAGCCATTTTCAAGAAAATCAAAATTTTCGAAAAATCTTCCATGTAAAGGGTAGTGTAGGGTGGGGCTATTTTCTTCAAAATCTTCGTGTCACATCCTTGAACGACATTAAACTTAAATACCAAATTTGGTTTCCAAGCGACTTTTCGTTTTTGAGTTATGGTGTCCACAGACTGACACACAGATAGACACACGGACCTTTTTGTAAAAATGCTTTTTTTTTATTCAGGGGGCCTCAAAACATATATTTCCGGTGAAATCTCGACATCGAATTTTTGGGTGGAATACAATACTTCCCCTACTTACCAGTAGAGAAAGTAAAAATGAACAGCGATGCTGCATTTCTCAAAAATTAAAGTTTTCCGAAACTGACACAAACAACAAGAAATATCTCCGAAATGCTTCAATCTACAAAAAAAAATTTATGCAGACAAGTTTTTGTGTTTTACCAAGATCTACATTTTTGTATAGTAAGATTTTGTCTATCTCTTACGGTTTACTAGTTATTCAAAAGTCACCCAGAGTAAACAGGACTACAGGGGCTATAGCCAGAAAATTCAAAACAAACGTTTCATTTGTCATAAAATATCTTAAACAATATGTCATTTTAATCAAAGTCGTTCGAGTCATTTCCAAGAAAATAAAAATTTTTGAAAATGTGTCCATGTAGTTTAGGGTGGGACTATTTTCTTCAAACTCTTCGTGTCGCTTCCTTAAAAGACATTAAACTTAAATACCAAATTTGGTTTTTAAGCGACTTTTCGTTTTTGAGTTATGCTGTCTACAGACTGACAGACACAAACGGACGTTTTTCTAAAAACGGATTCAGGTGCGCCAAAACATATATTTCCAGTGACATCGAATTTTTGGGTGGAATACAATATTTCCTCTACTATAGTAAACGTTGTAGGGAAAGTAACAATGGAGAAGTTAGAAAATGTGATTTTGCATGAATATTTTAAGGAGGGGAGACGAAATGGCAGTGGCGGGAGGAACTATGGCTATTTGTGGCACGGAAGTAGGCTTTCAGCAGTCCATAACTACAAGTACACGTGTAGTCCGGTCCGGCCGGCCACCAAGGAGCACCGCACTCCACTGCAGCTGGTGATGGCAAGGCATTCTTCATCACGGCGGGCGGAATTATTATCACACAAGTGTCGAGGAAGTGGTGGGGATGGGGGCCACAGGAAACAAGTCAATCTCTACATGGCTGTGCCTGCTTGCCAAATCAGTGGCGGCTCGTCCCCCGTTTCATTTCCACGGGGAAAACACCAATCTCTTCATGACTCTGCTTGCCAAGGATCCAGTCAATCAGTGGCGACTCTTCCCCCGTCTCACTTCCACGGGGAAAATAGCAATCTCTTCATGACTCTACTTGCCAAGCATCTAGTCAATCAGTGGCGGCTCGTCCCCCGTCTCACTTCCACGGGGAAAATAGCAATCTCTTCATGGCTCTGCTTGCCAAGGATCCAGTCAATCAGTGGCGGCTCGTCCCCCGTCTCATTTCCACGGGGAAAATAGCAATCTCTTCATGGCTCTGCTTGCCAAGCATCTAGTCAATCAGTGGCGGCTCGTCTCCCGTCTCATTTCCACGGGGAAAATAGCAATCTCTTCATGGCTCTGCTTGCCAAGGATCCAGTCAATCAGTGGCGGCTCGTCCCCCGTCTCATTTCCACGGGGAAAATAGCAATCTCTTCATGACTCTGCTTGCAAAGCATCCAGTCAATCAGTGGCGGCTCGTACTATACGTCACACGTCTCATTTCCATGGGGAAAAGAAACAATATTATCAGTGGCGGCTCGTTTTGTACGTCCTACGTCTCATTTCCATGGAGAAAATAGACTATCTCAGTGGCGGCTCGTTCTACGCGTCCTATTTCCACGGGAAAAAATAGCAATTTCATCATAGCTACACTTGCAAAGGATCTAATCAATCAGTGGCCGCTCGTTCTAATGTCCCACATCGTATTTCCATGGAGGGGGGGGGGGAAGGGAATGCCTGTCACTTAATGGCTATGCTTGCCAAGGATGTAGTCAATCAGCGGCGGCTCTTTCTACACGTCCCATGACTCATGTCCATGGGAAAAGACTACCATTCCCTTCATGGTATGCTTGCCAAGAATTTGGTCATACAGTGGCGGCTGGTTAAACATATCCTACGTCTGATTTCCATGGGGAAACAAGTTAATCTCTTCATGGCTATGCTTACCAAGGATCTAGGCAATCATTGGCGGCTCGTTGTATACGTCTCACGTGTGATTTCCATGGGGAAATAACCTAGCCAATCACTGGCTGATCATTCTACATATCTCACATTTGATTTCAATGGGTCTTCTACTTCTTCCTCCTCACAAAGTTTAGGCCTATAGACCCGTTCCAAACTAATTGACTGGTCCCTCCACCTCTTCCGTTTTCGTTCATCACTTCTTCCTGAAGGTTTATAAAATAAAGCTTGCCTTGGATATCTTGAAGGGGCATACGTAAGGCACGTTCCTTCCAGCGTTTTATAACTCCAGTAATGTTTTCCTCACTGCTCTTCCACCAATAATCGTAGGAACTTCATTTGGGCGGCTTCCAATCTTGATTTTTCTCTAGTTCGTGGTGTCTACGTACCACAAGAGTACATCAGCGCTGGTTTAGATATAATATTGTGAAGTCTCTGCTTTATGTTTGCCAGCATGTCATTTTGTGGCTGATTTCCCTAGGGAAACAAGTCAATCTCTTCATGGCTATGCTCGCCAAGGATCTACTCAATCAGTGGCGGCTCAACATCTCCTTGAAGTCTTGTTCATTTCCAAAGGAAGCAATTATTCATTCTCTGTCTGAACTTCGTCTTCACGAGATGTAACTTTCATAGGAAATATTTCAAATATATTGATGGCTATGTTACCAACTTCTTATTAAGCAGTGGCGGCTCCTATTCGTCATTCATTAAATGCCCCGGTTTTTGAAGGATCGTTTAGTACAGTGGCGGCTAGTAACATTACGAACTTAATTATCATCTATGGCGTTCAATCTACTTTTGGATTTTGAGTTACGCTACTCATATACCAGGTGAGTCAGCCGCGCCTTATTTTTTGGAAGGTAGGCCACCCATCTAACAGCATGTGCGTCTTAGTCCAGTTTTGCACTTACTAAAATGTATTGCTTGACGTTCTTAAAGAGAGGAATGCGCAAAATTGAGAGCAACAGTGCTTTAAGGGACAGAACGTACTCCTCGCTAAAGTACACCTCAAAACATACGACTCGTTTACTGAGAGCGTATTCCGGTTTCCAGCCGATTTTACAAATTTTTTATTGGAGTATACATAGCAACATAATTCAGTAAACGACTCGGAAAAAATGAACTTATCATATGAGTACACTAACAACGTCAGCTAAAAAGAAAATGGTGGATTCTTATACTTAGAGCAGGGGTTGGCTGCCAAAAATTAGGAAAAATTTAGACACGCCTCATCCATCATGGACCCGTACAGTCAAAATGGACATATTATTAAACAACAGTTTATTTGCATTTTTGCGTGAACTACGCCTCGTGCATCTCAATTAATATGCATAACAGCTTTTGTCATTTAAGTAATAATGTTAAAACGCCCAGTAAGTGATTAAAACTGTCTTAACCCTTTCAGACCCGGATTATTTTGCTACTTATGCCGTTCTTCCTCTAATTCGAAACCGGTTTAGATTAGGTGGTCTGGGACACCTTCAGCTTGCTGGCTTGGATAGCCATGATCGTTAAGGCAACACGTAGTGCACTGGCCATGCACTCAAAGCCTGAGGTCGTGAGTTCAAGTCTCGGCAACCGCAGTCAAATGTGCCTGTGGTAAAGGACGGGGAGGGCCCACGTAAAATAATCGGTGTGATGGCACGCGTAGATGATGACGGGGTATCATTTGACTGCGGTTGCATGGATTTTGCTTCTTTTCTTTAAAAAAAAAAAAAAAAATACTACAATGTAAATTGTAAAAAATAAATAATTTTGTACAATTCAGAACATGTTTTTACATAGGTTTAATTGGTGACGAACAGTATAACAAGAATATAGCAGAAAAAACCGTTAAAAGTATTACAAGTAGGCAAAAAATGCCTATGTCCATTGTAATGGACACCGGGACTGAAAGGGTTAAAAGGCTAAATCAAGCACGCAAACTTGCGAGGTGGCAATGGCATAGCGCCAGGCATACAAGTCCTACTATTGGACGTGGTACGTGCGTACGAAGTAGCTGAATAGGATTGTGACAGGCCCTCTCCGCTAACCCCCAATGACCGAGGTTCGAGTCTCAGCATTGTAAATTTTTTTTTTTTTTTTTTTTTTTTTTTTTTTTTTTTTTTTTTTTTATGTTCTTCAAAACTTGGAAACCGAATTCACAACAATCTAATTATGAAGTCCCTGAGGGTTTAGGACATTATAATTTAAATCGTTTTTGGTTGTCTGCATTTTTAATAGCACAATAATTCATTGTGTGCAAAATTGAGTTTAACTTCCATGTTAAACTCTGACAATGTAATTTCCTTGCCTTCTGTGTTCAAATGTGTATGAGTGATCCTTATTTCAATTGCACCTACCTATAGGTGTGTTTAAACAACTACATAATTGTAGTTCACCAATAAAGAAACATCAAACAATGTCATAAAACATAAATAAAACAATAAAAATGAATATAAAACAGTTTTCAGAATAATAATTTGTAAATTGTGAGGTTTGCACGGTTAAAAAAAAATTAGTACATGCAGGTGATTCGAACCACCTTCACAGCAGACATTACTTCGGAGTCTTGCGCTCGTTCCAACTGAGCTACCTAGTAACGTGTGAGCTAAACATTCCGTTTAAGATGTAATATTCGCTGGTTCCAGTGAACATTTGCAGAAGTGCAAACGTCAGCTGTCTAATTACGAATATATTAAAAAGCGATGTGATAACATGTATATTAGCAGTAATTTCATCGAGTGTTTAACATCCATTTTAAATACGCGGGTAGAACCTAGTAATGGGGTCGATGTTTTCATGTTGGGGTATAAAATGCGGATTGCATAAAACTCAAGAATAAGGGGCAGCTGACTCACCTGGTATAAACAGACAACAGCTGGGTGTTTTCGCGTTTCGCATTCGGGCTACTTCATTAGTATTTATAGGGTAAATCTCATTGGGAAGAAATGAATTTGGTAGGAGGCCCTTGCCCTAGGGAATATTACGGATTATCTTTATGCTTATATTTTATATTTTCTACGAGTTTCTATTTCTTTTACTGCCGTGTCCACGTCCACATTGAACAGCGCATCATGTTACCGGTGTAATTCCTACTGCGGCCGACCTTCTCCCATAACTTGAGAAGCTAACAATTTACAAAGTGCATCTGGATGGTGTTGGAACGTATCAAATACAAGCTTAGCATGTTTTCAAGGCCTGCTTACATTCTCACGTGTCGAGGCGGAGAAGATGGGCACGAACAATGACGCGGCACCTTTTCAAATGTTACCTAATGATGGTCATGTGCCATTTTACTGTCAGCAAATTGGTTAATGATCCTTATTTCTCACCCAGCATCATCTTTCATGTCGTAATAAAAACTGGATAGTCACACTAAGTGAAGGAATTAGCATACTGCTCGTTATTGGATAAGCATATCATTATGGAACAAAAAATCTCACATGACTTTCTCTACTCCTGTATAAACCACTGTTACCAACACTTACTCCTCTACCTGCGCAAGCGCGCGTGTTTGTGTGTGTTTGTATGTGTTTGTGACTGTGTGTGTATGTGTTTGTGTGTTGGAGTGCTTGTATGTATGTGTGTCTTTGTGTGTGTTTGTGAAAAAAATTATTTTCTTGTTTAACGACGCTGTCAATTGCCAGAATCACATCAGCGTCGCCGGTGTGCCGGAATTTCGTCCTTTAGGAGTTATTTTACTTGTCAGTAAATCTACTCACATGCAGCTGTCGTTTTTAACCACACTTAAAAACCATCGGCCTGGGCCGGGTTTGAACCCGCGACCTTGGGATCAGTAGGCCAGCGTCTAACCAACTGAGCCACCCAGACCGACGTGTGTGCTTCTGTATTACTGTATCTGTGTGTGTGCGTTATTGTGTTTGTGTGTGACTATTTCTCTGGGTGTGATTTTCAAGAAAATATCTCCACCCCACACTACCCTTTACATGAAACATTTTTGGAAAATAATTTCCTAAAAAAAATACAAGGGTTTTCATTAAATACCATATACTTGAGGCATTTTTTGACAAATGAACCGTATATGTTGAATTCTCTGCGAATGCCCTCAGAGCTCCTCACCACTTTAGGCGACCTTATATAAATGGTAAACCGTAAGAGACACACAAAATCTTACTACACAAAAAATTTAGATCTCTTTAAAACACACAATTTATATCAAATACTTCTTTCTTCTTTTGAGTGGACATTTCCGAGATGTTCTTTCTTATTTGTTTGAATTTGCCAATAATTGTATATTTTTCCTGTCACAAATATAAATATATATTCCTATTCGATATAGAGAAATATCTCTGATGTGTGATTCCCTTGTGGTCTACCGGGAAAGTACGAATCGGTTGGGGAATTTAATGTCTTACTGGCAACTTGGCCATGGTAGCTTAGTGGTTAGAGTAGACGCTCGATAAGCGGAAGATCCGTGGTTCAAATCCCAGCTATGGCATTAAATTTTTCACTCCTGATTCCAGCTCTTAAACATTGCCCACACACGGCTTGTGGGTTTAAAAACACCAACAGTAATCTTGGTGGCATAAATAAATAATAATTGCCATGATATATTATGTGATTTAATTTTATAGATATTTAAACACAATTTATTTGTAATAATTTCTTGAAAAACAAGCATTCTAGCAGCAATGTATATCCTTAATTAAGTTAGCAAACCTATCGTCTGACATAAGTATTTCAATTGCATAAATGCCCCAGAGTTCTTTCTTCCTTGATCCTCCCTCAATTATTCCTTTGATCTCACATAACCCTTGCTCCCTCGAGTAGCTAGGGAGGAGCAAAGAGCGTATACGCGACTCTTTCTTTCAAAACGTGACCCCGGTTTCTTTCATGAGGGATTGTACAATCGAATAACACATACATAGTTAAAATATCGGACAACAGAGTGCAGCACAGAATATTAAAACATAGACACAACTTAGACACACGGTTGAACGTAAATAGCCGTATGAATCTAGAGTATAATGAAAATTAAGATGCTGGTATGAATATTATCAACTAACTTGCGACCGCTGGTTTCATAAAATCCCGGGTGAAAGGAAAGTTATTACGTTAACTTAAACCGGTGATAGATCTCCGTATTTGGAATACATTTTGTATCTTACGTTTTTTGTCTCTGACCATTTCCTACGGATATATTTTAGTTTTGTCGAAAACAAACTGGCAACACTGCAGATGAAACCCATTTATTTTTTCGAAATCAGCTGATGAAAGAACAAAATGCCACTAGACTTGTTTGTTTATAATGCTTCTATGAAGCACATATTAAAATAATGTAATGACTTCCCTTCCACCTTGCATAATATGCTATTAGGATACTTATAATACATTTTAGGCTCATAAGGTCTTCATTTTAACGTCATTTTGTGATATTCTTTAGGTTATGAAAATCTGGACCCTAGTCATTAAATAGCCTATGGAAAACAGTTGTACTGTTGTCATCGACTGCTGATAGTTCGTACTTCTGCTGTTGCATGTCGCTGTCCTTGACATCAGCGCCGCCAGGTAAGTACTACGTAAAACTCATTAAAGCACACAGATAAGCTATAGTGTAGGTGATGTTCACATGTTTCTAATGCCACGTGTTCTGTGTTTCAGTATCGCGTTGACTCGACTCCCTTAAGTGAAGTTCGTGGTAATGCATTTGTCAGAGATACAAGTGACAGAATTCAAACATTATGTAATCCAAGTCTATCAAGGATTAAGTGCACCGAACAAAAGAACAGCAAGTTGAGGACACAATTCAGGCGTGATGAGAATCGGCGTCCTTTCTCTTCCAACATCTCACCACTCACAGAACTTTCTCTACTCACTCTAGTACCAATTATTATTACAAACGCTTATTCCTATATCAATTTTAAGAAAATCCACACAAACATTTGTGGAAATTATTTTATTACTAATTTTCTTGTAGGTATACAGGAAACATAGGAAGGCTTTGAGTGATAGTCAAATGTTTGAAAGCTAGTCGCTATATGAAGGCTTTAAAATTCCGTTCTTTTTGCACGACCACCAGATAGAAAAATGAATAACAAACTCCTATTGAGAAAAGTACTACAAAATTCATACTAATAAGGAATATCTCCGAAATAGTTCATTTCACAAAAGTATATTTCACATAAATTGTGTTTTAGTGAGATCTATAGTTTTGTGTAGTAAGATTTGGTTTTTTTCCTACGGTTTAACAGTTATGCAAAGGGTTTCTGAGGTCATTCTCAGAAAATTCAAGATATATATTTCATTTGTCATAAACATATCTTGAACTTATGGTATTTTAATGAAAATGGCTATAGTGATTTTTGAGAGAAGCAAAATTTTGAAAAATATTCCATTTAAAGGGAAGCTTGGGGTGAGGAACTTTCACGACAATCTTTGTGGAAGACGCTAAATTTAAATACCACGTTTGGTACTTAGCCGACTTATAGCTCTTTACTCTCTGCTATGTATAGTAAAGTAGAGGAAGTATTGTATTCCACCCAAAAATTCTATGTCGAGATTTCACCGGAAATATATGTTTTGAGGCCCCTTGAAAGCAACAAAAAAGCATCATAGAAAAAGGTCCGTGTGTGTGTGTGTGTGTGTGTGTCTGTGGACAGCATAATCCAAAAAGGAAAAGTCGGTTAAAAACCAAAGTTGGTATTTAAGTTTAATGTCTTTCAAGGACGAGACACGAAGATTTGGAGGAAAATTGCTCCACCCTAAACTACCCTTTACATGGAACATTTTTCGAAAATTTTGACTTTCTTGAAAATGGCTCTAACGATTTTGATTAAAATGCAATATGTTTGAGATATTTTTCAGACAAATGAAATGTATATCTTGAATTTTCTGGCTATAGCCCATGAAGTCCCATTTACTCTGGATGACTTTTGCATAACTGGTAAATCGTAAGAGATAGACCAAATCTTAGTGTAGAAAAAATGTAGATCTTGCTAAATCACACAATTTATGTCGAAAAAAAATTGTTTGTAGAGTGAGCCATTTCAGAGATATTCGTTGTTATTTGTGTGAGTTTTGGAGAACTAATACTTCTGTGAAATAGAACATCGCTATTAATTTATGTTAACCGTGCAAAAGGAATGGAATTTGAAAGCTTTAAAACATTTGACTATCGCTCAAAGCCTACTGTATTCCCATATTCCCCTTGTACCTACAAGGAATAAGCAATAAGATAATTTGTACAAATGTTTATCTTAACTAACACGAAGAAGATATAGGAATAAGAGTTTGTAAGAATGGTTAGTACAAGAGTAGATAAAGTCATGTGAGTGAAAAACATCAGATTTTATTTATGCTTTTCCAAATACAGGGACTTTTTTCTAATGTGGCTGTTTTTTTCAATGCACCTCCAAGTGTTGAATTTTTGGATGGAATGCAATTCCCTCTCTGTGTTCGTGGCAGAGAAAATAAAAAGGAACAACATAATATCAGTGCCTTGGTGGTGTGCAGTAGATTAGATTAGATAAAGGTCAGGGGTGTGTCGACCTCTCTGAAAGGCGTATCGTGGAAACAACCCCGTTACAAAGATGCTTTCATTGTTTCACAAAATCTGTACCTTAACCAAGTTGCATAGTTTTCTGTCAATATCAGCATCCTTTCGTAAAACCTCTGTGTCTTTCTGACCAGGAAAGGGCAGTCGAAGAAGGTTTGCAAGGTGATTTCACTATCTTCGCACAAATGTATATTGCTGAAAGAGCAAATGCAACTGCTAATTATGGGCGTCGCGAAGGGGAGGGCGCAAGGGGGTCTATGCCCCCCCCCCCCGCTTGATTTCTAAATTAATGAATTTAATGTGCAGCAATATTATACCTTTGTTTTGATGCAAAGGACAATTTTTCCTGAGGATGCTCGTATAAAAGATGTACACGATTGTTTGAGAGCGCCTGTGTGACAAATGAGTTTGCCAGTGAGTTATTCACAATTTTACGTATAACGTTTAAATAAACCAAGGCCTCTAGCGGCCAACGGAGGGTTAACTCTAGGACTCCACTTTGTGCCAGAAAAGTCACCTAAGTCTGAACTGCGGCTGACGTCTGTGACCCCATTATCCAGTGTTAATTGCTTGGTATCCAGGTAAGGTTGAGGTTTTTCCTTGATTCATCTACTACATGAACCAAAGTCCTTGGCCTCGGCAGATCACTATGAGAGACGTCACTTCCTGTACTAGCAGACGACAACTCTGGCGGTAACTGTAAACTCAGGTCCGACCTTGAGGCACGTCAAGGAAACGGTGACTAATATAACTCCATCTGCGAGATTGGGCTGTTGACAAGTGTTTGGCCTGCTTTCCTTCCATTTACACAAATTGTTCTAACAATTGTGAACACAATGAACCACTCATACAAATACTTACTTAGTCATATCCCGGCCAAATATATGATTAAGAATATACTTTGACTCATATTTTGTGTAATATAACACTTCAGCTTTGTGGCACAGAAGCAGAAGTCGATGAAAATAAACCAGAACTTTTTACTAATGGTTTCCCTTATTTCAAGTTGATCGCCATTACATCATTTGACGCAGAAAGAGGTTTCTCCAAGTAAGACTCTATTTCCTGACATTTGTATTGCACTGTATAAAAATCTGATGTGTTGCACTCACATGACTTTCTCTACTCTTGTACTAACCATTCTTACAAACTCTTATTCCTATATCTTCTTCGTGTTAGTTGAGATAAACATTTGTACAAATTATCTTATTGCTTATTTCCTTGTGGGTGCAAGGGAAATACTAGATTACAGTAGGCTTTGTGCGATAGTCAAATGTTTGAGATTCTGTTGTCATATAAAAAATGAACAACGATGATCCATTTCACGAAAGTTGGAAGTTTTCCGAAACTCACACACATAACAAGGAATATCTCCGAAATGGTTCACCCTACAAGAAAATTTATTCAGACATAAATTGTGTATTTTAGCAAGATCTACACTTTTTGTATAGTATAATTTGGTCTATCTCTAACGGTTTACCAGTAATGCAAAAGTCGTCCAGAGTAAATACGACCACAGAGGCTATAGCCAGAAAATTCAAGATATACATTTCATTTGTCATAAAAATATCTCAAACATATGACATTTTAATCAAAATCGTTAGAGCCATTTTCGAGAAAATAAAAATTTTCGAAAAATGTTCCATGTAAAGGGTAGTTTAGGGTGGGGCTATTTTCTTCAAAATCTTCGTGTCGCATCCTTGAAAGATATTAAACTTAAATACCAAGTTTGGCTTTTAACCGACTTTTCGTTTTTGAGTTATGCTGTCCACAGACTGACACACAGACACACACACACACACACACACACACACACACACACACACACACACACACACACACACACACACACACACACACACACACGGATCTTTTTTTAAAAATGCTTTTTCTTTTATTCAGGGGGCCTCAAAACATGTATTTCTGTTGAAATCTCGACATCGAATTTGTGGCTGGAATACAATACCAAGCAGAGAAAGTAAAAATATAGTAATATAATTTCAGTGACAGGGTCTCATTGAAACGACGCAGAAGTTTACAGGATTACTGAAACATCTGAGTAAATGTTCCTCTACATAAATATACAGATGTAAGTAATGAATGGAGGTTGTAAAGTTTCTTAATATCCCTTAATTAGGAAAGTTTTCTTCAGTTCGTCACTGTGTTGTGAATAAGCTCTTTAGCAGCGAGTGCTAATTAAATTATACAAAAACAGAAAAGTGATAATAGTTAACAAGTGAGGACATTATATCTCCAGAAGATTGCAGAGTGTACTCTGGCCCGAGACTGGGCAATCTCTAGGTACATACAGCAGTTCCGCCAATCTCTCAAAGAAACCATGTTTCCTAGCGAAATTTCCACTTTCTCTACTGGTAAGTAGGGGAAGTATTGTATCCCACCCAAAAATTCGATGTCGAGATTTCAACGAAAACGTTTTGAGGCCCCCTGAATCCAAAAAACTTTCTCAACTCTCGTACTAATCATTCTTACAAACTCTTATTCCTATATCTTCTTCATGTTAGTTGAGTTAAACATTTGTACAAATTATCTTATTGTTTGTTTTCGTGCACGTGCAACGGGAATGTGGTAATACAGTAGGCTTTGAGCGATACTTAGATCTTTTAAAGCTTTAAAATTCCACTCACTTTGCACACTTAACATATAAAAAAATGAACAACGATGTTCTATTTCAGGAAAGTTCCAAGTTTTCCGGAATTGACACAAATAACAATGAATATCTCCGAAATGGTTCACTCTACAAAAAAATTTATTCAGATATAAATTGTGCGCCTTAGCAAGATCTACATTTTTTGTATAGTAGGATTTTGTCTGTCTCTTAGGGTTATTCAAAACTCATCCAGAGTAAACAGGACTACATAGGCTATAGCCAGAAAATTCAAAATATACATTTCATTTGGCATATACATATCCTAAACATGACATTTTAATCAAAATCATCAGTAATTTTCAAGAAAATCAAAATTTTCGAAAAATTTTCCATATAAAGGGTATTTTACGTTGGAGCAATTTTCCTCAAAATCTTCGTGTCGCATCCTTGAAAGACATTTAACCTAAATACCAACTTGGGTTTTTAATCTACTTTTCGTTTTTTGAGTTATGCTGTCCACAGACAGACACACACACGGACCTTTTTCTAAAAATGCTTTTTGGATTCAGGAGGTCTCAAAACATATATTTCCGGTGAAATTTCGACATCAAATTTTTGGGCGGAATACAATACTTCCCCTACTTACCACTAGAGAAAGTAAAAAGGTGTGTGTGTGTGTGTGTGTGTGTGTGTGTGTGTGTGTGTGTGTGTGTGTGTGTGTGTGTGTGTGTGTGTGTGTGTGAACAGCATAACTCAAAAACAAAAAATGAGTTAAAAACCAATGTTAGTATTTAGGTTCAATATGTTTTAAGGATGCGACATCAACAATTTGAAGAAAATTCCTCCACCCTAAGCTACTCTTTACATGAAACTTTTTTCGAAAATTATGAATTTCTCGAAAATGGCTCTAATGATTTATATTAAAATGCCATGTTTAAGATATTTTAATGATAAATGAAATGTATATTTTTAATTTTCTAGCTACAGTCTATGTAGTCATGTTATGACTTTTGCATAACTGGTAAATCGTAAGAGATAGACGAAATCTTACTTTACAAAAACTGTAGATCTCGCTAAAACACACAATTTTTGTCGGAATAAATTTTTTCGTGGAGTGAACCATTTCGGAGATATTCTTTGTTATTTGTGTTAGTTTTTCAATACTTATAGGTATTTTTCTCTAATGAAAATGGCCGTGCAAAGAAAGCGTAATTCAAGCCCTTCATATGGCGACTACTTTTAAAACATTTGACTATCGCACAAAGTCTACTGTATTCCCATATTCCCCTTGTACCTACAAGAAAGTTAGCAATAAGATAATTTTTGTAATATGAAGATAGAAGTTTGTAAGAATGGTTAGTACAAGAGTAGAGAAAGTCATGTGAGTGCTAAGGGTGGTTGGTGTGACTCTTGAAAAAGTCTTAGACACAAATGTGTTAGATACAATGTAATCTGTATAGAAATAACACGTTGTAAAGTGATCCGTGCGAAATTGTAACGAGTGATTGTAGAACATGAATCCTTTGAAGTAACAGTTATTTTTAACTGCAAATGTTCTATGACATAGAATGGATTACTGCCATGTGCCCATGTACCTACACACGGACGCTTCTCTGTGTATATTCCACTGAGAGATGAACTGAAAGCCTGTGTAACGAGTACCACAGTGGAGAAACACAAAACACTGAAACGGATTTTCGCTTCCAACCCCCCCCCCCCTTCCCCACCCCCCTCCCCCCGCCCGGTCTGTCCCCTGGGGTACCGCTGTATCACTTTGTCAAATGTACGCTGCTTTTTATTTTCTCACACAGTTTCCTCATGTGCTGAAAATAAATGTGCACCAGAATTGTCCAACTCTGTTACAGCTGGAAGGGTGTTGGAACGTACAGAATTTGTTCCTAAGGGTTTAGAAGCGGGAAATTAAAATATACCTTTGATATTTGAACCTCACTTATGTGCAACTGTTTCCAAACATGTTGTTTCAAAAGCCGTTTTAAATATATGATGCATGTCGTGAAAGCACTTTTGTAAAACATTTCAAATGGAATTTAATTTCTCAGTGAGTTTTATATTTAATGCCTAAAGCGATGGAAAACATTTCATTAAATTATGCTTTCCAAATGCTCCCACAAAAGTGGCGATAGAGGGAGAAATCTGCGTATCTTGAAGACCATAGATATCCCCATTTTTTTAGATGACTTGGTTTTTAAAGAACTGCTCTGAAAATTCAAACAATATGTTCGTGATGCATCTTGCTAGAGTCATTTTGACTCTTTCCTTGTAAATATTAACAGAACTAAGTATATGTCATGACATGCTTTTGTATTTTCATTAGTATATAAAATAGTTGGACCAGGGTTGAACTGACGAACAGTGGACCAGCACCTAACCAAGTGAGCCACAGAGGACAACTTTAACAGTTATTGAGGGCCCCATATTGAAGATTGCTTTTTAATCCAAAAGAAGCTATTCTGGAATATTAAATATAAATTATTGACCTGATGCGTTTCTGTATGTTACTTGCCTGGCTGTTGGTATCAGAAAAACGTATATTTCATTCTGTTGATAAAATATATGGCATCTTACCTGAAACAGAAGAGAAACATTTATTTGAAGTATGTACGCAAGCGAAAGATTAGTGATCCGCAAAGTGGCACTCGCGATTGCCAGCCCCTGCAAGTTCAGGGAAGGAAGGTTGACGTAGAGACGTCATGAAACTACCACCTCAGCACGTGTCATCAAACAATATATTAGTAAATAATGAAAAAGTTGTTTTATTGTGATGTCTTCCGTATATTTTTAGTTACAGGCTGTTGATTCTGATATTTGTAAGTGGGTGTGGCTATTTAAATGAGACTTTACTGTGCACTGCAATATTATAATTTTTCTACAACAAATTTGACTGCTTAAGTGCTACAAAGTTCGATGTTTGTATGCTAGATGGCATAATGTGGCAAATGAAAAATTTTAAAAAGCAGAAAAGGAAGTTTTAGAGCTACAGTGGAGTAAACTAGCTCAGGTGCACCAGAATCTTTACAGTCAGTTATGAAAGTCATGTGAGTGCAACAGTTAGTAGTTTTCTGCTAAGAGCCGTTAAGTTTTACACTTCTTGTAATGTTGTTATTTCTCTAGCCGTAATGTTTCTGATATAAAGGTGCCTAATTGGCCAACATTCCCAGAGATTAAATCCCTGTAGACCGAAACACCATACTATCGCGCAGGTAAAGCCACTTCGGGTGGGGGAATAAGCTTCCCCACTCGACTCGAACTGCCTCTGGAGCCTCCAAGTGCGTATTGAGGTACACTTTTATATAAGGACTGCCGTGCACCTGTATGTCTGGAAGGGAAGCCCATACCCAGACGGAACAACGACCAGGTGGGTCAGACCAGTACACTAATCGATGTGTCGACTGCAACGGGTTCGAACCCCAAGAGACCTGTCCCTCATTACAGAACACCGAACCCCTCTTGCACTTCCCTCCACAGAATCATAAGGCTTTTAAGAAGGGGTAGACAAAAAATTCTCATGTGTTCACCCTGAAGTCGTAGGCTAACATAAGCAGCGCTCGGATTTTTAGGTAAACACATTTTGTGTCTTGATACAAAATCGAAACTGGATATTCACATCGGAGCAAATCTTTAAAAGTTAGTGAACATAAAAAAGTATATTATCCGACTTTTATATAAATAAAAACTGAACGTTCTTCCGGGTATTGCCCCACAAAACTTAAAAATCTGATGTGTTGCACTCACATGACTTTCTCTACTCATGTACTAACCATTCTTACAAACTCTTATTCCTATATCTTCATGTTAGTTAACATAAACATTTGTACAAATTATCTTATTGCTTATTTCCTTGTCGGTGCAAATAGAATATAGGAATTCAGTAGACTTTGAACGATAGACAAATCTTTTAAAACTTCAAAATTCGTCCTCTTATATCTTAAGATACAAAAAAATGAATAACTATGTTCCATTTCACGAAAGTTTTAAGTTTTCCAACAAGGAATATCTCCGAAATGATTCATCCTACAAAACAATTTATTTGGACATCAATTGTGTTTTAGTAACTACATTTTTTGTGCAAAAAGATTTTGTCTATCTCTTACGTTTACGAGTTATTCAAAAGAAATCCAGAGTAAACAGAACTACATAGGCTATAGACAGAAAATTCAAAATATAGATTTCATTTGGCATAAAAATATCTCAAACATACTGCATTTTAATCAAAATCGTGACAGCTATTTTTGAGAAAATCAAAATTTTCGAAGTCTCCCATGTAAAGGGTGGTTTAGGGTGGAGCTATTTTCCTCAAAATCTTCGTGTCGCATCCTTGAAAGACATTAAACTTAAATACAACTTTGGTTTTTAACCGACTTTTCGTTTTTGAGTTATGCTGCCCACAGACTGACACACAGACACACACATGGACCTTTTTCTAAAAATACTTTTTTTGGATTCAGGGGGACTCAAAACAAACATTCCCGGGGAAATCTCTACGTCGAATTTTTGGGTGGAATACAATACTTCCTCTACCTACAAGTAGAGAAAGTAGAAATTAAATGATAACATTTAAAAATTTACAGAAGAAGGGCATAAGTACCCCGTTAGTTAATTAGATGTAAACAAACTTCCCACTGCAGACGAATGTTGCACCATATCCAGAGGTCCAGCCAGTATTTCGTTATTTTCTGTACAAGAACAGGTTTACGGCCATCTAGTTTCCAAGGCCAGTTTTAGGCAAAACGCAACAATCGTGCTGATGTCACTCTAGTTCTAAATAATGGACTTATGGGGACAAAGCTTGCGCCATGCCGTTGTTCTAGGTAAACACACAATTAAGCAATCTAGAGTTACAAAATTGTGCGCAATAGTACGCTTCTGGTCTATATATTATGCAATGAGCCAATTTTGGTGAACTATACGAAGAAAACATCTGACGTGCTACACTCACATGACTTTCTCTACTCTTGTACTAACCATTCTAACAAACTCTTATTCCTATATCTTCTTCGTGTTAGTTAAGATAAACATTTGTACAAATTATCTTATTGCTTATTTCCTTGTAGGTACAAGGGGAATATGGGAATACAGTAGGCTTTGTGCGATAGTCAAATCTTTTAAAGCTTTAAGATTCCGTTCTCTTTGCACACTTAACATATAAAAAATGAACAACGATGTTCCATTTCACGAAAGTTTTAAGTTTTCCAAAACTCACACACATAACAAGGAATATCTCCGAAATGGTTCATTCTACAACAAAATTTATTCGGACATAAATTGTGTGTTTTAGTAATACCTACATTTTTGTATAGTAAGATTTGGTCTGTCTTACTGTTTACCAGTTATGCAAAAGTCGTCCAAAGTAAATAGGGCTACAGGGGCTATAACCAGAAAATTCAAAATATACTTTTCATTTGCAATACAAATATCTTAAACATATGACATTTTAATCAAAATCGTTAGAGCCATTTTCAAGAAAATAAAAATTTTTCAAAAAATGTTCCATCTAAAGGGTAGTTTAGGGTGGAGTAATTTTCTTCAAAATCTTTGTGTCGCATCTTTGAAAGACATTAAACTTATATACCAGCCTTGGTTTTTAACCGACTTTTCGTTTTTGTGTTATCTTGTCCACAGACTGACAGACACACACACAGACACACACACGAACCCTTTTCTAAAAATGCTTTTTTTTTTCTTGGTTCAGGGGGTCTCAAAACATATTTCCGGTGAAATCTCGACATCGAATTTTTGGGTGGAATACAATACTTCCCCTACTTACCAGTAGAGAAAGTAAAGAGGCACCACTTCCCATTTGAGAAAAATATACATGTGTTGCAAAATTCAAACTAACCAAAAAAAAAAAAAATCTCTAAACTTGTTCACTCCGCAAGGAACCTGTATTTAATATAAATTGTTTGTTTTAAGGACATATAAATGTTTAGTGTAGTAACATTTTGTCAATTTTTAACGGTTTACCAATTATGTAAAAGCCATTCACAAAAACTTCAAAATGTACATTTAATTTGTCATAAAGATGTCTTAAACACATGGTATTTTAATGAAAATGTTTGGAATAACTTTTGAGGAAATAAAATTTTCTTAAGCCCACTGTATTGCTTTATAGCCATTATACCCACAAGGAAATATGTAATGAAACAATTTCTACACATATTTATCTTAATTAACATTAAGTAGAAATATACACCGCTGACGAACGTTACTCCGCAGGTGTGAAGAGAGTGGTCTCCCTCCCCCCTCCATAATTGCAGTAGCACGCCTTAGCTGGAAACTTTTTTTTCGGTTTTCCCCACTTTTCCGCTATCGTGGTCACGAACGGAGGCGAAATAGGGGAATGTGTTCACACCTGCTGAGTAACGTTCGTCAGGTCAGAGATACAAGAATAAGAGTTTATAAGTATAATTCTGTAAGAGTATAGAAAGTTATGTGAGTACTATACATCATATTTTTAATTATGTTGTTCAAGAAACGGACACATAAGCTTCTTCTTGTTTTTTCCCAGTGGACTTCAAAACGAGTGATATCCCCATATCGAAATTTTTTTGCAGAGAAAAGGAAAACGAAATAAGCATAGGATCAACAATATCAGCTTTAAATTACAGTCCTTATTGCCTCATAGGATTTCTTGATGTTAGCCAAATTAGAGAAAATACATTTCACTTTGTGTAATAGATGGCAACACGTAGCGAATATACAGATTTTGATGGTTAATTGGATTTTTAAGGACATAAATTCAATTTGTGACATACAAATGAATAATTTATCTTTTAAAATATTTGGCATGCATTATAAAAAAGAGCAGTATAAAAAGGATTGCTGGAATTTTATAAATGAGTAATTTTCGCATGAAGTTTAATATCTTGAGGATATCTTTACACCATATATATTAGATAGCAGCCTGCCAGCAGCTATTCGTCATATCGCTCATTTCCCGATGGTTACGGTTAGCAGAACCCACGTACATGACACTGGATTATTAGTGGAAGAGCAGAATTAACCCTTTCATGCCTGGATTATTTTGCTACATATGCCGTTCTTCCTCTAATTCGAAACCGGTTTAGATTAGGCGGTCTGGGAGACCTTCAGCCTGCTGGCTCGGATAGCCATGATCGTTAAGGCAACACGTAGTGCACTGGCCATGCACTCAAAGCCTGAGGTCGTGAGTTCCGCAGTCAAATGTGCCTGTGGTAAAGGACGGGGAGGGCCCACGTAAAATAATCGGTGTGATGGCACCCGTGGATGATGACGGGGTATCATTTGACTGCGGTTGCAAGGATTTTGCTTCTTTTCTTTAAAAAAAAACACCACAATATAAATTGGAAAAAAAATAATTTTTTACAATTCAAACCGTCTCAAATATGTATTTTTAATTGGTGATAGACAGTATAACAAGAATATAGCAGAAAAAAAGTTAAAACTAGTACAAATAGGAAAAAAGGCCTATGTATCTTAAAAGACACACCAGGCAGGAAAGGGTTAATTGTACAAACCTCGCCAGGGAGGGCGATTCGCGTTAGCGAACCGGCTCCCGCGGGACCTCTTGCTTCGGCGCCGTCGGATCCTTTGGGTCACTACAGCGAAGTAACTCGAGGTCACGCTGGACCGGAAGCCCAGATATACACACCACATCAGGGGCAAAGTGCTACAAGGGCACGCAGCCCTCCGGCAGTTATATCACATCCTCAGTTCCAAAACCATGCTTTTCCGCTTCATATAGCTCCAGTATACCGTGCGATTATCCCGCCTCTAGTTCTGTACGGACGTGTCTGGGGAGTGGTGGCTCCACACATTGCAGAATCGGACACAACGGTACTGGCTGGAGATTTCCTGCCCACATCCTACACGAACACTCCAGGGTCCCGTACATTGTCAACGTGATACGAACGCGCGCTCGAACAATGTACAACAAACTGCAGAACCGGCCCAACCCGCTGTTAAACTCTCTGGGAAGAAACGACCAGAGACAGCCGCGCCCACTGCCGATGGACATAGTACACTGGAATAAACTGGAAGATGCGAAAAGCGACGAAAAATCCATATCCAAAAGGGAGAACCTCGCAGTGCGTGACTGTCGACCTGAACCTCGGAGGGAATAAGCTCGCCACCAGAGGCAGTTCGAGTCGAGTGGGGAAGCTATTCCCCCACGAGTGTCTTTACCGCAGTACCTAGCCGTTATACGGTCTAACCTGCGCGATAGTATGATAGTTTGGTCTACAGGGATTTAATACTTCTGGGAATGTTAGTGGGATCAGGGGTATTTATAGGGGCGAGATGGAAGTGCCCGGCTGCTGATTAGCTGGTTAGTCAATCAGGTGACGCGCTAATACCCTCCAGGGTTTTGGCCGTCAGTCACTCACTGAGAGGTGATCTGAGTTAGGCGTTTTACTCTGTTTCAAGTACAGATAGTAATTTTACCTTTCCCATCTTCTAAAATTAGACCGTTGGACTTAAGATGTCCTTCGGCAATTTTTTAGATGGTAGTCGGCGCGGCTCTCTCTGGTCATATTGTCCCAGAGTGTTCACCTGATTGACTGAAAGGGGTCAGTCAGAGGGCGGGCACCATCCGGTCGCGGACCAATCCCTCCCAAGCAACCTTTCTGAACATACATGTTAATACCCCAGACACCACAATTTCCCACGTAATTAATATGCTCCCAAAGCAAGGGAAAAGCACCAGACAACCGCAAAACTACCGCCCCATTAGTCTCTTGTCTACTATTGGTAAATTGCTCGAAAAACTTATACTTTCTCGACTCCAAAAACATGTTTCGGAATCTCACGAACTCTCAAATTCACAGTTTGGCTTTCGAAAAGGACATTCTACTGACTTACAGCTTCTCAGGCTAACAGATGACATAACAGAGCAATTTAACAACGGGGCTTCAACGTTGGCGCTATTTCTGGACGTAGAAGCCGCATTTGACCGGTGCTGCACAATCGCCTTATCTATAAACTGCACCAAAATTTCCCGGCACTTCAAAATTATCTGCACTTGCTGCACAATGTTTTAGAAAAGCGGAAGTTCTACGTCCAAGTGGGCCGCTCCTCCTCTCGGGAGCGAATGATGCGGGCTGGCGTCCCACAAGGGGCAATAATGTCCCCTTTCCTGTACATACTGTTTACAAACGACTTCCCAGTGGACGCCAGATGCAAGGTCGCCATGTATGCTGACGACACTGCAATATACAACCACCATAGAAATCCACGTTTCGGTCTTGCAGAAATGCAACGCTATGTCAACAACTTCCTCTCATGGCAACATGACTGGAAAATCAAAATTAACCCCGACAAATTCCAGCTGATTCATTTTTCTAAGCGGCATCACACTTTGGCAATGGACCTAACGGTCGGTGGTCAGGTATTGCACTGCCATCGGCAAGTTAAATACTTAGGGGTTACCTTGGACCGCACAATGTGCTGGTCCACCCACATAAAAAATAGCGCCAACAAAGGCAGACAGCGGCTAAAGTTATGCGCCCCCATCTTCCGCAGCAAACAGCTGCAATTGAAGTCCAAACTCATCCTGTACAAGGCTTTTATCCTGTCAGTGGTTCCATATGCGTGTGTGGCCTGGGCAAACGCCTCAAAAACCGCCCTAAAACAGATCCAAACCCTGCAAAACCTCTCCCTCCGAAAAATCCTCTCTGCTCCTCTCTTAACCACCAACCAAACCCTACACCTGGAAACCCAGATCCCCTCCATCCCTGAGGCAATAACCAAAAGAGCCTCCGTGGCATGGGCGCGCATCAGAAACCACGACAATTACGTCATTGCCAATATCGGCAAAGGTGAGCCGAAGCATCGAAAACATGTACGAATTAAAATGTTTTAGACGTCGCTCGGCTCACCGACTGATGTGCGTCCATGCAAACACGGGCCCCAGGCCGCACATAAGCACCTCAGAGGCCTGCACCCCAGGGAACCAGACAGGAGCTGCAACCTGCCACCCCCCCCCCCAGGAAAACCGCGGAAATGTATATAGTATAAATAACGTGTGTAAAGAGTTGTTATCTTTGAATGGTCTTATAAAAGAACGCAGTTTTTTAGCTGATAACAAGACACCAGAAATTTGCAACACCGCACATACAAATGAATAACTTACATTTTCAAAAATATTTGGCATCCACTATTCCAGAGGAGTATAGAAAAGTTTGCTGGAATTTTATGAACGAGTAATTTTCCCACGAACCTTGATGCCTTAAATGAGACACCATCTTTTCCATCAAGCACTGAATTAATTAAGATTGCAACTGGCAGAGTTTTTCCAAGAAGAATATCCGTGACGACATAATAAGCAGGGAAAATAAGGAAAGGATGGGGGACGGAGATAAAGGAACGAAAACTCGGAAGGTGAGGGATAAAAGAGGATAATTCTCTATTTCTATGCTGCTCCAATCTTGATACACTGTTATCATTACAGTTTTTCAATCAATCGAAAAAGCTGATAATACTCAAAGCCCGGTTATTTATCCTATCAAGTTTTCATTTCATTACGCTGAAAAGAGCTGTTATAAAACCCGGTAATAAACCTCTGTACATCTGCGCAAACATTTCACGTTTTAATAACTTTTTTCAATTAAGTTTTAATTACCTTCTGTAATAAACTTTCTCAGTGGTTCGTAGTTGGAAATTACAACCAGGTTTAGATCTCTTTTGAAGCCACCTGAGGGAAAGTATGTTTATTTTTCCCCTCTTCAGGGAAATATTTACCTTCCCACAAAATATTTGCACCGACGTAATGAGATATTGGAAGATTTCCAATAATGGTTAATCATAGATTTTCAAAGCGTCTATTATTAACACCGTAAATTTTATGCACTCTAGGACGGATAATCATAATTACATTATCAATTAAAAAAGGCGTATCAGTTAATTCTAAAACTACAATGCATTTACAACACATGAACTTTTTTACCAGAGCACGCCGGTTCGATCACGAGGTATTTATGATCAAAGCCTGCCTCGTATTTTTGAAGTACTGTGCGGCATCACAACAAAGGACGGTCCTGGTTGGGCTGCCCCGCCGCACAAAGGCGCTCAAGGTCAATCTTCTCCACACCACTCACACGAACAAACACGTGACTAACGATTGAGTGTCTACACAAAAGGTTTTCCATAGTATTCGAGAAGTGTCCCGCAGCCGGCGTGTTTGTACAAGTTCGAGAAAGGTGCGTGTTACGTCATCCTCGCTATATAAGGAAGCGAGCCAACGAGTTAGAGGTGTTACGGCTACAGACACAAGTGGGTCAGTATGTCAGTGACTGTGAGACAGCTATGTGTGTGTGTGTGGGGGGGGGGGGTATTGACGTAAAAGCTACCTCTCCTATCGGGTCCACGCTTGTCGTAACACCTGTATGTTGTATAGATATGGAACCTAACACATACCCTGTTGCACCTCCAGCTCATGAAAACACCCTGCATATTAATAGCTCTTTAATGCTTGCCTCGCTTTTTTACCAAACCTTTCAAACGATGGCCGACTTCCGCAGACGATGATCACTAAAGACAAAGGACATTCTGTTACAGCGAACAATTTGAGGCTATAGCAGTTCTGGAACGTGTCCTGAAGAGATAAAAATTCATTTATAGCATTGAGGGGGGACTCTGATCCCATTCTTTCCCGTCGACCTGGTTTCCCATATCAAACAGCTTTTGTTCTCCAACCATTACCCCGTCTATTGTCTGTGGTAGACAAGCAACTGCTGCCAATTATTGCCAATTGCGCTGTCAAACGCTCGTTTAGACGGATATATATGGGCAGTTTTAACAACATCATTTCATGTTTTGCAACCCTCGTACAAAATAAATCACTATATACTTGCACATTACTAATGTGACTTTTACTCAAAATTGTTGCACACTGGAAACTTTTTGATAAAATTTAAGTTAGGATTTTTTCCCTTTTACACTATGTAACTGTGTGTTACTGTGACAAATTCCACTTCTGACACCAAAGTGAGAAAAGTCTGTCACTTTATTCATCATTACGATGGCGGGATCTTCTTGAAAATCTTTGTGTCGCATCCTTGAAAGATACTAGATTTAAATACCAAGTTTGGTAAATAAGGAGCGTTTTAAGTTTCGATGAAGTATGGATATTGAAGTTTTGGGTGGAACATAAAACGAGGAAAGAAATCGGCTTCGTTATAAAGAGGCAGGCGTGTCGAATAAACACTCGAGTCTATGACAACGGGAGCGTGAACTTTCCTAAATTAATTACTGAATTTCCCTGCCTTGCTACAAGTTTTCAAGAAAGTACACAGCAGTTCTTGTGCACTCTTGCAGTGCTGGAGATCAAGTCGGAAAGTAACCAAGCCAACCGAGATGGATTTCCCGAAACTTCTGAGGCCACGGTTCCCAGTTCGATCTCCGTAGGGCCTAATTTTCTGGATCGGAGAACGCTCATAGTCATTTTTGTTCTGACCGCTCCATTGTCGCCGGGCCGCGTATTTAGAAGCAGTGTTGTGAGGTGCGGTTGGTAAGTTAAGGTAAACATTAAACAGTTACTAAGCTTGGCAGTTGTGTTGGCAGCCTGCGTCACAATTCACAAGTTTTGCGCGCACTGTACATCTATTGTCATGGGTAATAATAAAACGAAATCCAATACGTCCCATACGCACGATTTATTCTGTTGTTCATATAAAATATGATTCCTCTATTCATGTCATGCTAATAAAGATAAACGTTCGCCTTGAAACGATTTCACATACAGTAATATGAGAAAGGAATGAAACAGAAGAACATCGCATTTTCCAAACGCGTTACAGCGCATCCAACTTTACACTGTTAAAGGTTAAAGCATGCTAACGAATACTTCGGAAAACAAGAAACTGCCTTTTGTCTATAAGTCATACCTAGGAATCTCCTCAGAAGACCTTTGCATAAATGATAAACAGTAACGGACACACAGTTTATGTCAAATACTTCTCTTTTTTGAGTTAACCATTTCCAAGATATTATTTGTTTGAATTTGCTAACATACTTTTCTCAAATATGAATATGCTATTCGTTTTTTCATTCCTTAACCTTGTAAAGACAACGGAATAAGTAGCCCTTGAGCGATAGTCAAATGCATTAAACTGTAGTAATCTAATTAATTTCAATAAACGCAAACGTAGTGAAAATAAAAGTTACTTTTACACAACCGAATGTAGAAGTGACTTTAATGCTATATGATATTAAATAAATGCACAAAATTATGACACTCCAGCGTTACCTTTGATTACCTTGCAAATGAAATTATTATCGAAGAGGCGATGTGATACCTTTGCTTACTCACAGTAACACATACAGTCTACAACGAGTGTTCCAAATCTGGATGTGTTTTCAAAGAGAGCAGCAAGTAATGCTTTTTATATAAACATTAGTAGTTTTAAATTTTGGTGTGATATTTGGTTTAGTTTCCTAGATGTTAAAACTGTATTTTCTTCTAAACCAAATTTTAAAACAATAATTTTACTAGCCCTAATAAAAAATATTTTTTTAGTTTTGTTATTTGAAATTTCTGTTGTTTAGTATTTTATATAGTTTTCAAAAATGATAACTCAAAAACCATCACGTAGAAAAATAATTTAACTGAATATGCTAAAAACATAATTCCAAAAAAGCCTCAAATGTAAAAATAATAATAAAAAATATTCCTTCAAAAGGCAGCTTCAATAACAAAGCAGTGATGTTTCATAAAGGAGACTTCCGGTCGATGGAACGTTACTTTCCAATCTACTCTCATTTCTCCTTATATGAAAACGAGCAAAGGTCAAAGTTCACGACTTTCTTTCATATCCCCCTTTAAGATTTGTTTGTTGAAGAGTGAAGAGGACTCCAAACACTGCATTTGGGGTCTACTCAACCATGTTGAAGGGATGTCCAAAGAGCTCATACCGGATTTGAACTGGGTGCTTGTGGTTCATCAACCTCCGGAAGCTGTTGTATACAGGTTCTGTTGCAGCGACTCGCGAACACGCCAATGTAAACATGTTCGACAGTATTAAGAATCTAACACCAATAGAAACAGCGCTACAAGCCACATTAACGAACAAAATAGCTTTTATCCACAAACACCAAACGATATTAGCTTACGTGTTCTGTTTGTCCATTTTTACTATCTCTACCGCGAATCCAAAAAAAATCATGCACTCACATGACTTTCTCTACTCTTGTACTAACCATTCTTACAAACTCTTATTCCTATATCTTCTTCGTGTTAGTTGAGATAAACATTTGTACAAATTATCTTTTAAAGGTTTGAAATTCCCTTCTCTTTTATGGTTAACAGGAATCAAAATGAATAACGATTTTCCACTTAAAAGACATGTTCTCCACAACTCACACACATAACAAGGAATATCTCCGAAATGGTTCACTCTACAAAAAAATTTATTCGGACATAAATTGCATATTTTAGCAAGATCTACATTTTTTTGTACAGTAAGATTTGGTCTATCTCTTACAGTTTACCAGTTATACAAAAGTCGCCCAGAGTAAACACGACTTCATGGGCAATAACCAGAAAATTCAAGATATACATTTCATTTGTCATAAAAATATCTCAAACATATGACATTTTAATCAAAATTGCTACAGCCATTTTTCAAAAAATCAAAATTTTCGAAAAATTTACCATGTAAAGGGTAGTTTAGCGTGGGGCTATTTTGTTCAAAATCTTTATGTCGCATGCTTAAAAGACATTAAACTTAAATACCAACTTTGGTTTTTAACCGAGTTTTCGTTTTTGAGTTACGTTGTCTACAGAGTGACAGCGAAACACACACACACACACACATACGTTTTCTAAAAATTCTTTCTTTTTAGATTCAGGGGCCTCAAAACATATATCTCTCAAGGATCCGACACAAAGATTTTGAAGGAAATGTCTAAACCTAAACTAACTTTTGCATAGAAAATTTTGATTTCTCAAGATTGACTAACAATTTTGATTAAGATATTTTTATGGCAAGTGAAATGTATATTTTGAATTTTTTGGCTATAGCCGATGTAGAGATAGACCAAATCTTACTATACACAACATCTATATCTCGTTAAAACGTAAAATTTACTTCCAAAAGCATTTTTTGTAGAGTGAACCATTTCGGAGATATTCCTTGTTATTGGTGTGAATTTAGAAGATTGAGTTGTATTACCACATTCCCCTTGTACCTACAAGCAAATATGCATTAAGGTAATTTCTGTAAATATTTATCTTGTGTAATATGAAGAATATATAGGAATAAGGGTTTGTAAGAATATTGGTATCAGAGTAGAGAAAGTCATGTGAGTGTAACACGTCAAATTGTGTCGTGTCTGGAGATGGAATCTAGTTGACCTTAACACTGCAAGACAGTGTCCGTGATCGGGTAGTTCTCGCGTGAGAAATGTTAACTCACGATTCCTTCTAAATATAAGCGAAACGGTAACTTTTGCTTTCCAAGAGCATATTTCCGTTGTTTTTGTGTGACGTGTTCGATTCCTTTCCCACAGAGCGGCTAGCCAAAACAGAAGACAGCCTGCCAATACACTTGCTGCAAGGGACAAGATAAAAATGCGGAACTGGGAGAAAGAATAGGTTGATAGAATAACAAATCGGGGCATGTGACAGTGACCGCGGAATCTGAGTGCTATTCTGGGGCACACGTGCACGCTCGACACCTCCCAGATGTCACCACAATACTTCCTGAGGCTCCAACAGAACACTATAAACTTCCAACTTGCACAGATATTTCACGACTACAAAGTACTTGTACTCGAGTCAACAGTTGACACCCGTAGAAACGTAAATACAATTTAGTCACTTTTTTTTAAAGAATTAACAGACAGGGAGCGTAATTTTATCCTGTTTTTCAATAAGGCTCTACTTCAGGACAGAATTATTAGTAGAGGTTTGTGGCCTCCTCGATACCCTGATCTAACCCGCTGCGTTTTCAATTTCTAGTAAGCACGCGGGCATTCCTCTAGCGACCGGCGACAGGACCTTAGCGGACCTTACCTTGGCGCCGCCCAGCTCGGTTTTACAACCCTATCATAAACGTGAAGTCAGTCCTTGAACGTTGTTTCTAGATTAAGCAAGAAAGGGCGTGGTTAGCAGCTATATTGACCTTCAAGGGTCACTAAGTGATACAATTTGCTCTGAATTACATTATAATAGCTTACAATTAGGGTAACATTACAATGTTATAGTATATTGCGATATAAGCACAGTGGGAGCGTTCGCCTAGCACCTAGGCGTTCCGGGTTCGACCCCGGGTACCCGTCTATGGTATTTGTGTTGGATGAAACGGCGTCTGGGTGCATTTTCTCTGGATTCTCTTGTTAGCCGCCATGATTACTATGGGTAATTATTGATTTGAGCACGGCCTACGCTGTTTATCTCATGGAACATGTATATTCAGTGACTCATCGTCACGTTGGGACTGATTCCAGTGCTGGGAAATTGATGGAGATTTTGGGGCAGAGCGCTTAGTCTGTTCCAGATAGTTCCGGAAGCGGTTAAGCTTCATTTGTCTATTACGAGAGTGTATCGTCCTTCAAGGCTAGGGTCTGTTGCACAAATTGTCGCTGGAGCCTGACCGCACAGCTGCACCTAACAATTGACAATCTTCAGACTCCTGCCTAGACGGGCAACAAAGTCCTCGCAACTTCTACAATTCTCTCCCTTGCGATATTACGTCCTATAGGAAGTCACAAATATCAAAACATAAACTGTGGCCCACTTTCGGGAGGTCCCGGGTTCAAATCCCGGGCCGAGCAATATCACTGGTCTTTTATTTTCTCTACTACTCCGTGTGTGTATGTCTGTGTGTCTGTCTTTGGACAATATAACTCAAAAACGAAAAGTCCTTTAAAACCCAAAGTTGGTATTTAAGTTTAATTCCTTTCAAGGATGCGACACTAAGATTTTGAAGAAAATTCCTGTAGCGCAAACTACCCTTTACATGGAAAATTTTTCGAAAGTTTTGATTTTCTTGAAAATGGCTCTAACGATTTTGATTAAAATGTCATATTTTCAAGACATTTCTATGACAAATGAATTGTATATTTTCAATTTTCCGACTATAACCCCTGTAGTCGTATTTACTCTGGACGACTTTTGCATAACTCGTAAACCGTAAGAGATAGACAAAATCTTACTATACAAAAAATGTAGATCTTGCTAAAACACACAATTTATGTCGAAATAAATTTTTCTGTAGAGTGAACCATTTCGGAGATATTCCTTGTATATTTCTGTGAATTTTGGAGAACTTTAACTTTTACCAAATGGAACATGCAGATAAATCTAAAACAGATTTTCTACGAGGCCATGGGTATTTACCACTCCTATCCTTAATACAGCCCCACGCCTCTAGCCTCCTATTGTAAGCGCTATTGGTCAGTAGTTACACCTCACCACTAAGACGATAAGAAACTCAGAGATTCTCCCAAACAGTATATTTCACTAAATCCCTCCAGTACCGTTCCGAGAGTTCTCGCATTACGCCGAAGCGTCGTGTATTCTGTACGTACATTGTCGACACAGGTGACCTAATTAATAAATAAAAAAAAGGAAGGTAAAAGTGTTGTGTGTTTTGTTTTTGAATTACACGCCTCCGCGGCGGCCTGTGTAGTATCGAAGCGTGAAAACTTGATCAGTTGGTGTTATAATAGGAACATCGCATAGGAAGGCGGTGAGGCGTGCATTTTAACAAACGCGCCCTATCCAAGTTTCCTTTTTTGTTATTCGTAGCAGCTGTCACCTTGGAGCATTGCCATACTGACGCATGTCTTTTGTTTGCTTCTAAAACCACTGGAATCATTACTAAAAAAAAATCTGATGTGTTGCACTCACATGACTTTCTCTACTCTTGTACTAACCATTCTTACAAACTCTTATTCCTATATCTTCTTCGTGTTAGTTAAAATAAACATTTGTACAAATTATCTTATTGCTTATTTCCTTGTAGGTGCAAGGGGAATATTACAATACAGTAGGCTTTGAGCGATAGTCAAATGTTTTATACCTTTCAGATTCCGTTCTCTTTGCATACTTAACATATTAAAAAATGAACAACGATGTTCCATTTCACGCAAGTTTTTAAGTTTTTCGAAACGGTCACAAATAATACGGAATATCTCCGAAATGGTTCACTCTACAAAAAAATTTATTTAGAGATAAATTGTGTGTTTTAGCAACACCTACATTTTTTGTATAGTAAGATTTTGTCTATCTCTTACGGATTACGAGTTATTCAAAAGTCGCCCAGAGTAAATACGACTACAGGGGCTATAGCAAGAAAATTCAAGATATACATTTCATTTGTCATAGAAATGTCTTGAAAATATGACATTTTAATCAAAATCGTTAGAGCCATTCTCAAGAAATTCAAACATTTCGAAAAATGTTCCATGTAAAGGGTAGTTTAGGGTGGGGCTATTTTCTTCAAAATCTTCGTGTCGCATCCTTGAAATACATTAAACTTAAATACCAACTTGGGTTTTTAAGCGACTTTTAGCTTTTACTTTCTCTACTGTAAGTAGGGTAAGTATTGTATTCCACCCAAAAATTCCATGTCAAGATTTCACCGGAAATATGTTTTGAGGCCCCCTGAATCCAAAAAAAAAAGCATTTTTAGAAAAAGGTCCGTGTGTGTGTCTGTGTGCCAGTCTGTGGACAGCATAACTCAAAAACGAAAAGTCGGTTAAAAACCAAAGCTGGTATTTAAGTTTAATGTCTTTCAAGGATGCAACACGAAGATTTTGAAGAAAATAGCCCCACCCTAAACTACCCTTTACCTGGAAAATTTTTCGAAAATTTTTATTTTCTTGAAAATGGCTCTAACGATTTTGATTAAAATGTCATATGTTTGAGATATTTTTATGACAAATGAAATGTATATCTTGAATTTTCTGGCTATAGCCCCTGTAGTCGTATTTACTCTGGACGACTTTTGCATAAGTCGTAAACCGTTAGAGATAGACCAAATTATACTATACAAAAAATGTAGATCTTGCTAAAATGCACAATTTATGTCCCAATAAATTTTCTTGTAGGGTGAACCATTTCGGAGATATACCTTGTTATGTGAGTGAGTTTCGGAAAACTTAGAACTTTCGTGAAATGGCTCATCGTTGTACATTTTTTTATATGTTAAGTGTGCAAAGACAACAGAATCTCAAACAATTGACTATCGCACTATTCTAACATTCCCCTTGTACCTACAAGGAAATAAGCAATAAGATAATTTGTACAAATATTTATCTCAACTAACATGGAGAAGATATAGGAATAAGAGTTTGTAAGAATGGTTAGTACAAGAGTAGAGAAAGTCATGTGAGTGCAACACATCTGTTTGGATTTTGTGGGGAATACAGTACTTCCCCTACTAGAGAAAAAGATGGAACGGGTTACCTGGCGAATGTGTTACTGCGGCCGGCGCCAGTTGGTGAAATGATCACGTGATAAGCTCAAGATCATCCTGTGCACTTTCACAATGAAGACAGACTTGCAACACCCACACGCCGCAGTTGCCACATCACTGTTCAAATTTCCATTAAACTTGTTGCTCTTGTTGTTGTTGGTCTTTTCCCATCCTTGTCTGGTCGATCTACTTCTTGAGACACTCTTCTTAAGAAGAAGAAACACTCTAATTGATTTACACCAGGCAACTCCTAATCAATCTTAGCACTAATTTAATTAAGGCATTTCTAAAGTCTACTCTTGCGTAAAATATTCTTCACAAGGTAAACAAACATTTTCCAATTTCGCTAGCTCCCAGGCTGAGGCAAATAAAATGGGAAAAAAACTGAACTTTAAAAAAGTTAGCATACCACCCTACAAAAAGTGTTAGGAGCTGTTTTAGTTTCCTAAAATAAATAACCTTTCTTCTGGAAAGCTACATTAATTAATAAAAGAACAATTGTTAAAACCGCAGTTGTCAAATGGATATGGAATGCTGTTTTGATTGTTAGCCGATTGTAATGTGTAATAAATAGTTTTTCTGCAATTTATGGGATACAGTTGGCGACACTGACTAAACAAAATAGAAGTGAAACTCTTGTATTACAGGGAAACATTTCAATTATTCATCAATCACTTTTAAATAACGTTTTCTCTCACGCCACGCTCTTGTTCTTTCTGCGCCTGACTTAGGCATATTCACTAAAATTTGTATATTTTAATGAAGAAAATATATTATAAACAACGAGAACAGGAAATGCGTTAGTTACACACACGTGTTGCTCTGTTGACAACCAACAGCGATCGCCACGCCGCGTGAACGCAGTACACGGACAACGAGAATGAAAGAAATTACCCCCACCACTTTTTACAAGTCACGCAAAAAGGTTGCGGATCAGAATTTCAAAGACCTCCTATAAGAAGTTTCACTTCAAAAACATAGGATAATATATTCGCATGAATTTTTCTATACAATGTCGTTTATTTTATATAATTTCAACAAATTATCCATATAAAGGTTTATTTTTCTATCTGTTTCACATTAATCAAGACACCATTTGTAGATATACAAGATGTTAAGGATATGAGCGTGCAGATTTCGTGTAATGGTAGATTGAAATGACGAATAAAATGTCTAATTCATCTATGGTGAAATGCAAAGGTGATAATTGAATATTATTTAATACATTATCCGCACAGTCTGGCAACACCCAGACTTCAGTATTACAACTGTTTTGCGGAAATAGCACATCAAATTGAACTAACGAAAAAAGGAGAAAGGGGGATTATGCAACATATTCAGATATCCCTCAGTTTTCAGCACATATATTATAGCAGCATGGTTGTATATTCCTGACAGTCTTACAATGAAATAAAATAAACAAAATAAAAAGAACAACCTCTTTTTTTTCGTGGTTTACCTCAGTCGCCAATGGAAATACATGATTGAATATGCAATACCACGACCCAAAGTTCCACCTTAAGTCTAAAATATAGTAAAAATTAAAAACAGATGGCAATAGTGATTGCTGTGCCATCTATCCACAGACAATAAAAGCAGGTTGAAACACTAATGCCATCTGCAAGTCAGGTGCGGAGGTACAGCGGAATCGTGACGTAAGATGGTCCACCAGACACTGATCTCTAAGGTATCTCCAAGTCGCAAAATAAAGAGAGATAAAAATTGAATTTAAAAATTTTAAAATGCGACCTACAGAGCATGTATATATATATATATATATACAGTTTTGTGCCAACTTATCCAGGTCCTTTAAACTGACAAGGATCCGCTCAGAAAGCCATATATCTGCGAATGCTACTATGTTTAAGTGTATGGGGTGTATTGATTCCTACCGTTCAGTCCGCAATGCCGCACGCACCCCCCCCCCCCCTATCGGGTTAGAGGGGTTCTTATGATTCCTGCCGTGTTTATTACAGCACTTCAGGGGTGTCCCTAATGCTATTCATGACACTATACAGGAAACAGTTTATTGCAATTGTCTCTCTTTCACCTGCAGCGCTCAGAGGAAATTCTGTATTTAATCGCGAACCTTAATATACAGGATATAACGGAAATAAAAAGGATTTTTACCTTCTCTGCTACATATTTAACAAGTAGGGATAGTATTGCATTCGATTTAAAAAGTCAATATCGAAATTTCACCGACATCAGTACCTTATCTTGTACCAGAAAACAGATTCTCTTTCAAAAACGCATTCATCTTAAACCACCGCATTAAACACAAAAGATTCACTTGCCTTGACTTAGGCAGAAGTTGCCATAATATGGTTTATATCACCATCCTTATATAAAATTATAGATCTAGTGTATTTCTACGCGCTACTTGCCTGGGTTTTGGTACCAGAATAGCGTACATTTGCTTGTGTTGATGAAATATCCGCCATCTTACCTGAAACAACAGAACAAAGATGTTATTTGAGGTTAAGTACTTCGCTTATGAGCTAGAACAGTTTTAAAGGCACGATCTATGAAAATAGTAACAATACTGACTAAAATCTGATCTTACAATCTATATTACGTTGTTTTTATAAAGCGTGACTCATAATGAAAAGTATATCTTGAATTTTCTGGCTATAGTCTATGTTTTCTGTTTATTTGACTGTCGCTATTTCCCTTGCTCTTAGGTCATCAAATGATGGTTGTAGTTCTGAAGTTTGTGCTTATCGAGAGAAACAGAAGCAAATTCCGTTTTGACAAGTTGAACAGGTTCCCCACGTAGTGTCCTAGACCTCGAAGTTGTTGAGGTGGCTGCGGTTAACCACTAGTAACATGATACAAAACGGATGGTCATGTTTTTGTTGGACCACAGAACAGTAAACAAAGGCATCGCCACTGAGATTAGCCCTAACAGCACTCTAATCTGATGTGGGCCTCTTCATCCCTCTCGGGCATCAAACCTCGCCCCACACCGTCAACAAAGCCCTCTCTCCCTCTCCCCCGGGAATCCTTAATCCGCTCATCGACCATCCTACAGGCAGAAATTACAATGAGGAGGTAAATCATACTCATCTCAGCTTTGTAGTGCAATGTCAGAAGTTTTCAGAGTTTCCATCGTGTGACGATGTAAATTTCATTAACCTTCCACCTTATACAATTTGAAACAGTACGCAGAATTAGATAAACAAGTGCCAACTTGCTAATTATTTTCATTTTTAATGTCAAAACATTGTATGTAATTTTAATTTTCATCAGAATGATTCATTTTGCACTAATTAAACATAGAAACCAATTACAATTTACCATATCGCAATTTCCGGGATGCAAATAGAGGCGTATATATCTCGACAATCTCAGCGAGCACCTTAACAATTGAACATCTGCTTCTCACTGTACAAAAAGTGAGGTAGAGTGAACTATTTCGGAGCTATTCCTTGTTAGGAAAACCAACTCGTCAATTGGAACATTGTTTTGCATTTTTACTTTCTCTACTGGTAAGTAGGGGAAGTAATGTACTCCACCCAAAAATTCGATGTCGAGATTTCACCGGAAATACATGTTGTGAGGCCCCCTGAATCCAAAAAAAAAAAAAAAAAAAGAAGCATTTTTACAAAAAGGTCCGTGTGTGTGTCTGTGTGTCAGTCTGTGGACAGCATAACTCAAAAACGAAAACTCGGTTAAAAACCAAAGTTGGTATTTAAGTTTAATGTCGTTCAAGGATGCGACACGAAGATTTTGAATAAAATAGCCCCACCCTAAACTACCCTTTACATGGAAAATTTTTCGAGAATTTTGATTTTCTTGAAAATGGCTCTAACAATTTTGGTTAAAATGTCATATATTTGAGATATTTTGATAACAAATGAAATGTATATCTTGAATTTTCTGACTATAGCCCCTGTAATCGTATTTACTCTGGACGACTTTTGCATAACTGGTAAACCGTTAGAGATAGACCAAATCTTACTGTACAAAAAATGTAGATCTTGCTAAAATACACAATTTATGTCCCAATAAATTTTCTTGTAAGGTGAACCATTTTGGAGATATTCCTTGTTATGTGTGTGAGTTTCGGAAAACTTAGAACTTTCGTGAAATGGATCATCGTTGTTCGTGTGCAAAGAGAACGGAATCTCAAAGCTTAAAAAAGATTTGACTATCGCACAAAGCCTACTGTGTTCCCATATTTCCCTTGTACCTACAAGGAAATAAGCAATAAGATAATTTGTACAAATGTTTATTTTAACTAACACGAAGAAGATATAGGAATAAGAGTATGTGAGAATGGTTAGTACAAGAGTAGAGAAAGTCATGTGAGTGCAACACATCAGATTTTTTTATACGTTAAGTGTGCAAAGAAATACAATTTTTTTAACCTGAGAAACTATTCTGTAGGTTACACAAACCTGGGCCCCGTCTGCTAGTCGGGTTCAGTTCATTGAATTACGTGAAGCAAAGTTGGCAGTATGTATCTTTATTGCTGCTGTTTGCATGTGGAGAATAGTGTTTCACTTTACGAGGGATGAATCTCTTCCGAATTATTTTCCTCTTGACTTGCCATTTTCCGGGGACCTCCTCCCCTATAAAGGGATGAAACCTCCCCTTTCCTTGAAACAGGGGAAGAGAAACTTTCTCTTACTTGAGAGATAAACTCTACAACAGTCCTCGTACATATTTCACACGCCGTTTCCTAAATTTCCGTTGATTCGCGAATTTCTGTAAGAATAAAACATCGCAAGCTTGGAAACAGACGACGATGTGGTGCTGCAGTAAATTTCACATTGGTTCAGGGGGCTTGCCTTTCGTGTCCATGCATTTGTCACTAATGACGTCAAAGACGAAAAACCAGATATTTATATAATGATCCCAAGTTTTTCTACAGTATTTAGATACATCGTAAGTATTTTATATTTAGCTCGTAAAGCACCTTTAGAAATGGTTTAAAAATGTGTTTTTTTTACCTTCTCTACTATATAAACTAGAGGAAATATTGTTGGTTTAGGTTAGGTTATGTTAGAGTTGTGTGTATATATTAACGGGACTACAGAGTTTAAGGTTTCGAAACTTCTCCTAAGGTTTGGTTAGGCTCGTATAGCGTGTTATAGATACATATACGGAAGGGATACAAATAATTCTGACAGATTACACTTGTACGGTTGGGTTGGCAGTTTCTTCTGCGCATGCGCAATAGTAATAAGACTCAGTGCTTTGTCGACATTACGTGAAGCTTTGCTATGAAAGAAACTGTCGTTAAAAACGAGTGGTGGGTTGAATTACACGCTCTCCAAGTGCTTACATTTCCTCCTACGTCATCACAATCCTCTGACACATGTTGCAATGTCCCATACAGTCGTGCTGTTCCCCACAAAGCTACCAAAAGCACACAATAGGTGCCTCTGAGGACTACTCCGGATGTTTTCTAATTTCCAAGAGTGACTCCCTCCCCGCCCCCTGGCGGGGTCTGAACCACGACCCCCATTTCCTAATGACCGACGGACCGACGCTAAGTAAAAGCAAAAAGCGACGCCTCACTCCAGTATTTTATTGATTCGGGACCCCCTCTCCCCTCCGTCTCCTGCAATAGAAAATTAAAAGAGCGAGGAACGTGCTTTGAATCTTTCTTTAATTAGAGAAGCATCTTCTAATTACTAGACTCAACCATTTCCTTCGTGTCATAGTCTCTTGTACACGTAAACTCTACTGTTTAAACAAAAGACGCGCTTTGAGTTGCATATGTCACATATAATAATGATGATATGACCGCCTCCGCAGCGCAGTTTTAAGTTTTTCGAAACTCACACACACAACAAGGAATATCTCCGAAATGGTTCACCCTACAAAAAAATTTATTCAGACCTAAATTGTGTATTTTAGCAAGATCTACATTTTTTGTACACTAAAATTTTGTCTATCTCTTACGGTTTACTAGTTATGCAAAAGTCGTCCAGAGTAAATACGACTACAGGGGCTATAGCCAGAAAATTCAAGATATACATTTCATTTGTCATCAAAATATCTCAAACATATGACATTTTAATCAAAATAGTTACAGCCATTTTCAAGAAAATCAAAATTTTCGAAAAATTTTCCATGTAAAGGGTAGTTTAGGGTGGAGCTATTTTCTTCAAAATCTTCGTGTCGCATCCTTAAAGGACATTAAACTTAAATACCAACTTTGGTTTTTAACCGACCTTTTGTTTTTGAGTTATGCTGTCCAGACTGACAGACACACACAGTAGGAATCTCACAAGTAAAGAATCGGCAGCTCCTGGTTTCTTCCATATAGCTCAGTGTGAAAGCCTAATGTGATTAATTTCCAAGCAGAGCGCAGCGCAGCGCGGCGCGGCTCTAGAAGGAAAAAGCCACAAAGCACCAACCCCAGTGTGTGGACACTTGCACGCATTCCTAACATTCTGTGATGACAAACGGCGGAATTTCTCTCGGTTGCAGCTATCCTCGTAATACAATTATTTAATTAAACTACAGTCACTGTTTCTCTTTGTATCTCCAAATATTTAACACACACACACGCGCGCGCGTGCGCAAGGTCCGTGTGTGTGTCTGTGTGTGTGTCTGTGTGTGTGTGTGTGTGTATGTGTGTGTGTGTGTGTGTGTGTGTATGTGTGTGTGTGTGTGTCAGTCCGTGGAAGCTGTTGAATCTAAATACCAACCTTGGTATCTAATCGATTTTTCGTTTTTGCGTTGTGCTGTTCACACACAAGCACACAACCCGTTTTTCTAAAAATTCTGTTCTATGTAGGTGTATTTCCGGTTTTATATCAATTTGGATACTATACGTAGTCGAGAAAATAAAATCCGAACACTTACAGGACAGAAATGTCGGAAGTTCATAAATCCAGGTGTACCTGCCGCCACTGAAGTATCTAACTGCTGTAGCGGGGAAAATGAGGACGTTATGTTGGCATTACCCCTTCCCTCGCTGTGAATATTCAGGACACACAGGTCTCAGATTGCGTGCTGCACCAGCCGCCACTGCGCTATCTTTAATCGTGCCTTAACGAGCATAAGGAACGTGAAACTCTTCATTTTGAAGACCCCCCCTGCCATCTCCGCGGGTCATATTCAGGGTAAATGGGCTTTAACAGATAGTGAGCAGCCATACTGATAACGTCGATGCTCTTTTGTTAAGCTAATTAGGAATCATGTTCTCAACTTTCCTGAGATTTAGTTTCTCGGGTCGTTTTACGTTAATGGTTTCTTTCCTTCATTTACGTCCCCTGCAGATATTTACTTTATTTCATCTCCTTTTCCGCAAGGTCATGACCCACTTTATTCAGCAGCCTCTTGAACTTGCCGTACCACTAAAGTTTTATCATCTTCTGAAACGTTATTGCTTTTCATCTCGTATTTTCTTTATGTTCAGTTCCGTAGCACTAGCCGCTGCTGACTACTCCCTAAGGAGAAGAGATATTGCTTTTCCTGCGGGAACAACACACGAACGTCAGGCGCACATGCTGGTAGCTATGGAAACATACGGTCTACGTCTTATCCTTTTCTCAAAGCCTTCTGGAGTCATACAGCTACAGTCGGCTGTTTTATAGCTATAGACTGGGAACATATGAAGTCTACGTTCAACAATATGTCCGCTTACGTAATGGGCGAGGGTTTCCCTGAATCTGAATGACGTAATGTCTTTAGACGCAGGAAACATTTAACCCTGTTTTGCATGAATTATGAACGCGGTCTTTAAGCACTGGGGTGTCAATAATCGATCACAGTATCCATCAATCTTCTCTGAGATTAAAACACGAAGGAAAAGACGCGAATTTTAGCAATAAAGCTCTTATATTAACTCCCTCCTATAAGCATGACTCCCCACCAACGTTTCTTCACGTACTGCCAACTGCTAAAATCAGATATTCCCCCGTGTTCAGTGCACACGGATCTTGTTCTTAAGATAGTTTTCAGAATTACCTAATTAGCAACGTCTGCGACAGCGAATTCCAGGAACAGCTTGAGGTAATGGTATTCTGGTCGACTGAGCTTCAATATAACCTTAATTACGGAGCTTAATTGACTTTGCCTGATCTTGTAAATTGCATCGCTAATAAATGCAGCTGACTTATGAATTAATGTGAGATTATCACCGTCCCATCACTTCCTTATACAATAAATCATCCTTGCAGGTACAAGGGGAATATAGCAATACAGCAGACTTTGTGCGACAGTCAAATCTTTTAAAGCTTTGAGATTCCGTTCTCTTTGCACGCTTAACATATAAAAAAATGAACAACGATGTTCCATTTCACGAAAGTTTTAAGTTTTACGAAACTCACACACATAACAAGGAATATCTCTGAAATGGTTCACCCTACAAGAAAATTTGTTCAGACATAAATTATGTATTTTAGTAAGATCTACATTTTTTGTATAGTAAGATTTTGTCTATTCCTTACGGTTTACGAGTTATGCAAAAGTCTCCCAGAGTAAATACGACTACAGGGGCTATAGTCAGAAAATTCAAGATATACATTTCATTTGCCATAAAAATATCTCAAACCTATGACATTTTAATAAAAATCGTTACAGCCATTTTCAAGAAAATCAAAATTTTTGAAAAATTTTCCATGTAAAGGGTAGTTTAGTGTGGGACTATTTTCTTCAAAATCTTCGTGTCGCATCCTTGAAAGACATTAAACTTAAATACCAAGTTTGGTTTTTAAGCGACTTTTCGTTTTTGAGTTATGCTGTCCACAGACTGACAGACACACACACACGGACCTTTTTCTAAAAATGCTTTTAGTACATGAGTAGAGAAAGTCATGTGAGTGCAACATATCAGATTTTTACAATTTTAGAGCGTATTCTAGCTGGCTTCTAAGAGCCTAAAACTTCTTGTTGGGTATGCATCGACTATATGCGACGCACATCAATTTCTTTTGTTTCAACAAAAAACTGGACATGTTCCAAAGAATGTAGCAGGTAACGGTATGGTTCCAGGGGGCCATGCATTATTTAAATGCAGTTGGGAAGCGACCGACGCATGTTTACGTAAAGGCTTATGCACACGTCTGGCCAACTGCTGCGAACTTTTAAACTAAAAGTCTTGCCAATAATTTAGCACTGAAACAGTAACTTTTCTCCGACTTGTTTACCAATTCAGGCTGTTGCACTGCGATGCGCAGATGTTACAAACTTGATGTCCCACAATGCCCCGGGCGGCCAAAGTTGACCTATTAAACTTCAACCGGACCATGAACCTCTCTCTTTGAACAAAGTCTAAAGTGAATAGCGGTTATACTTAGCAATTTGCTAATCGATACAGTTGGAAAATGGAGCATTGATACAAAACGTACATACGTGCCTTTGAATTATTTTAAATCTTCGATTTGTTACTACAGGAGAGGTTATGTTTTCTGTGTCATACGTTACTGCAGATATTTACTCACTAAAAAGAATACTAACCTGTTTTAAATGTTATAAACAAGCCATATGAGGCAGAAATTACATTACATAACCTCAATCTTTATATTCTAAGGACCTTCCCGAGAAAATAAATATGTCCAGTAGAAGAAATTTACGAAGTTTCATAACCAAAGTATCTTTAAATAAAGTTTAGAATTAAATGTATGTACCGCTTTGTTTTCCGTGTTTTAAGTTTTTTATATCTTCCTTAGGTTCGGCTTGCGCTGCACTCCAACGTGCTACAAATGTGGACAAGGAAGTGACAAGAACTAAGAGATCCGTCATTTCGTGACATCGATTGCAGTTCGCGGGTTAAAAAGATACCAACCATCACAAGATAAGCTGAAATCAGTCTTTCCACGAACCGCTCGACAGCTGAAAGTGTGCACAAAGCAGCAGAAATCAGCGATTAACTTCTGCAAGCTCACTTGCACGATTTGTGTGCCTTATTACTAATACTTTCTCTACTGGTAAGTAGGGGAAGTATTGTATTCCACCCAAAAATTCCATGTCGAGATTTAACAGCATTTTTAGAAAAAGGTCCGTGTGTGTGCCTCAGTCTGTGGACAGCATAACTCAAAAACGAAAACTCGGTTAAAAACCAAAGTTGGTATTTATGTTTATTGTTAATCAAGAATGCGACATGAAGATTTTGAACAAAATAGCCCCACCCTAAACTACCCTTTACATGGAAAATTTTTCAAAAATTTTGATTTTCTCGAAAATGGCTCTAACGATTTTGATTAAAATATCATATGTTTCAGATATTTTGATGACAAATGAAATGTATATCTCGAATTTTCTGGCTATAGCCCCTGTAGTCCTATTTACTCTGGACGACTTTAGCATAACTCGTAAACCGTTAGAGATAGACAAAATCTTACTACAGAGAAAACGTAGATCTTGCTAAAATACACAATTTATGTCTCAATAAATTTTCTTGTAGGGTGAACCATTTCGGAGATATTCCTTGTTATGTGCGTGAGTTTCGGAAAACTTAGAACTTCAGCGAAATGTAACAACGTTGTTCATTCAAAGAGAACGGAATCTCAAAGCTTCAAAAGATTTGACTATCGCACAGTCTACTGTATTCTAATATTTGCCTTGTACCTACAAGGAAATAACCAATAAGATAATTTGTAAAAATGTTTATCTTAACTAACACGAAGACTTTGTAAGAATGGTTAGTACAAGAGTAGAGAAAGTCATGTGAGTGCAGCACAACATATTTTAAGCTTATATACTCTCTGTAGCTGTACTATTTATTTTCACCAGTCAGATTTGATCTTAGATCAATATATCTCGAACTAAGATCAAGGTTAATTGATCGTAGATCAATGTGCCTAGAACTTGGATCAAGGTGTATACAACCAAAATTCTGGGTTAATCTTGCCTGAAGATGGTCTTCAGGTGGTTGAACTGAGATTGCAGCCGGGTCTTAGTCGTCAATAAGTTGGATATATCGTGGCCGTCAGAAGACAATGCGACCTTACCTACATGAGGGTAGATCATTGCACTCCGTGCCCGAGGGTACAAGATCCGTTAAGGATGAGGAAGTGCCCACTTGCCCTCCCTCCCTCCCATGAGAGAGGGGAGGAGAGGAGATCTTCGGCTAGCCGCAGGAATTTATTGTTTCCATAAAAACGGCGGGGCGTTGCATATGAGCGCGGCGCCCGCGTCTACAGGTGCGGCGGCATTCCCCGTTAAAACAAGTCAAACCGGAATCTCGGCGTCACTTGTTTCAATCTTACAATTGAGCTATATCTCAGCTGCGATATTCCACGATCTACATGTGCTTCCCATATATCACGTGCCTTGCGGGCTTTTATCTTGTTTTAATAAGAATAATGCTTTCAAACGAATGAACTTCTAGTCATACGTGACTTGATTAAAATCAACCAATTATGTGCATGACAATTTCAAATGTTTAACAGCTTATGTCAAATATGCCTGACTGTCACTTCGCTGAAGCATCTAATGCTGAAACATATGATAGAATTCGTGATAGTCAAATTATCTGGATAAATTGACAATCTACTTATGAAACATTTGTTCAAGTTAGCTTATTGTTAATTTTCTAACAAAAGAATGTGGCTATGCAGTAGCCTTTACGTGATAGTCAAATATTTTCAAGCTAGTCGCTTGAAATTCCATTGTTTTGAGAAAAGCTGAACTCGAAGAAGATATAGGAATAAGAGTTTATAAGAATGGTGAGAAAGTCATGTGAGTGCAACACGTCAGTGGGGTAAATATGGAGGTCTATTCAGTTGCCATGACTACGGTACTAAGCCAATGATCAAGGAGAAAGAACCACTTGACAACAATGATCGATGACTTGGCTTGCTTCCGGCGAGATCGTGGGGATGACATTTTGGTTCTCGAGTCACGCAGGAGTCTGCCCCTCACTTTCCCCAAAGCTGCGTGCACACTGCTAGAAAACAACTAAATTACCAACTCCATAAGAACTGTTAAATATCTCTTGTACTAACCATTCTTACAAACTCTTATTCCTATATCTTCTTCGTGTTAGTTGAGATAAACATTTGTACAAATTATCTTATTGCTTATTTCCTTGTAGGTACAAGGGGAATATTAGAATACAGTAGACTTTGAGCGATAGTCAAATATTTTAAAGCTTTGAGATCCCATTCTCTTTGCACACTTAACATATAAAAAAATGAACAACTATATTATATTTGACAGAAGTATAAGTTCTCCAAAGCTCACACACATAACAAGGAATATCTCCGAAATGGTTCAACCTACAAAAAAATTTATTCAGACATAAATTGTGTATTTTAGCAAGATCTACATTTTTTGTATAGTAAGATTTGCTCTACCTCTTACGGTTTAGGAGTTATGCAAAAGTCGTCCAGAGTAAATACGGCTACAGGGGCTATAGACAGAAAATTCAAGATATACATTTCATTTGTCATAAAAATATCTCAAACATATGGCATTTTAATCAAAATCGGTGGAGTTATTTTCAAGAAAATCAAAATTTTCTAAATATTTTCCATGTAAAGGGTAGTTTAGGTTGGGGCTATTTTCTTCAAAATCTTTGTGTCGCATCCTTGAAAGACATTAAACTTAAATACCAACTTTGGTTTTTAACCGACTTTTCGTTTTTTAGTTATACTGTTTACAGCCTGACAGACAGACACACACACACACAGACCTGCATTCATGGGGCCTCAAAACATATTTGCGGTGAAATCTCGACATCGAATTTCTGATTGGAATACAATACTTCCTCTACTTTACATCGAATTCACCAGTAGGTATTGAACATTGAACATGTACAGTATAGTATACAGCCACAAAAAACAAAACAGGAATAATTGCGAAAGGAATCAAATCTATCCTGTAGTTATAAAACTAACATAACCTATATTTATAGAAATTAAACTTTCACTTTCAGTTGTTTAATACATTCAGATAATCTTATACAGATTAAAATGATTTAAAGCATAAATACCATTTTGCAGCAATTTTAAAAGCATTGAAACTGTCAACGTTTTCTTTAAGATTATTAAGAAGAGGTTACACATTATTGTGGTTTGATAATATGCACCTTTCTGGAAGCAAGAAAGTTTTGCAGTGGGATCGAACTCGGACCGCCTAGATGCTAGGCGAACGTTCACAACAATCATAATTTTAAGGTGATACTTTAGAGATAGGCAATTGTTTATCTGTTCTACTAGAGAGCTTGGCGTAACTAGTGCATCAGAAACACCGCCACACCTCGACCACATTTGCATATGTCCCAGCAGATAATGCGGAATATGACACATTGGGATACCCTATTATTAAGGTTCGCTGAACCGCGGCGGCGGCGGCGGCGGCGACATACACTCGCACTTTGTCTCTAGGTTACGACGTGGGCGACCAGAGACCGGTTCCAGACACTGATGCTGCGAGGTTCTCAAACAGTGGCACGCGTGGCACGCATATTTACAAAAAGATCTGTGTGTCTGTCAGTCTGTGGACAGCATAACTCAAAAACTAAAAATCTATTAAAAACCAAAGTTGGTATTTAAGTTTAACGTCCTTCAAGGATGCGACACGAAAATTTTGAAGAAAATAGCCCCACCCTAAACTACCCTTTACATGGAAACTTTTTCGGAAATTTTAATTTCCCTGAAAATGCCTCAAACGATTTTGATTAAAATGTCATATGTTTGAGATATTTTGATAACAAATGAAATGTATATCTTGAATTTTCTGGCTATAGCCCATTCAGCCCTATTTACTCTGGACGACTTTTGCATAACTGGTAAACCGTTAGAGATAGACCAAATCGTACTATACAAAAAATGTAGATCTTGCTAAAATACACAATTTATGTCTCAATAAATTTTCTTGTAAGGTGAACCATTTCGGAGATATTCCTTGTTATGTGTGTGAGTTTCGGAAAACTTAAAACTTTCGTGAAATGGATCATCGTAGTTCATTTTTACTTTCTCTATTGGTAAGTAGGGGAAGTATTGTATTCCACCCAAAAATTCGATGTCGAGATTTCACCGGAAATACATGTTTTGAGGCCCCCTGAATAAAAAAAAAAAGCATTTTTAGAAGAAGGTCCGTGTGTGTCTGTGTGTCTTGTCAGTCTGTGGACAGCATAACTCAAAAACGAAAAGTTAGTTAAAAACCAAAGTTGGTATTTAAGTTTAATGTCTTTCAAGGATGCAACACGAAGATTTTGAACAAAATAGCCCCACCCTAAACTACCCTTTACCTGGAAAATTTTTCGAAAATTTTTATTTTCTTGAAAATGGCTCAAACGATTTTAATTAAAATGCCATATGTTTGAGATATTTTTATGACAAATGAAATGTATATCTTGAATTTTCTGGCTATAGCCCCTGTAGTCGTATTTACTCTGGACGACTTTTGCATAACTGGTAAACCGTTAGAAATAGACCAAATCTTACTATACAAAAAATGTAGATCTTGCTAAAATACACAATTTATGTCTCAATAAATTTTCTTGTAGGGTGAACCATTTCGGAGATATTCCTTGTAATGTGTGTGAGTTTCGGAAAACTTAACTTTCGTGCAATGGAACATCGTTGTTTCTTTTTTTATATGTTAAGTGTGCAACGTATTCTATACGTTCATTGAACGTTCACGCACGCCACTGGTTATCTGTCTACTTTCCTTCCCCGCCGCTCTCATATGCCTTTCCTGCTTATTGTAAACATAGGTATAATTGCATTTTTCAGCCACAGGGAGCTTGAACTCTTGACCTTGACCTCGCATCTGGCTGTTTATGTATTAAAAAGTGAAGCATACCTTGTTTTATTCCTAAAATAAATATTTTAACGTCAGTTTCGCACTAACAAATGTAAATTTCATGTTAAATGGTAAATAAACGTTCATTCCGCGAGTAAATATTGCAATAAATTGTTAATTTCTTGATAAATCGTGAATACACACTCATTTCGAGAGCTGTATTAAAACTCTCGATTGATTGCGAGAGTAAACGTTGGTAATTATGTGGACAATCGCAACAGAATCGATTGTCTCTTTGGAGACGCAAATTTTGACATAAATTATGTTTCGAACCAAGCACCTCCCTCCGCGGCGCCTCCTGGTGGTAGGTGGCAGTGATCGGGGTGTCCCCCTTAGCTGTATTTAGTGTTTGTTTTACGAGGAATGATGTGTGTGCGCCCCATCGTGCTGGACGCCCCTGTCTATTGACAATGTGACATTGATTTTAAACCGGGAAGGGAAACCGGTTCGAGGATGGTCGAAGCATCGTGACTTTTAAAACAGCTTTCTCTTCAAGTCTTCATTAATAATAACATTGTATGTGCACTGTGCAGCAACCGGTATCTTTCACAACAGAGGTGGCCATGCATTTCCCCTCACTGCATTTCCGACTTCTCCAGAGGTCAACGTGTCCAGGCCAGGCAGTTCGCTCTTGCATCTACCAGAAATTGCTGCCAATTCGCTCAGTTTGTATGGACAGGCTCCAAAAACGTTACCAACTCTAGGCAAACAGCTGCACGCACAATTTAAAACTAATTTATTACTAGTAATATCATAAAACGTGTGACCTAACCTACAAATTCTCGACTGGAGCGAGAATCATAAAGTGCGATAGTCAAATCTTTTAAAGCTTTGAGATTCCGTTCTCTTTGCACGCTTAACATATAAAAAAATGAACAACGATGTCCATTTCACAAAAGTTTTTTAAGTTTTCCGAAACTCACACACATAGCAAGGAATATCTCCGAAATGGTTCAACCTACAAAAAAATGTATTGACACATAAATTGTGTATTTTAGCAAGATCTACATTTTTTGTATAGTAAGATTTGGTCTATTTCTAACGGTTTACGAGTTATGCAAAAGTCGTCCAGAGTAAATACGACTACAGGAGCTATAGCCAGAAAATTCAAGATATACATTTCATTTGTGATAAAAAGATTTCAAACATATGACATTTTAATCAAAATCGTTAGAGCCATTTTCAAGAAAATCAACATTTTCGAAAAATGTTCCATGTAAACGATAGTTTAGGGTGGGGCTATTTTCTTCAAAATCTTCGTGTCGCATCCTTGAAAGACATTAAACTTAAATACCAACTTTGGTTTTAAAACTAGTTTTGGTTTTTGAGTTATGCTGTCCACAGACCTACAGACACACACACGAATCGTTTTCTAAAAATGCTTTTTTTGGATTCAGGGGGTCTCAGAAGGGGGCACAAGAGTTGGGATAAGAAGAAAAGAAGAAATTTAGGGAACAGCGGAAATGAAAGAGAAATGAGGACAGGAGGGAAAAGAATAGGAGAGAAAGAAAGCAAAAAAGGAAAAGGGATAAGGAAGAAGACAAGAGGAGGAAAATAGGAGTGTAAAGAGGACGGCAAGTGGAGAGAAGGCCTTCACAGATAGGTACATACGTAATGAGATTGTCTGGAACACGTAACTCGACAACCTTCTGGGAAGCTGGTAATTGCTGCCCCAGTAAGAGGAATTGGTAAGGAAATTTGCACTTATTAGCAACACACGTGACCGCGGTAATGTCCTAAGTCCTTGCACTCACATGACTTTCTCTACTCATGTACTAACCACTCGCCAGACAAACCTTTTCACAAAAAATGAATCGGACCACCTCAAAACGCGCATTTCCAGTGAGATTTTGGTATTGAATTTTTGCTTGTAATACAATACGTTCTGCAGTGAAAGCAAAAATCACACAAATTACACAAGATGTTTGAACTTATTTATTTCTGTCAGCATAAAAGAGTCAAAACGCGCTCGCAGCGCCAATCTTGCCCCTGTTGAGAGTTTTTCGTACTACACCTATGTCCCCTGATCCGCAGGAGCTCCTTACAAGGTGAAGTGCTTCCGAACTGGGTCAACGCTCGTGTAGGTGTCCGATCTGGTCCAGTATGTAAGAGTGGTATTCCTGGGATGGTAATGCCGCATTTCGTCAGTGTTTTGTTTTGTCACTTTCTCGTCTTCCCGGCCGCCAGACTGCGATATTTATGTGCACCGTCTTAAAAACGGCTAACTCGGTCAACGAGTCTGTTGCCATAGAAACAGTTTATATGCAAATGCTCGTTTTTTATTCGCTATTTCACACCCTGTCATTTGATATTCACCACCTAAACACGTTTCACTGAAAATGTGTCTTGTCGCATACGGAAGAAATAAACTCTCTTCTTGTTCTCTTTGTACTGAGTTGTAAGTACACGGTTCAGACAAGCTGGCGTGTAAATGTTTTTTAAATTTAAAAGAAAAAGTTTTATTATATTTCCATACGAACACAATATGGAGTTTGTTCGTGTTTACTGCAACATCGGTCGTTTCTCTGTCTACCCCATTCTCTCCTTCTCTCACCAATATTTTTATGGTTAATTTACATCATGAATGGCTATTTTGTAACTTAGCAAGTCTACCAACAGCGTTTAGTTGCCATTTAAGAAGATTAACGATGCTCTTATTTTCTCGACCTTCAGGTATACCAACACCACTCCATTGAGGTGTAACATAACCAAAGGGTTATAAAACGGCGCCTTCAGTTAAACTTTCAGTGAAACTACGTTTATAACTCGGGGCAAATAATCAAGTACATATATATGCACATTTATACTGTAGTACATTATTTACTTATAGGTTTGCACACCTGGTCGCTTTTCAAATGTTTCCAAAGTTCCTGAAAAGCATCAATGTCTACACAACGCTAAGCAACTGTTTAGAAAGGTTATGATCGGCATAATTATGCACTTCTCAACGCTTAGAAATATTTGTAGTATTTGTAAACTAAAGCAGTAACGAAAATGTATACGGAATGTTACAAATTTATATTTTGAAAACAAATTGGTGTGATGGAATATATTTTAGGTTTGTCGTGACGCAAGAAACATGTGTTAATGCGCAATGTGAGGTACCAACTTCACACTGCGTAAATAGCAAACACGTACGGATTTGGCAGTAGTAGTTGGTAAATGTTTCACCAGAGCGAGTCTAGGGTTTTGGGAAACAATAATGAGATGTAATAGAAGTAAATAATAATGGCGCGTGTAATGATTACACAAATAATAAATGATAAGCGGCAAAAAAATAAAATAGAAGTGAAAAATAATATACTGGAAAGCTGGAAGCTGAAGAAAATGTAATAAATACATTAAATAACAGCTGAGAAACAGTAAACAGATCTAATGCAAGTTAATAAAGTAATAATAATAATAATAATAATAATAATAATAATAATAATAATAATAATAATAATAATAATAATAATAATAATAATAATAATAATAATAATAATAATAATAATAATAATAATAATAATAATAGCAATAACAATAATAATAATAATAATAATAATAATAATAATAATAATAATAATAACAACAATAAGAAGAAATAAAGAAAATAAGAAAGAAATGCTATTAAACATTCCATACTCCGTAACGAGTAACAACTTTCAATGTTCAAAACGCCAAAATCTGTCCACTCGCGCAATTAGTGGTTTTTCTTTCCATAAGGTTACCTGCCTGACGTTGCGCGGAAACCACCATGACAGGCTGACGTCGACTGTTTTTCCGTTGTCCTTTCTTACTGAAAGCATATGTTAGTTTACATTGAAGCTTATATAGTTTCAAATATTATATGCGATCTTTACAGAGTAAGTTCAAACATTAAACCGTTGCAGGTATTTGAAACTTCGCAAGAAATTGCCAATATTCCAAGACAATATCTACCAATCGCTGTGCAGACAGAATACTATACAATGAACAAGAGAATCGCGGAAATCTCCCATTGTTTACCCAACATTGTGATGTTTTGTATTTTACCTGTCTCAAATTGACAAAAGGTTACAGCAGGAAAAATCTGGAGGTGATATCAAATAACTCTTTTTTGTTTTGTTTTGTAATATACGCAATTTCCACTGTTATATTTCGAGTAATACGCTTTGAAGTGTCATTCTTTTGTTTCTCCTCAGTTAATGCAAAGAGAATTTAATTTCAAAGCAAGCTTGTATATCGCGTTCTTTGCACAACTGAAAGTAAAACGAATTTTAGTTATGAGGACAGCGCGGGGGGGGGGGGGGATTCTTGCAATATTTCACGTGGAGTTCCACTAAAATTACACAAAAGGTCTTATTACTTTCTCTACTACGTCTAGTAAGTAGGGGAAGTATTGTATTCCACCCAAAAATTCAAAATCTCAAAACATATTTCACCAGAAATATATATTTTGAGACTCTGAAACCAAAAAAGAATTTTAGAAAAAAATCAGAATATTTTTGTAAACAGTATAACTAAAAAACGAAAAGTTCGTTAAATACCACACTTGCTACATAAGTTCAACTTTTTCCAAGGGTTCTATAACAAAGATTTTCAACGAAATCCCAAAATCCCACACTATTCTTTACATGAGACATTTTTGGAAACGTTTGATTTTATCATTTATAAGAATAGTTTGTAAAAGAGTAGCGAAAGTCGTGTAAGTGCAAGATATATTTTTAAAATGTCTATTTTAGATATAGGGCACCTCAACATTTGTATTTTCCGTGTAATCTAAGTATTGAATTTTTAAGCTATGAGCAACAGGGTCGAATGTGGACATTGCCAGGCAGCACCTGTTGATCAGGTGTCAGAATGTCATTCCGATCAACACGGGAACCAGCCTTAAGGGTGGGCATTTCGTGAAGCAATGTAATAGAGCTTTTAAAGTAGAATTTGTTTACTGTGGGAAACTTTGGTTGTGCACGCGAGCTGCATGTCTTGGTCAATCGGAAATAGCACTCCGAGGTCCCTGAATAACTCAAACTTGCGGCAAGGGCGTTGTCACTTACCTACAGACCTCCAACAACCGGTAGTGCCAACCTCAAGACTCAAAATAACCAGGGTCGACACAAACTTTACTTTAACCAGAATAATCTATTATTTGTGTGTGTGTGTGTGTGTGTGTGTGTGTGTGTGTCTGTGTGTGTGTCTGTGTCTGTGTGTGTCTGTGTCTGTCTGTGTGTGTCTGTCTGTGTCTGTGTGTGTGTCTGTCTGTGTCTGTCTGTGTTTTTTTTTTTTTATTTATTTTTTATTATCTGCATGCCCCATTACAAAGCGTAATATTACATGCATTTATATACATAATTGACAAGTATAATGAACTACAGAGTTACCATAAGTATTTGGATTACATTAATGGTCTTACACAGTTTATGTTTACACTAATATAGTTTGTGCAAATTTCTTGAATGCTCTTAAATGTTTTGCTACAAGTTCTTCAGGGGGTACTGGCCAGTGTCTGTCTGTGTGTGTGTGTCTGTGTGTGTGTCTGTGTCTGTCTGTGTCTGTCTGTGTGTGTGTCTGTGTCTGTCTGTGTGTGTGTCTGTCTGTGTGTGTCTGTCTGTGTCTGTGTGTGTGTCTGTATGTGTGTCTGTGTGTGTCTGTCTGTGTCTGTGTGTGTGTCTGTATGTGTGTCTGTGTGTGTCTGTCTGTGTCTGTCTGTGTTTTTTTATTTTTTTTATTTTTTATTATCTGCATGCCCCATTACAAAGCGTAATATTACATGCATTTATATACATAATTGACAAGTATAATGAACTACAGAGTTACCATAAGTATTTGGATTACATTAATGGTCTTACACAGTTTATGTTTACACTAATATAGTTTGTGCAAATTTCTTGAATGCTCTTAAATGTTTTGCTACAAGTTCTTCAGGGGGTACTGGCCAGTGTCTGTCTGTGTGTGTGTGTCTGTCTGTGTCTGTCTGTGTCTGTCTGTGTGTGTGTCTGTGTCTGTCTGTGTGTGTGTCTGTCTGTGTGTGTCTGTCTGTGTCTGTGTGTGTGTGTCTGTATGTGTGTGTCTGTCTGTGTCTGTGTGTCTGTGTGTGTCTGTCTGTGTCTGTGTGTGTGTGTCTGTGTCTGTGTGTCTGTGTGTCTGTGTGTGTGTGTGTGTGTGTGTGTGTGTGTGTGTGTGTGTGTGTGTGTGTGTGTGTGTGTGTGTGAAAAGCATAACTCAAAAAGGTCTGTTAAAAACCAAAGTTGGTATTTAAGTTTAATATCTTTCAAAGATTCGATACAAAGAATTTCAAGAAAATTCCTCCACCCCAAACTTCCCTTTAGATGGAACATTTTTCGAAATTTATTTTCTCAAAAATAGTTCTAACGATTTTTATTAAAAAGATATTTTTACGCCAAACGAAATGTATATTCTGAATTTTCTAGCTATAGCCTATGTAGTCCTGTTTACTCTTAGCACAACTGATAAACCGTAAGGGATAGACCAAATCTTACTGTGCAAAAACTGTAGATCCCCTTAAAGCACACAAGTTACGTCTATAATTTTTCTTTTTTCGTGAACCATTTTTGAGATATTCTTGGTTATTTGCAATACTTAAACTTTTCTTAAATGGAATATCGTTATTCGCATTTTTATCATAGAGAGCGAAATTTGAAGGCTTTAAAAGATTTGACTATCGCTCAAAGCCTACTGTATTCCCATATTCCCCTTGTACCTATAAGAAAATCAGCAGTAAGACAGTTTCTGCAAATGCTTATGTTTACTAACATGAAGAAGATAAAGCAAGAGTAGAGAAAGTCATGTGAGTGCAACACATATTTTTATACGGGCTCCAAAGTATTGTATCTACCTGTGAAATAAGGCAAGAAAATAACATTAATTTTTCTTGTTAGGAATGAAGAAAAACTAACCTTATTTTTCTTTTTACAATTTAAATTTATTACATCGGTGCTTATAAATTAGAAACAGCTGACCTTGAATACTAAGGGCCTATTTTGGCTATTTCGGACACTCAATGAAAATCAAGTAAGTCGAAATGTGATGTTTCTTCACTAGAAAGCCTTTATGAAAAAAAGTTCACAAATAATTGAGCAGTTCAAATACATCTTTGAGTTTTGGTGGAGTTATGTTGAAGTTGGCAACCCTATTCTAGTTACTTTATTCTGTTTTTAGGCCATTGATAAGCTTCAGGAAATGATCTCAAACAGATCGCAAAAGATAAAATTATTCTCTTACAGTTAAGCCTTTTGTTACACCATCCATAAAATCCCAAACAAGAAGAGATAGCAGCACTGATCAGAAACCTTTTGGTTTTGAAGGTTAGGTTACTTTTACCTCTTCATTTTCAAAGGAAATTAAGCGTCTTATTTTCCTTGTTCCGAGAGCAGGCTTCCAACATTCCATTCCCTTGGACCTCGTTAATATTATAGTACTCTGTTTCCTTGGTCGCCGTCCCAATATACCAATTTGAAAGGAATGTGCTTTCACGAGCCTCTTAACAGATACTGTGAAAATGTCGTAGGTTGCTTACAGACCAATGGTAACAATTGAGAATCGCTGACGCGTACTTCCGGACAAGCCCGCCGGAACTTCCTTGTATATTTGAAGAAATTTGCTGCGTTCGCTGGTCACTTCCTCCGTGGACGTTTTCACTTGCTTCTTTAAATAAACACACAAACTGAATGTTTATGGAAACACCTGCGTTCCGATTGCCACATCAATGGACACAAGTATTTCAAGCAAAACAAGTTTCGAAATGTATCTGTACAGCCGTAGTATGCTTAACGGAGTAAAGTAAAGTTAGGGTTGACTTGAAAGTTTCAGCGATTCTTCAACAACATCCGCGTCCCGTCCTTCCTTTATTTTACCATCCTTTAACTTGCTAGGACATAATATCGGACGATGAATGAAATGTGTTCACAGAGCTTAGTGCCGTATCTATGGATAGATGGCAGCGTATTCGCTATTGTCGCCTATTTTTAATGTTTACTATTATTTTACATGTCAGGTGGAATTTTGGATCGTTATATTCAACATTTAATCCAATATTTATCTCAGCAACTGTTAGAAATCATGAAAAACCCAGTCAGTTTGGTCAGTCCATGGGATTTAAACCCAGGACCTGCCGAATGCGGGTCACAGACGTTAATTCCTGAACCATATTGCTCCGTGCTATATTATTCCATAAAATAATCTGAATCTGAAACTGTATTCCATGCAACTGCCGTTGGGCACTGCTGATGGGTGGTCCAAATATGGTTATTTGGCGAAATGTTTTGGACTTCCAAACTGCTCTTGGAAGGACTGTCAGGAGTTCAGCTTACGCTGTTGATGGGGAAGCTCCTGTGTTACCGGGGGTGCCCGCAAGCCATGCGGGGAACCCGGTGTCGCACAAGCGTGTGTTCTCTAGGGATATGGTCCCCAAGAGACCTCACCAGGGCGCTCCGATGTTGTGGAAACTGGTCGTAGAATTTAGTTGCCCGGCGCCTAATTTCGTCCTCCACGTACGGGAGGGACGAGGCTTCGTGCAGTAGTCTCGTGGGGAATCTGCGGTATACAGAATAGATTACACGAAGACCTCTATTCTGTATACGTTGCAGACGCAGTAGGTGGGTGTCTGCAGCCATGCCCCAGATTTCGCAGGCATACAGGAGGATAGGGATAATGAGAGCCCGAAAGAGACGTAGCTTTAAGGGGATTGGCATCCCCGACCGCAGCATAGGGTACAATGAGGCAATTGCCCCACTGGTCCGCGCTGATACGTCGTTGATGTGTCCCCGAAAAGTTAGGCCGTTGTCGAGCTTTACTCCCAGGTAGGTAAGGGAATCTACCCACTCAATCCTTCGGCGAAGGTATGTGAATGTGGGGAAGTTGGCGGGAAAGCGGCGTTTGGTGAAAAGTATGGCGCGGCTTTTCTCCGGGTTGATGGACAATCGCCAACGCCTACACCACTCTTGGATGAGGCGGAGGTGTCGCTGTATGGGGAGGAAGGTTCTGCGAGGGTGTTTATTTGTACAGTATAGCAGCACGTCGTCAGCATACTGGGCTATGTTAACGTGCTGCTCGGATGGAATGTCGGCCACATATACGCTGAACAGCGTAGGGGACAATACAGAACCTTCAGGGACTCCGCCTCTGATTGGCCTTCGTGTGGATTTGGTTCCCGCAACTGCGACCACAAAGGATCTGTGTTTTAGGAATGTGTGTAGCAGGTGTATTAGATGTGTGGGTAACTCCAGTTGGATGAGCTTGTAAAGGAGACCGGCATGCCAGGTCGTAGAGAAGGCCTTCTCAACATCTAGAGAAACCGCGGCGGTATAGGCTTTGTCCTGGAAACCCAGGGCAGCTGCCTCCACCACACGCAGCAACTGCTGAGATGTTGAGTGGCCAGGCCGGAACCCAAACTGATGGGGAGGGATGGCTTGAATGTCCCCTAAGATGGGAGACAAGCGGACTAGAATAAGCCTCTCGAGTACTTTCGAGAGTACAGACAGGAGACTTATGGATCGGTAGTTGGCAGGATGAACCGGGTCTTTCCCTGGCTTCAATATGCAGATCACCCGGGCCTGCTTCCACTCGCGTGGAAAGTGACCAAGGGCGAGGCACATATTGAAGACCTTAGTAAGGAAGAGCACGGCCTTGAAAGGAAGGTGGCGGAGCATGGCAGGGGTTAACCCGTCAGGCCCCGCAGCCTTTTTGCGGCCGAGGCGTCGGAGTACGCCCTGGAGTTCGCTAGGTTTGATGATGGGAAGCCGATCCGCCTCCCCATGAGGGCGCCGAAGGTATCGACGTACCTCCTGGCGGACACGGTCGGAGAAGTCTAGGTCCTGCGGATCGTCTCTAGGACGCATAGTCCTCTCCAGGTAGTCAGCAAACACATTTGCTTTGGCTTGGGGTTCATAGGCCAGACCTCGGGTGCCTTGGATGGGTGAGGTGTGTGACCCTCCTCGGTTCCTGAGTCGCTTGGCGATCTTCCACACGTCGCCATCTTCCGGGTTCAAACGAGTCATCGTATCCTCCCACGCGCGCACACGGTGCTCGCGTAGGCGGAGACGAACCTCATGGCGTAAACGCCTTAGAACCGCTAGATGATGGGGCGTGCGTTGCCTCTGGTAGCGCCTGCGAGCCGCCCAAGAGCGACGGATGAGCAAAAGAAGCTCTAAAGGCAGGACATCAGGATGAAGAGGAGCTGGGGTGTGGATGGTGAGGTTGTGGACCGTTCGCTTCACGACAGAGGTGAAGGAAGAGACCGCAACCTCTAGGGTTGGGATGTCTGTGATGTTGGGGTTGGCGGGGATGGAGCCATTCAGGCAACTTCTGACGCAGTCCCAGTCTACGTTCCGATGTTGGATCGGGACCTCATGACTGGCAACCTGGGTGTTAATGATGGCCAACACGGGATTATGATCTGAATGAAGTTCGTTGACCGATGTGAGTGATAGATGATATGGAAAATGCTTGATGATTGCGAAGTCTATGACGGATGGCCGTCCTAGACCTCGCGGGTAATGGGTAGGTTGCCAGGGACCCTCTACTCTAAGTTGAGGGTCCGCGTCTACCATTCTGATGATGTCGTTGCCTCTAGCGTCTGCTCGGGGGCCGCTATGCCAGCGCTGATGCTTAGCATTTAAGTCCCCGGCAATAATGGCGTGAGGATGTAGGGCAAGGATGGAGAGGTAGTCGTTTGGAACGAACTGCCTCTGGGGTGGGTGATAAGCAGACACCATCAGGACTTCAGTACCTCCGAGGTGGACACAAGTGGCCGTGGCCTCTAGGGTTTGAAGTGGAGGAAGCTGGATGGGTTTGTGGACCACACTGTTCTTCACGAAGATCGCTGTGCCGCCCCCACGGCGGCCGACGCGGTCCGATCTGAGACAGTGATAGCCCTGGAGTCGGGATGTGACGTTCTGATGGAGATGTGTCTCTGACACCAGAATGAGGTCTAGGGCATGCGCTCCAGCAAAATGGTGGAGCTCATTCTCCTGACCGGCCAGGCCACACGCGTTCCAAAACGCGAACCTAAACGAGGTACGAGACCTAGTCTGATCCGCCATTCTGGGTCGTGTGGATGACGGTGGTCAGGAAAGCGAGCGCCTCCATGGCTATGGCCATTTTGCTGGTTTGGTCGCTGGCAGAGAGGAAACTTACCAACAGTTCAGCGATCCTCTGGCCATGATTTTGCAACAATTGTTGCAACCACGCCAGTACGTCCTGGAACTGAGGTGTGGGAGGGGTAGTGGTTGGTTGTGGAGGTGGTTGGACAGGAGGGCTCGGTAGCACCGGGTCCACTTCGACCGCGACCTCCCTCTGCTGGCGGGCGGGCGTGGGAGCCCCACGCTCACCGCGAGCTTCGGAGACGGTAGCAGGCCTCCGAGAATGTCGGCGTTTTCCCGACCTAGGAGGAAGGGGAGCTGGTTGTGTAGCTGGAGCTTGTGTTTGTGCATTGGGGTGTGTGTCGGAGTTGTTAACGCGCGACGCCACAGTCTTACCCGCAGCTCTGTTGGTCACTGCCGCGTACGCTGAACCCTGGGTCGGTCCTGCCGGGGCAGGGCCTACCCGGGGGCTGTCCGCCGCAGAAGGTTGGACCACCTGTGGTGGGTTCTTAGTTGCTAAGATGGCCTTCCTTGTTGGACAGCCTCCGTAGCAAGCTACGTGTGCGCCGGAACAGTTGGCACACTTGGGCACATCCTCCCGAGATATCGGGCAGACCTCTTTTGAGTGTTCGCCACCGCACCTCAGGCAGCGAAGTTTCCTGTGGCAAAAGTGGCTGGAGTGATTAAACCCCAGGCAACGATGGCACTGGGGAGGACCGCTAGAACCCTTGGATGGTTCGATATGTACCCGGAGGTAGCATAGGCCTGTGATGGCATCAATTTTCTTACCCTCCGGGTCGAGGGCTCTCTCCACCACTACGAGGAATAGTGGGAGGGGTGTTCTGGGTCCTTGCCCATTTGGTGCGGCTCTGGTCAGCTGTTTGACCAGTCTTGGGCTGACGCCCTGGCGTTTGAGGTCCGCGACAATCTCGTCGATGGGTGTGTCCACCGGGAGACCGCGGATAACCCTGTGGACGTCGCGGGTTCTCTCCAACCCGAAGGTGAAGTGGGGGATACCCTTGTCCTTAAGGTGGTGGAGGAGGATATTGTAATCTTCGGCCGATTTGGCCTGGAAGATAAAGCGGCTCTTGTTCCGCCGCACCGTGCACTCCCTCGACAGGGTAGGCATTACCAGCTTAAGAAAGCCGATAGACCCTGCGAAGTCGTCCACGATGATCGGTGGAACGTGTCGCTTTTCGGGGAGAGGTGTTTGGGGTTGGTTGAGGTTACGAAGGCCTTCTTGTGCCAGTTTGGCTAACTCGGCCAGCTGCCTCTTGGTTTTACGTGAGACCACCTCACGAAAGCCGTCTACTCCCTGTTGAGGAATTTCTTCCTCTCCAGAAGAGAGACCAGATGAAGAAGGTTCGTCGTCCATCGCGACGGAAGATCTGCAGGAGTAGATACTCCCACAGTCCTCGGAGTCAGACTCCGAAATTTGGCCTACCCGTGGAACATGTTCCCGTGGGAGGCCCTGGCTGGTGGTAGGTTTGGAAGCCTCGACTCTTCGGCACTTGCCTCTTCCGCTTTCGCGTTGAGTGGCAGGTCGCTTCTTAGCCTCGGCGGAGGTCTTTTTGACAGCACCAGTGGAGGTGCTGGCAACGGGAGTTGCAAGCTGGCTGGCAGGCCCCTTTCGGGACTTGCCGGGGGAAGAAGGAAGGCTGGCAGGCCCCTTTCGGGACTTGCCGGGAGAAGAGGGAAGAGAAGACATAGGGACAGGTACAATACTGCACCCTGGGGTGCAGTATTACAGACACACCTCACGTGAACTCACCTGCAGGTAGCAGGGGCTTAGCAGCGTGCCGAACAGAGGGCCGGAGACCTTTTGCAAGATGCGCCTTATCTACCCGAGGGTAGATGGCTAAGCCTTGTTCGGCAACCCGCTACCTGGAAAAAGTAGTCTTCCTCGTTGCACCAGCACGCCCCCTCCGAGCGCCAAAACGGTGTCGAAGAAGAAGCAGGAAGGAAGCTGTGCGATACACTGCGACTTGCTGTCAAGCCTCTTGCAGTGTATGCGCAAAGATTGAGCTTTGCCTGAAAAGGCCGTCGCTTGAAGTTCAAATAGTTTCTTGAAGCTCCACCACGGTCGCCGCAGTCGCAGTCGCGCTCTGATAAAAAGGCGCGGATGAAATCATGCATTTTTTAAACTACGTTTAAAGGCTTTACTTAGCAAAGTTCATCTGTTCTGAGCACTTTTGAATCAAATAACCCCCCTTCTCAGGTTCGGGGTCCTTGTATGAAATTTTTCAGTCGAATTCAATATTGCCTACGCCTCAGGGAGGGGACAAAACAAAAATATGACGCCGGAAATAAGAACTTTTCAATCAACCGTAATAAAACTACACGTGAAATCAGATGAGTTAATGAATTCGCATAATAAAGCTATAACAATAGCAAAGCGTATTATTTATTCGTTAAATATTCATGTGCCTCTTTTTCATCCATCTGGAGGCAGTTCATGTTGTTGAACCAGCGCAATATTCGCATACCTTTACAGTTATAATAGCATTGAGGAGGTCATGCTTCAAACCTACGTACATACGTACTCTGCTAAAAGTGAATGATACACGATTTTTGCGTAATTAACGTGTTACTAACTCTCTTCACGGGTTTCACATTCGCATTTAATTTTAATTACTTGCTCTCTCATTAAAAGTTTTCCCCGCATTAGTTCGATAAAGCGAGTAGACCACGGCCACCTGGAACCAAGTGTGGCGGCCGTGGAATTTCGTTGCTATTTTGTCTGATTCAGCGTGACCACGCGACGACGTGGGAGTTCGAAACCTGATGAATAAGCAACAGCACACGGAATCATCTGCGCCGATCATTCCTCCTGAAAGAATCACCAGTTTGGCCTAGATACGGTCACGCTATTTCCAAATAAAATATCAGCGCTTTCCTTGGTTCGATCCTTGTGAAAACGACAAGCACTAAATTAGTAAAACACTAATCGATTTCTACTACCACAAATAGCCAGCTATCACAGTAGATAGTACGTTTCCTTTAGGGCAGACATGTACAGTATCTCTGAATGACGTCAATTCGTGTGACGTAGTTCGTTCAGACGCCTGGCACACTGTTAGCAGATGCTTCTTTATAGAGGAAACAGTTTATTGCAATATCCCAAAAACCAACTGTGATATTTTTCCCCCATTATGGCGCGATCTGGTGATATTCCAAAAGTTAGGTTGCATTGGTACCACCAACTGTTCGTAAAATGTTACTACGGTAAAAGTATGGCCATAGTTGGTGTTATTGCAGAAGCCAATATTGCAGGGAACATAACTAATAGATTTTAAAACAAGATTCTGTTTCCACGCCTATCTCCTAGGACAGTAGGAGTTATTGGCTTGATGGTGTGGTCACTGGACATTTCCCAAGTCACTGTTCGATGACGCAAATCACTTAGAAAAGTCTCCAAGTGAAGGTAACGAGGTACAAAGGAGTTCACAGTAATGGTTTGTTAGCAAATAGCCAGTGTGGTTTTCCCATGATCAGTGTAATGTGAAGTAATTCATTTCTGAGGTTGCGGTGAGCGCATGCGCGGCTTACGTCACATCTGTAGTTCTGCAGATCTTCTCGTGAAATTTGTCAACTTGGTTACCTGGTCGGCGCGGCGGTGAATCATGGTAACCTGGGAGACCCCGGCCTGGATTCTTGCTGAAAAACGCAGTTTCTCAGCGATCATTCTCTATTCTCATGTTATTTGTGCTTTTTTTTTTTTTTTTTTTTTTTTTTGGCATTATAGAAACTATCGTACATTTAAACATTTAGCAGCAATTATCTCAGTCAAAGCTGGCAGTGACCATCTCAATCTGATATTGTTTCACTGTTTTTCCAGCAATAGACGCCTATTTATAGAAACAAACCATTCTTATTTCGTGCAAATACTTTCGTCTGCAATATTTGTATTTTCTTTCTTAAAATCTCTTTCTTCTCAAGTTTAATAAACATAAACAATTGCTGTCCTAGTTAGCAGAGAGTATTTAACACACATAAATACAAAGAATAATTAACATATTATTGTTCCTACGTTACTCCCTTTCCAGAGAATAATTTTCACGATACATTTTAAAATTTAACATTTTTGTCCTTCTGGCAGGAAAAGTAACATTTTGTATTGATGTTTTGGAGCTCTGATTCTCAGTCTAGCTTCACAGTCCCCTCAGATGGCATAGACTTGTATTAGAACGATCACTTACTTCATGAAACCATTTTGTTCTTCTCCTAAAAACATTCTCCGTATAGGTTATGGTGTTTTAATACTTTTGAGCACAATTTACATGCTGTGGGTAGTAAAGAGATACCTCCTGTAAAAATTAATCATTCCTAGGAACTTCCTAAGTTCATGAACTGTTTCTGGAAGTTTATAATTGCTTTCATTTTGCCTGGCAGAGGTTTTGATCCTTCTGAAGTAATCAAATAGCCAAGGAATTCTAGGCTTTCTACTCCAAAAAGGTGGGATTTTAACGCTCACTTTATTCAGTTCGTAGTTACATGATTCCTTTCTTCTTCAGCCATTTTGCTGTAGCTTAGAAGCACTTAACTAATGCAAGATATAACGTCGGTCAAATAAATACAAATACTTTCCTCTGCAAGATTTTTATTGTATTTCTTAACCTCTCAAATCCAATAAACAAAAACATTCGCTATTCTAGTTACCAGAGAGAATTTAATACCTATAAATACACAGAATAATTAACATATTAATGTTCCTACATTCAATATCGTTGTTTGCTAGTTTGACGTCATCAGAAACATTTTTAAATGACGTCGTGAATGTTTGTGTATATCATATCGAGGATTTTGTTATTGTTCACGATTTTCCAATCTATTAATTGTTCTATTTATGTAATTAAATTATCACAAGTTATCTGGAATATTTCATAAATAAAATATGAATTTAAATACTCAATTGATTTTTCGTTTCAGGGACCTCAAAACATGTATTTTCACTGAAATCTCATATCTAATTTGTAGGTAGAATGTAACACATCTCCTATTTACTCTACGTGGTACAGAAAAACAAAACGTCGCCTTCAGGAGTGACGTCAGTAGTCGTTACACCCCTGAGAAATGATATTGGCACCCCTGCCACTTGAGAATGAGTAAAGACGTCGAGGATCTCCACGACTTGATCGTCAAGACTCAAGAGTCTTAGATTTCGCGTTTCTTGACGAACATTCTCTCCTTGTTAACGCTTAGAGGTGCCGGGTTCGACCGTCAGGTACTTGTGCAACACAATGGATCACCTCCTACAACATTTCATTCGCCATTCATTGCGTTTTCGATTACTGTTCTATTGTCAAACAAATCCGTACTCCCAGTCCTGCCAACTGCATAGAAAGTGTTAGCTGTATAAGTGTGCAGACTTTAACCACCATATCTTCACTTTAAACTTGCTCTACCATTTTCCTATGTAGTGTATGGTTACATAAATAAAAATCTGATGTGTATTTGAAGGTTAGCAGAGCCCACAGAGGGGGTTACACGTGGTCATGCACAACAAGTAAGTTTGAGGTTATGAAAGAGCTTGCTTGCAGAGTGCTAACTGATCAGTTGGAGAGCAGATTAGATAATCCCTCTATAAACCAGGAAATGTCTAGTTCATTCAGAAAGGTTCTTGGTAAAGAAGAGGAGCAAACAGGAGATAAGCTCAAATGTCCCCAAAACTGAACAGGAAAACCTCCACGCGTACCAATGTCCAGTTGAGGAGTGTTCGTCACTTATACGTCAGTAGAAACTCAAGGACTTTATTCAGTAGATATAAATTATAAGAAAAGGAATCTTAAAAAACATTTTCAGCATTTAAATTTTGATTATGTACATACAATGACGTTTATGGCTGCTAGACACGCAATACGACAACCTTCATGTCCACAACTGTAGAAATATACACACAAGGATCACGGTTTAAGAAAATTAAGTACACTGGGTTCCATATATACACCGGGTGGAGCGGAAGTCATTACATTAATTTAAACCAGTTGTAGATTTCAGTTTTGGAACACAGTTTGTATCTTACGTTTTTGTCTCTGACCATTCCCTAAGGAAATATTTTAGTTTTGCCGAAAACTTCTCATCCTATGACTAGCTAGAGCAATGGGATCTTAATTTCAAGGTATGCGCAGGTATTACGAAACATGACGAAAGACACATTTTGGAAAACTAATGGCGTAACGCTTTTTAAAGAGATACGCCGACCACTAATCTTAACTATTCACTGATAATCCATAATCCTGTATATAAATACACACTGCGATAAACCTTTTTGATTTATCCGTAGATTTCAGATTTATATCACTTCCATTCGCCCAAATTTGCAGACGAGCTATGTACATTATGAGTCGCTCTCCCAAGATAGACAAGTAGGGACAGTGTTTTGGTCAACCAAGCGAAGTCTAGTTTAAAATATGTCCGTTAGGTGCTAGCCATTCTTGTTAGCTAACATACCCCCTATTTCAATAGTTTTGTCTTTATATATTTACTACTATAAGCTTTAAATTGTTATATTATTATTTATTGTGTTTATGTTGTTATTATTGTTTAGGGAGTTTTGACTAACAGTAGTTGGCAACACTGACTGTGAATTACCGGCGTGCATAAAGATTACACGTGCTTTTACGTAACACATTTCTGCAGCTCATCTCTGGTGGACAGATAATTATTATGCAACACGAATTCACCTCTACAGTTGCCGCTTAATCAGATAAATGCACTCGAGGAATAAGTCGATAAGCTCAGCATCTATTATATCTACGAGTAATTAACTTCTGCAAAATTAGTCTGAGATTCCACCTTCTGATGCCTGCACTCACACGACTTTCTCTACTTAATCTACAGCACAGAGGTGCGCTTGCAAGCATTCAAAGGTAGATCGTGTGATTAAGTATCTACCAAAGTGTGTAGTTCGAAGGTTCGACCCAATATAACGGACACATACATGCAATATTTGTGCACGTGCAGCCTCAGATGTTTGCACACTCCCAAGCTGTGGACAAAGGTCAACAGTAGAGGTTAACCTTGATACTGCAAACAGCTTTTGGTTATTGGCACCATTGTCACATTCTTACTTGGCGATAATAAGGACATTTCCCTGCTTCGCTCATCCCACTGTTTGCTATTTTAGGCAATCTGGCCAAACTAGTTTAGTTTTATGGCCAAAATACAAGCATTTCAGAACAGCAAGACAGAGTTGAAAAATTCAGCTTCTTCCCCAAATACGAATGCGACACTGAAAGATTTTAGAATGCGATGCTTTTAAAAGCAATTAAAATGTGTGTACATTTGATAGCTACTTTCTAATGTTGCTTCGATTTCCTATAGTTTGTTAATTATCAACCTTTAAAGACCATTAGGGAGCGTTCTAAGGCTCACAAGTTACTAATCCTAATTTTGGAACATGTTTCCACAATATTTTATTTATTTAAGAGTATTTTGGTATCTATATATTGTATACTATTTTTAAAGAAGTGTATTTAGTATGAAAAGATATGTGGGCTTTGGGAAAAAATAACAGACACGATACAATAACATTGTTGATATATTCTGCCATTTTGGATGGCAGTTTCACATTTAAAAATGAGCGAAAAAGGTGATTTTTGCGGTTCATGAGGAAACCCTATAAAAGCAGTTTAAGATACAACTGTTAACATACTTCCAGAAAAGTCAAGGAAAGTTTATTTATACAGTTATACGAAACTCAAGGACTGCTGTTTGGGTTATGAAGTAGACGAAAATGAAAACAAGATAAACTCTGCCTCAGGTATTACAAATGGTAAATAACTATCAATTGTGGTAGAAAGTTTTTGTTTTAATGTATATTACTATCAAGAAACATAAGGTATAGATGATTATCATTAAAGTGTATTTTACGTTTTGTTGAAACTGTACTTTATGTTTTGATAGTTTTGTGTTTTATTAGAATATATAGTTTTTGTTGTCCATTAACTACGAACTAAAGCATCACTGATAAGTATAGTATTAGATAAAAAAAAATTTTCCACAAAAGGTCCGTGCGTGTGTGTGTGATAAATATAACAAGATTGAAAATAAATTTTTAGCTGGAAACTTTAGAAAATCACAGCGCTGCATCTCATTACATGGCAGAAAACGTCATGGTTTCCGGTTTCGGAAGGTTAAATAAAATTAATATTTTGTAGAGGTTGGTCATCCTGCACAAACCGAACAGTAAATGGACTGCACTTCCGTTTCCGCAAACGCATCGCATCGCGTGAAGACGGAGGCACGCAACAAAAACTCGGTTAACAAGTGAAAGCAGAAAATATGTGAATTGCTAGGCATTAAATACGGATGATATAACGCTAAAAATTACTATAGATGTATTGAGTTCTTGCACAACTTAGTATGGGTTATAACAAGTGACTGATGCTCTGCGTATGCGGAATAAAGCAACAGAAACCTACAAGACGTCCTGACAGATTTAATGTGAAGATTTATTGCTAGTATCATGCTTGTTCCAACATAAAACATGATCTAATTCTGCAGCCAGAGTTTATTGCAGCAAACCCTTGCGAAGGAATTCTTGGAAGTCGAAGGCGGATTTGGGTGGTGAGTGGCGGAGACCAGTGGCGTATTATCCATAAATGCATGCAATAAGTCATTATTAAAATGCCAGAGAAACCAACGATAAATAACTCACGAACTAAGAGAGAAAATCATGAATCCTGTGAGGCAACCAAGCGCTTTGTTTATATTACAACACGTGTCTATATTTGTATTAGTTCACCATCATGTAGTATTATATTACACAACTTGTAGTAATACACATAAATGACAATAATTCACACTCGGAATCTTCACACTTTCAACTATTTCTGACGAATACGCAATCTTAACCAAAGGATCAAGTGAGGTTAGGTTACTATCTACACACATGACGAGGTTATACCCGCCAAGTGTACTCGTTGTGTATTACAGAATCTTTGCACGCCTTTTTTCACAACAGAAACAAACTAAAAAGTATTAAACGTGACCCAGAAAGAGTAAATTCTATTTACTTACGTACTTGACTTTCGCAATTCATCTACTGCTTCCAAAGTCTTTGTTTGTCTCTACATTTCTATACTCTGCATGCTCCAGGTTGTACATAAATTCGTCCTGACGAATAAAATCAATAATTACTTTCTACACTGTGTGAAAACTTTCGTTTTCCACTCATTATGTCCAATTTTCAAAGTAAACAAACCAGCACCGCAACTATAACCTCACTTCAGATCGCCCTAGCTGAACTAAACAATTGAAAAAACGATTGTCACCTTAATTTTCGACGCCTAGATTAAGGATGATTCAGAAAGTGACGTTATATTAAGCGGATTTAATGTTTTTCTCTTCTGAGGTGTCTTTGTAAGACAGGGCTATCCAATATCGCCAACACTTTACTAAAAGTTATCTCTGGCAGTCGCTCGATAAGCGGCAGATCCGTGGTTCAAATCCCGGCTATCGCATTGTATTTCTCAGTCCACCTTTCCATTATTTAAGGAGTTGAGGCATTTATACAGCCATTGTTAAAGATTACAAAAATGTGTGGTGTAAATCAGGAGATTTGGGACTTCCAAACAATCGGTACAACTGTGGAGAGTTCGTGAAAGCAGTCGCCGAGGATCAGGTTCCGCGGAAGCCAGTATGTCTGTCCTTGATACGCAGCGAGTGGTCCATCAGTTGACAAACAGGAATGTGTAACCTGGTTATATGTGGGCGCCAGCATTTGGAGCACATGCTCTAGAAAAATCTTCCTCTCGCCTCACACTCACTCAAACACGCATACCGATATCATCTGTTTAATGGGGCCATCGTCAAAACTGCGCAAAAATTAACACAAAGATTCTTAATATTGACCTCTGCGTGTTACTTGCCTGAATGTTGGTACCTTCTGTTGATGAAATATACGGCATCTTACCTGAAACAAGAGAAGAAAAAAGGTTATTAAATGAAGTATGTACCGGACAACAGACTCAGATTACCTCAGATTAAACACTATTATTTACTGCTATACAGAGCTGTTTATATTTTTGTCAAAAGTGGATATATTTAATGACGATTTGTTATTTAGCATTTTGCTCTGTTGTCCCGAGGTTCATGCCAAAGTGAATTGATTCCGTTTTAATGTATTTAATCACGCAGCACACAGCTTTTGCACAAAGCGGATGACATTTTTAATTCTTGCTGAACTCGATTGGCAAAAGAGCGTTTTCACTTCGTTTGTTTTCCCTCTCATTCCAGTGAAATAGCCTGGAGGGCGGATCGCGTAATGTAAACAACATGGCCGTCACGCCAACAAAAAGTATGCTTTTGTTATCCCAACACCGCGCTCTGCGACAGTCATATGTTTCCTTACTTGATGGGTATTTTAAGTGTTTGTACTATAGAATTAAAACCTAACGAGTTCTTCTTTTCTCCAAGGGTGAAACATTCACAATTATCGGAAATATACAGTTTACCATTTATACAAAACCATCCAGAATGAAGAGGTTCTTTGAGGACATTCCCAGAAAATTCAAGGTATGAGTTAGAAACTGGTGTGGGATCGCATATTTGTGTCCGTCACTGTATACTGACCGTCTCTCCCTCCGATTGACGTAGGGTATAACCGCTCATTACGTAAGGTTCTCCAAAAAGAGACGGTTGGACATCCCTGGTTTTGAACAATAAGCGTTCTTAAGAGCAGTTTTACAAGAGGGAGCACATAAAGTCACGTGAATTTTTAATTTTGTTAAGGCATACAAATTAACAACTGCAATTCAGCGGAATACCCAGTGGAGGCGATCGAAGTCATTAATTTTGTGTCGTCTAAGAGTTTTTATCAATCTCGGTGTTGTTCCCTGGAGGAGCCACGTCATACATAATTGTTGACCTTGTTTGAGTGCGAGCTTGCCAAGAATCGATGTGGCAGGCAGCAGGAAAACACATGACGATCGTTGCCTGCCTGCCCAAGATTTGGCCCGTACATAACCTCACTCTTCGCGTGTGTTATGCTCATTCAGACTTTCCCTGCGATGTACTTTCTCTGAACACATCAGCTGTTCCTTCTCAGCACGTCGACATACATAAGTGCCTATTTTCAGTAGCGAAATGATGGTATTTTTTCGGGAATTTAACTGCAATATTCAGTTAGTACAAAAGCGAAAGTTGCACACACATGGGTGGTCAAGAGTGATGCTATAATGTCAGTAAACCATCATTGTTGTGTTCTACTGACAAGTGAAGGGAGTGTTTTTCTGAAAACTCTATAACTAGCTGTAACAGAATTAGAAGAAGAGCTGGTATAATATAATTGTAGAGTGAACCATTCCGGAGATGTGCCTTATTAATTGTGTGAGTTTTATAAAGCAAACTTTCGTCAAATGATAGATCGTTACTCATTTTTATTTGGACGACCCTAGTTCGATGCCTGGCCGTGCTTTCCCTTTTACATTATTTTCAAGTGCACGAATTGGTTATATTCCGGCAGGCTGAGGAAGTTGTGGATCCGGCGTATCATTAACAATTCATTTCATTCACGACGGAGGTCGGTCGGTACAGACGCTGGCTATGAGGGGGTGCATACAGCCGCAAGGTCAAGTCGGGACGGTCGTTTCCGGCAGCCGGAAAACGACACACACAGGATCACTAAAAGAAACAGTAATATTATCTGGAGACAGACGTGTCATGTCTTTCTCTGCCCTTTCACAACTCACAGCATCCCTTATGAGTTATCACTACGGGTTGTGATTATAGCATTTTGAACAAAAACTGTCATCTCTTTAAAAATCTATGAAGCTAATAACATTAAAATTAAAGGCGGGGTGGTATATAAATTATAATTGTTTCTCCTCGATACATTTGCAACAGCAGTGGGCGACTATCCGGAAGGGGAAATGCCGGGGGGGGGGGGGAGGGGGAGGTGGAACCAGTTCTAGGCCAAGGTCCGTCAGAAAGTTAACATCATGGTATTGAAAAGTTGAGAAACCGACCTACAGACGGACATACGTACGTACGTACGCCGGCTCTCGTGTTTGTGCATTCAGGTCCCTTCTCTAACCGCGTGTTTCTCAACAACACTTACAATGGCGAAACCTTTACAGGAATATTCCCCGACCACTGAGCAAGGTCAGGCAGATGCGATTATTTAACACAATCCAATATCGTGTTTAGAAAACATCTCTCTTCTCTACTGTGGCAGAAACGGAGCCTAATTGATGGAAATAAAAGTGTTAAGAAAGACAATATACGACAAAATAAGAAGTCACAGATATGTAAAATTAAACCGGTGAATGAATAGGCAGAAAGGACGAATGGAATTATATAAAATAGGCGATTACGCCTAACATAAAGACAAGGAAAAGAAAAACACCTGAGCTACTACGAGCGCAACACTGAAAAAGTTTAGAATGTCTGTTTCCAAAGCAAATGAAAGTTGTTTAACCTGACAGCTACTTTCTAGTGTTTTCCCAGTTAATTGCCATGTAATTTCTTGGATTACACTAAACAGTTTGTTAATTATCGTTTCAAGATCTTACCTTCACCCAAAAATGAATTTGATTTGAGTGTTTCATACACAGGGGCGCTAAATTATATACGAAGCATCACTAGGTCATTATTTTGTATAATCACTGTCGCCAACTGTATCCCACAAATCGCTGAAAAATAATTATCTATCGATTAACAAACAAAATAGCACTTCATTTCAATTTGAAAGCTGTGTTTTTAACAATTGTTCTTTTAATAATTCATGTATTTTTCCAAAAGAAAGGTTTTTTGTTAACATTAAAAATAAAGTGAGATGTATTTGAGGTTATAACAAGAGAAGGTCGAGATACGAATAATACAAATCTTGGGTTTCGTAAGTCGAACTACACTAATGGAAATGGACATATTTTAGGTTATTGTTTGTAGTATTGAACATTTTCTGGTCAAACCTTTGCCATAAAGTATACAAATTCAATATTTTATTTATGAAATAGTCCAGATAAATATAATTCGACGATCTGACTCTCACTCCGCTCGAGAATTTATAGGTTAGATGCCTTAAACAATGCGCAGGTAAGTCTTGGAAGTGTATTTAGCGAAGAAGCCCCATCTGGGCAAACATTTATAAACTGCAACAGCAAATTCAAAAGAAATCGGGCTTTGTTTAGTGATCAATTTTGTAAAGGACGCACAAGAACTGTTTTTACTGATGAAAGCATCGTCGCTTCCAGGAATGCTTGAAGAAGATCGACGGATATCTCGTGAATTTATTCGGACATTGGGCATTGGTATGAGGCACATACAAAACATTTTACATCAACAGTTAGATGTGAGAAAACTTTGTTGTCCACATAACCTGATTCCCATCAAAAACAAAATAAAGGTGTTCTGGCAATATTAAATATGTCAACTATCGAAGTGTTCTGTTTAGTTCTTAAGTGTTCTTTATGCTCAGTGATTCAAACCTTTCTATGGAGTTTAAATTATTTACCAGCCATTTAGCTAAACGATAGGTGCATCTATGTTACTAATGATCGATGTATAATGTCGTCAGTTTTATGAACTTTCGGTAAATAATACAACTTTGGTATAAAGTTAGGTTAGGTTACTCGATATATAACCTTGCTCTCTTTAATTTGTTTTATCCATGTGGGATCTTACAAGTTGGAGCAGAATGTGTTTGTAAATATCGACATGGTTTACAAGTAAGTTATTAACATAGCTGTCAAAATGTCCGACAACTTTAGCCTTCTCAGTAGAAAAACTGTCATGTTGTCAAAGTGAAGTTTCTTTCGCAACTGTTGTATTTTTAAACTTCTATTACTTACAAAGTAGATAGCATTGCTTTTAGCATAGTCGTCCTTAACTAAGTGTAACAGTGAAGGTAGAGCAAAAATAACTGCAGCTTGCGTCAGCGTGTCGTGTTTAACCTCGACTTTTGTCTCGAGGCATCGTGGAAAAAAGAAGAAAGGCTACCTGCCGAACAGTTAGAGCAATCAAGTTATCCATTAGCGATCTAGCGCCATCATGACAGCTCCTTACAAGCCATTAAGGAAAACTGCATATCAATGAGACAAGGTTAGGTTTGACCCAATCAGTTCAGCCAACTGAAATACCTAACTGCCTTTAATTTCTCAACTTATAGTGGTTTATACTTATACTTATATTTTAATTTAAATTCAGAAGCGATAACGTTTAATAATAACGTGCATATTTAAATTGATACGCTCATGGTATTGTTTTGTCGAGGATATCGATGCGGCTTGAAATATCTCGAGAAAACAAAAATCTAAGAAAAACTCTCAAAGTTTTTGCCTATGTACAAAAATCAAATTGAAATTAAAGCACCAAAATTGGTATTGAAGATCAACGTCTTCCAAAGATGCAACCCGAAGATTAAAAAAGAATAGACACCTCCAGGCTACCCTTTTACATGGAAACATATTCGAGATTTTAATTTTCTAAAAACTGCCTGACAAATGAAATATCTTCAATTTTCTAGGAATAATCAAATTCTCTTTATTCTGCATAACTTATGGTAAACCACAAGCCAAAGCTCGCCTCGGTAGCGTGATGGTTAGCGTGTCTGCCTCACGTTCAAGAGGTCGCGAGTTCGAATCTCGCTCAGGGTAAGTTATCCGGGTAAGGTTTTTTTTCCGAGGTTTTCCCTACCCTGAGAAGACGAATGTCGGATAACTTAAAGCTCCATGGACCTCGGGCTCATTTGAGCATCATTTCATTCATTCGTCCGATATGACACAATGTTGGAGGACGTTAATTTTTTTATATATATTAAAAATTAAAAAAAAAAAAAAAAAACAAGAAGCCAGTATATCGCCATCATACAGCAATCAGGTTTAAATGATTTGACTATCGCACAAAGCCTGCTGTATTCCCTATTACCCTTGTTTTATCAACTTGTTTACCTCAACTAACAAGAAGATTTAGGAATAAGAGTTTGTAAGAGTGGTTGGTACAAGAGTAGAGAAAGTCATGTGAGTGTGCAATACCTCAGATTCAAGCAAGCCTGTTGGCAAGCCTAGTTTTTACAATGCACTCGTTGCAGTAGTATGGCTAATCTGATAGTTCCACTTTCGTTTCGGTGTGTAATAACTAAAATTGCACTCTTGCACGTGGCAGTGTCACAGAAAGTCATTGTTCACTGCAACGACCTCAGCGAATAACTGTATAATGTTTACTTTCTCCAGTACGTATACTAAGTCACCTGGCATTCTCTACTCGCTTTTCTTTTACGTTGAATTATTCAGGCATCCTTCCCTATTTGCCATTCGAAATAGAATTCATACAATTTTCTATGACTGAAATAGAAATGCCAAATATTACTTTCACACGGTTTCTTCTACTCACTTTTCTTTTACAAAACACGATCTCAATTCGCCTTCAACATACAATCCATAGTTTTAAATAGAAATGCAATACATTACATTCATACTGCTTTCACAACTTGTTCTTCTTCCTGTAGGGTTTGGGCTTGTTCAACAGTGCTTTTCCATAGTGTTTACCCGGTGTTTTAATTTTTTTTTGGGGGGGAGGGGTTGTTTATAGTAACCAACGTTAATCTAAAAGTTGTAAGGATAAAATTGTCAAGCTACAGCCAACACCCGCATGTATTAGCCAGGTTATTCTGGCCCAAGCAGTACTTCACACCCTGTATATTCCCTTCAAAAATTGTTTTTACGTTGTAGAATTGAATAGTGCAGAAACTCGACTTGGAAAAAGGACAGAAAATAATCTGGAAATGCTCGTATCGGGATTTACTGATTCAATTTTCTTCCGTGTTTGGGATTTTGTATGTGATATACTACCTGCGCCTAGGAGAGAGTGTAAATCTGTTGAAATATGGCCACCAAGTTGGAAATAGGTGAAAGCAGAATTCGCTTTGTCGCCTTAAAGCTGGATTGGCGTAATAGGACCAGTTATATGGCCTCCTCGTTCGTCGGCTTTGGGGATTACAGAACGATGTCACTTAACAAATGAAAAGCGAGAGCGACATTGCCATGGCAACATAATAGTCTTGCGCTTTCCTTAGTTAATAATACCTGGCGTTCATAGGCAAGAGACGTAGACATCTATTGTTATCTAATATATCATGCTTTATGGACCAAAATAATTACATTGTTAACTGAAAAAAATTTGTGTTGCACTCACATGACTTTCTCTACTCTTGTACTAACCATTCTTATACACTTCTGCTTTTCAGACAATTTTTTTTTTTTTTTTTTTTAAATTTACGAGGTGCCAAAATGAATTTGCTGTGAAATCTAGACATCGATAGTGCATTGCAATACTTCCCATAGTTACTATACCTAATAGAGAAAGTGAAAAATAATTCTAATGTGACTGAAAGATGTTATTTTTTACTACTGAAGTAAAAGGTACTGGACCTCGACCGGAATCGAAGTGGTGGCCGGCGGGAGCACGTTCTAACGTAACACGACCTGATTTACTTACAAGCAAGCACACCGCGCACCGCTAGGGTTTCCTTGAGAGCGATACCAGCCGCTTCTGCGCTCGCCCATTCATACTTCACCTTGACACCCTACTTTCAATATACGTATACCTGCCTACTTACAAGATTACAAACATTTTTTGTCAGTGAAGCTCTATTGCTTAAAAATGAAGCTGTAACGTCTAAATACTTTAGACGCCAACTCTTGTACTAACCATTCTTATAAACTCTTATTCCTATATCTTCTTCGTGTTAGTTGAGATAAACATTTGTACAAATTATCTTATTGCTTCTTTCCTTGTAGCTACAAGGGGAATATTAGAATACAGTAGGCTTTGTGCGATAGTCAAATGTTTGAGATTCTGTTGTCTTTGCACAGTTGACACATAAAAAAATGAACAGCGATGATCCATTTCAAGAAAGTTCTAAGTTTTCCGAAACTCACACACATAACAAGGAATATCTCCGAAATGGTTCACCCTACAAGAAAGTTTATTGAGACATAAATTGTGTATTTTAGCAAGATCTACATTTTTTGTACAGTAAGATTTGGTCTATCTCTAACGGTTTAGCAGTTATGCAAAAGTCGTCCAGAGTAGATACGACTACAGGGGCTATAGCCAGAAAATTCAAGATATACATTTCATTTGTCATAAAAATATCTCAAACATATGGCATTTTAATAAAAATCGTTAGAGCCATTTTCAAGAAAATAAAACTTTACGAAAAATTTTCCATGTAAAGGGTAGTTTAGGATGGGGCTATTTTCTTCAAAATCTTCGTGTCTCATCCTTGAAAGATATTAAACTCAAATACCAACTTTGGCTTTTAACCGACTTTCCGTTTTTGATTGAGTTATGCTGTCCACAGACTGACAGACAGACTGACACACAGACACACACACACACACGGAGCTTTTTCTAAAAATGCTTTTTTTTGATTCAGGGGGCTCAAAACATGTATTTCCGGTGAAATCACGACATCGAATTTTTGGGTGGAATACAATACTTCCCCTACTTACCAGTAGAGAAAGTAAAAATGAACAACGATGTTGCATTTGACATAAAAGTATGTTAAACCTGTGCTGTTTTAATCATAACCAAGAAAATAAAAATTTTCGAAAAATTTTCCATGTACAGAAAGGGTAGTTTAGGGTGGAAAAATTTTCTTCAAAATCTTCGTGTTGCATTGTTGAAAAACATTAAACTTAAATACCAACTTTGGTTTTTAACCGACTTTTCGTTTTTGAGTTATGTTGTACACAAACTGACACGCACGCACACACACACACACACACACACACACACACACACACACACACACACACACACACACACATAAACGCGCGCGTGGACTATTTTCTAAAATTTTTCTTAAAAGTAGAGAAAGTAAAAATATAACAAATACATTTTTATCATTATTTATTTGTTATTGAAAGTGCTAGCTTTTTAAGTTAGATTTTGCGTATAATGTTAATTGAAGCAGCATCAAAATTTTGAAGACCTCGAAAATATTCCAGAAATGTTACGTCATAGTTATTGTCATATTTACTAACTTTTTTCTCATAAATGCTGGTCTATTTCTAAATTTTTAGGTTATAAACATCCGAGCCTTGCTTATAATGTTTATAACTGACCGAAAGGGTTTTAGAGTTCGACTTATGGAAGATCTTTTGTACCCTGTAGCCTAGCGGGGAGTGTTGAAGTGGTTAAGAGTGGTCAGAGCTCAGGAAATACGACAGCTGAAGGCGGGGTGCCTAATAACTAGTGACTGAAACTCCCCGGTGGCGGCTCTGAGACTCTCGCCCACACTTAGGGCCCTGAAACAGCCAACCACGATGAAAGGTGAAGTGTGATGAAATGAGGGAGGCTAGAGACCTGGGGAGCCACGGTAACCGAAGTCACGACCTCCAGAGATACCCAGCTGGGCATACTAGACAGTGTTTGCTGTTTTAAGAATGTTTAGAGGAGCAGAACAAGTGTTCACAGCGATCAGCACTATTTTTAAGTGTTCCTCAAGGGCAGCTGAGTGCAAGCTTTGTGGTACAGAATATTTACGACTCTATCAGCACAGTTCGTGACAAACACTTTCATTGAGGAACTCTAAATGCCCACAAACACTTAGTAATACCTCGATAAGAAGACTCAAGTCAGGCACCTGTTGAATACACACACACACACACACACACACACACACACACACACACACACACACACACACACACACAGTTCGTACACAAACCTTATCCAAACTGCCTAACGTTTTACATGAATGCCAATCCTTACTCCAGAACTTAAGGATACGACACGAAGATTTTGAAGAAAATTCCTTCACCCTAAACTACCTTTCTAAAAAAGACCAACAATGAAAACTTTGTAACAATACGCTATTCCGTACTAGAAATATTGACAATAACTTTTAACTGAATGGGTTTAATAAAAAAATTAAAAGAACAAATTTAGAAAATTATAGAAGTTGGGCATAAAGCACCCCCCCCCCTTTGAAAATGCTGGAGTTAAACCCTGGTCTATCCTACGTTGCCCAGTTCACTAATGCAATTGTTGCTTTTCACATTTATGTTCAGATATCTTCAGAAAAGGAATTTAACTTACTCCCATAACGCCCAGTGTCACCAACCGATACATAACTTTAACACAATTTTAAAGTGATTTAACATTGAGTTAACTCAAATTCTGCTTCATCGAAAAATGTTAGCTTTAACACCATGTTTAAACCACGTGTTAACTTAATATCCCTTTGCAGCTGACTTTAAGCGCTAGTCAAATGTTTTAAAATCTGGTCGCTATATGATAACTTTGAAATTGCTTCTCTTTGCATAGTCAGGAGATAAAAAAAAAAAAAGAAAAACTATTTCCTGTTTAAGGAAAGTAAAAGTATTGCAGCATTCACGCAAATAACAGGATTCTCTCCACAAAAAAATGACATAAATTGTGTTTTTATTATTTAGTCATTTCTGGTAAAATCAAAATTTTCTTAAAATCTTCTTGTATTTTTGAAAGATGCAGGATTTAAATATGAAGTTTGGTTTTTAACCCACTTTTCGTTTTGAATTATGTTCACAGACACACGGATATAAACGGACTGTTTTCTAAGAGTCCTTTTTTAATTCAGAGGAACTTAAAACATGAATTTCCAGCGAAATTTCGGTACCGAATATTTGAGGAATTAGATTACCTTTTCTACGTACTATGTAAATGGTGCAGAAAGTGAAAAAAAAAAAAAAAAAAAAGAACAAAGGTAAGCGAAATAAATGGTCAGAAGACAATAAGCGATCGTAGGACATTTTGTCTAGTTGCGGTGGTTTAGCTTGTCTCATAAAAGTGCAAGGTCGCTCCCTACAGGCAAGTTAGGGACAGGTAGTGTTATAGAAGATCTGTTTTGTGGGCACAAACATCGGAAGTCTATTCATACTTGTCTCTTCAGTCTAGCACCGAGTATCTGCGTCTCTTTTCAACGCATCTCTTTGTCCTTGTTTAGGCATGAGACAAGATAAACCAAATGTTCTATACTGGCTTGGGTGTAAGGAACACAGAATGTGAAAAGATCGATCAGATATAGTACTCTATGTCTGATAACACAAGTATATAATCACATAATTATCATTACGGTTTTAAGTACGTAATTATCTACTGAGAATGATCGAGTGCTTGTAATTAACTGATTAGTTAATTACCTACAGAACCCACGTGCACTTCACATAAGTGCGCAGAAAAATTAGGTGTCTTATAACATGGCAGCTTCCGGTTCCCGAAACACGGGCTGTAAAATCCCTATAGCATTACGTCCTTCGGAAGGGTAGTAAAGCCGGTGGTCCCGTGTCTTGGTTTTACAGCTTAATAAAGAGGCTTATGAGCAAAATTAGGTGGTATTTCACATCCAGTATATAAGAATAGGACCCTGAGAACCATAACAGTTAAAGAGTGCCAATAAACGAAAACTAAATTTCAATTTTCAGTGAAAGAAAGGTCAAAAAATTTACAAGTTTTACGTGAGATTAAAGATTTTCTTCTTTCAGACAGGAATGTTTAGAAGTAGATAGAAAAAAAATCTGACATGTTGCACTCACATGACTTTCTCTACTCTTGTACTAACCATTCTTACAAACTCTTATTCCTATATCTTCTTCGTATTAGTTGAGATAAACATTTGTACAACTTATCTTATTGCTTATTTCCTTGTAGGTACAAGGGGAATATTAGAATACAGTAGGCTTTGAGCGATAGTCAAATCTTTTAAAGCTTTGAGATTCTGTTGTCTTTGCACACTTGACATATAAAATATGAACAATGATGTTCCATTTCATGAAAGTTATGTTTTCCGAAGCTCACACACATAACAAGGAATATCTCCGAAATGGTTCACCCTACAAGAAAATTTATTCTGACACAAATTGTGTATCTTAGCAAGATCTACATTTTTTGTATAGTAAGATTTGGTCTATCTCTTACGCTTTAGCAGTTATGCAAAAGTCGTCCAGAGTAAATACGACTACAGGGGCTATAGCCAGAAAATTTAAGATATGCATTTCATTTGTCATAAAAATATCTCAAACATATCACATTTTAATCTAAATCGTTAGAGCCATTTTCAAGAAAATCAAAATTTTCGAAAAATTTTCCATGTAAAGGGTAGTTTAGGGTGGGGTTATTTTCTTCAAAATCTTCGTGTCACATCGTTGAAAGGCATTAAACTTAAATACCAACTTTGGTTTTTAACCGACTTTTCGTTTTTGAGTTATGCTGTCCACAGACTGACACACAGACACACACACACGGACCTTTTTCTAAAAATGCTTTTTTTGGATTCAGGAGGTCTCAAAACATGTATTTCCGGTGAAATCTCGACATCGAATTTTTGGGTGGAATACAATACTTCCCCTACTTACCAGTAGAGAAAGTAATAAAAGTTTGTAAGTATATTTGTGTAACAATGTGTATGCGTGTTTTTCGTGGGTTTTTTTCCCCCTTCTTTTTTTTTAACTTCATAATTTTGTCACACAAAGTGAAGAGCCTATGGTAATGCAATATTTGAAGGCAACTGAATGATCCAGCCAAGAGTCTGTGTGCAGTGATTCTGGGCTCGCAGCCAGCTGGTCTGAGATCACCATGTTGCGGATACAGTACCGACCTCGTCAATCTGCACTTCCTTTTATATATGGTCTCTATTAGCAAGTCATTAAGGTCCAGTATTGCTTGTCGCAAATCTGACTTTTAAAACACTTACGTACATTCCACAAAAGGTCGTCTGTCTGTATAAACGGGTTTTAACATTTGACGTCTCCGCCTGCACAACGGTAACATTCAGGTAGGCATGGCCTTACCTTTAGGGGCGTTCGGGGCCGAAATAAACCAACAGCACTGGCAGTACACGTTTTGTAGTCCCTTGAATTAATTATTTTTTAGAAACGTGTGTCTGCGTGCGTGCGCGCGCGCGTGTGTGTGTGTGTGTGTGTGTGTGTGTGTGTGTGTGAGAGAGAGAGAATTGTAGGTACAAGGGGAATATGGTAATATAGTAGGCTTTGAGCGATAGTCAAATGTTTTATGCGATGCGATTGTGTTCTCTTTGCAAGACCAAGGAATGAAAAAATGAATAAAATATTTCTATCAAACAAATAAAGAAGAATATCGCGAAAACAGTTCATTCAAAATAAAAGTATTTCACATAAATGGTGTGTTTTAAGGAGATGCACATTTTAATACCAGTACCTGGGTGACCGAGCAAATCGCCTCTGTTTTTTAGAAATCTTGTTTTTTATGGAAGAATATACTTATTTAGATAAACCTGAATGTTAACTATATAAAACTTTTTGTCACAATTGTTAAAAGAGTCATTTCTGAGATACAAGACATATAGAAATTCATATAAATATTTCATAAACACCATCATTTGTACTGCTGAACGCAAGCCTACTCCAGATATCCACCTACTTAGAGGTTTTCGTCGAGCATTTTTTCCATTATGGAGTTATTTTCCATTATTGCTTATAGAAGAGTGAGTGCAGAAAGAGATGTTAGTGTGTTACCTAAAAGTGAGAAGAGAAAACAGTATGAATATAATATGTAACATTTCTATTTCAAACATACAGAAAATTGTATGAATTATTTTAAAAGTGGGGATAAAAATGTTTGTTTTTTTTGCTGTAAAATCACGAGTTTTATGGAAAATGGTTTATAGAAGAGTGAGTAGAGAAAGCAATGTGAACGTGTTACCTAAAAGTAAGTTCAGAAACCACTATGAATGTAATGTGCAGCATCTCTATTTCAAACATACAGAAAGTTGTATGACTTCTTTGTGGAAGAGTGAGTAGAGAAACCACTGTGAATTGTGTTACTTAAAAGTGAGAAGAGAAAACAGTGTGAATGTAACAGTATTTCTATTTCAAACACACAGAACATGGTATGACTTATTATAAAAGCGGAGATAAAAATGTTTTTTGGTGTAAAATCAGGTTTTTTATGGAAAACTGTTTATAGAGGAGTGGGTAGAGAAAGAGATGTGAATTTGTTACCTAAAAGTGAGTAGAGAAAACACTGTGAATGTAATATGCATGTATACAAAAATTTAACCAAATCTTTACAACTGTTTCTGAAATACCGAGAATATATATACAAGAATTGCTCTGTGGAAGCGGGAATAAAAAATGTTATTTTTATGTAAAATCGCGTTTTTTCGGGAATTACACCTATATAGATGAACTTAAAAAGCAAAACCCTATCTGAATACAAAATTTGATGGAAATTGTTAGAGCCGTTTCCAAGTTGCACGGAATAAATATACAAGAATTGCTCCAAAAATGACGCAGAATTTGTATGGTGTTTCCTTGAACGCTGTGGACATTGTGAGGTTATGGATCCCCCAGATATACTTTCTTCCAAGACCCGGAAGACGATCTGGGGAACAAAACGTGATCTACGGACTTCACTTTCCTTCCGAAGGAGGTTTTGCTTCAATCTTGTTGCACGAACAACTAAGTAAATCCGAGAAAAGAAGTAAGTAAGTAGCGATTTATGTTATTTCCTTGGCAGCAGCACTTCTGCCAATATTTCCAATCACAAACTACCTACGTCAGCACCACCGTTCCTCGGAACCAATCAGGATATTGGATTTGCTGAAGTTACGTACGGGCTTCGAAGTCAGAAATTCATTACATTGCTTCCTTCTTGTTTCATTTCTTTCTCCACAACCTACAAAATGTCACTGCAAATGCACGTTTTGAGGCCCTCTGAATCCAGTAAATCATTTTTACTTTCTTTGTAAGTAAGAAGCGAGTGAGTTTGTAAGAATGGTTAGTACAAGAGTAGAGAAAGTCATGTGAGTGCAACACACGAGTCTCTATATTCTACATATGTTATACGATTATTCCGCAATAGCTTATCAGAGCGGATTCTTCAGCACGTGAACTTCGGATACAGGAGTGATTAAATATTAATGATGCGTACGGGAAACATGCGCATGAATGAGGGGGGGACGACAATATGCAGATTCCGTGCCAGAGAACGGTTCTGCCTACTGTCGCGTGACATATAGCTAAAGCTAGTTCCTAATGGATAAAATGACAGGAGCTCCAACTATTAAATTAAATCCCACGGTTTTTATTTCGGATTAAACAAATGGTAAAAAAGTTTTTCGCGTACTTAGTAATGAAAATATGTTTTATAGATGTTGTGTTTTGAAACGGTAGCAGAATTTAAAAATTAGTTGGAACCAAGAATAGGCCCAGCTCGATTAAAGCTTTGTTTCAGCTTGATTTATCATACTCAGGCAGGAAAATCCAAACCGCGAGGTCTGTAGCCGCGGTGGAATTTCCGACGAACAATTTCCAGGAACAAACCCGGCTAGTCTGTAAACAGGTTCTTCTTGCTCACAGAGTGACAAAAGAAATGAAGGCGCATTTAGTGCGAGTCGATCACTACATCCTCTGAGATAAACACTCACACAGCATCCTTCCGTCCCCTTCAACGGAAATATGTATGACCCAAATTGTGGCAAAAATGTTACATCACTTGATCACGCACTATTGGGGAGATTTAAAGACTATACCATGATGTCTCAGGGATTTACTACGTCATATGCGCAAAACTTGTTCAATTGTGACATGTTTTGCGCATAAACTATATACCCAACTATAAACCCACATAGAAATGATAACAAATTACTTCAACATAATCGGCATTCAACATTTCACAAAACAAATGCAACGCGCTTGTGCACCCGCACGATCACAGAAGGCTATGCATCGATATGGGGGGAAAGAAATGCATGAATATTTGTTTAGCCAGCATTATTCCCTTTACTCCCCAGAGTCTAGATGTATGAATGAGAGTGTCTGATTGAACGCTTCTGTATGCAGCGACACCAAAAGTAATACAAAGTCGACAAGTGAACATCATCGTGGCGATTGGCACTTTTCCAAAGCCGCCGGTATCATCTCACTTGTTAAAGATGACGTATAAATGCTACATAGAATGAACAAATGACGCTCGAACAAACGACGCTCGAACGAATTAACAGAGTAGGTACATATAAACAAAATCTGATGTGTGCACTCTTATGACCTTCTCTACTCACTTTTCTAAAAATTATCCTTAAAAAAATAATATTCTATCTACTTCATGTTAATCATTTATGGAAATGGCTTTATTACACTTAAAAAAACGAGTAACTGATTCCCATTTGAGAAAAGTATAAGGCTCGAAAATATAAACAAACAAGGAATACCTCGGAAATGGTCTACTCCACGAAAAAAACGGATTTTACATAAACTCGAGATCTACATTTTTTGTGCAGTAAGATTTTGTCTGTCAGTTAAGCAGAAGTCATCCATACAGTAGAGGACTTCCGAAGTTATTCCCAGAAAATTTAAGATATACATTCCATTTTACTAGTCATATCACAAGAATATATTTATCTGGACTATTTCATAAATAAAATATGAATTTAAATAATATATAGCAAAGATTTGACGAGAAAATGTCACGTTCTATAAAAAATAACCTAAAATTTATTCATTTCCATTAGTCTAGTTCGAGTTATAGTAGTGCCAACTGAGGAAAACAAAACATCGACATCGAATTTTTGGATTTTGGATTTTTCCTCTACTTACTACTATATGTAGTATAGAAAAAGTAAAAATAGACATGATAAATGAGTAGTTTTCATTTAAAATCACTGCTTTAAGCAAATATTTTATACGTATCGACATAAAAAGTGTACAAATAAACATTGCTTTGTTTATTCTCTTCTGAAAAACAATTAATTGCAGTAATGACAGTCTGGAACGCTAAAAAACTCTTTTCCTCTCGGTGCAATTTAAATTAAAGGAAACATGATTTAAAGCTCTCTGCTTCTGAGAATAATTAAACTCTATACAACTGACAGTTTTGCTCTTCTTGGATTCAATAGTGGAGGAATTGTTTTATTATTCTATGAAGTATCTGCTTTATTATTCTCTGAATAAATGAAAACCAACAAGTTTGCGTGTGATTGGCGTGACTTATAATCTAAGTTTTATAAATACAAAATGTCTTATCTCAATCAGGCAGTTTATAAGACTGGAAAGTAGAGAATTTCCAAAAATTCCCCCCTCCACAAACCAACCGCGAAAGGGAAGTCTTTTCGGTTTTCATTTGTATTCCACCCAAAAATTCGATGTCGAGATTTTACCGGAAATATATGTTTTGAGGCCCCCTGAAACCAAAAAAGGCATTCTTAGAAAAAGTTCTAAGTTTGTGTGTGTTTGTCAGTCTGTGGACAGCATAACTCAAAAACGAAAAGTCGGTTAAAAACCAAAGTTGGTATTTAAGTTTAATGTCCTTCAAGGATGCGACACGAAGATTTTGAAGAAAATAGCCCCACCCTAAACTACCCTTTACATGGAGAATTTTTCGAAAATTTTAATTTTCTTCAAAATGGCTCTAACGATTTTGATTAAAATGTCATATGTTTGAGATATTTTTATAACAAATGAAATGTATATCTTGAATTTTTTTGGCTATAGCCCCTGTAGTCGTATTTACTCAGGATGAATTTTGCATAACTCGTAAACCGTAAGAGATAGACAAAATCTTACTGTACAAAAAATATAGATCTTACTAAAATACACAATTTATGTCTGAATACATTTTTTTGTAGAGTGAACCATTTCGGAGATATTCCTATTATTTGTGTGAATTATGGAAAACGATTCTTAATTCTTTAAAAAGCGCATTTCTGCTGTTCGTTTGTTTCCATTTGTTTGTTTATTGTCCAGCATTCCTTGTAAATATTTGATTTTTTGTCTTTTTCCTTGTAATTTCTAATTTTCACTTGATGTTAGCGCATATCTGTTTGAATTTATTAATTTTGTTTATTATGCCAACAATGATACATCGCAGCCTAAATAATAAAACAGTTTATTTGTCTTAATACTCTATTTTGTATTACTATATTCACATGGAAAAAATTTAAAAACAAATGAACCAATTGTTGAGGGTGATTCGTTTATGTGAAACAGTAATTTCGTCAGGAATTTACCGCCACAATTTTAGTTTTAAAAGCGTAGGAGAGAGGGCGTTTGCTAAAATTGGAAATATTGGCTACAAAGTGTTCTCTTATTTTAGCATGCACCCCGTGATTTTAATTTTAAGTATTTTCATAGTGATTAAAAATTAAAGATTACAATTTGTATGGGGTTATAAATCTGTATGGGATTAGGAGGAATCATTTTATACTTTTTAGCCTGATTTAAAGACTAGTGTATTAATTTAAATAATATATTTTATTTACTTAGCTAAGCAGCACCACAAAAAATACGTATGTAATTTTTCGGTAGGTCTTTGAGACGTATTCCTTGCCAGAAATGCATCCCAAGGGAGAATAAGTAGTTAAATGACATCTGAAGCACGTGTGCCTTACCTGGTAGATGCAGTGCAGGAGATGTCTACCCGTGTTGTGTATGGTCAGGCATCCTGAAACACTGTGCACACCAAAACACACTTTTATCACCACAGAAACATCGCTTGAGACTGGACCCGTGCTATGAGAAGCGCTCTGCAACTCTCGCTTGTTCACCGAACACTGTCTGTGTGACTGACGCACTGCGCGGTAGGGTTCGCTTGCTTCCACCCCACCCCGACCCGACCGGCGCGGCGCGGCGGCCGCAGTGTTGCCAACATACACGCACTCTCCGCGATCAATTCTCGACAGTGTGGCAGAACAGCTGCCGAACGCCAAAAGAGCATCGCATACGTGCGTAACAACCAATAGGCATGAGTCCTGCTAAACAATGGACGAACATATTTTCAACAATCATTTATCGTGTCGTCTAGCTAATAAAATGTGCCTTGTTACTTTTTTCTCCATTAACAACCAATGGTAAATAGCCAACAATACTTCACGTTTTATTTACAGCGATTTTTAAAGAAGGAAGATTGCAAAGTCTGCTTATCAGGCTTACCAACCTATGCTTCCGTCATATATAAGTGGGAAGCACCAATATGCGCCCGGCCTGTTTACATCCACAAACCAGGTCAATTCCCTGACCAACCTCAACGCAACATTGTGATACCGAAATTTAGATTTCCGATCGAATGGGCTTTTGAAAAAGATACGTTTTAATTTAATTGCCGGATATGAGATTTGCGATAAATATTGAGTAATAACATAAATAGATAATATAGCAGGAAGTGTTGTAAGGTGAGCAAGATATGAGTAAATGATAGTCGTTAAATTTGTAGAATAAACGCATTATTGGTTTGAAATTAACGAGTCATGACGTCATACCACATAGTTTAAAATTCACGTTCGAAAGTCAGTTCTACAAACCTTAAAAGTCGCGCGATATATCTAATAAAATATAAAGTAAACATCGTTTAATCCTAAAAAAGTAATTATATATTTGAAATTCCTAAAAGAACATGTTATAATAGAAAGGGACATTTCTAAATTGCGGGAAAAGGAAATAACATTTTGGATACGAGGCTTTCTTGGATGACGTCATGACATTCAAATTGGAAGCGAACGGTCTTCTTGGCGTGGGTAAGAGAGAAGCGTCTAGTCAGTACTCAACCAGAGAGCAGTACGGGAGTTCGTGCAGTTCATGCTGCGCAGATGTGATTGCGATGCTTCTACAGATACACATATAGAATCGGCATATCTCCCGAAAATATTTTATATAAAATAAATTGATGTGCAAAGTTGTTCTTGGGTTGTCCTTTACACTCACGCAAACCCGAGATAAAGAGATCTGATGCAGACTAGCCGAGGCGAGCTACATCGAAGGGCAACACATCATCAACGACTTCAGCTTCAAATGGCGATCTCATAACCAGGACACGAAGAGTATACAGCTTCAAATTGGCTTCCCAACGTGTGGCTTCGAAAGAATGGACCAAACCCCAAGACGACCGAGCCAGCATCGAACCAGCAGACAAGAAGGTGCCCAGCGCGTCAACATCTGTGAAACGTGTAGTGAACAAGTTTAAGTGCAGTTAAAGTGAAATAGTGAAAATACTGAAAATTTTGGTGAGTAGAAAAACACATGTAAATAGCTTAGAAATGGAAGACAGTGATAGTGAGTTTAGAGGTTTCAATAGTCCGGAAATTCAGGAAAGTGTTAGTAGGATGGAAGAATTTAATCAGAATGTAATTGGTAGCAGAATATGCCAAGAATTAGAAGATCAGAACGTTAGAGAAACACCTAGAGGTAGTTCAGAAATGTTTAGTAGTAATTCAGAAAGGCCAGCATTTATGTCAGAAATAGAGAATATGTTTCAAACGATAATGAAAAAGATGAGTACAGAGTTAAGTCAAAAGATAGATGAAAATAGTAAAGAATTAAGAACAGAGTTAAGTCAAAAGATAATAGATGAAACTAGTAAAGAATTAAGAACAGTGAAAAAGATGAGTACAGAGTTAAGTCAAAAGATAGATGAAACTAGTAAAGAATTAAGAACAGAGTTAGGACAGAAATTAGAGAAGGGACAACAGGAATTGGGAATGCAATTGGAAAATCAGAAGAGAGCTTTAGAAACCTTTAGGGAAGAAGTTAGGGAGGAAATTAATAAAGTCAGTAGTGAAGTAAAAGAAAATAGAGAACAGGTTAAGGGAGAATTAGAGACAATAAGGCAAGAAGTAAAGAATTCTGAAAAGAAATTAGGTCAACAAGTGAGTGAAAAATTAGATAAAGAAAGGGAAAGAGTAACATATAGTTTAGACAAACAAAGGGAAGAGGTAGTACAAAGGTTAGATAAAGACAGGGAAGAAATTAGAGAAGAGTTACAGGGGTGTAAAGTTAGAATGGAAAGATCTGATGTAGAAAGTGAAAGGCAGGCTAGAAATTTGGAGGATGTTACAGACCAAATAAAAGGAGTAGTGACAGAAATTACTCAGGTAAAAGAGGCCTTAGAAAATTTGAAATTAAATGAAAATGCATGTAATCACAACAATCTTAGTAATGAAGTTGCAAGAAACGAGGCGATACCAGGTGTATCAGCTGACATTTCGATGCAAAATAGGGGTAACAGTAATTCCCATTCTGATCTCGGAAATAGCTCAGGGATAGGTGACAATTCAAATTTACATTGGCCTAACCATGTCTTAAATGAAATGACACCTCCAGTTTTTGAAAATGAAGATTCAGATGATCCTAAAGCCTTTTTAGAAGGGTTACAAGAGTACTTCACGGTGAAACGTATACCAGAGGAGTACAAGATGGTGATAGTAAGAAAATGTCTAAAGGGTAATGCTGCTAATTGGCTAGGCCTTTCTATGGGTAACAATAATGACTACAGGACCTTTAGGAACATCTTTTTAACCAGATATTGGGGAGCTAGTAGGCAGGCTAATATAAGAGTTGAATTAAGCAATGGAAAATTTAATCCTAGATCGGAGGAATCCATGGTAAACTATTTTATGAGAATAGCGAGAAAATCGAAGATGTTGGATCCTCCCTTGGATGAAAAAGATCTAATAAATATAGTTACTCCACATTTTCCGGAAACACTTCAACATTACCTAATCATAGCCCGACCCGATAGCATTGCAGCTATGATAGAATTATTATCAGCCTTAGAAGTCAATAAGCCAAAACACGCATTTGGAAATAAATATGAAGGAAAAGAAACTGTCAATTCTTTCGGGCAAGGGGCACAGTATTATCAGAATAGAAGTGAGGTTAGGGAAAGATATAAAGGACCAGTACCAAGGATGGAATCATTCCGGTGGGAAAATCAAGGTAGATATAACCAGGAAGGGCATCACCAAAATAGAAATGGTAATCTAAGGGGAAGAAATATAAGGGTGAATTATATGAATACAAATAGATTTGATCGAGGTAGACGGGGACGTTATTTTGGACATAGTAGAAATTCAAATGATGGGTATTGGACAAACGGAGATAATGAGTTTAGACCGAGGTCACCAAGACAGGGAGAAAGGTATTCTAGTGGACGAAATTCCCCCGAAAATGCGGAAATGGTTGAGGCCATTAACACGGTCAAAAACATGGTAGGAAGTAACCCCGATTTAATGCAGGAAAACAGAAGTAACAATTCGGGAAATAGTACAGGAGCAATACCTAAAAATCAGGGAAATGCCAGACCCGGTCAAACGCGCCTTCAGTGAGAACTGGGTATCATAGTAATGATTGTGATAAGTACTCGGAAATAAATAGTCCTGGAAGGCAAATGATGATACAAAAGAAAAGAGAATGGAAAAATAGAATTGACGAAAATGAAAAAGTAGGAGATCCACCTAAAATCAAAATTGGAGTAAATGGAAAACAATACAATGCAATTATAGATACGGGATCAAATAGCACAGTATGCTCACAAAATTTTTATGATAATTTACAAAGTAGTGGCTTTAAAGTAATGTCTTTACCAGTTAATGGGATATATTGCTCGCTAGCTGTGGGAAAACGAAAAGAAAGAGTAAAATTTCAAGCAATGATAAATATTGAAATAAATGGGAGAATACTTGGAATTTTATTTCTGATTGTAGGAAGACTTGTGACAGATATTATAATAGGTTGTGATTGTCTTTATGCCTGGGAAGCTGTGGTGAATTTTAAAAACATGATTCTAGAAATGAAAGTTGAAGATGAGACCATTATAGTGCCTTTTGTGGAAGATAGTAGTTCAGAAACTATTGTAAGAGAAAAAGAGGAAGAAGAAATCCAAGGGGATACATTCTTTGTAGAATATGTTAAAGTAGGAGCTATGGAATTAACTGAAGTAAATGTCAAAGAGTACAGTGTCGATAATAAAGAAAATGTAGAATGGGATAAAAATGATTTCATAGACAATTTGAGGGTTTCTGATGCAACTAGGTACTATGATAGGGAGAGTAGTGAAGACTTAGAAGAATTGTTGAGGGAAAAGGTAACTCAGGCTGATCAACTAAATGAACAACAGAGGGATAAACTGTTTGAAATATTAATCCGAAATAAAGAAGTATTCTCTGAGAAACCTGGTAAATGTAATATTTATACTCATTCGTTTGAGATGATACCCATCAAACCTTTTACACATAAAGCGAGAGCTATCCCTAGTACAATAAGAGAAGAGGTAGATGCAGTTATAAAGTCAATGTTAGAAGATGAGGTTATTGAGATTTCTAATTCAGAATTTGTGAATCCCCTATGTATTGTAAATAAGGCCAATGGAAAGATTAGGGTGACATTAGATGCGAGAAAATTAAATTATTGTTCATCATACTTTCCATCAGGGAATCCAACAGAACGTGTCCTCCGAGATATAGGAATTTATTTACGTGTACTTACACATCATAATCACAAGGATTGGGTGAAATATTGTCCATTGATAGAAAAGATTATCAATCACACCATTAATGTAACTACTGGGTTTGCACCAATAAAATTAATGTTAGGAATTGAACCAGAACCAATATTGATCGGGGTACCAAAAACACTGAAAATTAATGACATTCAGTTAAGTGAAGAAGAAAGAGCGAAAATTGCTTTTGAACGAATCAAGAAAAAGGCAGAGAAGCGAAAATTAAAGAAAAAGAGTAGAAAACATAAATGGGAACCTAAGATAGGCGATTGGGTACTAGTTAAAGACCATAAGTTATCAAGTGCATTGCGAGGTAGGAACAAAAGGATGGAATTGTTATATAAAGGTCCTGCAGAAATTATATCAAAATTTGGTTATCATACCTATGAATTAAAAGATGTTAAAAATGAAAAATGTCTGGGAAGATGGCATAAACAACTCCTTCGACCATACAAGAAACCGTGTGGTGCCTTGGGACCTTGATTTAATGTAAAAGAAAAATTGGAAGTGTCATTTGTCTATTGGTGCCTAATCAGCTTGGAGATAAAATGTAAATGTTAGCTTACTTGAAAACCATACATTGGTCAGGTACTTACATATTCATGAAAAATGCAGAATGTGAATTGCTATCTACTACAAAGAGCTTAGAAATATATTGTATAGAGCTCACAATAACAGCTTCAGAAAGATTGTTAAATTGTTCATCTCTGTATAGAGAGAAAACAGAATATTTACTTTGTAAAACATTTGTTAAAATATTTAGATGTATAGATAGTTATCACAGAAAGACAAAGAAAGAACTTGTCTAAAGAGTGCAATGGATTTATATAAATATATGTACATTTTAGTGCTTAAAGGATCTAGTACAGATATGTGTTACAATAACAAAAGTAAAAAAAAAAAAAAAAAAAAAAAATCACAGTGCAAGTGATAGTGAGAGCGAAGTGAGCAAACATGAACTAAAAGAAGGAAGTATAAAGAAAGACTCTTGAAATTTAACCTTTATATAAAAAGCTTCACAGAAGAAACCATAACATATTGTAATTAGTATTTAAGGATTAATGTTTAGTCAAGTATACAATTGTTTGTCATGTTAAATAGATTAATGAGAAAATGTGTTAGTAACCAATTTCAAAAACAGTGTAATTGAAAATTGTATATAATGGGAGTGTTGCCGATTATTCAAAATACAGGAGTAATTTTTAATTTTTCTTTCGGGCAAGACATTTACATTATTTTATTATGAAATAATAAAATAATATAAATGGGGGCATTTGATACCGAAATTTAGATTTCCGATCGAATGGGCTTTTGAAAAAGATACGTTTTAATTTAATTGCCGGATATGAGATTTGCGATAAATATTGAGTAATAACATAAATAGATAATATAGCAGGAAGTGTTGTAAGGTGAGCAAGATATGAGTAAATGATAGTCGTTAAATTTGTAGAATAAACGCATTATTGGTTTGAAATTAACGAGTCATGACGTCATACCACATAGTTTAAAATTCACGTTCGAAAGTCAGTTCTACAAACCTTAAAAGTCGCGCGATATATCTAATAAAATATAAAGTAAACATCGTTTAATCCTAAAAAAGTAATTATATATTTGAAATTCCTAAAAGAACATGTTATAATAGAAAGGGACATTTCTAAATTGCGGGAAAAGGAAATAACATTTTGGATACGAGGCTTTCTTGGATGACGTCATGACATTCAAATTGGAAGCGAACGGTCTTCTTGGCGTGGGTAAGAGAGAAGCGTCTAGTCAGTACTCAACCAGAGAGCAGTACGGGAGTTCGTGCAGTTCATGCTGCGCAGATGTGATTGCGATGCTTCTACAGATACACATATAGAATCGGCATATCTCCCGAAAATATTTTATATAAAATAAATTGATGTGCAAAGTTGTTCTTGGGTTGTCCTTTACACTCACGCAAACCCGAGATAAAGAGATCTGATGCAGACTAGCCGAGGCGAGCTACATCGAAGGGCAACACATCATCAACGACTTCAGCTTCAAATGGCGATCTCATAACCAGGACACGAAGATTATACAGCTTCAATTGTCGCTTACTTCACGTCTGAAAGAGCTGCTCGGAATATTCCTTCACGTCTTCCGACTAATTATTTCAATTCAGCCACCTGCATTATAGCATACCTACGGCAAATTTTTAACCTGGGGAGACAAATAATTAAAAGTAATATAATGAAAACATTTCTGTGTATTGAATATATTATAATCAGGGAAAGGATTTATATGTAAATACATATTTACTTACAAAGCTATGATTTATATTTTCCATTGCCATTATGTTCCGCAATGTGTAGAGTTGAAAAATGCTATTTTTATTTTCCATATTTCTCCATATTTTACAATTTAGTACATAATTTAAATAATTTCCATATATTTTCAATATTTCATATAAAACAGTCTATCTTAACAATTAAAATAAAACAAAATTCCATTAAAATACATTTCAACAATGAAGTTTTAAACATTAACCGTCCTCAACAATAGGAAAGAGTCAGACACTGTATTACGCGTGAGAATACTGTCGCGAACCCATTGTTGCGACTCTCTTTTCTTTTACGTAACACATTCACATGTCCTTCTCTACTCGCTCTACTACAATTAATATAATTTTCTATAAATAACAGGCATATTTAGAATAGGTCTGCATGTGTGTGCGTCTATCTGTCTGTCTGTAAGTAGAAAAAGGTCCGTGAGTGTGTGTCTTTGGACAGCATAACTCAAAAACGAAAAGTCCGTTAAAAACCAAAGTTGGTATTTAAGTTTAATGTCTTTCAAGGATGCCACACAAAGATTTTGAAGAAAATAGCCCCACTCTAAACTACCCTTTACATGGAATATTTTTAGAAAATTTTGTTTTTGTTGAAAAAGGCTCTAACGATTTTGATTAAAATGTCATATGATGAAGGTATTTGTATGACAAATGAAATGTATATCTTGAATTTTCTGGCTATAGCCCCTGTAGTCGTATTTACTCTGGACGACTTTTGCATAACTGGTAAACCGTTAGAGATAGGCAAAATCATACTATACAAAAAATGTAGATCTTGCTAAAATACACAATTTATGTCCGAATAAATTTTCTTGTAGGGTGAACCATTTCGGAGATATTCCTTGTTATGTGTGTGAGTTTCGGAAAACTTACAACTTTCGTGAAATGGATCATCGTTGTTCATTTTTTATATGTTAAGTGTGCAAAGAGAACGGGATCTCAAAGCTTTAAAAGATTTGACTATCGCATATTCTAATATTCCCGTTGTACCTACAAGGAAATAAGCAATAAGATAATTTATAAAAATGTTTCTCTCAACTAACACGAAGATATAGGAATAAGAGTTTGTAAGAATGGTTAGTACAAGAGTAGAGAAAGTCATGTGAGTGCAACACATCAGATTTTTAATGTTTGTTGTCAGATCCTTGGGAACCTAAATACTGTAACAAAATGAGAAAAGTGAGTGCAGTTACTTTTTTACTGCTTTATTTTTCTTCTAAACTTTTGCACAAATACACGTTCTCGTCTACTGACTTTAACACTCTTGCGTGATATTAGAACTCACAGCTGTTTTCTTCTCCTAGCCTTGACTCAGTCACGTAGCCAGACCAGATCCTTCTCGAAGGCTTTGGAGAAACCCGTTTTAGTTCCACCGCTCGATTGTTGCCAGTCACGTGCACGCAAATAGTCGTGCGAAGCTGTCTTACAACTTTTTTTTCTAAAAATACCTTTTTTTATCCAAGTATATTAAAAACATGTATTTGAAGTGAAATTAAGACATGATCAAGTTCAAATTATCTTTTTCTATCAACTCGTAAATTTCAGTACAGGCATTTGGTACTGTATACATTTAATGTATAGCAGACAAGCACTGAGCAGAAGTTGGCAGCCCTTAGCGACACTGACAGCGGACGAGCGAGTGAGTCAGCATTAGAGATAACAGATTCTTATTCAAATCGAAATGGGAAGTATCAAATTACAGCACGATCAGTATCGTAAACCTTTTGTTTTAGTTTGGCTTGCGTTTTGTAGAACAAAGCAGTGAAACAATACCAACAAATAAAATGCTTATCAGTGGCGTGATATACGAGGTTACTATTTTGTGAAATAGTCCTTGTAAATAGCGTATTTATTACTTGTTCAACTATTTACCGCACACACTCTCTTGTCGAGTGACGAAGGCTGTTTGTGTACAACACGTGCAGTGGTGGGCTCGTTCTATGTGCCTATGCTTGAACTAGGTTATTAAATGACAGTGAAAAATCAATGAAGTGGCAGTTTAAATTTCGCGCATCTAAACAACTGAAACTCAATTTAAATTTACACATGTATGAGAGTTTACTCAAATTCAATTTTGGTGAAATCTCAATAACGGATATTTCGTAACTAAAGAAGGTGCAGCTGAAAAATAGATGAGCTGCAAATTCTATTAGAGAATCCTTCTACCAGATAGGGCTTAGTTCCTCAAAGGTAAGTCGCAGGAAGGTTGTGAAAGCAGCCGTGTCGCTGTTATGGCCAGGAGCTACGCATCAAGAAAACATTCTATGTTTCTTTACATTAGAACGCTGCAACCTGCAGACTGAAAACAGGCAAAAGAACTTCAGGCGGCTATCCAAACATGTTTTCCTATGTGCTCCATTCTAGACGGCTTCATAGGCAGCATGAAAAATATATTCTTCAAACCAAACCTCGCAAAAATGGCATTTAATATTCCTTCATCCCCCTCAGCCCTTGTATCTGCACTGGGTATACTATTATCATACTCAGCATTAGCTGAAATACCCGACGTTGTCCGTGGTTTGATGGTTTATCACCACAACATTTAGACTTAGGTTGCACTTGTCCAATAGCCTTGTGTTTCTTTGTTACTAGCTGAAATACCCGACGTTGTCCGTGGTTTGACGGTTTATCACTACAACATTTAGACTTAGGTTGTACTTGTCCAATAGCCTTGTGTTTCTTTGTTACTAACTGAAATACCCGAAGTTGTCCGTGGTTTGATGGTTTATCACCACAACATTTAGACTTAGGTTGTACTTGTCCAATATCCTTGTGTTTCTTTGTTACTAGCTGAAATACCCGACGTTGTCCGTGGTTTGATGGTTTATCACTACAACATTTAGACTTAGGTTGTACTTGTCCAATATCCTTGTGTTTCTTTGTTACTAGCTGAAATACCCGACGTTGTCCGTGGTTTGACGGTTTATCACTACAACATTTAGACTTAGGTTGTACTTGTCCAATAGCCTTGTGTTTCTTTGTTACTAGCTGAAATACCCGACGTTGTCTGTGGTTTGATGGTTTATCACCACAACATTTAGACTTAGGTTGTACTTGTCCAATAGTGTTGTGTTTCTTTGTTACTAGCTGAAATACCCGACGTTATCCGTGGTTTGATGGTTTATCACTACAACATTTAGACTTAGGTTGTACTTGTCCAATAGTGTTGTGTTTCTTTGTTACTAGCTGAAATACCCGACGTTGTCCGTGGTTTGATGGTTTATCACTACAACATTTAGACTTAGGTTGTACTTGTCGAATAATGTTGTGTTTCTATGTTACTAGCTGAAATACCCGACGTTGTCCGTGGTTTGATGGTTTATCACCACAACATTTAGACTTAGGTTGTACTTGTCCAATATCCTTGTGTTTCTTTGTTACTAGCTGAAATACCCGACGTTGTCCGTGGTTTGATGGTTTATCCCTACAACATTTAGACTTAGGTTGTACTTGTCCAATAGTGTTGTGTTTCTTTGTTACTAGCTGAAATACCCGACGTTGTCCGTGGTTTGATGGTTTATCACTACAACATTTAGACTTAGGTTGTACTTGTCCAATAGTGTTGTGTTTCTTTGTTACTAACTGAAATACCCGACGTTGTCCGTGGTTTGATGGTTTATCACTACAACATTTAGACTTAGGTTGTACTTGTCCAATAGTGTTGTGTTTCTTTGTTACTAGCTGAAATACCCGACGTTGTCCGTGGTTTGATGGTTTATCCTTACAATATTTAGACTTAGGTTGTACTTGTCCAATAGTGTTGTGTTTCTTTGTTACTAGCTGAAATACCCGACGTTGTCCGTGGTTTGATGGTTTATCACTACAACATTTAGACTTAGGTTGTACTTGTCCAATAGTGTTGTGTTTCTTTGTTACTAGCTGAAATACCCGACGTTGTCCGTGGTTTGATGGTTTATCACTACAACATTTAGACTTAGGTTGTACTTGTCCAATAGTGTTGTGTTTCTTTGTTACTAACTGAAATACCCGACGTTGTCCGTGGTTTGATGGTTTATCACCACAACATTTAGACTTAGGTTGTACTTGTCCAATAGTGTTGTGTTTCTTTGTTACTAGCTGAAATACCCGACGTTGTCCGTGGTTTGATGGTTTATCACTACAACATTTAGACTTAGGTTGTACTTGTCCAATAGTGTTGTGTTTCTTTGTTACTAGCTGAAATACCCGACGTTGTCCGTGGTTTGATGGTTTATCACTACAACATTTAGACTTAGGTTGTACTTGTCCAATAGTGTTGTGTTTCTTTGTTACTAACTGAAATACCCGACGTTGTCCGTGGTTTGACGGTTTGTCACTACAACATTTAGACTTAGGTTGTACTTGTCCAATAGTGTTGTGTTTGTTACTAGCTGAAATACCCGACGTTGTCCGTGGTTTGACGGTTTATCACCACAACATTTAGACTTAGGTTGTACTTGTCCAATAGTGTTGTGTTTCTTTGTTACTAACTGAAATACCCGACGTTGTCCGTGGTTTGACGGTTTGTCACTACAACATTTAGACTTAGGTTGTACTTGTCCAATAGTGTTGTGTTTCTTTGTTACTAACTGAAATACCCGACGTTGTCCGTGGTTTGACGGTTTGTCACTACAACATTTAGACTTAGGTTGTACTTGTCCAATATCCTTGTGTTTCTTTGTTACTAGCTGAAATACCCGACGTTGTCCGTGGTTTGATGGTTTATCACTACAACATTTAGACTTAGGTTGTACTTGTCCAATAGTGTTGTGTTTCTTTGTTACTAGCTGAAATACCCGACGTTGTCCGTGGTTTGATGGTTTATCACTACAACATTTAGACTTAGGTTGTACTTGTCCAATAGTGTTGTGTTTCTTTGTTACTAGCTGAAATACCCGACGTTGTCCGTGGTTTGATGGTTTATCACTACAACATTTAGACTTAGGTTGTACTTGTCGAATAATGTTGTGTTTCTTTGTTACTAGCTGAAATACCCGACGTTGTCCGTGGTTTGATGGTTTATCACTACAACATTTAGACTTAGGTTGTACTTGTCCAATATCCTTGTGTTTCTTTGTTACTAGCTGAAATACCCGACGTTGTCCGTGGTTTGACGGTTTGTCACTACAACATTTAGACTTAGGTTGTACTTGTCCAATAGTGTTGTGTTTGTTACTAGCTGAAATACCCGACGTTGTCCGTGGTTTGACGGTTTATCACCACAACATTTAGACTTAGGTTGTACTTGTCCAATAGTGTTGTGTTTCTTTGTTACTAACTGAAATACCCGACGTTGTCCGTGGTTTGACGGTTTATCACCACAACATTTAGACTTAGGTTGTACTTGTCCAATAGTGTTGTGTTTCTTTGTTACTAACTGAAATACCCGACGTTGTCCGTGGTTTGACGGTTTGTCACTACAACATTTAGACTTAGGTTGTACTTGTCCAATAGTGTTGTGTTTCTTTGTTACTAACTGAAATACCCGACGTTGTCCGTGGTTTGACGGTTTGTCACTACAACATTTAGACTTAGGTTGTACTTGTCCAATATCCTTGTGTTTCTTTGTTACTAGCTGAAATACCCGACGTTGTCCGTGGTTTGATGGTTTATCACTACAACATTTAGACTTAGGCTGTACTTGTCCAATATCCTTGTGTTTCTTTGTTACTAGCTGAAATACCCGACGTTGTCCGTGGTTTGATGGTTTATCACTACAACATTTAGACTTAGGTTGTACTTGTCCAATAGTGTTGTGTTTCTTTGTTACTAGCTGAAATACCCGACGTTGTCCGTGGTTTGATGGTTTATCACTACAACATTTAGACTTAGGTTGTACTTGTCCAATATCCTTGTGTTTCTTTGTTACTAGCTGAAATACCCGACGTTGTCCGTGGTTTGATGGTTTATCACTACAACATTTAGACTTAGGTTGTACTTGTCCAATATCCTTGTGTTTCTTTGTTACTAGCTGAAATACCCGACGTTGTCCGTGGTTTGATGGTTTATCCCTACAACATTTAGACTTAGTTTGCACTTGCCGCACATAACTTGATTCCTCTTTAATGTAGCTGAGCTACTATGTAATTTATTAATTATGTTTATTATGTCATCATATTGTAAATATGAGCCATTGCAGCCCAAATAATTAAAACGGTATATTTGTTCTAATATTCTAACTTGTATTACTATTTTTGCTTTTACTGTTTGCGTTTCTCTAAGTCTTAAGTATTTATACTAATGCATACCAATCGTATAGCAGACATATGAAAGGTCATTAAGCCTCAGGGCTAGTTAACGTATACGATCGTTGCTTGTGCGCCATTTTTATTCTCTCTGCTTCAACTAAGCCCTTTTATCCCAGACATATTTTGTTTTTAATTCCTGTTGAAGCAGGGGCGTGTTAGAACACGTTCTCTTTATGGAGATAGCCTAGCCATTTTACTTACAAACAGAAAAAGCAGTGGCGTATTCTCACTGCTTGAAAGACAGAAATCAACAATAATTGTGTTCCAAAGAAGTAGTTCCTAGACTGTATAGCAGATGGCGTGCTTGTGTGTATTAGTTCTTCTAACAGCCTAGGTGAGGTGCTGAGGTATTCTCACCACATGACGTCATAACCGCAACCTGTGAGATAGGAGAAATGCATGCACAGCGTGTCCGTGAATTCAAGGTGCTAGTAGATTTTGTCTTTGTTTGTTTTTCTTTAAAATTCATTATATTTATAGGCTATAGTGTTAAAAATGACAAAAATATTTTCTGTTTATAAATTTGAGGCTTTTTTTAATTACTCACAAACTTAAAGTACGTCTTTAGCTAAAGTAGAATAGAAAATCACACTTCAGTGTGTAACTAGCCAAGGTTGCGTTGAGGTTACTCAGGAAATTGACCTGCTTTGTGGATGTAAACCGGCCAGACGCTTTGGTTTCGAGTAATGTTTTGGGAGCTAACGCTTGTGATTGGCTTACACTCGCACAGTAAACACGGAAGGACAAGGCACTGCATGTGTTTATGTTCTCAAGACGTACCTCTACGGTGTTTATGCACTGAGCTAGGGAAAGTGAGACCTACACAATTTTTGTTTTCGACAAAACTAAAATATATAGGAAATGATCAGGGACAAAAACGTAAGATACAAAATGTGTTGCAAACATCGATATCTACCACTAGTTTAAATTAATGTAACAACTTCCCTTCCACCCCGTATATAATTTCTGTGTTTATGTTGAAGACACGCCACTGAGAAGAAGCGTAGGAGCAATAAAGCAGAAAAACAGAACCACGCAATATTGCAGCTCACGCATGGATTTCCTGCAGGCATCACAAAAGGATATTAAAACATTAATTATAAAATATGCTAAATCCAGATGATCTGCAGGGCAATGAAAATAAACAAACAGTGGCGGTTCACAGACATGCCAGGAGGTACAACCAATCATGCATACAAATACTTGGATATGCTAATATTTTGTTGCTGTTTTTATTTGCATGTTTAAATCATGGAGTATCAACAGGCAACATATCCGATATTGTTCCAGTAAATAAAACATCGTATTATTCGGGTTCGCCCGGTAGCGCAGTTGATGAAGCACCTGCCTACTGTACAAAGGGTCGCGGGTTCGATTCCCGGTAGGGAGGGTGAGAATTTTTTTCCAGCCAGGATTATTCTTCGTCCTTCCCTGAGTCTTGAAATATATAATAAATATTTTAATTTGGAGAAATTTTGAACAATAATCTTACAATAACATTACTTATCAGTTAACTTTAATTTCAATAATGTCTATGTGTATTTAATTTACCTGAAAATTTCTGATACATTAATACGAATTTTTACTATATTATTCAACACAAAACGCCACTAATTTAAAATATTAATGCGATTTAACATTGGCAAACTCTTTAGCCACGTGGCGTCAAATTAACTCACGTTACGTTAACTTAATCCCGGTGACAGTTGAAAGTGGCATCGTGTGAATCCAGAATATGTGTTATGCAGCATATTTTCAAGGTTAATTCAAGATCAAAGATTCCTCTCGATAATATTAACAATCAATATTGTGGGTACAAGTGTGAATATTAACAACAATTTGTATCTTGCTTTTACTCAATAATATTTAAAATACAATCTAACCACAAAACACGGCCACCTACAACATCTGTGGCCTGCCATATTCTAGCAGGTTGAAAACAATTGCCAAAGGGAAAACAATTGCCGCATAGTCAACGAAGATTCAATTATTCAAGACAGCAAAGGAACCTGGCGTGAAAGTACAACATAACCTCAAAAACCTCAATTATTTCGTTTACTTATTACATTATTATTAACTTGTTTATACTTTGTCGTATGTAAATATAACCCTAAGACGTCGCGATAAGACTTAGTTGTTAAAACAACAATAAATAAATAAATAAAATAAATCTTTGAGATTTCACCACAAATATGTTTGGAGGCCCCTTGAGTCCAAAAAGAGCATTTTTAGGAAAAGGTCCGTGTGTGTGTGTGTGAGAGAAATTAACAATTTACTGTTGAGTTTCCTACTGAACCGGTTGAAACCACCCTAACGGTTTTATTATTTTCCTTAAGCGAACGGGGCTGGAAACAATGCAGTCAGGTTCCTATTGTTCCTTAGTGCGAACAATGTATCATGCAAGGGGCGTGTTGTATGCGGCGTCCTTCTCCTGAATCCAAATTTGCGGCTTTTATCTTCGTGGCGTGATTTGTTACATAAAAAACCGCTCCATTTATAGCGTATATTGAACCCGGGACTACGGCATACACGGGCATGTATACAGCTAGCAGGGGTGACCAAGAATCATCGCCCCAGGGCTGTCCAACCAAGCAACCAAACACATTACCTATTAGGGTAGGGGTGGAAAGAAGATCTGATGTCTTACACTCACATTACTTTCTCTACTCTTGTACTTGATTTTTCTTTAACTGGTATAATTATTTATCTTACAGGGTTCCTCATTTAAAACCTAACGGAGCGCACGGCGTTTCGGCTCTGCAGCGACCTTGCTGGATTCCCCACACTACCGGCTGCCGTTGTGCGCGCGGCTAGTCGGTACTGGGCCTCTGAAAATCCACATTGCGTTCAAGAAATCTGCTGTTAGTGCTATTTTGTGTGAAACACTGGGTGCGAAACATAATTATTTTGTGATGAACCAGAAACAGCAATACGTTCAACTGGAAACTGAAACAAGGCCCTGACATGTGCAAAATGATTGAAAAACAAAAGAACGAATGACTGGCGACGTACGCCATCTGCCAGGAAGCCACATGGAAACAAAAACCTTCCGGAATCCATTCAGTTTGCTGAAAGCCGCGGACATAAATAAAATATTATTTTTGTGGGGGTGAAAATGGATATCGTTTATAAGCCGCTACGAACCCTCTGTCGATAATACAGCGCGCTGTTTCAGTGATGTATGGAATAGGATGCATGCGTCCGGCCTTTGTTTTTATTTTCCCCAACTGACCGACCGACCGAGCGTTTTTTGCGTTTAGCGCCCGCCCAGATGAAAGGAAACGTGATAATAGCAACAGTGTAAGGCAGCAATAATGGCGACACTCTCAGGTAGGGGCGCACTTGGCATAGGATGTTTACCAAGAGCTAAATGTCTATACTGTTACTCATATGATTTTCCCTACTCACTCTTCTACTATTACCTACTAAGCATTTAATATATAGTGTTTCCATTTTATAAGAAAGACGTTTAGTCAAAGTTTTAGAACATTCTAACGTATTTTTATATAATTTTCGGCTTATATGCTTGTTTACTTTTTACTTTCTCTACCACGTATAGTAAGTAGAGGAAATATTCTATTCCACCCAAAAATTCAATGTCGAAATTTCACCGGAAATGTTGTGAGGTTGTTTTGAGGCCCCCTGAATCCAAAAAAAAAGCATCTTTAGAAAAAAAGTCCGTGTATGTGTGTGTGTGTGTGTGTGTGTGTGTGTGTGTGTATGTGTGTGTGTGTATGTGTGTGTGTGTGTGTGTGTGTGTACGAAGATTTTGAAGAACATTTCCCCACCCTAAACTACCCTTTACCGAGAAAATTTTAATTTTCTCGAAAATGGCTCTAACGACTTTGATAAAATGCTATTTGTGAGATATTTTTATGACAAATGAAATTATATCTTGAATTTTCTTGCTATAGCCCACGTAGTCCTGTTTACTCTGGATAATCTATGGTAAACTGTAACAGATAGACCAAATCTTACTACTAAAAATGTATATCTTGTTAAAACCCAAATGATTTTTTTTGTGCAGCGAACAATTTCGGAGATATTCGTTGTTATCTGTGTGAGCTTTCCAATACTTAATTCTCAAGCCTTCATATAACAACCAGCTTTAAAAGATTTGAGATGGTTTCGAAAGGGTAATATTTACTTGACAACACATTTTCTAACCTTACTTTTATTAATAGACGTAATTGGCACTGACAGGCAACAAAATAGGGGTCTAATTCGAAGAGTGTCGAAGAGTGAGTAGAGAAAGACACGTGAATGTGATATTTGGTCTTCTTTAATCAGAAGTGGCAATGTATGAGAATATGGTTACAACAGTCCTTAGGGGTGACAGAGGGAGCAGGGAAGTAAAGCCAGTAGAATTCCGTGTGCAGAGTAATTGAAAAATTCCACTCTGGCGATAATCAATATGCAGTGCGAAGTGACAGGTGGGCCGTGATGGTCACCACTTCTACCCTCTTCTCAACTCCACGTGACCTCTTTATTAGGCTGGTAACAGAATTTGCACGCGTTATAGCGGAGATTCACTCACGCACACACTGACAGGTAAGATACCCATATCCTCGTATACAGGCGGCGCTTCGGCCAGAACAACCTGGCTACACTGTCGCAGCCTCTTCTACTGCGGGAGACAGCCGACAGTCGCGGGGGAATTTACACCGGCCGAGGTGGACCTTGTAGCAGATGCTGCAAATGTTGACCTGTTCTCAAACGAAAGCTGTGGGTCAATGAAACCCTTTCTATGGACTGGAAAAACCATTAACAATAATTCACACGTTTAGCGCTATCATTTGGCTAAAATAATTGCACTCGTGTGTAGCGATAGGGCTTCAGTTTTAACAGACGTGTAACATTGCTCGCAGAAGATCGAGATACACCTGTTTGCTGCGCTAGTGTTTTCAGCGGTTTTCGAGGTGAAGGCTCCAAAATGGCGCGTTTAAACGTATTATAAACATGTTCATTTTTAGGCAATGTAAATGACAACGCTGAGCTGATGGGATTAGTTCTCGCACATTTCATCGCCCTGTATTGTACCCAAGTAGTGTGTACTTAACGGCAAGCACTGTCCTCAGATATAAACAAAACACTCGTCCAGTGCGTTTACCGTACCGCTGAGGCGGGCACTATCTCGGACAAATCCACATGAATCGAAATGATATTCCTGACAGGTGTGATTGTTATTGAAATGATGTAACATTTCACTGAGATTACCAAGATTTCACTGAAAAATATACGTTTTAAGATCCCTAAATTAAAAAAAAAATAGAAAAAATGACACTACGTGGATGTATATCTGTGAACAGCATAAGTCAAAAACGAAAAGTCCGTTAACCCTTTCAGACCCGAATTATTTTGCTACTTATGCCGTTCTTCCTCTAACTCGAAATCGGTTTAGAGTAGGCGGTCTGGGACACCTTCAGCCTGCTGGCTTGAATAGCCATGATCGTTGAGGCAACACGTAGTGCACTGGCCATGCACTCAAAGCCTGAGGTCGTGAGTTCGAGTCTCGGCAACCGTGGTAAAGTGCCTGTGGTAAAGGACGGGGAGGGCCCACGTAAAATAATCGGTGTGATGGCACGCGTGGATGATGACGGGGTATCATTTGACTGCGGTTGCATGGATTTTGCTTCTTTTCTTAAAAAAAAAACACTACAATGTAAATTGTAAAAAATAAATAATTTTGTACAATTCAGACCATGTTTTTACATAGGTTTAATTGGTGACGAACAGTATAACAAGAATATAGCAGAAAAAACCGTTAAAAGTATTGCAAGTAGGCAAAAAATGCCCATGTCCATTATAATGGACACCGGGACTGAAAGGGTTAAATAATACTAAACCTGAAATTTGAACTCAGCGTCCGAAGAGATATTCAAAGAAATTTCCCTACCCAAATTACCCTATACATAAGAAATATTTCGTTAATTTTGATTTTATCAAAAATGGTTCCAACAATGATTAAAAAAACCATTTGTTTAAGGTATTTACGCCAAATAAAATGTACAATATCCCCAATTTTCTGGTAATATCCTCAGAAGAGCTCTTAATTTTGAATAGCCGTTGCCTAATTGATAAACCATAAGAGATAGATAAAATGTTACCCCACAGAGGATGTAGATTACGTTTAAATTATTTTTACTGTATCCCCGTATTCCCCTAACGAATTTTTTGACACAACTTCGACCTTTAAGAGATAATAATCACAGGAGGTGATTTAAAGCAGAGTTATTGTTAGTTTTTGGGGGCAGCCTAGTCCAGGAAGTTTTCTGCACCTGCACGATGGCGCCAGGAAACACTTGAAGGTCACCTCTGCCGCTAATTGCTTGTTTTCCAGCAAAACATTGGGTTCGCATTCCGATGTCCCAACACAGGCCGGTCGGCCGGCAGGTGTTTTATCACATCCTGAACTGATTCCACTCTCTGTGTTTGCTTTTTCGTTCCACTCTAGTGGATGTCTGATGCGGTATACACATGCATTTCTCTATCCGTTCCTTTAACCCAAGAACCACTAAATACATAGTTACAATATGACAAACTCCCAGAAAATAATGAAGTATAAAAATTTTTCCCCAGGTGAGGCTCGAACTCACAACCCCGGCATTGCTCGGAATACTGTCTATAAGTACCGTGCGCTAACCAATTGCGCCACTGGGGAAGTTGTAAACGGGCTTCTTTTGTCATAATGATCTGCTACATCGATACAGTATCTAGATAGTGCCGGTCTCATTTTTAACACTATTAAACGCATCTTGTCTTCGGTCTACCAGCATTTCTTCTACCCTTCGAGCTGTAGTTCATAATCGCTCCTCGTTCATTCTTAGCACGTTTTGTTTCTAATTATTCGGAAAGAAAAGCTTTAATTTTCTCAAATAAGCACTGTTATCTAGATAAAGCGTAACAAATGACAATTAGTAATGCAGTTTTGTAATTTGTCACAATATATAAAATCTAATGTGTTACACTCACATGACTTTCTCTACTCTTGTACTAACCATTGTTACAAACTCTTATTCCTATAAGCTTTGTGCGATAGTCAAATCTTTTAAACCTTTGACATTCCGTTCTCTTTGCACGCTTAACATATAAAAAAATGAACAACGATGTTCCATTTCACGGAAGTTTTAAGTTTTCTGAAACTCACACACATAACAAGGAATATCTCCGAAATGGCTTATCCTACAAGAAACTTTATTGAGACATAAATTGTGTATTTTAGCAAGATCTACATTTTTTGTATAGTATGATTTGCTCTATCTCTAACGGTTTACCAGTTATGCAAAAGTCGTCCAGAGTAAATACGACTACAGGAGCTATAGCCAGAAAATTCAAGATATACATTTCATTTGTTATAAAAATATCTCAAAAATATGACATTTTAAAATGTTTTCTTCGATTCAGGGTGCAGCATAAAGCTACCTTCATTTTTATTTTGGCCACAGAGTTCATTTAAAATGCTGCACGTGCCAGGAACAGTCTTATCAATTTCTAGAAGGTAGTGAAATAAATCATTGTGTTGTATGTACGTATGTTCAGAAGCGGCCTGCCTGCCTCGAGCGTCTGGAATGAAGTATGCACAGACAGAACATGAAAGTCTGAAGCAGGCAGGCGTTTAACTTTGCCTTGGCGGTTGAATGGCCGCTCATAAAATATTTGTTGCGAGGAGAAGGCCCCCAGAAAGCCGTTAACTTGAAAGGCCTCTCCATTATTCATCCTACTGAGAGGTACCGCCGCTTCTCAAGTGCATACCTACTATAATAAACTCTTACTGATTTACAAGTTATGTGTCCGCCACTGGAAAAATTCACAACTGAATTTATACCTCGGAAAGTAACGCCACTGTGACGGCCGAACTGATATTTCAAAAATTGTTGTACTATATCCCAGAGAAGAAATGGGAGTACACTCACTTCCATTAATGCTGTCCCCGTGAGGCATTCTACTAGCCTTCACAGGTTGGAAGTGAAGTCATTACATTAATTTAAACATTTGGAACACATTTTCTATCTTACGTCTTTGTCTCTGGCCATTTCCTACAGATTGTGTAGGTGTCACTTTCCCTAGTTCAGTACATAAACAAACAACGTCATTAGAACATAACTATTAGAGCTAGAGTAACAGAACTCTACTCGCAAAATATTAGAATGTAGCTATCAACTATAAAAAATAAAATCTGATGTGTTGCACTCACATGACTTTCTCTACTCTTGTACTAACCATTCTTACAAACTCTTATTCCTATATTCCTTAAAGCCTTCAGATTCCTTTCTCTTTGCACACTTAACATACAAAGAAATGAACAACAATGATACATTTCACAAAAGTTTTAAGTTTTCCGAAACTCACACACATAGCAAGGAATATCTCCGAAATGGTTCACCCTACAAGAAAATTTATTCAGACATAAATTGTGTATTTTAGCAAGATCTACATTTTTTGTATAGTATGATTTGGCCTATCTCTTACGGTTTACCAGTTATGCAAAAGTCGTCCAGAGTAAATACGACTACAGGGGCTATAGCCAGAAAATTCAAAATATACATTTCATTTGATATAAAAATATCTCAAACATGTGGCATTTTAATCAAAATCGTTAGAGCTATTTTCAAGAAAATGAAAATTTTTGAAAAATTTTCCATGTAAAGAGTAGTTTAGGGTGGGGCTATTTTCTTCTAAATCTTCGTGTCGCATCCTTAAAAGACATTAAACTTAAATACCAACTTTGGTTTTTAACCGACTTTTGGTTTTTTAGTTATGCTGTTCACAGACACACAGACAGACACATGGACCTTTTGCTAAAAATGCCATGTCCTAATGAAGTTGTTGTCACTGAAATTAATAAGCAAGCTGTGCTTTCAGCTGTTTTTATTTGTGAGCAGTGAGCCAGACACATCATTATTGTTACTTAGAGGGGGGGGGGGGGGGGGGGGGGAGCAGTTACACTAAATTAAACTCTTGCAGAGAAGTGAAGAGGGCTATTTAACCTTCCCCTACTGCAGTGGTTTCATATTACCCTCTCTCAAACAACCAAAACACACAACAGCAACACAGAGGGGATCTGTGGAATAACTCGAGGTTACGCGCTAAACACAACTTCTTTTGGCAGGCGCTGGCTGTAAAAAATAAACTCTGTAGCTTTCCTCAATTTAGTAATTAATATCTTGACAGGGGTGCACAAACAGAAGCTGTAGTGGTTTCAAAACTAGGAAGTTTGACAGCGTAAACAAAGGAAGGTGCGAATTCGTCACGTGTGCACAGCTCACAGGCAGACACACAACACACGAACTTTTATAGGATGGGGTTCAGGGTTCCTCAAAACATATTGTAACAAATGAAGAAAACACCAGTTACTGCTATTCACACTTTATTGCCTTTTAGTCAGTTAGCGTAGTGCTAACGTTACACTTAGATTACTTTTGTACCAGCTCAGAGCAACAGAACAACTGCCGAATCACAAATAAGAACTGTCAGATTAGACTCGCACTGAACTGCTCGTCGGCACGATTCCTGAACGCTTCGTATGCGTCTTTTTCCCTCCTGCCCGGTGCTTGGCAGCGACTTATATATCCTTAGACAGAGGGAAAGTTCTGGAGGTAGAATATTCGGGAGTGCCTGTGGCGGAACGGTCCAGAAACCGCACCGCCATGTAATAACTATTGTCTCGTACGCTCCTATTGTTGTCGGCGGCAGGTCGTTAGGTCACAGGCGGGCGCGGTGACACTATATTTCCAGTGAAATCTCCACATAGAATTTTTGGGTGGAATACAATACTTCCTCTACTTACTATACATAGTAGAGAAAATAACAACTGAAATATTTATTATATTTGTTGCTCTATGAAGTTCCAGTGACGGTTTTATGTTCCTGAAGATCACTATTAATTCAATTGTCAGTATATGCTCGTTAACAGCGCCGCTTCCGGTCGTGTACCAAAGGTTAAGTAAGCAGTAATAATTACGCTGCACATTCCAACAGTGAACAGCCTTCATTTGTTCCTCGTATAATAACGTAGGCATCTATACAAAAAGTTTAACCAAAGTGGTACCTGTGGAGTGTTTCTATTTTCGGAAGCAAAACACTCATCAAGTCTGAGGAATTCTTCCCTAGAGGCATTTGTGCCAACATCCCATTACGTTCCAAATTACACGTTTGGTTCTTGTTTCTTCCCTGAGATGCCCTGCATTCCACCTGATGGACCACGTCATTGTGTGTGTGCTGTTACCAAACCAAGTGTACCTACGCATAGCGGGAAAATGGCCGTACTTAGCGTCTAAACTTGTGTTGGCAACGTTTAGCGGGTTTTAAAGAAAAATCAACGCATCGTTGTGCGGATTTTGTTTCTGGCTGGAATTAAAAGCTCCTCGGAATTATCACTAAACAGTTTCACAAAACTAGACAATTTATTGAATAAATAAGAAAGAAATCCAAGGTTTTTACCAATAAAATGAAAATAAATACAATTTAATGTAAAAATCGTAGTTATCTGTTTTACTTTATTATATTTTAGTGGGTAGAGAAGGAAATTCCATCCAAAAAATCGATAAGGAGTTTACGACAAAATACTTGATTTGAGGCCCATTTAACCAAATAAAAGAGTATGTTTAAAAAGGGCCTGTATGTGTGTGTGCGCGCGCGCATGTTTCTCTTTAAACACCACTACTCAAAAACGAAAATTAGGATAAACTGCACAGTTGGCAGTTTGCGTCCAATATTTTCTAAGTTGCACTATGAATATTATCTTCGCCCGAAAACTGTGACCTCGGGAGCCAGAGGTCTTGACCCTACACCACGGAGGATGATGATTCTTTCTGTTGATGGAAGAGGTTATAAATCTTCTGGGACAAGTAACGTTTTGCGAATGTGAGTTTTCCATAACCTTGAGCTTTTACTTGTGTTGCAATGTAAGTAAGTGTGACATCTAATTTAGAACTTAGTGTTTAAGTCACTGGAACGTGCACTAAGCTTGGTTGACCATGCAGCGATAAAAACGTTATGAAATCTCTCAGTTTGTAGTGCTCTGGGGACAGCACGATTTAGCACAGGGAAAGTGGACCTAAACCCTCAAATTTGGTACATAATTGGACTCATTACTCTGACATTGGGAGGAAGAAATCTTTTGGACACGTTCCAAACACTACAGTTTAACTATAGCATAGATGAAATCTGTCTCTGAGGCAATTTCGGAAGCTTTCAACCGATGTCCACAATTCCTACATCATAAAATTGTTGTTGTTGTTGTTGTTGTTGTTGTTGGTTTATTTAATGACGCTGTATCCAGTATATCCTGTACTTCCGCGTCTGGTGTCCTTGATGAAGTAGAGATGTAGATGTAACATAAGATGTAATTTGAATATACATATGTTCTTATTATGCTGTTAGTATTATAGTTTCATTTTACATTTTCTGAGGAAACGAAGAAGAAGTGGTGCTATATAACGTATTTTCCAATTTAGAAGTGAGGAAATATTCCAGGGACCGTGTCCAATACGTGCACATATGTGTGAATATAGAGATGTCGAATGTTGGTAATTTCTAGGGCATTGAAAGAATATATGATCTGCATCGCCAAACTGACCACACTCACAGCAATCTGTATCGCGTTTTCCGATCTTAAATAAATAAGCCGGGGTGGGTGCTACGCCTAATTTCAATTTCGTTGCCAGAGATATAGCCTCTTTATCTACATTTCCCACTGAAAACCACGGTGTTTTAGATGATCTAGGTAGATGGAAATAAGTATCGATATGATGAGTAATATGTTGTCGGACGTCCTGGATGTGTATTCCTGGTAATGGATTTGGGGGAGAATTATTGGCAGCTGTTTTGGCCAGTTTATCTACGTACTCATTACCTGTTATGTTGGAATGGCCAGGTATCCATATCATATGTGTCATATTATGTCGTTGATCTAAAGAATCTAGTTCGTGGAAACAATATTTCCCACCAATCAAGAGAAGGTTTTATTTGGAATCTATTAAGAGTTTGTATAGCACTGTAGGAGTCGATACAGAGTAGGATTGTGGAATTATGTATATGACGTAAAGAATATAGAGCTTGGTATATTGCGTATATTTCTGTTGAATAATTAGAAAAATAACGTGGAAGAGTGAATAAGTCTCTGGTATCCGTGGTTTGATTGAAATATGCAGCTCCCGCCCCATGGTCAGATAGTGATCCATCAGTATATATAATCTGAGGGGGTGATTGTAAAGATTGAGAAAACTGGTCTAGGAAGTATGCAAACTGTTTAGGGGTAGTAACATCATGTTTTTGCCAGTTAGACAGGATAAATTTGGTTTTAGGGATCAGCTGATCATATTTGAGATAATATAAGGGAGGTCTCCTATGGGACATCCCTCCCTGGAATGATTTGAAAGCGTTAAATATTTTTAAATATATCGGTGTCTGCTTCCGTGATCCTATTTTGCACTGTAAACGGATATTAAGGCCAAGTTGCAATTTAGAGAACAGCGGTGTCTCTGTGAAGAGAAAGAGTTTTGCTATAAATGGAATAGTTAGGGTTATCTGCCGTTCGGCGAAATTTTGTAGTGCTAATTCGGCAAAAACTTTTTGAGTAGCCGGTTTACCGCCGATCCCTAAAATGAGTTTACCAATTTGATAAAGTATGGATGTAACTTTATTTTGCAGTCCAACTGGATATGCAGTAATAGTGATGGCTCCGTAATCTATTTTCGATTGGCAAAGGGCTTTAAATATGATATATAGGTATCGTGGGTGTGCTCCCCAATGTCGACCTTGTATGTATTTAAATATGGGAAGGGTTGATCTAAGGGTGGAGTGAAGATACACAGCATGATTTTTCCAGGATAGTTTATGGTCAAAATATAAGCCTAGGAATTTGGTTGACTGCGTGAGAGGTATAGGATGTCCGTCAATATGTATCGGTGATTGTAAAATTGGTGTGCCGCGTTTAAAGAAAATAGAATGACTTTTACTAACATTGAGTTGTAACCCTAGTCGTAGGAGGGTTTGCACTAATAAGTCCAAGTCATGTTGTAACTTATGTGTCGATAAACGGATTTCCTGAATCGTTGCCGGAGAGTAAAGGAGGATATCATCAGCAAAAAGGAGCAGTTGACTCTGTTTAAAAGGAAGAGTACTAAGTTCCTGGATATAAATAATAAATAGTAGCGGACTTAGAGGAGTACCTTGGGGTAATCCTTGAGAACTGTAGCGAATTTGGGTGTATGAGTAGTGTAGATTTAATTGAATTTTACGGTCAATAAATAGGTGGTAAATACATCGTACTATAGGTGCTGGAATGGAAAGTAGGGATGAGGATGTCCAACTGTACAGAATCGTATGCGTGGGAAATGTCTAAGAAGTGGGCTAGAAGTCCTCGGTTGTGGGTCCAATTGACGTGTATGTCATGCGTTAGTTGAAGTAGGTTGTGATGTGTAGAGAATAGTTTTCTGAATCCGTGTTGTCCTTTGGGCCAAAAACCGTAACGTTCCATATAAAACGTGATTCGGGTTTTTAGAATTTGTTCAAATAGTTTCCTTAGTGTGTTGGCTAGGACAATCGGTCTATAGTGAGTTGCTGCCCTTCCTGTTTTATTTGGTTTCAGAAGTGGTATGATGTAGAAGTGTTGCCATGAATCTGGGATATGACCTGTGTAAAGAATGTATGAATACCCATGTGTAATCAAAAGATTTAAGGTATGTGGAAAGTGTTTGATCATTTCGTATGATATTCTATCTGGTCCTGAAGCGGTGGATTTATGATGTGCATTAGATAGTTCGTGTGTTGAAACAGGTGACATGAGTGCTAGTGCACCCTCAAATAAAGGTTCTTCCTGTGTCATGGAATTCAGAAAAAGAGGATTGTTACGTACCGAGTCTGGAGTGTGTTGTTGAAGATGTATGTCCATGACTATGGGATTAGTAGGGTGTCCGGTATGTCGTGTGAACCAACGTAGTTTACGCCACATTGTGGAGGTAGTAATTGATGGCGACAATTCCGTGCAGAATTTTCGCCAACCTTTGCGTTTATGGTATCGGATGATGCGTCGAGTGGATGCGCATTGTGCTTTTAAAACTATAAATTGGTTACAGGTTGGTGATTGACGGTATTGGTTTAATGCTAATCTACGTTTAGCAACGGCCTCGGAACATTCCGGAGACCACCAAATGGGTTTGTACCTAGTTGTATTGGAAGAGTGTATCCGAGTTGGAGATATATGTGATAGTACCGTTGCTACAATGAAAGACACGTGATCCATAGGATGTTGTGTTGGGTATGATTTGTTAGATGTTAATGAAATTGCTGTTAGCCTGTTGGTAAAATCATTCCAATCCAGTATTTGTTGACGAGGAATGGAAGGTCGACGAGCATCTAAGGTAGGTGGTTTGTCTATATTTATAAATATGGGAAAGTGATCACTTCCCATAGAATCAAGTGTTACTCTCCAATGGGTATTTTGCCATAGCGATGATGATATCAGTGATATATCAGGATATGAGGGAAGTTGATGAGCAGGACCAAATCGGGTTGGTGAGTCGTCATTAAGCAAAAGGAAGTGTTGTTCTATTAGCTGATGAAGAAAGGAAAAATTATGTTGGGAACAACGAATTTGGTTCGGAGTAAGGCCAAGATTAAAATCGCCACAGATTATGGTGTTTTTGTTTGGAAGTAATGGTATATGATTCATCCAGAAAGTACGAGAAATATAATGTTGTGGTGCATTATAGATTGCTATTAGTTGCAGACTAGGAAATTGGAGCAATATGGCCTGAAATTGCTCGTCGAAACTGTTGATTGTTTGAAAAGAGGACACCAACAAAGAAGGATGAAGAAGAACCATGATTCCTCCTCCTCCCCCATGCAAGCGATCCTGTCGGATAACCTGGAATGGACGATATCGAAATGTTTGTTGAGGGGTTAGCCATGTTTCTGAAATCACTATAATGTCTATGTGATATCTCTCTAAGAGATGTTGTAGACGGTGTAATTTTGGCTTTATGGAACGGGCGTTCCATTGAACTATCGTGAAAGGAGCCATGCTATGAGTGTGATCAATTTAGTTAGCTCTGATTGAGGATATCAATTTGCATAGAAGTTGATTCAAGGCCTCGCTCGGAATGGGTTCATTTTTTCTGGTGAGTTTTCCCATTTCTTCTAGATAATTGAAGAACAGTTGACTGTCCACTTTTTGAGTGGACAAAGGAGAAAGGGAGGGTTTAATAGGAAGTGTCTCGGAAGATGTCTCCTGGCGTTCTTGGTTTTGTAGATATATGGGAGTATGTGATTGACGGGTACTATTTCTCTCCGTAAAGTAGAAAGGTTGATTGGACGGAATCTGGAAATGTGGTTTAGTGTTATTCGATTTGATTCGTTTGTGTTGTGGAGGTGTCTGGGGTATCTCGAAGGGTTTATGTTTGTAAGGTCTTGTAACAGTATTACGAATTATGATGGGTTTATCTGGGATGAATTGATTCATTTTGGTAGAAGCGGAGTTTGTGTTGTGTGAATCCGTTTGGCTATGTAATTTACTAGCGTATGACTGGTGCCCACGAATTAACTGTATATCTTCGTATCTAGAGATACGTAAGGATGATATTTTATCAGTGATTGCTTGTTCCCGCAGAAAAACTGGGCAATGTTTGTCGTTAGCACGGTGTGGAACTGTGCAAGATGTCGCTATCACAATCTGAGGTGATATGGTTGTCTGCACAACGCCGTATTACCACGACATGTTTTGGTAGAATGACCGAATTTAGCACATTTGAAACATTGTAATACTCTTTCTTTGTAAGGTGAAATTGGAAACTGGCTGTAATATAAGCGAAACTTTCGTGGGAGCATTTGCGATCTAAAGGTTAATAGGCATGTTTGAGTGGGTTCGTAGGTTATTGTCCCATTATCTGATAGCACTCGCCGTTTAAAACGATATACATGTTGGATTGGATAACCTTCTATAGTTTGTCCATATTTTTGGATTTCTGTTTCTGTGATTTCAGTGTCTATGTTATGTATAACTCCTTTTGTGTGTGTATAGTGATGTGGTATATATGCCTTCAGCTGGTTTTTCGAACCAAAGTCTGAATTGAGTAATGCATTCGCGGTAGATGCGGAGGGTAGAAATACTTCTAATCTATTTTTTCCTGTTTTTATAATTTTCTCTACTGCTAGATTTTGGTGATTTTCGAATATTAGTTTGCCCAATTTAAGTGGATGTAGTTGGGTTATGGAACCCACTGAACTAGTTAGTACTACTACTGTAAATGGTGCAGCATCTTGATTATCGTAGTGTAAAGTTGGTTTTACTATTTCTGTATTCGAATCAATTACGGGGGAGATATCCATAGTCACTGGAATATTTTTCTCATGTTCGAGAACGTCCGTAAGTGGCGGGGAAGCCTCCCCCGCCATAAGGAAATATAAGTTACACTAGCACACGCGTGATGAATATGTGCACCGAATAGAAATCAAAATGGCTACTACTCGACACTGAACTAAAGTCACTGAACACTGCTCTCTTGTTACACTCTTCGACTATTATCGAGCTCCAACGTTACTGGAATCTGAATGTAGTATAAGCTTCAAGCGATTGCTTCTTTATAACTAGTTTTAAACTAAAAACTGTGATGCGATGAAATCGAATCTATGCTGGCAATCACATCACCATCAACAATGTACATCATAAAATAAACATATATTACTCGTGCTTTAGGGTTGGCAACTTTACAACAGTGAAATAAACAACACAAGCTTAGAAATAAGAGTTCTACTCACAATCGTCAACAATATGAGAATATATGAAGTTATTCAAGCTCCAATGAATGATTTTAAGTCATTAATTAGAGCAGTGTAAGAAAGTAATAATGTAAATAACCTTAAAGTGTCTAATTTCTTCTCCAAATTAATTTGAGTGTATAATACATCACAGGAAATATCATCAGATTTCTCACCTAACCTTTAAATTCTCTAGCGGAGCGAGTCAGACTGTCGAATGATATTTATCTGCACTATTTCATCAATAAATTATGAATTTAAATACTATATCGCAAAGATTTGACCAGAATTCTACACAAAAACGATAAGTCGGTAAAAAACCAAGCTTGGTAGTTAAGTTTAATGTCTTTCAAGGATACGATACGAATGTTTTGAAGAAAATATCCCCACCCTAAACTTCCATTTACATGGAAAATTTTTCGAAAATTTTGATTTACTTGAAAATGACTCTAACGATTTTGATTAAAATGTAATATGTTTGAGATATTTTTATGACAAATGAAATGTATATCTTGAATTTTCTGGCTATAGCCCCTGTAGTCGTATTTACTCTGGACGACTTTTGCATAACTGGTAAACCGTTAGAGATAGACCAAATCTTAGTATACACAAAATGTAGATCTTGCTAAAATACGCAATTTATGTCTCAATAAATTTTCTTCTAGGGTGAACCATTTCAGAGATATTCCTTGTTATGTGTGTGAGTTTCGGAAAACTTAAAACTTTCGTGAAATGGAACATCGTTGTTCATTTTTTTATATGTTAACCGTGCAAAGAGAACGGAATCTCAAAGATTTAAAATATTTGACTATCGCACAAAGCCTACTGCATTCTAATATTTCCATTGTGCCTACAAGAAAATATTTAATAAAATGATCTTTAGAGGCGTTTTTCTGTATTAACATGAAATACATGCAGGAAACGCGTTTATAAAAATAGTTTCAGGAAGAGTGAGGTTTTGGTGCTTGCAGCACATCAGATATTTAATGTTAGAACCTCTTGTGTCCAATTACTTTGTGTAAACAAGAGTTTTCTAACATAATGAACACAAAAATGTTCCGGAAATTCTAGTTGGAAAATATTAATCTAGAACACAAAGGTGTAGTTCGGAGCAAGGTCGTAAAATTCCAGGAGGGCGCTGCGAGCGAGCGAGGGAGCGCGTTCTGAAATTCCAAAAGATAAACTTGAAAAGTTCACAAAGAGGAATTCTTGGAAGGAAAAGGAAAGTTGCACGTTTAGCTCAATTTGCAAGCAAACACGACCAAGTTGGAGTATTATTCATTGGCGCTTGGCGAGCACCAAACCGTTCCTCATTATTTTGCACGACGAGTAGATGCACCATTAACGGGAGAATTTGCTTCCCTGTCGTGACCAACTTGCTTTCATCAATATCGTCTTTATTGAATTAAATAACGGCAAAATCTCACTTACGTAATTTCAGACACGCAATGTCGACCTCCTCCAACAATGGAACACATCAAAGGCATTGTTCTAAAAATGTGATGTGTTGCACTCACATGACTTTCTCTATTCTTGTACTAACCATTCTTACAAACTCTTATTCCTGTATCTTCTTCATGTTAGTTGAGATAAACATTTGTACAAATTATCTTATTGTTTATTTCCTTGTAGGTGCAAGGGGAATATTGGAATACAGTAGGCTTTGAGCGATAGTCAAATGTTTTATAGCTTTCAGATTCCGTTCTCTTTGCATATTTAACATATTAAAAAATGAACAACGATGTTCCATTTCACGCAAGTTTTTAAGTTTTTCGAAAATGTCACAAATAATACGGAATATCTCCGAAATGGTTCACTCTACAAAAAAATTTATTTAGAGATAAATTGTATGTTTTAGCAAGATCTACATTTTTTGTATAGTAAGATTTTGTCTATCTCTTACGGTTTACCAGTTATGCAAAAGTCGTCCAGAGTAAATACGACTACAGGGGCAATAGCCAGAAAATTCAAGATATGCATTTCATTTGTCATCAAAATATCTCAAACATATGACATTTTTTAAATTTTCGAAAAATCTTCCATGTAAAGGGTAGTTTAGGGTGGGGCTATTTTCTTCAAAATCTTCGTGTCGCATCCTTGAAAGACATTAAACTTAAATACCAACTTTGGTTTTTAACCGACTTTTCGTTTTTGAGTTATGCTGTTTACAGCCTGACAGACAGACACACGGAACTTTTTCTAAAAATGCTTTTTTTTTTTTAATCAGGGGGTCTCAAAACATATATTTCCGGTGAAATCTCCACATCAGTATACAGTACGTATATTTATCCCAAACGTTGGAGCGACTGGAATTTTACATATCACTTATCTTAGCATCAGTTGGAGAGCTTGACGACTAGGTGCGGTGCGGATCGATGTATAATTTTCACTGGAATACGACGTAAATGACCAAACACAGATAACGATCATTCAAGGTTTATATCCCTCTTTAAATTTATAAAAATCACTTTAATTCAAATTACCAACATTAAAACAGTTTTAATGAAGATTTATATTTTTATTTGTTCTCTTCTTTACATGACAGTATATTAAATAAAGCCATATTGCATCAACACGCTTTTTGTCCTCATGTCTGTTGTAGGTATCTTTTAAACAAGCCATGATTCCAGAGGACTTACACAAGATACTGCCTCTTCACAGGTTTCCATTCCTTTTCGTATATACGCTAAAAGCTCCTTTTAACTGGCTTGATTGCGATCTTTTGTGTCATTCTTTCAACAACAGATGAACGTTATGCATATAGCAGAAATGCATCACTAATAGATAATCGATTAAACAATATGCCATACCTAAAGTTTATCATGTAACCCTGGGTGAAACAAATAGGTAAATGTTTAATTAAAATAGCTGCAAATGAAAAAGAATAAAAAAACGCTGAGGGAAAGGTGATAGCACCTTGCTGTTGAAGCAATAAAAAGTGGAAAGCGAGAAGTATAATCGGATAAAGTAGCCACAGAACACGACCGGTGGAGTGCAAGATTTATTGTTCCAGCAAGCGAGTCTTTTCCCTTTTGGTGATCTGCTTTTAGAAGCGTTTTTATACACAGAGAAGGTGCTGCTGCATTCCAACCAAAACTTACACAGGCACCGAGATTAAACTGCAAATACAGCTTTGAGGTGCCTGAATTTGCCAATAGTTATACTTTTCTCAAATACGAATGTTATTCTTTTTTTTATCTCTTGGCATTGCAAAGAGAAAGGAATTTCATTGGCGTTGCATAGCAACCAGTTCTATCGCTTAAAGCCTATTCCCATAGTCCCTTAGCACTTACAAGAACATTAGAATTAAGAAAATTTATGAAAATGCTTTTGCAGATTAAAATTTTGTATATAGAGAAATAAACATTTACAAGAATAGTGTGTATAGGAGTGCGTATAGCTCTACACATATTTGTGAACAGAGTTTCTCCAAATTGAACTATATTAAAAGTCTGTATCACTACGCGACGATCACTTGGTGTGTCTTCTAAGGCTATGTCAAATATTGACAGACTTCTTGAACAGAAGTTTATCGTATAAGATTTGAAAGTGCACAGTCCGCGTATAGTGGAAGGAGCTAAATCCAACATCCCCTCTCTCGACATCTCTAACGTAGCTATTTAGTCGCTGCCTGTTTATCAGTAACCGACACAGCGTGTTTGAAATAGGATAGGAAGTTAATGTAATGTTATCTTTTAACAGTGTTTACAACCACTGTCTGTTTCTCTGTTTGCGCATTCCTTTCACGTTAATGAGCTCGTGACACAACAATACCATTAAACAAATGACAGTCTGAAAGCCAATCCGTAAAAACACAAACACTAAGCTTCTAAATGATAATCTAGAGAGGTATTTGTCACATTCAGCAAAATATTTTTATTTTCTCTGCTACGTATAGTATAGTAGAGGAAGTATTGTATTCCACCCAAAAATTCGATGCTGAGATTGTACCGGAAATATATGTTTTGAGACCCCCTGAATTAAAAAAAAAATTAGAAAAAGGTCCGTGTTTATGTGTGTGTGTCTGTGTGTCTGTATGTCAGTCTGTCAGTCTGTGGAAAGCATAACTCAAAAACGAAAAGTCGGTTAAAAACCAAAGTTGGTACTTAAGTTTAATGTCTTTCAAGGATGCGACACGAAGATTCTGAAGAAAATAGCCCCAGCCTAAACTACCCTTTACATGGAAAATTTTTCGAAAATTTTGATTTTCTTGAAACTGCCTCCAACAATTTTGACTAAAATGTCATATGTTTGAGATATTTTTATAACAAATGAAATGTATATCTTGAATTTTCTGACTATAGCCTATGCAGTCGTATTTACTCTGGATGACTTTTCGATAACTGGTAAACCGTAAGAGATAGACAAAATCTTACTCTACAAAAAATGTAGATCTTGCTAAAATACACAATTTATGTCTGAATAAATTTTGTTGTAGGGTGAACCATTTCGGAGATATTCCTTGTTATTTGTATCAGCTTCGAAAAACGTTAAACTTTCGTGAAATGGAACATCGTTGTTCATTTTTTTATATGTTAAGTGTGCAAAGAGAACGGAATCTCAAACATTTGACTATCGCACAAAGCCTACTGTATTCTAATATTCCCCTTGTACCTACAAGGAAATAAGCAATAAGATAATTTGTACAAATGTTTATCTCAACTAACACGAAGAAGATATAGGAATAAGAGTTTGTAAGAATGGTTAGTACAAGAGTAGAGAAAGTCATGTGAGTGTAACACATTAGATTTTTTAAAATGTGAATCACACGAATGGAAATGAGGTGCGCTCGCGTGACTGTTTAATCAGAGGTTATTGTTGAGTATTTTGTAGCAGTGGCTGCCCATTTGTTGGAGTTTCCCACTTCACCCACCTGTAGGTACTTCCGAGTGACCTGCGAATTGCGTAAGAACATAAAAACTTGCTCCTAACGGGACGCTGCGGTGTTTGGTGCCCCTGGCAGTGCAAGATGCTTCAAAAATATGCTCCATGCTATATGGTCTAATTATGTTTACACTGGGTACCACAATATTACAAGCTACAGAGGCAATAGAACGGAGCCTTGGGCAGTTACAACTACTGTCCGGCCATTAGAAGGACAGCGGAAAAATCTGACGTGTTGCACTCACATGACTTTCTCTACTCTTGTACTAACCATTCCTACAAACTCTTATTCCTATATCTTCTTCGTGTTAGTTGAGATAAACATTTGTACAAATTATCTTACTGCTTATTTCCTTGTAGGTACAAGGGGAATATTAGAAAAAAATAGGCTTTGTGCAATAGTCAAATGTTTTAAAGCTTTGACATTCCGTTCTCTTTGCACTCTTAACATATAAAAAAATGAACAACGATGTTCCATTTCACCAAAGTTTTAAGTTTTCCGAAACTCACACACATAACAAGGAATATCTCCGAAATGGTTCACACTACAAAAAAATTTACTCAGACATAAATTGTGTATTTTAGCAAGATCTACATTTTTTGTACAGTACGATTTTGTCTATCTCTTACGGTTTACCAGTTATACAAAAGTCGTCTAGAGTAAATACTACAGGGGCTATAGCCAGAAAATTCAAGATATACATTTCATTTGTAATAAAAATATCTCAAACATATGACGTTTTAATCAAAATCATTAGAGCCATTTTCAAGAAAATCAAAATTTTTAAAAAAATGTCCATGTAAAGGGTAGTTTAGGGTGGGGCTATTTTCTTCAAAATCTTCTTGCCGCATCCTTGAAAGATGTTAAACTTAAATACCAATTTTGGTTTGTAACCGAGCTTACGTTTTTGACTTATGCTGTTCACAAACTGACAGTCGAACTACGAGAAGGAACAAGTGCTCTGATGCACTTCTACATGTTTAAAGGGCCTTCCCGTTGTCCTGGCAGGAGTATTGGGTTGCAATTCCATCTTAATTCTGCCTGTCTAACAAAACGTTAATTAATTTGGCGTTCCGGCCGGCCCGGCACCTCCTCCCTTGTGTGGTTACGCACCTCAAATTCAACAACTCGCTTCCGGGTTACTTCCGCTTCCACCATATTGGCTAGCCGGCGCACCTACTCTGACTGACCGGATCTCTAACAAATTAACATACAATCAACAAACGAGAGATAACGTTACGTCAAAACAAAACAGTTCCTGCTGCTTATTTACGAGTCTCTCGTGTTGTTTCCAAATATTAACTGTACGAGAATTAATAGGCAATTTCCACTAACAATAAACACAAAAAAATATATTGTCAATAATAAACGTTCGCAAAATTACTTTTTTTCACTTTCTCTATTACGTATAGTAAATACAGGAAGATTTGTATTCCACCCAAAAATTCGATGTCGAGATTTCACCGGAAATAAATGTTTTGAGGCACCGTGAGTTCAAAAAAAGCATTTTTAGAAAAAGGTCCGTGTGTGTTTCTGTGTGTGTGTCAGTCTGTCAGTCTGTGGACAGCATAACTCAAAAACGAAAAGTCGGTTAAAAGCCAAAGTTGGTATTTAAGTTTAATGTCTTTGAAGGATGCAACACGAAGATTTTGAAGAAAATAGCCCCTCCCTAAACTACCCTTTACATGGAAGATTTTTAAAAAAATTTGATTTTCTTGAAAATGGTTCTAACGATTTTGATTAAAATGTCATATGTTTGAGATATTTTGATGACAAATGAAATGTATATCTTGAATTTTCTGACTATAGCCCCTATAGTCGTATTTACTCTGGACGACTTTTGCATAACTGGTAAACCGTTAGAGGTAGACCAAACTATACTATACAAAAAATGCAGATCTTGCTAAAATACACAATTTATGTCTGAATAAATTTTCTTGTAGGGTGAACCATTTCGGAGATATTCCTTATTATGTGTGAGAGTTTCGGAAAACTTAGAACTTCCGTGAAATGGATCATCGTTGTTTTTATATGTTAAGTGTGCAAAGAGAACAGAATCTCAAAGCTTTAAAACATTTGACTATCGCTCAAAGCCTGGTGTATTCTAACATTCCCCTTGTACCTACAAGGAAATAAGCAATAAGATAATTTATACAAATGTTTATCTTAACTAACACTAAGAATATTGGACCAATTATGCGTCTAGCACACGAACCTCCAGCTGTCCGATCATAATGAGGGATTTCTTGAACGCGATGTGGATTTTCAGAGGCCCAGTACCGATTAGCCGCGCGCACAACGGCAGCCGGTAGTTAGGGAATCCAGCAAGGTCGCGGGAGAGGCGAAACGCCATGTCTTCCGTTAGATTTAAAATGAAGAATCCTGCATCTGGCCTTCTGTAAGGGCAGAGAGCGTTGTGCAGTTGATGAAAATCAGATTCTTTGGTTGAAACGTGAATGTGGAATGCAGAAACTCCTACTGCGTTATGCTGGCACTTGAAACTCTCATAAGCGGACTCGAGCCATGTTATCCGTTTCCATGACAACCAGAGGACACGAGAACAAGAAAAAGTCGTTGCTGCTGCTGCCTGCCTTTATAAAGCAACTAACTACTTTTTTCTCCACATACATGAGAATAGCCAACCAAATTACAGCACAGAGAGCGCTGCGGGCGTTTTATGAACAAAGTGCTGAGCATCTAACAGTACCCGGCCTCGGGGCCCTCAGATAGTTTCATACGCCGCTTGTCTTAAAGGAATGCTGCTATCTGAAAACTATACGCACCCACCCCAGAGTTTTCATTAAAACTTGCTGCTGCAGCTGTAATTTACATGTTTTAAAAACCACTCCATATGCATTAGTCCCCTTTCTAAAGGATGTTAGTGCATGGTCTTTGTAAAGAAAAACTCCAATAGTTGCTCATAACTGTGAGACGAGAATTCCATGTCTTTTAGAAACTCAAAATGTACTTGCATGTTTTAAGAGCCCCTGAAAACAAAAAAAGCATTTTTAGAAAAAGGTCCGTGTGTGTGTCTGTCTTGTCAGTGTGTGTCTGTCAGTCTGTGAACAGCATAACTCAAAAACGAAAAGTCGGTTAAAAACCAAAGTTGGTATTTAAGTTTAATGTCTTTCAAGAATGCGACACGAAGATTTTGAAGAAAATAGCCCCAACCTAAACTACCCTTTACATGAAACATTTTTCGAAAATTTTTATTTTCTTGAAAATGGCTCTAACGATTTTCATTAAAATGTCATATGCTTGAGATTTTTTTATGACCAATGAAATGTATATCTTGAATTTTCTGGCTATAGCCCCTGTAGCCATATTTACTCTGGACGACTTTTGCATAACTGGTAAACTGTTAGAGATACACCAAATCTTACTATACAAAAAATGTAGATCTTGCTAAAATACACAATTTATGTCTGAATCAATTTTCTTGTAGGTTGAACCGTTTCGGAGATATTCCTTGTAATGTGTGTGAGTTTCGGAAAACTTAAAAACTTTCATGAAACAGAACATCGTTGTTCATTTTTTGATTTGTTAAGCGTGCAAAGAGAACGGAATCTCAAAGCTTTAAAACATTTGACTATCGCCTATGTAGCCCTGTTTTCTCTGGATGATTTTTGAATAACTCGTAAACCATAAGAGATAGACAAAAAATTAATCTACAAAAATGTAGATAATAAATTGAGTGTTTTAGCAAGATCTACACCGAATTTTTGGGTTGAATACTACACTTCCCCTGTTTACTATACGTAGTAGAGAAATTATAGTGCTGAGTTTTTTTCATCGGTGAAGTTGAAGTTGATGTTAGTTATCTAATTGAGAAAATCAAACAAGTGTATTAGTCACCAGATTCGAACCCGGTTCGTGGAAATCCCAAGCAACACACACACTGCATGATTCATCCAATGTTAATTATTGGGAACAGGCACGCAGGCGGGGAGAGAGGGAGGGAGAGCGTGGTTCAAGGTCGTTCAGTTTCACCCGGACCAAGTGCTGCTGTGTGCCAGGTTACATTGTCGAAGCTCTGTACCTAAATGTTTAAGTAACCATACATACGTCATCAAGCATTCTCTTTGCATGTGTCCAGCCTAAAAGAGTTAACACCAGATTCAAGTTTACTCTTACCTCTTGCGTCCACACTGATCAGGCGCCCAACACAAAATGATTAACTGTAACACAGCACTTAGGGACGAAATTAGATACACTTTTTACGCACTCTGTTCCGTCATGTGAGATTCGCGCGATTTTTCCTCTACTGTGCACTTAATAGACAAAGATGAACCACTTTGCACTGTCGAAATTCACTTGTTTCATAAAATCGATCTTTACACGTCATATGTTTTCCACTCGAAAAGGGCCATTGTCATGTTGATGTTATGGACTATAATGCCATTAAATGCTCTTACTAATGATTTTCTCTGACTTATCACGATAAAGAACGCAAAATTCATAAGTAAGAAAGAATAAAACAAGCAGGTGTTGGATTTGTTATATTCTAGATTAACAAAAGCTAAAAACAGTACGAAATTTGGGTTAAAAAACAGATAATAGCATTCCACTCCACACCACATGTGCTAATTTATTTTTCAACGGAGGCTGTTGTCTGGGGAAAGCCATAAATTGGGGTTATGTGTGCGTGAACATGGCAGGCAGGCACCTTCCGAGACAGATAATCTGCATCTCTGGGGAAAATCGTTACATGGTGAGAGTGTAAGTGCTGTATTTAATTGGGCGGGTTCGTCTCCACACGAGCATTCCTATCTGGGTCACTCAACATGTACTAAATTGTCACACGCAATATAATACAACGTCTAACATAACCTAACCCAACTATTGTCAGACCATCGAATGATACTTATTTAGACTATTTCATGATTGAAATATGAACCCTCATACATTGGAAGAACTTAAACAAAATGTTAGAAATGAAATCGTAAACATTACAGTGGCCCAACTTAATCAGAATGTGTTCTCCCGATATAATGTTCGTTTAGCCTCGCGAGAATGGACGACATTTTCAGCATCTTCTATAAGTTAGTTTATGTAGGAGAAAAGTGACTCACCCAATCACACACAGACGAAATGTCGTGCGCCCATGAAGTTTTAAATGAGGAATCCTGGCAAACATTTGACCACAAAGTGTTAAATTATACAAAAAATAACCTAAGATTTTTCCATTGAGTAGTTTGGCTTATTCAAGCTGCCAATTGAGGAAAACGAAACTCAAGAATTACATGTATTTCGATCTTCTTTTGTTATTACAGTTTATAATTTCAAATAAATTTCACTATACTTTTAAAATGATGTTTATTATGAAAAAATACATTAATTATTAAAAGAAAAATAGTTAAAAACATAGAAATGGGCTGCTATTTCGATTGTTAATCGACTGTAATGCGTAATAAATTATTTGTCAGAGTTTTATGGGACACAGTTGGTGACAGTTACTAAACAAAAGAATTACCAGTTGGTAATTTGTGTATGTTAATTAACGCTTTTATGCCTGAAATACTCATAACACCACGAGTGATTCTCAATTTATTTAGAGAGTTTGACCATCGTGAGTTGCATTTATTAAGACTATTTCACGATGAAATGTTATTTAAATGTTGTATTGTAACCACTAACCTTTTAATGAAAACATGAATACATACATAACATATCATAATGATGCTCCAATTTTTATTATGTTGGCAATGTTAGAACTTGGAGTATCTGTTGTTAATTTATAATTTCCTTCAATACAAAATTTGTCAAATTGATTCCAAACATATTTCCTGTGTTATTCTGTGTTATGAGATTTCTTTGTTCGAATTATTTTATCTATTTCAGCACCAAAGCAAGAGTCAGCCATATTGGACAGTTTAATAGCGGCTTTATTGCGTCAAATTATGTCAGCTATTGCGCATCTGTAGCACAGAGGGGGTGATAATGGGGTTAGAGCCTCTGGGTGGGCTCGTTTAGCGTCGGATACGTTAGGGACCCCGTCTGTGCTTGTGCCTCGTTGTTTGGATCTTGTCGCCCCTTGGGTCTCTCCCCTCATCCCTCTCTCCCAGGGGTCAGGGTAGAAGCCCCGGTCACTTTTACCCTGCCAGATTGGCTGAAGTATGGAATTTGAACTGGGAGCGTTCTGAAAGATGTTTTCCTCACTTGTGAAGTAGGCTATGGCAGTTCGCACAAATGAAAGAAGAAGGATATTTCAATATAAGGCACAATGTGGTCCTTATCTTCATCTTAAGACGCAGTGCCAACGTGTCCTGTTCTAGCTCCTTTATGTTGGCTAACCTGGAGGGTGATGATCTTTTGTTACGTTTTAATGGAGCGGCTCCCTTACGGAGACACATCCCGATCATTAGTTTTAATCAGGCTTACTGTCAGTGGCGGCTCTTCTGTAGTGTTCATTCTTTTCTCCTCTGCTTTCCTGTTTCCCTTCCCTTATCTTCTTTATCTCTCTTCCTAAGCATCTGCTTCTCGTTTTCCTTATGTTCTCTCTGTTTGATCTCTTTCTCCATTCTCTCTATTTCTCTTCCTTCTCAAGGCCTTCCTTGCTCACCTCTCTTCCTCCCCTTCCCTCCTCATGTTTTCTTTCCTCTCCTATCCAATCTTCTCTTTCTTCCCTTCTCTGTTTTCTTCTACTAGCTTTCCCTCTCTTTTCTCGTCTCCTTGTGTTCCCTTTGCCACCTCCTTTTTCCTTAACTCCTCTTTTTCTCCTCTTTCTTTTGCTTCCATATGTTTCTGATCTATTTTGTATTCCCTACTTCCTTCCTAACTCACTCCTCCCGTTCTCTCCTCCCTGCCTTTCCCTCATTCATTCTTTCTTCTCTTCCCCTCTTATCCGCCCTCCCTTCTTCTCCTCCCTCCACTGGTCTCTCCCTTTCTTCTCCTTCCTATCTGCCTTTCCTTCCCTCTATTTTTCATCACATTCCTTTTCTCCCCTCCCTCCCTTCTCCGTCCATTTTTCACTTCTCTCATTTCCTCTCTTGTCTCCATTCCCGCTCCCTTCTTTTCTGTAATTAGTACAAACAACTAAATATTGTAAATATGCGATTTTGTAAGTTTTACGAAACATTAGGTGCTTCAAGTCATTTTTTAACAAATTGTAACATTGGAAAATATTTTCTCTGTAAAGTATAATTTAGAGTGTGGAATATACTTGAAATCTTCAAAAATAATTTTGTTTTTTAACCAACATTTCGTTCCCGATATCAAATTTTTGGGTGATATAATAGCTGAGTGCAATTTTCACACGTTGTACCTATTAAACTAAACTTGTGTTCATAAAACTATTTCTATATACATTTTTAAACAGTTGCAGTGACGTGTAATTTTTCCAAATGGCATAATGTGTTTGGAATGGTTAGAGAAAGTCCTGTGAGTGTTACAGTTGAGTTTTTCATCTTATATCCAGTGGAAAGTTTACGGTGAAGAAGCAACCTATCAGCCGCCACTGACTCAGCGAAATTAAAAGGCAAGTCTCCCTTAGGACAAGAAGAACCAGGAACAAAAGAATTTAGATGTGGTCTTGGGACTTGGAGAGTGTTCGTTCTTTTCAGCAGTTTTATATCCATTCTGCACAGAAAATGTGAACATCGGCAGTCGAAGTGCATGTCGAGAATCACGCTGGATCAGGGCGACTGTATGACAACCACAGCCCAGGACTTGACGTCAAAATGTGACAGACTGGGATATATTTCACAGTACTGCTTTTGTGTCTGTACACAAATATTATCACAAATAATATCATAAGATGTCTGACATAACCAATAAAAACATCAATTTAAACACTACATCCCAAAGATTTGACCACAAAACATTAATTTGGGCCTTGATCATCACCATGTTTTTGGGACAATTCAGCAATAAACTCATCCTGCATTCACCCATATAGTAGACACCAGATACCGAACATTTTTATCTTTACTACTCGTTTGTCACACCGAAAGCCTCCATTTCTACCAGCAAACGTCTTTGTCTTTTGTTTTCGCGGCCGAAAACCGCCCTCCCAGCTTGCATCTTTGCCAACAGAGATAAGGAAAATGCACCTCGAGTTTCTTTTAAGATATGCAGTGTGCTTATTGTAATTACGTAAAACTGAGTTGTATTTCACTGAAATTTAATACATATAGCAGCGAAATACGTATAAATAAGGTTCTGTTAATTGGTGTCTAAGTTATATTTTGCCGAGACTTACAGAAATTTACATATAAATACGAATTACTAGAACTGGGTTACGTATAAAGCAGGTTCAACTGTAGTTATATTCTTATTTTCACTCGGTTTCTCTAAGGCTATAATAGAACTCTCGGAGATGTGGTGGAACGAACTTGCACACACGGAATGAATCCACTTTTTGCTCTCTTTATCACAGTGATTCTGCTAGCAGTATAATCTAACCTAAAACATGTTAAAATTACCTACTTACCACAATTTAACACTATTTTGCTCTGAATGTTTTCTCCATCTAGACATATAATTTGAGTTTAAAAAGAAAATAATATAATAATGGTTCTATACTTAGGTAATAAAAGCATATTTTACAGTTCAAGTGAAACAGGTAATGAAATGTAACCATTTAATTTTAGAATCTTAAGTGTAGAACTCGAAATGAAGAAAATCTTATGTTCAGAATTGAGGTTATGTTGTTCTACAACTCGCCTTTTCCGATATACATTTTACTAGTACACAATTTATTTTCATGCTCATTTATGGCTTCTGGGTATTTCTTAAGAAGTTATTGTTACTATCCCTCCATTCAGTTAGGTTTATTTTTAGTCTACGAACTTTATTTGTTTATTCAAAAATCTTACTCAACAATTCCTTCATTACTACCTCCGTTGTTTTGCAGATCATTATTGGCCGGGATGCCAACATTGGAAAATAAATAAATTATACCTGAAAGGGAAATATATTATCTTGCATTAATTAAACAGATCGCTATTTCACTGTAAACCAAGGTTTAACTTACAGTCGCCTTTTGCTGCCCGAACGGTGCGATAAACTTGGAAGCAGCAGTCTGCCACAGAAACAAACGATATATCGCTTTTCCTCCCAGACAGTAAATTACATTACTTACATTTACTTATGTTACGACCTGGTTAGGGAATCTAGCTGCACTGTGCTTACGTAATTTGACAGAAGAGAGCCGCTAGATTTAAATGTCAAAAATGTCTGACACTCACTTCGGTAAAGCATCTAATTAATTCCAAGACGAAAACCTCAGAACACGGAGTACAATAGGAAATATATTTGGTATCAGTTGGACAGAAAACAGGAAACTAGACCACTGGTATTTAATATTTTAGGCCGTACCAATGGATGCCGGTATATGTATAATTGCTTCATTACTCTTTTAAGGAGTTAGTAATTACAACACAGTATTTAAGTAACATTTTATAGGTTATAGCATCCTTTAATTCTTGAACAAGTCTTAATAAATGCAATTCTGATAGTAGCCCTTCATTAATAGTATAATTTATAAAATTTTCTACTAGCAGAAATTTACACAAACATATCACATGTTGCACAAATGTAGATTTTGATTTGTGGATTTCAGCGTTATGGATTTCCTGGTTTAAAACGTGCCATAACCTCAACTTTTGGTGTTTTTAGGTTAGGTCTCTTTCTAATGGAGAAATTTTAAAACGTAGGACAGTTTCATCATTTTCCCGGACACAGGTTTAAAATACAGCACTAGTAGGACGAAATGTCGCACTGCGCTGTATAAACCATCAACTTTTTTCAGAAATACGCGACGGATGAATGCAATTGCCCAAATTGTTGCAACATCAAATGTTTGTGTAGTGACCACGACACGCGGATTGCTGTTTGTTAACCAACAACTTGTTGATATTTGCTGTTTTCTGACTCTGCTAATTGGGTAATTAAAACAATTACACAATGGTCACTCACTACGTCACCAACTATAACTTGTTCTGCTGCAGTGTTCACTTCAAACAGCCACGTTCTCTACGAGCGGACACTCGAAGTTTCTAGAGAGTCGAACAAGCATTAGTTTTAAAACAAATTTTAATTAATGTATTACTTTTCAAAATATTTCCCGTTAACTGTGTGTCTGTGTGTCAGTCTGTGGACAGCATAACTCAAAAAGGAAAAGTCGGTTCTAAACCAAAGTTGGTATTTAAGTTTACTGTCTTTCAAGGATGCGACACGAGGATTTTGAAGAAAATAGCCCCACCCTAAACTACCCTTTACATGGAAAATTTTTCGAAAATTATGATTTTCTTCAAAATGGCTCTAACCATATTGATTAAAATGTCATATGTTTGAGATATTTTAATGACAAATGAGTTCCCAAGATTAGCATTGACTGTTCCATACATAGAGATCTTAAATTATCATATACCAATTAACACCTGGACATTACTTTCTTTTGTAAAATTATCACTTTGTCATTTTTTACTTTCTCTACTGGTAAGTAGGGGAAGTATTGTATGCCACCCAAAAATTCGATGTCAAGATTTCACCGGAAATACATGTTTTGAGGCCCCCTGAATTCAAAAAAAGCATTTTTAGAAAAAGGTCCGTGTGTGTGTGTGTCTGTGTGTCAGTCTGTCAGTCTGTGGACAGCATAACTCAAAAACGAAAAGTCGGTTAAAAACCAAAGTTCGTATTTAAGGTTAATGTCTTTCAAGGATGTGACTGGAAGATTTTGAAGAAAATAGCCCCACCCTAAACTACCCTTTACATGGAATATTTTTCGAAAATTTTGATTTTCTTGAAAATGGCTAACGATTTTGATTAAAATGTCATATGTTTGAGATATTTTGATGACAAATGAAATGTATATCTTGAATTTTCTGGCTATAGCCTCTGTAGTCGTATTTACTCTGGACGACTTTTGCATAACTAGTAAACCGTTAGAGATAGACCAAATCATACTATACAAAAAATGTATATCTAGCTAAAATACATAATTTATGTCTCAATAAATTTTCTTGTAGGGTGAACCATTTCGGAGATATTCCTTGCTATGTGTGTGAGTTTCGGAAAACAGAACTTTCATGAAATGGGTCATTGTTATTCATTTTTTTATATGTTACGTGTGCAAAGAGAACGGAATCTCAAAGCTTTAAAAGATTTGACTATCGCACAAAGCGTACTGTATTCAACTATTCCCCTTGCACCTACAAGGAAATAAGCAATAAGATAATTTGTACAAATGTTTATTTTAACTAAGACGAAGAAGATATAGGAATAAGAGTTTGTAAGAATGGTTAGTACAAGAGTAGAGAAAGTCATGTGAGTGCAACACATCAGATTTTTATTTAATGGAATAACAATCAAAATAGCAGTCCATTTCAATTTGACAATTGTCTTTTAGCCATTGTTCTTATAATAACTAATGTATTTTTCCAGAATAAGGATTATTTGTTAATATTAAACCTAAAGTGAGACTTATTTGAGGTTATAAGCTGGTTTTCTGTTATAACAACAAGAGAAGATCGCAATGTATATAATTCTTGTGTTTCGTTTTCCTCAGTTGGTAGTGCTGAACTAAGTCCAACTACACTACATACTTAAGGTTATTTTTGTAGAATTTAACATTTTCTGGTCAAATCTTTGAGATATTGTGTTTAAATTTATATTTTATTAATGAAATAGTACAGATAAATATTATTTGACAGTCTGATTCTCACTCCGCTCGAGAATTTATAGGTTAGCTCAGACATCTTATGGTATTACTTGTTTTTATTTCTTTGTTTATCTGATTACACTCCCCTTATGTAGGACTTACACCCCCCTAGGACTTACAAGTCAGTGTCTGATCTCCAACCAACGCCGAGGACTCGCACACACAAAACACAGCGCAGCGGGAGATGAAACCTTTATAATTCCGCTTCTAGGTTAGGTTTGCTGATTTTTCGTAGCAATCCAGTTAAACCTTTTATACGTTTTCCATTTAGAAGTGAACTGTTTTACTATAATCCACGCTACATCTCAGAACGCAATCGTCGACTCTATCACAGCCTTTTCCGAATGAAATATCAGGCTACTTTCCTTGAAATCTTTGCATTTCTTGGGTTTGTTTACTTTCGATACACAATTTCTGTTCCTGGAAGCACTTACCGTTTTCATTTATATCGTTGTACAAAGAAGGAATTCTTTTCTTCGCCCACACATTTAATATCAGCTTTCCTGTTCTTTATTTTCCTTTGTGCTAGTTTATTTCTCCCTTCAGAACTGAAAATGCTTTCCCATCATCTGATAGTCTCTTTGACTATAGACAAACTCGCTTAGCTATTCCCTGTCTAAGAAAGTTATACATATTTATTTCAGTTCTTCAGTATTCCTCGACTGTCAGTCACTAAAATTCGATGTCGAGGTTTCAACAATTAGACATTTTTGTTTGTAATGCTTCTATGAAGCACATATTAGAAGGAATGTAATCACTTCCCTTCCACCCTGTAAATGCAGTTTAAAATGGTATTTTTGCAAGCTACGTGCTATTTGCAACATGAATGAAGAAGTTGGAAGTTTGAACGTGGGATTATCGAAGATGGCTCGGCAGTACGTTAAAATATCTGGTCGTGCTCTTAGTGCACCCAGACCCTCGATTGATTTTATGTCAAAACTTCCTGACCTTCCTCCAGTGATTCTACTTTCAGATGTCTTCAGATATCAGTTTCACCCTTTCATCCCCTGACTCGCTACGTCAGAGATTCTCCCTGTCACGCACACATTGCCATATTACTGATAAAATATGTTAACATTTATTTTAAGAAACTAAAATAAAAATCTGATGTGTTGCACTCACATGACTTTCTCTACTCTTGTACTAAACTTTCTTACAAACTCTTATTCCAATATCTTCTTCGCGTTTACTACATTTTGTTGTGTTTTCCTGTGCGTAAATAAACAAAGATGATGGCTTTTCGAAACGCGAACAAATTTAATGAATTTTTTGTTTATTTCTAAACCTACAAAGTCAGTTTACCATAATGGAACGGCTGATTAAAATAAATATTCGCAAAGTGTAATTAAATACGATTTAACCAAACCTATTCTCTAGGTTCGGCACAAATGCCATATATTGAAAGCAATATTTAAGCTCGTCCTTTCCTTGGCATTATAATGAACAGTCAAATTTGTTCTACTTACCTTGAGAACTCTACAATATTGAAATTCTCAAACTAATTCCTCTAGGTTCGCTAAAACCAAATTGAATATTTTTTTTGTTTATATTTAAACCTGCAAAGTAAATTTACCTTAATACACTGGCAGATCAAAATGAATGTTCGCAAATGTAATTAAATTCTTTTTTCACGAGAAAAACTATTTTAAATGTAAAACTATTCCCATACAAAATTACCAATTTAGCAGTTTTCGATTTTTCGACTTTTTCCTAATGTTTTTTTTTTTTTTTTTTTTTTTTTTTTTCTAAACCATCCCAATATTGAGACGAACAAAACAAAAAAGGAATTATTCAAATAGGTAGAGCCATTTTGCAGTTTTTTGCGAGACAAATATGCATGGATGGAAGGATGGATGGGTGTTATAATGTTTTATTACGAACTATGATGAAAGTTGAACTGAGATTCGATGATCTTAGATTAATTTTATAGAATGCTATTTTATTATTTTGGTTCATGTTCTGACTTGTTTTTATGCGATATTTATGCTAAATGTAAGTGTTGGATTGTGTTGAAGGTTCTAGCAGGAGGATGTTGAACTGCGGGAGGTCGCGACCCAGGATCTGCGACATGTCAGAGACCACCGAGGATGTGCCGAGGAGACCTCACGTACACGGTGTGAATGTTATCCCTGCGTACATCTTGAGAAGGTTCTAACGGTGTGCAAGAGGTCACTTCGCTCGTCTATAAAGCTAAAACTTTCAACTCCACCTTTCTTCTCACCTGCATCAAATTCTGGGTTCTTTTAAATTTAATTTACACAAAAACCGTTGAATCTATTGAAATACGCCAAAGGAAAAAGTTGTCATTTATTCAATTTTCTATGACTATAGCCATAAATCAAAGTGCTTCAATCAATAATAAATCAGCCAGGTAATGATAAATTTTGTTTTGATAAAAATACTTTTTAGTTTCTCTACTGGTAAGTAGGGGAAGTATTGTATTCCACCCAAAAATTCGATGTCGAGATTTCACCGGAAATATATGTTTTGAGGCCCCCTGAATCCAAAAAAAAGCATTTTTAGAAAAAGGTCCGTGTGTGTGTCCGTGTGCCAGTCAGTCTGTGGACAGCATAACTCAAAAACGAAAAGTCGGTTAAAAACCAAAGTTGGTACTTAAGTTGAATGTCTTTCAATGATGTGATAGGAAGATTTGAAGAAAATAGCCCCACCCTAAACTACCCTTTACAGGGAAAATTTTTCGAAAATTTTGATTTTCTTGAAAATGGCTCTAACGATTTTGGCTAAAATGTCATATGTTTGAGATATTTTTATGACAAATTAAATGTATATCTTGAATTTTCTGGATATAGCCGCTGTAGTCGTATTTACTCTGGACGACTTTTGCATAACTGGTAAACCGTTAGAGATAGACCAAATCATACTATACAAAAAATGTAGATCTTGCTAAAATACACAATTTATGTCTCAATAAATGTTCTTGTAGGGTTAACCATTTCGGAGATATTCCTTGTTATGTGTGTGAGTTTCGGAAAACTTAGAACTTTCGTGAAATGGAACATCGTTGTTCATTTTTTATATGTTAAATGTGGAAAGACAACAGAATCTCAAAGCTTTAAAACATTTGACTATCCCACAAAGCCTACTGTATTCTAATATTCCCCTTGTACCTACAAGGGAATAAACAATAAGATAAGTTGTATAAATGTTTATCTTAACTAACACGAAGAAGATATAGGAATAAGAATGGTTAGTACAAGTGTAGAGAAAGTCATGTGAGTGCAACACATCAGATTTTTTTTTTTTGCTAGAAAACCACAAACTTACACAAATTAACGTCAATACAACATCAACTTCCAAGAATATTGCACTAAGCACAGTCCCACAAATTAATTGTACAATAAATAACTTATACATGAAATAAAGTTTCGTCTAAAAACCAATATATTCAATTTGACTTCTATTTTTCAATGTTACGTAGCATTCATCATACAGCTGTGACGTGCTGGTCGTCTATTAACATTGGAGAGATAGGGCATTTCGACACTCTAAGTTACTGGTAACATTGTTGGACGTGTGAGTCCAGTTATTTGGGCCAGACACAGTGGCAGGCGGTGTGCTGCATCACAATGCCCTGGCTGGGACCTCATCCCAACTGAAGTTCGCACAAACGTTCCGTTTCTGGACCTTTCTTCCTCCCACGATAGATAAGTAAGGTGTTTCATATTCATCAAGGTGCTGTTTCCGGAAGAATGCGCGGTCGGTCAAGTTCAGCGTGACTGGCTGACTGACACTCGCGCTTCTTCATGCATTATTCTCCCTGATCTACTTTATATGCACTTCCTATCTCACGTGGCGCCAGTTCTTGACCCTGCTGTCACTAGAAGTGTCTGTCGCGTGCGCTACATGCAATCTAATATAATGAAATCACTAATAATCACCATCAGGTATTAAATGATTATGTAGACTTCCTTTGTCAATATTTCTTTAGCAATCTGTGACAATTTCTCTCAAAGAATTATGAAGGAAAGCATAGAAATATTTAAAGAAAAGAGCAGTCTGAACCGTGACACAGGCAAACCACTCAACATATGGAAGGCGCTATCAGCAACTCAACTTCCTATTGGAGGAGAAAGAACCAATAGAATTACGAGTCAGATGGGACGAGGCCAATCAGAGTAGGTAATGACTTGGTTGCATTTTTTGCAGTCGCCCATTGAAGAAGCTGAACATAGTTTTGCGGCAAAATGTCGGCATAACTTTTAATTTCTTAAAAATCCAACAAGACCCGGACTCAACTAAGAGAGAGCACAATGAATTGACTCTATAAGAACTTACGGAGGGGGAATTCGCAACTGATGAGGCGAATGGACCCAAAGGGCGGTCTGGGAGCAAAGGGCAGGCTCCCAGTTAGTATTCATCTAAACATTAAGTTCACTACAGAGATTGAAAATCTAGTTTCTCTTCCATTTTTGGACATCCGAGTTTATAACAATAAGATGGTACATTAGGGCACAGTGTCTACTGAAAAGTTAGACATACGGAAGACAACTGTTATCGGCGCTCGCGAAGATCGAACCCGGAACCTCCCCAACGCGGCCTCGCTCGGTGGTTTGTTGGCATCAAATGGAAATTTTGCATGCTGCCTGGACACCACTGTGCTTACAAATGGTGACTTTAGTCCTGACTGGCGTGGAAGTGACACTTGCATTCTGATGGATCTTAAAGCAAACTTGTCGTATACACTTCCTCTCTGATCTCAGTTCAAGATCTGCTGATGCGCAGATTCAATCGATAAGCTTGGCAGATTGGCAAGTTTCCTTTCTGTCGTTGAAAAGACTAGGTCATTTGGTGCCGTCTTTGTTACATCCCAGAAAGCAAAATACTTCTTCCGGGGACTTTCCAACAGACGAATAAAAGAACTGAAATAATTAGAATTCTAACCCAGGTTTCAATTACTCTGCATCTTGTTTCTGATGACGCTAGGGCGATGCTGTTTAGAATGTATACAGTAGAACTTCGGCAATTCGAAGCTAAAGGAACAAGAAAAAAAATTTTAGACACGCACCTTTTTCTGAGATATTTTCTTTCTGATTCAGGGGGCCTCAAAACATATATTTCCGGTGAAATTTGGACAACGAATTTTTGAGGGAAATACAATACTTCTACTTACCAGTAGAGAGAGTAAACACAGATCCATCACGGAGGACTCATGCATTACGCACGGAGTTAAAGAAAGCTGGGCATCCTGGGCATCCTGTTTACTGATTATTTTCGTACTTACCGGTTAGCGAGCGAGAGATAGCAATTCTCATGTCCTTGCCCACATCTCAAGGTCGGGTCGGGAGGGAGCGATGACCGGGTCGTGTACCTACCTGGACACGTCAGCCGCTCAGGAAATACCTCTTTATGTTTCCTGGAAGCTCTGGGTCGCGGCTTCATTGCCCACACTACCATCATCTTCTGTCTTCAACTGTCTTCCACTGTCCCTATGTGCCTCACTGATAACAGACCAACTTCGGAACCTTAGCACATCAAGTAGCCCAGATTCGTCTTGTGTAGAAAACTCCACGAAGAGAAAATTCTAATCTATACCAATTCTGATGTGTTGCACTCACATGACTTTCTCTACTCTTGTACTAACCATTCTTACAAACTCTTATCCTATATCTTCTTCGTGTTAGTTGAGATAAACATTTGTACAAATTATCTTATTGCTTATTTCCTTGTAGGTACAAGGGAAATATTAGAATACAGTAGGCTTTGAGCGATAGTCAAAATTTAAAGCGTTCTCTTTGCACGGTTAACATATAAAAAATTGAATAACAATCTTCCGTTTGACAGAAGTATATTCTCCAAAACTCACACAAAAACAACGCATATCTCCGAAATGGTTCACTCTACAAAAAAAAAAAAAAAAAAAAAAAAAAAATGTGTATTTTAGCAAGATCTACATTTTTGTATACTAAGATTTGGTCTATCTCTAACGGTTTACCAGTTATTCAAAAGTCGTACAGAGTAAATACGACTACAGGAGCCATAGCCAGAAAATTTAAGATATACATTTCATTTGTGATAAAAATATCTCAAACATATGACATTTTAATCAAAGTCGTTAGAGCCATTTTCAAGAAAATCAAAATTTTTGAAATATTTGCTATGTAAAGGGTAGTTTAGGGTGGAGAAATTTTCTTCAAAATCTTCGTATCGCACCCCCCCCCCCCACACACACACCTTTTTCTTAAAATGCTTTTTTTGGAGTCCCTTTTGTGGGAAATTTTTACCCCTCTCCCTAGGGGAGGGGGGGGGGCTGGGATTGCGGTGAAATATCGACATCGAATTTTTGGGTGGAATACAATACTTCCCCTACTTACCAGTAGAAAAAGTAAAAAAATGATATAAATATAATAAATTGAAAAGTTCTAAAGATATTCCAATGAAAACTTGTAGGTATATAGGTTATGTCTGATATGAGTTTGAACAAAATCCGATAGTAAATTGTAGAATTTAGAAACTTGACCTATGTCTGTTCTTAACATGAGCTCAAGGTGCATACGCAAATCGACACAGCACGCTGCGACACTGGCAATAACAATATGGGCATAGCGTGGCTCTCTGAGGAACACTGTAGCACAGTGCAGGGCAGAAGCTGTAAGCTCAGTGACCGTATAACAGCTAGACCATGCCAACCTGATGAACTGTATATAAAGCTAGCAAAAATAAACATTTGTTTACTTGCACTTAAATGAACTAAAACATTTACAATATTACTGCTAATCAACTCGTTTAATTTGTACCCAAATTGACTGCCATCCAATCACATTTCCAGCATTCGCATGACCAGCCTTAAAAGTATTGTAACAATAATCCTTTTATTGTTGAAAACAATGTGCTGAATATCCTAAAAATAGCCTTTTGTGGGACATTTTTACCCCTCTCCCTAAGGGAGGGGGGGGGGGGCTGGGATTCCGCTATACCAGTCGTAAAAGAGTGAAAAGAACGTAATTTTTATTTTTATTTCTCAAAAATATTGAGAAAATGGAAACTGGTCAAATCCGTCATGGAAATTGCCTCACAGCTTTACTCTCAATTTTCTCCAACTCAAAAGCTTCTTTGAAAACATTGTAGGCATCGCTGATGTGGGCACACTGGCTCTCCAATACACTAACGATCTACAAGCTCTTCTGAATACACTCAAAAGACTTCATCCATAATATACAGAGCGTAATACGAAAATAAGGAATACTCGAATTCAGAAGAAGCTGTTTTCACGGGATACAAATTGATTAATCACCCTACTGTTAACTTATTTATGCATAGAGATGTTAATAATATACTAAACTCAAGCGGGATGGCTCAGGCGGGAAGTCCCGGGTTAAAATCCTGTGGGCCGACCAATCTGTGTTTTCTTCGTGGTTTCTCTCAGTCACCAAGGTAATTACCAGATTGGGTATTTAACACCACGACCCAAATTTGCACCTTAAGTCTAAAATAATACTAAAAATGAAAAATAGATGGTAATAGTGAACGCTGTGCCATCTATTCACAGATAATGAAAACAGATAAAGTGGATCAGGACCTTCTAGATTAACGGACCTGACCCTGGCATCCCAGTTGTACAAAAATGGCGTCGGCTGGTGGGAGTGATTTCTGAGGTGTTTCCACACGCTGTTTTTCGTATTATTTTCTATGTCTTCGAGTTATTGTTTCTTATAATAATTCCTATGTAAGTTTGTCTTCATATTAGCAAAGCGAATGTTTCAAAAGTTTTATTTGGGCAGTATAGGAACAGGAATAAATGTAATAACGTTTTGACTGTGCCGTGTGCTATCCACGTGTTCATGTTTATTGTGTTCCATCTAGGACTATGGCTACATTAGCCGTATAGTGTGGTTAATTTATCTGTTTGCAAGTACAATTTGTGTCACGATTACAGTGGTGAGAGGTTGTTGAAGAAAAACTGTTCCAGTAGTGTATATTAATGTTGCCATACTACAACCTAACCTCAAACACGACAATGCACCGTAACTGTTGCATTCCCGGATGCAAATTAAAAATCAGAAACTTTCAGTTAAAACAAAAGGTAAATTACAACATAAAGCTTCTAAATTCAGTATTTAATTACAATAAATTGCAGCGTTATGTGTATTAGTTGCCGGTGTGTATATAACATGGTGAATAGTGAAAGACAATAATTTCGAGTGAATTCAATTAGTGGCATCTGCAACACCAACAGTTTGTTTCATGTAAGTAGTATGCTGCTCATATTTGTACATTATCTTTTGTCTTTGTAATTTAAATGTGTAGCTGTAGTTTAGAAGAAATGTGTTATGTTGCTGCATGTAAAACTGTAGACTATAGCAAAGTTTGGTAAATATTTACAAAATCGTCCGCTCGAGAAAACGAATGAAACATAGTGCAATGGATGCAGTTTTTATTGCTGATACGATCTTGTAAGTTTTATTGTGCGCTCAAGCTTCGTGTTTTATTTATGAGAAAATTTCGTACGGTCGATGAAGTGGTTTTATTTCGCTTATGCGGCGGATATTTAGCTAATAAATGTGCATAAACGAGTGTAATATATGCTACAATGATTGATTAATGCATTTACGTTGAAATGATTGCATAAACACTACCCAAATTGTAAATATTTCGATAACACAGGACCCTGTCACCCCACACATATGCAAAACTAACCTAACCTAAGCTAACACAATGTTGCTTTACAATACTGATTTAAGATTACGTATTTCATGTATTTCATTTACAGTGCTGTTTTACGGTTATTATGTTTAATATTTCATCTGCTTTTGTGGATTCCCCCTGTAAAATAAAGTGTCCTGAAGTGCTGAGTAATATGTTGTTGCAAACTGAGTAATCAAGTTCTCAGTAATAGTAAAAGCACAATTTCACCCTAAAGGTTTTGAATTCAGTAGGTAGCTTTAGGTCATTCTAAATAGCAGCATTTGTATATCAGCCATCCAGTATAGTATGTTTTGTGTAGGTATATAACATTATGTAGATTGTACAAATGTGAAAAACAGTGTAAACAATGATTAATAATTCTGAGTCAACTCAATGTCAACACTTCTGTTTTATTTAAGTAACATGCTGCTTGCAGTTTTGTCTATCTTCTTTGTAATTTGAGTGTGTAATGCAGTTACATAATGGCATGTAAACCTGTAGATTGCATGAATGATATTTGAGGTTATATATTTCATTGCCCATGGTTTATCGTTTAATATTAAATGTCATTCTTTTTTGTTTATTTGAGTTTATGTTTAAGACAGTGTTTTTGTGTTTAACACAGCCCATATTCACAAAATAGGCGTGTTATTACACCACATTTTTATTTTACTGCGTTGAAATCGTAGCCTGTAGACGAGTTGTTTACAAGTAGTTCCCACCACATAGGCCGCCATCTTGAATCACAGTGTCAGGTCCGGTATTTAGGAGGTCCTGAGTGGATCCAGAACCCTCTGGATTAACGGACCTGACTCTGCCATCTAAGTTGTACAAAAATGGCGTCGGCTGGTGGCGGTGATTTCTGAGGTGTTTCCACACGCTATCCTTCGTATTATTTTCTATGCCTTTGAGTTATTGTTTCTTATAGCAATTCCTATGTAAGTTTGTCTTCATATTAGCAAAGCGAGTGTTTAAAAACGTTTATTTGGGCAGTATAGGGAACGGGAATAAATCTAATAACGTGTTGACTGTGTCGTGTGCTATCCACGTGTTCATGTTTATTGTGTTTCATCTAAGGCTATAGCTACGTTAGCCGTATAGTGTGGTTAATTTATATGTTTGCAAGTACAATTTGTGTCACGATTACAGTGGTGAGAGGTTGTTGAAGAAAAACTGTTCCAGTAGTTTACCTCAACCTAACCTCAAACATCACAATGCACCGTAACTGTTGCATTCCCGGATGCAAATTAAAAATGAGAAACTTTCAGTTAAAACAAGAGGTAAATTGAAACGTAACGCTTGTAAATTCTATTTAATTACTATAAATTGCAGCATTATGTGTGTTGCCGGTGTGTATATAACATGGTGAATAGTGAAAGACAAATTTCGAGACGCCGCTCGCCTACAGTTTTACCCATGTAAGTAATATGCTGCTTGTAGTTATACATTATCTTTTGTCTTTGTAATTTAAATGTGTTGTTGTAGTTTAGAAGAAATGTGTTATGTTGCTGCATGTAAAACAGTAGACTATAGCAAAGTTGAAAAAATGTTCACAAAATTGGCCGCTCGAGAAAACGAATGAAACATGTGCAATGGATGCAGTTTTTATTGTTGATTACGATTTTGTAAGTTTTATTGTGCGCTCAAGCTGAAATGGTTAACTCAAGAAAAAAATGTTATCTGACATAAATTGTGTACTTTAACAAGATCTACGTTTATTAAGCTAGCTTCGCTTTAAGTCCAGAATGAAACAGATGAAGAATTAGGATTGGTAAACAAAGTGTAGACGTTAGGCAAATAATTGTGTAATGTAAAATTCCATAATAATTTCTTATACTTTCATTAATTATTTGACACTTGGGCATAGCTAACGATGCAATCTTCATGCTTTCTTTTGTTCGTAATGCTGTAATATTTCAAAACAAAAATGTTTATTGGAATTGCTCGGTGTATTTATGAAGGAAGACAAAAAGATTTATTACTGTCCTGCTGGGGATTTATAAGAGAGACGATTGCATGCTAAAACGATAGCTAAATGAGTCAAAAAACGGTACTGCTTTCAGTTTGTGTTATGTAAGATAAAATAAGCGGTCTTGCTTACGTAAGACATCTGCCGCCGCGATGTATTTTTACGATAGCATTAGCATATTACACGCCCTTTTAGTTATTTTCGGGAGAAGAAAGTGGTTGAAAACGGAGTTTAGACGTGAGAGAGCTTTCAAAATAAAACATCACCTACCTCCGCTTTTGATGTAAATGCACAGCGCTTCCAGACAAACACACAAACCCGAGCTCCAGGCGTCTATATTCGAACCTCTACTGCTGCCTTTAAAATATTAACAACCAAGAATCAAGCTTTCCTTCGATAGTTACTGGTCATTCATTTTATTTCCACCACTACGTAAGAATAGGTATAGGGGAAAACATTTCCGAAGAATTTAATATGGCCAACATTGCACCAAAAAGCAGCACTGCGAAACTGCATAATAAAAGCATTTCTTTGTTTCCATATCTGTCATTGTTTAACTACATTCAGATTCCAGTAACGTTGGAGCTCGATAATAGTCGAAGAGTGTAACAAAAGAGCAGTGTCGAGTAGTAGCCATTTTGATTTCTATTCGGTGCACATATTCATCACGCGTGTGCTAGTGTAACTTATATTTCCTTATGGCGGGGGAGGCTTCCCCGCCACTTACGGACGTTCTCGAACACGAGAAAAATATTCCAGTGACTATGGATATCACCCCGTAATTGAATCGAATACAGAAATAGTTAAACCAACTTTACAATACGATAATCAAGATGCTGCACCATTTATAGTAGTATTAACTAGTTCAATGGGTACCATAACCCAACTACATCCACTTAAATTGGGCAAACTAATATTCGAAAATCACCAAAATCTAGAGTAGAGAAAATTATAAAAACAGGAAAAAACAGATTAGAAGTATTTCTACCTTCCGCATCTGCCGCGAATGCATTACTCAATTCAGACTTTACTTCGAAAAACCAGCTGAAGGCATATATACCACATCACTATATACACACAAAAGGAGTTATACATAACATAGACACTGAAATCACAGAAACAGAAATCCAAAAATATGGACAAACTATAGAAGGTTATCCAATACAACATGTATATCGTTTTAAACGACGTGTGCTATCAGATAATGGGACAATAACCTACGAACCCACTCAAACATGCCTATTAACCTTTAGATCGCAAATGCTCCCACGAAAGTTTCGCTTATATTACAGCCAGTTACAAAGAAAGTATTACAATGTTTCAAATGTGCTAAATTCGGTCATTCTACCAAAACATGTCGTGGTAATACCACATGTATGCGTTGTGCAGACAACCATATCACCTCAGATTGTGATAGCGACATCTTGAAATGCAATAATTGCACACTTCCACACCGTGCTAACGACAAACATTGGCCAGTTTTTCTGCGCGAACAAGCAATCACTGATAAAATATCATCCTTACGTATCTCTAGATACGAAGCTCTACAGTTAATTCGTGGGGACCAGTCATACGCTAGTAAATTACATAGCCAAACAGATCCACACAACACAAACCCCGCTTCTACCAAAATGAATCAATTCATCCCAGATAAACCCATCATAATTCGTAATACTGTTACAAGACCTTACAAACATAAACCCTTCGAGATACCCCAGACACCTCCACAACACAAACGAATCAAATCGAATAACACTAAACCACATTTCCAGATTCCGTCCAATCAACCTATCTACTTTACGGGGAGAAATAGTACCCGTGAATCACACACTCCCATATATCTACAAAACCAAGAACGCCAGGAGACATCTTCCGAGACACTTCCTATTAAACCCTCCCTTTCTCCTTTGTCCACTCAAGAAGTGGACAGTCAACTGTTCTTTAATTATCTAGAAGATATGGGAAAACTCACCAGAAAAAATGAACCCATTCCGAGCGAGGCCTTGAATCAACTTCTATGCAAATTGATATCCTCAATCAGAGCTAACTAAATTGATCACACTCATAGCATGGCTCCTTTCACGATAGTTCAATGGAACGCCCGTTCCATAAAGCCAGAATTACACGATCTACAACATCTCTTAAAGAGATATCACATAGACATTATAGTGATTTCAGAAACATGGCTAACCCCTCAACAAACATTTCGATATCCTCCATTCCAGGTTATCCGACAGGATCGCTTGCATGGGGGAGGAGGAGGAATCATGGTTCTTCTTCATCCTTCTTTGTTGGTGTCCTCTTTTCAAACAATCAACAGTTTCGACGAGCAATTTCAGGCCATATTGCTCCAACTTCCTAGTTTGCAACTAATAGCAATCTATAATGCACCACAACATTATATTTCTCGTACTTTCTGGATGAATCATATACCATTACTTCCAAACAAAAACACCATAATCTGTGGCGATTTTAATCTTGGCCTTACCCCGAACCAAATTCGTTGTTCCCAACATAATTTTTCCTTTCTTCATCAGCTAATAGAACAACATTTCCTTTTGCTTAATGACGACTCACCAACCCGATTTGGTCCTCCTCATCAACTTCCCTCATATCCAGATCTATCACTAATATCATCATCGCTATGGCAAAATACCCATTGGAGAGTAAGACTTGATTCTATGGGAAGTGATCACTTTCCCATATTTATAAACAGACAAACCACCTACTTTAGATGCTCGTCGACCTTCCATTCCTCGTCAACAAATACTGGATTGGAATGATTTTACCAACAGGCTAAGAGCAACTTCATTAACATCTAACAAATCGTACACAACACAACATCCTATGGATCACGTGTCTTTCATTGTAGCAACAGTACTATCACATATATCTCCAACTCGGATACACTCTTCCAATACAACTAGGTACAAACCCATTTGGTGGTCTCCAGAATGTTCCGAGGCAGTTGCTAAACGTAGATTAGCATTAAACCAATACCGTCAATCACCAACCTGTAACCAATTTATAGTTTTAAAAGCACAATGCGCATCCACTCGACGCATCATCCGCTACCATAAATGCAAAGGTTGGCGAAAATTCTGTACGGAATTGTCACCATCAATTACAATGTGGCGTAAACTACGTTGGTTCACACGACATACCGGACACCCTACTAATCCCATAGTCATGGACATACATCTTCAACAACACACTCCAGACTCGGTACGTAACAATCCTCTTTTTCTGAATTCCATGACACAGGAAGAGCCTTTATTTGAGGGTGCACTAGCACTCATGTCACCTATTTCAACACACGAACTATCTAATGCACTTAATTCACATCATAAATCCACCGCTTCAGGACCAGATAGAATATCATACGAAATGATCAAACACTTTCCACATACCTTAAATCTTTTGATTACACATGCGTATTCATACATTCTTTACACAGGACATATCCCAGATTCATGGCAACACTTCTACATCATACCACTTCTGAAACCAAATAAAACAGGAGGGGCAGCAAATCACTATAGACCGATTGTCCTAGCCAACACACTAAGGAAACTATTTGAACAAATTCTAAAAACCCGACTCACTTTTTATATGGAACGTTACGGTTTTTGGCCCAAAGGACAACACGGATTCAGAAAACTATTCTCCACACATCACAACCTACTTCAACTAACGCATGACATACACGTCAATTGGACACACAACCGAGGACTTCTAGCCCACTTCTTAGACATTTCCCACGCATACGATTCTGTACAGTTGGACATCCTCATCCCTATTTTAAGGAAACTTTTCATTCCAGCACCTATAGTACGATGTATTTACCACCTGTTTATTGACCGTAAAATTCAATTAAATCTACACTACTCATACCCAAATTCGCTACAGTTCTCAAGGATTACCCCAAGGTACTCCTCTAAGTCCGCTACTATTTATTATTTATATCCAGGAACTTAGTACTCTTCCTTTTAAACAGAGTCAACTGCTCCTTTTTGCTGATGATATCCTCCTTTACTCTCCGGCAACGATTCAGGAAATCCGTTTATCGACACATAAGTTACAACATGACTTAGACTTGTTAGTGCAAACCCTCATACGACTAGGGTTACAACTCAATGTTAGTAAAAGTCATTCTATTTTCTTTAAACGCAGCACACCAATTTTACAATCACCGATACATATTGACGGACATCCTATACCTCTCACGCAGTCAACCAAATTCCTAGGCTTATATTTTGACCATAAACTATCCTGGAAAAATCATGCTCTGTATCTTCACTCCACCCTTAGATCAACCCTTCCCATATTTAAATACATACAAGGTCGACATGGGGAGCACACCCACGATATCTCTATATCATATTTAAAGCCCTTTGCCAATCGAAAATAGATTACGGAGCCATCACTATTACTGCATATCCAGTTGGACTGCAAAATAAAGTTACATCCATACTTTATCAAATTGGTAAACTCATTTTAGGGATCGGCGGTAAACCGGCTACTCAAAAAGTTTTTGCCGAATTAGCACTGCAAAATTTCGCCGAACGGCAGATAACCCTAACTATTCCTTTTATAGCAAAACTCTTTCTCTTCACAGAGACACCGCTGTTCTCTAAATTGCAACTTGGCCTTAATATCCGTTTCCAGTGCAAAATAGGATCACGGAAGCAGACACCGATATATTTAAAAATATTTAACGCTTTCAAATCATTCCAGGGAGGGATGTCCCACAGGAGACCTCCCTTATATTATCTCAAATATGATCAGCTGATCCCTAAAACCAAATTTATTCTGTCTAACTGGCAAAAACATGATGTTACTACCCCTAAACAGTTTGCATACTTCCTAGACCAGTTTTCTCAATCTTTACAATCACCCCCTCAGATTATATATACTGATGGATCACTATCTGACCATGGGGCGGGAGCTGCATATTTCAATCAAACCACGGATACCAGAGACTCATTCACTCTTCCACGTTATTTTTATAACTATTCAACAGAAATATACGCAATATACCAAGCTCTATATTCTTTACGCCATATACATAATTCCACAATCCTACTCTGTATCGACTCCTACAGTGCTATACAAACTCTTAATAGATTCCAAATAAAACCTTCTCTTGATTGGTGGGAAATATTATGTTTCCACGAACTAGATTCTTTAGATCAACGACATAACATGACACATATGATATGGATACCTGGCCATTCCAACATAACAGGTAATGAGTACGTAGATAAACTGGCCAAAGCAGCTGCCAATAATTCTCCCCCAAATCCATCACCAGGAATACACATCCAGGACGTCCGACAACATATTACTCATCATATCGATACTTATTTCCATCTACCTAGATCATCTAAAACACCATGGTTTTCAGTGGGAAATATAGATCAAGAGGCTATATCTCTGGCAATAAAATTGAAATTAGGCGTAGCACCCACCCCGGCTTATTTATTTAAGATCGGAAAACGCGATACAGATTGCTGTGAGTGTGGTCAGTTTGGCGATGCAGATCATATATTCTTTCAATGCCCTAAAAATTACCAACATTCGGCATCTCTATATTCACACATATGTGCACGTATTGGACACGGTCCCTGGAATATTTCCTCACTTCTAAATTGGAAAATACGTTATATAGCACCACTTCTTCTTCGTTTCCTCAGAAAATGTAAAATGAAACTATACACTGGATACAGCGTCATTAAATAAACCAACAACAACATAAAAGCATTTCTAACCTCAAATATCACAGGCTTAAAGTAACATGCTTTCAAACAATAATAACAGTTGAACATCGTTAACACAAAACAAATGATGACGCTGCATATCTTCGTGAAATCTTGTTCCGCAATAACACTTTTGGATAAAATTACTTCCGAACGCTAAATATCGCAATACTGTAGTAGTATTATTGAAGTACTATTGAATTATATCCATTTACATGTCACTGATCAGGTTCATAGCCCGATCTGTGTTTTCATAACATCGATAGCTACAAACATAACCTTCAAACGTAATGTACAAAGCAAACACACTAAAATTGTTGATTTTTGTTTATTATTAAGGCTCAAGTAATGAGATAAAGGGTATTGGGAGAGTACAAAGTATTAATGTTGTTTGTTTACAGGACCCAGGTGCTCGATTCAGTACCAACAAAATAAATGTCATTATCTCTTAAACGGTTTATTTGCAGACCCGCTATTAGCCTTTGTTAGTTTGTATTCCTCACCCGTAACATTTTTGTATACTTTTTAAAACATACCTACATATGATAGACTGCTTTCATCGTACTGAAATCCAGACACGTGCTCATAAATACGATTTCAATAGCAATAATTGTGTATCAAACACAAATCTCCATTTTACTTTCTCTTTTTTTTCTGTTAAAAACCAAAGTTGGTATTTAAGTTTAGGGTGTCTCAAGGATGCGACGCGAAGATTTTGAAGAAAATAGCCCCACCCTAAACTACCCTTTACATGGAAAATTTTTCGAAAATTTTGATTTTCTTGAAAATGGCTCTAACAGTTTTGACTAAAATGTCATATGTTTGAGATACTTTTATGACAAATGAAATGTATATCTTGAATTTTCTGGCTATAGCCCCTGTAGTCGTATTTACTCTGGGCGACTTTTGCATAACTGGTAAACCGTTAGAGATAGACCAAATCTTACTATACAAAAAATGTAGATCTTGCTAAAATACACAATTTATGTCTGAGTAAATTTTTTCGTAGAGTGAACCACTTCGGAGATATTCCTTGTAATGTGTGTGAGTTTCGGAAAACTTTCGTGAAGTGGAACATCGGTTTTCATTTTTTTATATGTAAAGTATGCAAAGACAACGGGATCTCAAAGCTTTAAAAGATTTGACTATCGCACAAAGCCTACTAACACGAAGATGATGTAGGGGTAAGTGTGAAAGACGTCACATTTTTACATAAGGGAGGATGTATTTTCATAACTGGCTGTAGAAGGTAGGCGTGTAAGTGTCGCAGACCACCCACAAAGTTTCATTTAATCTCAAGCCATTATTTATACGACAAAGTGCTCGCATTATCATTTTTGTAACTCTTTTTCCTGGAGAAGGAAGGAATAAAGAGAAGCAGAATGTAAATACAGTAGGGATGTGCAACATTTTTTAGCCGAGGCTTTAATGAAAACCTCATGCGGTTAATTTCTTAAACAGCGCGCAGTTCATTATTCAAGTGAGGTCCTCAGTTGGCGAACTGCCGACGTCTAAATATAAAACAGGCTCACTGCAGCGAGTCCTTATCCACCTTCCGTACGCGTACTTCTGAACCTGCCAACGTCAATTGTTGTACACAACTCATCATCGCCAAGAAGGCATGTCGCACTCACATGACTTTCTCTACTCTTGCACTAACCATTCTTACAAAGTCTTCGTGTTAGTTGAGATAAACATTTGTACAAATTATCTTATTGCTTATTTCCTTGTAGGTACAAGGGGAATATTAGAATACACTAGGCTTTGTGCGATAGTCAAATGTTTTAAAGCTTTGAGATCCCGTTCTCTTTGCACGCTTAACATATAAAAAAATGAACAACGATGTTCCATTTCACGAAAGCTCCTCACACAAATAAAAAGGAATATCTCCGAAATGGTTCACTCTACAAAAAAATTTACTCATACATAAATTATGTATTTTAGCAAGATCTACATTTTTTGTACAGTACGATTTTGTCTATCTCTTACGCTTTACCAGTTATGCAAAAGTCATCCAGAGTAAATACGACTACAGGGGCTATAGCCAGAAAATTCAAGATATACATTTCATTTGTAATAAAAATATCTTAAACATATGACGTTTTAATCAAAATCTTTAGAGCCATTTTCAAGAAAATCAAAATTTTCGAAAAATTTGCCATGTAAAGAGTAGTTTAGTGTAGAGGAATTTTCTTCAAACTCTTCGTGTCGCATCCTTGAAAGACATTAAGCCTAATTACCAACTTTGGTTTTTAACCGACTTCTATTTCTTGTGTTATGCTGTTCACACGCACGCACGCACACACACACACACACACACACACACACACACACACACACACACGTTTCCGGTGAAATCTAGATATCGAATATTTTGGGTGGAATACAATATTTCCCTTACTTACGTAGAAAAGTAAAACTGGGGTAAATACCAAACTTTTTCTTCTTTACCTGATTACCCTCCCCTTATGCAGGACTTACAAGTCAGTGTCTACAGTCAGACGCCTGTCAGGGAACACAGGAACCTATGTACCAGACAGAGTGAACACCTGCAAGTATGAGAGTGAGGAAGTGATTACCCTCCCCTTATGTAGGACTTACAAGTCAGTGTCTACAGTCAGACGCCTGTCAGGGAACACAGGAACCTATGTACCAGACAGAGTGAACACCTGCAAGTATGAGAGTGAGGAAGTGATTACCCTCCCCTTATGTAGGACTTACAAGTCAGTGTCTACAGTCAGACGCCTGTCAGGGAACACAGGAACCTATGTACCAGACAGAGTGAACACCTGCAAGTATGAGAGTGAGGAAGTGATTACCCTCCCCTTATGTAGCACTTACAAGTCAGTGTCTAGGGTCAGACGCCTGTCAGGGAACACAGGAACCTATGTACCAGACAGAGTGAACACCTGCAAGTATGAGAGTGAGGAAGTGATTACCCTCCCCTTATGTAGGACTTACAAGTCAGTGTCTACAGTCAGACGCCTGTCAGGGAACACAGGAACCTATGTACCAGACAGAGTGAACACCTGCAAGTATGAGAGTGAGGAAGTGATTACCCTCCCCTTATGTAGGACTTACAAGTCAGTGTCTACAGTCAGACGCCTGTCAGGGAACACAGGAACCTATGTACCAGACAGAGTGAACACCTGCAAGTATGAGAGTGAGGAAGTGATTACCCTCCCCTTATGTAGGACTTACAAGTCAGTGTCTAGAGTCAGACGTCTGTCAGGGAACACAGGAACCTATGTACCAGACAGAGTGAAGTGGTCAGCATGAGAGTGAGGAAGTGATTACCCTCCCCTTCTGTAGCACTTACAAGTCAGTACCTAGGGTCAGGCGTCTGTCGGGGAACACAGGAACCTATGTACCAGACAGAGTGAAGTGGTCAGCATGAGAGTGAGGAAGTGATTACCCTCCCCTTATGTAAAACTTACAAGTCAGTACCTAGGGTCAGACGCCTGTCAGGGAACACAGGAACCTATGTACCAGACAGAGTGAACACCTGCAAGTATGAGAGTGAGGAAGTGATTACCCTCCCCTTATGTAGGACTTACAAGTCAGTACCTAGGGTCAGACGCCTGTCAGGGAACACAGGAACCTATGTACCAGACAGAGTGAAGTGGTCAGTATGAGAGTGAGGAAGTGATTACCCTCCCCTTATGTAGGACTTACAAGACAGTGCCTAGAGTCAGATGACTGTCAGGGAACACAGGGACCTATGTACCAGACAGAGTGAACACCTGCAAGTATGAGAGTGAGGAAGTGATTACCCTCCCCTTATGTAGGACTTACAAGTCAGTACCTAGGGTCAGACGCCTGTCAGGGAACACAGGAACCTATGTACCAGACAGAGTGAAGTGGTCAGTATGAGAGTGAGGAAGTGATTACCCTCCCCTTATGTAGGACTTACAAGTCAGTACCTAGGGTCAGACGCCTGTCGGGGAACACAGGAACCTATGTACCAGACAGAGTGAAGTGGTCAGTATGAGAGTGAGGAAGTGATTACCCTGCCCTTATGTAGGACTTACAAGACAGTGCCTAGAGTCAGATGACTGTCAGGGAACACAGGGACCTATGTACCAGACAGAGTGAACACCTGCAAGTATGAGAGTGAGGAAGTGATTACCCTCCCCTTATGTAGGACTTACAAGACAGTGCCTAGGGTCACACGTCTGTCAGGGAACACAGGAACCTATGTACCAGATAGAGTGAACACCTGCAAGTATGAGAGTGAGGAAGTGATTACCCTCCCCTTATGTAGGACTTACAAGCCAGTGTCTAGAGTCAGACGTCTGGCAGGGAACACAGGAACCTATGTACCAGACAGAGTGAACACCTGCAAGTATGAGAGTGAGGAAGTGATTACCCTCCCCTTATGTAGGACTTACAAGCCAGTGTCTAGAGTCAGACGTCTGTCAGGGAACACAGGAACCTATGTACCAGACAGAGTGAACACCTGCAAGTATGAGAGTGAGGAAGTGATTACCCTCCCCTTATGTAGGACTTACAAGTCAGTACCTAGGGTCAGACGCCTGTCAGGGAACACAGGAACCTATGTACCAGACAGAGTGAAGTGGTCAGCATGAGAGTGAGGAAGTGATTACCCTCCCCTTATGTAGCACTTACAAGTCAGTACCTAGGGTCAGGCGTCTGTCAGGGAACACAGGAACCTATGTACCAGACAGAGTGAAGTGGTCAGTATGAGAGTGAGGAAGTGATTACCCTCCCCTTATGTAGGACTTACAAGACAGTGCCTAGGGTCACACGTCTGTCAGGGAACACAGGAACCTATGTACCAGATAGAGTGAATACCTGCAAGTATGAGAGTGAGGAAGTGATTACCCTCCCCTTATGTAGGACTTACAAGTCAGTACCTAGGGTCAGACGCCTGTCAGGGAACACAGGAACCTATGTACCAGACAGAGTGAAGTGGTCAGTATGAGAGTGAGGAAGTGATTACCCTCCCCTTATGTAGGACTTACAAGACAGTGCCTAGGGTCACACGTCTGTCAGGGAACACAGGAACCTATGTACCAGATAGAGTGAACACCTGCAAGTATGAGAGTGAGGAAGTGATTACCCTCCCCTTATGTAGGACTTACAAGCCAGTGTCTAGAGTCAGACGTCTGGCAGGGAACACAGGAACCTATGTACCAGACAGAGTGAACACCTGCAAGTATGAGAGTGAGGAAGTGATTACCCTCCCCTTATGTAGGACTTACAAGCCAGTGTCTAGAGTCAGACGTCTGTCAGGGAACACAGGAACCTATGTACCAGACAGAGTGAACACCTGCAAGTATGAGAGTGAGGAAGTGATTACCCTCCCCTTATGTAGGACTTACAAGTCAGTACCTAGGGTCAGACGCCTGTCAGGGAACACAGGAACCTATGTACCAGACAGAGTGAAGTGGTCAGCATGAGAGTGAGGAAGTGATTACCCTCCCCTTATGTAGCACTTACAAGTCAGTACCTAGGGTCAGGCGTCTGTCAGGGAACACAGGAACCTATGTACCAGACAGAGTGAAGTGGTCAGTATGAGAGTGAGGAAGTGATTACCCTCCCCTTATGTAGGACTTACAAGCCAGTGTCTAGAGTCAGACGTCTGTCAGGGAACACAGGGACCTATGTACCAGACAGAGTGAACACCTGCAAGTATGAGAGTGAGGAAGTGATTACCCTCCCCTTATGTAGGACTTACAAGTCAGTACCTAGGGTCAGACGCCTGTCAGGGAACACAGGAACCTATGTACCAGACAGAGTGAAGTGGTCAGTATGAGAGTGAGGAAGTGATTACCCTCCCCTTATGTAGGACTTACAAGACAGTGCCTAGGGTCACACGTCTGTCAGGGAACATAGGAACCTATGTACCAGATAGAGTGAATACCTGCAAGTATGAGAGTGAGGAAGTGATTACCCTCCCCTTATGTAGGACTTACAAGCCAGTGTCTAGAGTCAGACGTCTGGCAGGGAACACAGGAACCTATGTACCAGACAGAGTGAACACCTGCAAGTATGAGAGTGAGGAAGTGATTACCCTCCCCTTATGTAGCACTTACAAGTCAGTACCTAGGGTCAGACGTCTGTCAGGGAACACAGGAACCTATGTACCAGACAGAGTGAAGTGGTCAGTATGAGAGTGAGGAAGTGATTACCCTCCCCTTATGTAGCACTTACAAGTCAGTGTCTAGAGTCAGACGTCTGTGGGGGAGCACAGGAACCTATGTACCAGATAGAGTAAACACCTGCAAGTATGAGAGTGAGGAAGAGGATAATATGAAATTCAGACGAAATGGGTGTTTGGAAAGGTGATGATGGAGCAGTTTTTGAAATGAGTGGTGGGAGAACCCGAAAAACCAGTAGAAAACCTATCCAGACTCATCTTCATCCACCACGAATACCACATCTGGGGTCGAATCCGGTCGCCTTAGTGAAAGGCAAACGGTCTAACCACTTAGCCACGGCGCCGCATACCAAACTGAATATTTTAATTCAGTATCTTTCACGGATGCGACAAAAAGATTTTCAAGAAAATCTCCGCCACACCAGACTATACTAAAACATTTTTCGATAATTAACCATTTCCAAAATACAGCTTGTTATATGTGAGAAAATTATGCAGTGCTTATACTTTTCTGAAGTATAAATCCGTTGTTCGTATTTTTGTTCCCGTACATGCTAAGAGAATGTAGTTTTCAAAGTCAGGATACAGCAACCAACTCTTAAAATATCTCAAAGCCTACTGTATTCGCATATTCCCTTTGCACCTACAAGGAAATAAGCAATAAGATAGTTTCTGCAAGTGTTTAGCTGAACTAACACGAAGAAGATATAGGAATAAGTGTTTGTAAGAATGGTTAGTACAAGAGTAGGGAAAGTCATGTGAGTGCAGCACATAAAACTTTATAACAATTAGGTTTCTGTTTTTGTAGCAGATTTTTGTTCGAAGTGTAGAGAGATAGTCTTTGGTTGGTAACACTGTGTGGTCCACACTGCAGCTGTTGAAAGTTGCGTGTACCTTAACAATGATGGGCAACCTTGCGATATTGTGGCGCCAGGAGTCGGGCTGACCTTGCAGAGGTCGCTGCTATAAATATCAGGTTCTTTGAACTCTTGCGGATTGCCTTCAACATGTCCACCGACCACAAAACACAACACCGATTTACTTTTTTGGCACATTGATATCGTTTTTACCAAAACTTCGGAATTGTATGTTGTTCTCTGAAACCAGAAGCATTACCTTCAAATGTTAACCAACCGATAGCGAAATTTCCTCTACAACTTCGTGTAATCAGATATTGGGACCAGAAAGTACACGGTTGCCAGAAAAGAGCTTCAAATTCGTGTAACTTGTGTTTAATAGAACTTATAGACATGAAATTGGTACCACTGGAAAGAAAAACTCATAATGGTTTGGTTGTAATATCACAGTTGGCAACAATGACGCAAAATCACGTTCCACATTGTTGGAAGTTATAAAACAGCTGGTATAGAGAACAGGCGAGTGGCGTTTTGCGGTATGTATTAGATGTGCGGCGTGCCTCGCTTTTGTTATTCGGACGTCAGGTCTTTCCCATCCATTTTGGAATTATAACAAGTCTTACTTGTTTTTGTTCGGAATCAAGTTGATTTTTTCTGTCACCTCTTCCATCAATCCCAGTTGCGCGTAGACTCTTAGAGCATAAATAGTGGTGGTCAGAAATACATAACGTAATTTGATGAATGAAATATCATGGACAACTGCTGCGAAATATACCAAATTAAGAAATTGAAAAATATAAAATTATGTAAAAATAGTGTTGCACTCACATGACCTTCTCTACTCTTGTGCTAACCATTCTTACAAACTCTTATTCCTATATCTTCTTCGTGTTAGTTCAGCTAAACACCTGCAGAAACTATCTTATTGCTTATTTCCTTGTAGGTACAAGGGGAAAATGGCAGTACAGTAGGCCTTGAGCGATAGTCAAATCTTTTAAACCTTTGAGATTAACCTAAAAATGAATAACGACGTTATATTTGACAGAAGTATAAGTTATCCAAAACTCACACCAATCACAAGGAATATCTCCGGAATGGTTCACTCTGCAAAAAAATGTATTTGGACATAAATTGTGTATTTTAGCAAGATTTACATTTTTTCTACAGTAAGATTTCGTCTATCTCCTACAGTTTACCACTTATGCAAAAGTCGTCCAGAGTAAATACGACTACAGGGGCTATAGCCAGAAAATTCAAGATATACATTTCATTTGTCATCAAAATATCTCAAACATAGGACATTTTAATCAAAATCGTTTGAGACATATTAAAAAAATCAAATTTTTCGACAAATGTTCCATGTAAAGGGTAGTTTAGGGTGGGGCTATTTTCTTCAAAATCTTCGTGTCGCATCCTTGAAAGACATTAAACTTAAATACCAACTTTGGTTTTTAACAGACTTTTCGTTTTTAAGTTATGCTCTCCACAGTCTGACAGACAGACACATACGCACACATACAGACACAGACACACACACATACACGGACCTTTTTCTAAAAATGCTTTCTTTTGGATTCAGGAGGCGTCAGACATATATTTACATAATTAGTATATATACAACCTTTATTTTTTACATATCATGAGGATTTTTTTAATTTTTTTTTTTTTAATTAAAGGGGAGACAGAGAGTTGGAGATAAAAGAGTGGCTTATTTCGCCGGAAGTGCGGGATGTAAGGATTTCACGGGAAGGATTGGGAGGAGTGTGGCGTTGTGATGAGGTTCCGCTGAGCACCCTCGACAGTAAAGGCAATTGCCCGGTAATGAATTACCGGTAACGTGAAGGGTATCCGGGTGACAGTCATGACCGAGGCCCTGGCTGGCACATCACGGGGAGTTCGGCGGAAGATTATCTGGGTGAATCTGGATTATCTGGGTGTGCGTGGTGATGAACTACGATGATCTGCGTGGACGGCGAAGAAGCTTCAGATGAGGTACTAGGGTGGCCCAAGAAGTAATGTGTTGGCAGGCCACCTCTTCCCGGACATCCTCGGCGATGAACTGTGATGAATTGCGTAGCTGCGTGGACAAATAGTGCATTTACTAAATTCGTTTTCTGTACGTACAAGAAAATCAGTGTTGAGATGATTTCTGAAGATCTCTATAAGGATTTAGGATCTTTCTGTCTTATATTCAAAGGTATTTTACCTGGAGAGTGAAGGAAAGAGCGAAACTTTGTCCAGTACACACTTTAGAACGCAGCGTTCTCGTAAATACTGCCTGTTGAAACATTCCATTCAAGATCTAAAATCTTTGAGGTTATGTAACGAAGATGAATATTAGTCGGTGAGTGAGAAAATTTCGCCTTTCTCTTAGAACTGTGTTGACAGAAGATGAAGATGGAGGTACACCTCACTGTTGTAATACCTTAAAGGCAGCCAGCCAGCCGTTCCAGTTGGCTGAAACCAAAGCGAAATGAATTTCTTCCACCCTCGTACGAGTAAACGGTTCATTTTGATTCAGCTTTCACTGAGCTGCACAGAGCCGTGTAATGAGCTTCCACTGTTTTGTAATGTTTCCCTTTGTTGACGAAATGTATGCAGGAATGCGATAGAATTTCTGTCTAAACTCGCATCACAGTTGCCAACGTGAACATTCCACAAACCTCGACACTGGCTGAAAATTCCACTCAGAAACTGTCGAAATCACGAGAAATTCCAACAGAGGTTCGCTTTAAAATAATGTATACTTAAGGGAAGATGTATTGCACTCACGTGACTTTCTCTACTCTCCCGTTTACTCTGGATGACTTGAATAACTGATAAACCGTAAGAGACAGACAAAATCTTAGTATACAAAAATGTAGATCTTGTTAAAATGCACAATTATGTCCTGATGTCTAAAGTAAACTATTTCGGACATATTCCTTGCTTCGGAAAACTTAAAACTTTCCTGAAATGCAATATCTTTATAGGTTAAGAGTGCAAAGAGAACGGAATCTCAAAGCTTTAAAACATTTGACTATCGCACAAAGCTGTGGCGCAGTTGGTAAAGCACCTGCCTGCTGTGCTAGGGGTCCCGGGTTCGATTCCCGGCAGGGGGGTAGGAATTTTTCTCCAGCCAGGATTATTCCTCATCCTTCCCTGAGTCTGGAAGTAATATTTCCCTTGCACCTACAAGGTGAGTGGAGAGATAATCTGCGCAAATATTTAACTCAACTAACACGAAGAAGATATAGGAATAAGAGTTTGTAACAATGGTTAGCACAAGAGTAGAGAAAGTCATGTGAGTGCAAACTCGCTCAGTGACGCCACGAGATAATATGAAATCCAATTGAAAGGGTGTAGGTATCATTTAATTGTGTGCTTACCTGCTGCCGTGTTTGGAACACCCCCCCCCCACCCCCCGCCTGCCACTGGGTATTATTTTTCTCTCCTGTGGTTTCCCAATCTACCCGCCTCCCTCGGCCCATAAATTAATCTGCACTCCACCTCAAAGCTATAAATACTCTAAAAACCATTAACTTTTAACGAGGTCAGTCCCCAAGGTTCATCATCATTAGCACAGTTTCAGTCCGATGAAAAAAGAAATTTATTGTAAGAGGATTCCAGTAATTATAAACCAGCGACTCCGAAACATGGCTGTATTAAATTGTATTACAACTTTATCAGCACCAAATGTTCGCTGAAACAGTACTACCAACCTATTGGGAATCCAGTGTAATCAGATTATGCTTCGGCATTGATATAATGTTTTATTGTGGCGCAAATATACCTTTTTTCAGCTCATCTGAACACAAAACAATTGAGCGATAGTCAAATGTTTTAACAGCTGGATGCTTTGCGAAGTCTATGAAATTCCCTTCTCTTAGCAAGGCAAGAATTAAAAAAAAAAAAAAAAAAACGAATAACACATTAATAAGTTTTGGAAAATTGAAATAAACAACAAAGAATATCTCGGAAATGGTTCACTCAAAAGAAAAAAAGTATTTTACATTAATTGTGTGTTTTAACGAGATCATATTTTATAAACATGAAACTGGAAAGTGGTAATAGACGTAAACATTAGACAGTGACCTAACCCTGCGAGGAAGACCTCTTCCTGAGACGCCATGATGCAACAGTTGACGGTAGAGTCTTAGAAAGCAAGGTCGGCTCTTACTTTCTCCGCTTGCTCAAACCATAACTTTATTAAGTCGAGGCAATTAATCTGTAATTATGGCAAGAGAGTTTCTTCACTTGACTGTTCTTGTTGCACGCACGGCGGAGTAGCGAGGTCTTTCTGCAACACTACCAACAGCTTTGGGGAGAAAACGAGCAATTCTTGAGCTCCACGTGTCGAAATCAATCAATTCTCCCACAGTGTGTCTCTAAAGTCACATAGAACATAGACAAGGTGCTGTATTATAAGACTTGAAACTTTCACGGCCAACCTTAACTCGGATCATCAGTTCCTAATGAAGGCCATGGAATGCAAAATGGCCGAAAGCACCAATTTTATAGATTTGACACGGCTGATCACCCAAAAAGCTGTCATTAGTAAGCTAATTGTATTGCCCCAAAAGTTCGATACAGAGATTTCACTACAAATACTCGTTTTGAGGTCCCTGAATACACTAAACATTTTAGAAAATGGACCAGGTATGTGTTTGTGAACAGCATAACTAAAAAAGAACGACGTACTTGGTATTCAAACTTTATTTACTAATTTTTCGTTTTGGTTTGTTTCTTCAGTTTTTTAATCCTTTTTGAGTTATATTTTTTGTTCATTTTTTGTGTAATTGATTTGTTTGTTTCTTTTCGAATTTTAATGTTAATTTATTTCATTTTTGGTAGTTTACTTTACCTGTTTAGCGTCTTTTCTTTATTATTACTTCACTTCTATTCATTTATAAGTTCACTGTCTTCCAAGAATGCGACATCACTATTTTCAAGAAAATCCCTCAACCCCAGACTGAGCTTCATATGGAGTTTGTTTCTTCAAGTTTATTAAATTACTTTTTTGTTCATTTTTTGTATTCTACCCAAAAATTCGATGTCGAAATTTCACCGGAGGTATTTATTTTGACGCCTCCTGAATACAAGAAAAAAGGATTTTTAGACAAAGGTTCTCGTGTGTGTGTGTGTGTGTGTGTGTGTGTGTGTGTGTGTGTATGTGTGTGTGTGTGTGTGTGGACAGCATAACTCAAAAACGAAAAGTCGGTTAAAAACCAAAGTTGGTATTTAAGTTTAATGTCTTTCAAGGATGCGTCACGAAGATTTTCAAGAAAATAGCCCCACTCTAAACTATCCTTTACATGGAAGATTTTTCGAAGATTTTGATTTTGTTGAAAATTGCTCTAACGATTTTGATTAAAATGTCATATGTTTAACATATTTTTATGATAAATGAAATGTATATCTTGAATTTTCTGGCTATAGCCCATGTAGTCCTATTTACTATACTTTGGATGACTTTTGAATAACTCCTAAACCACAAGACATAATCCAAATCTTACTATATAAAAATGTAAATCTCGCTAAAACACACAACCAATGTGCAAATAAAGTTTTTTGTAGAGTGAACCATTTCGGAGGTATTCCTTATTATTTGCATCAGTTTCGGAATACTAAATTTTCGTCATACATCATACATTACTCTACAAAAATAACTTAATTCAGTTTATTACTCAATTATAAGAAAATTGTTTCACTGAATCAGCCTGTAAACTGTATTTACTTTATTAATTGTTAATTAATTATACCTGTATCATTTTGAGATGCATTTATAGCGTATTTTAGATACAAAATTCACTTTGGCGATTTTCCAGTGTTTGTGTAATTTAAATTATTCCTAGGACGATTTAAACAGGTGCAGCAATCTAAATTTAAGAAGTTGGCCTGCATATTTCAATAGTTCTAAGTTTATACGGACGCTACCAGAGTCTTTTGTATTGTTCATTGTCGCTAACACGTTTGCAAAGGCCGGTATTCGCGTTAATTTATATTTTGGGAGATTTCATGGTCTTTCAGGTTATGTTGACATGGCTGGTAAATGAATCTTGCGTATTCAGATCTACCAACTTAACCTAACCTTCTATATTTACGTAGTTTAAAGGCCTAGGTTGCTAGCAGTTTTAAACCTAAGAATATTTTGATTAATATTGCTCAATTCAATAATTACCATAATATCATGGCGGTTAGTTGAAATGTGTTGATTCTGAAATCAAAGAAAATAGGAAAATACGTTATACTTTCGTCATGCTTGTGTTTTTAAGGTTGTATTTTACATTTCATTCAAACGCCGTATTAAATTACTAATTATCTCCCAATACACGAGTGTTAACTACGTCTTTTGAAGCTTTTCCTCCGTCCAGTAAAAATTACTTATAAACCTTACATCGTAATATGTTAGGTTATGTCCTGGTTTATCCATGGTAAAGTTGAAATTAACCACACCTCTTTCAGCTCCGTTAAGATGGTTCATAAATTATTAGGTAGTTATTGCCTCGGGCTAGAAGTTACCATTTAATTCTTTAAGAGATAGTTACCTCTTCCTTTCACTTGCAGGTGCAGCAGTTTATGTGAGCTCATATTTTATGTCCCAATGCAAATTGCATATGGCAGTCCTTGGTGATGACGTTGACGTGTTTCTCATGCTATAGATAGACACTAAACCTTTGTTAACTCTAGCCTTCTATTAAAAGACACAATTGCCTCTGTCTTAGGTCACATACACACCGAGGAGAGCAAAAGAGCTACGAACGGTCTACGCTGTTTTGTCTGTGCGCGTCCTCGGCGTTCGTTGCCCTCTGCGCAGGCGCGGATGATCATACAACATTTTTAGAACTACTTTTAAAAGCTTTACTGTGATGAGTTCTGGCCGCCTGTAGGGTCCTCTCAACTCCACTTTCCTCTCGGGGTCTGCCACACGTCTATATCCCCGCCGTGACAAACAAGTCAATAATATACGATTTAACCTATATGAAGGAAGGTTTAGAAATGAGTTTCTTCTCAGTAAGGCGTTACTATAGCAACCAGCAGACAGACATTCCTTCATCTGGTCTTCCTAAACTTAATCAAATGCTAAATGCATGGAGAACCTCTTCAAATTAGGTTATGTTCGTGCATTTTCAACCTGCCTTCTTTTGCTCTACTTTCTACAACGTAGCTTAATCTAAGTAAGTAAAGTAATGAATATTTACTTACTATCTAACTTCATTTGCATATTTGTTTTTAAATTACAGCTTTACGAAATTACTTATGCACCCTTTGAGTACAAAACAATTTCGCCTCTAATGAAATCTTCTCCACGACGTAATCTATGCAATGTAAAGAAAAAAAATCTGATATGTTGCACTCACACGACTTTCTCTACTCTTGTACTGTTGTACTTGTTTCTATGTTAGTATTAACCTGCACGATGAATCGCCTGCTTGTTCACGAAGAGAGGTTTTCCCGACCCACATGCACGTGCTCTGATACTTCCCAGATGTTTATCTGTCTAAGAGGAGCAATGTCACTGCTTTCTGTGTTTTCACGCCTCAGTCTTCACACCTGAAACGTTCACTCTGTGTGTATTTTTACTTTCCCTAATATGTAACCGCGTGCTATGGTATTGAATTTTTTACTCTCACTCTACTCCTTTACAATCTTACCATACATAGGGCTAGTGTGTAGAGAAGAATTAATTTCCACAAAAATTACAATTTTTAGGGCAAAAGCCATATTTAAGTAAAAAAATGGCGTAGAGTAAGCAAGGAGGCATGAAGAAACCTAGGGCAGTTTTAAAAAGTGGACATGCTGTGATCTTAGAATTAAAATATTAGACCAATTTTAAAACGTTTTGTCGCCAGGGACTTTTAGTGGCGTAGCGAAAAGTAAACCAAATTGATCATAATTTGTAAACTGAAATAGATTAATTTTAGGCTGTAACATGATTAATATCTATGTTAAAAATTTAAAAAACTAGCATTATTAGTTCAGAATTTCAAATTTTTAGTCATACATATACTCAAGGGCTGTGAAAATATATACATTTTATAGTATTGGTTGTATTTAAAATTCCGAAGTTCGGTACCCCCACTTGGGGCCCACTGAGGTGCTGCCCCTTATGCTCTCTGGTGAACCAGTGTCTCCCACTGATCCATTTAAATGTATGTGCAGTATTTTATACTTATTATTCACCTTATATACAAGTATATAATTGAGTTAAAGTCGACAGGAGGAAAGTAAACTCGCTGATTGAAGTAATTGCTGTTGTCGATACAGTGAAACCGGGTTAAAACATTTATTGAGTCACTCCGTAGATAGTATCTTCATGGTAGAATGGTCTGTGCGTGCGCATGCCACGCGATACACCGCCTGCCTACTGATTCATTGTTGCTACTTTATTGTTGCTTACAAAGTTCTGACTCACCTAGGGGGATGACTCAAGTGCTAACATCTCAGTCCCGCATTCGGGAGGTCGTGGGTTTGAATAAACATCTAAATCTAAGATCAATATTCCAAATTTGTAAATTTATTAATAGTTTCCAAACAATTACATCACAATATATATAATTTACACATTCTACAACACAAATAAAAATAAAAATAAAATAAAAATATAGAATATATAGTTAAATACTTTAAACAATTCGGTGACGGGATTGCGTGACCACGAAGTCTATTGGCTGTTTCAAGGTCAAACCTGGCTGTCATGACAACAGACCGCTCTACCACTCCTCTAGCACGCGCGTAACGCACGTCGAGGGAACTCTCAAAATACACAAGTGTAAACATGTTAAGCAATTAGAACAATTGCATATGTAGCAAAATAATGTAATAAAGGGTTAAAATCAAATATCAGATCACAGAGTTGTTCTCCATGATCTAGGGTTAACAAGCTAACCCCTGTTTTTAGAGATGGTGGATTTAAATACGGCGGAGGATGATGGATATTTTTACGGGGTTACTAATCCTTAACATGGCTTTCTTAGGAAGGGAAGTAAAGTCAATGGTGCCTTTAAGAAAAATTAAGCCGAGATTAAAGAGTATTTTTGGTCAAAATTTTGCATTTGCTTTTACTGTCATATTAATATTTTAATTTTTCTGCGAATTTTTATGTACAATTTATTTTATACCTTAATTCTAAGTGTTTTAAAAATAGTTTTAATTTTTTGCGTGTTTGACATTCAAAATAGGTTTGGTGCTCAATTTACGAAAAGGGTCATAATCTTTTATCCACTAGAAAACTGGAACTTGGCTTATTTTTAGAGTTTATCCACAGACTGACACACACACACACACGCACACACACACACACACACACACACACCACACATGGACTTTTTTTAAAAAATGTATTTTTTTAATCAGGAAGCTTCAAAACATATATTTCCAGTGAAATCTCGACATCGAATTTTTCATAGAATGCAATACTTCCTACGTAGCAGAGAAAGTAAACAGTCTATAAATATGAAATTTAGAGGCTGTGAGATGTTGCGAACGCACCTGAAGTGTGCTGCCATGGGTACATTTAGGACACAAGCGTGTTTTGTCACAGTGTGAACAAAGCACAGCCTGCTGTGTCTCGAATATGAAAATTGAACCACAGTACGTGACGTAAGAGGCCTGTGTTTGAGCTTGTCGTAAATTAGCTGCCCGCTTTTGTTATGTTTCCCATGATAGTGTTAAATACGTAGTGATTAATCATGATTTATGCCCACACCCTTTGTCAAACCGCCCTGCACAGGTGCACATTGTCCGGCACGTCCTTGTTTACCTGGGCAACAAAACACAGATAAAAAGTGAGTAGCTGGAATAGAACCACGGACCGTGAAGCGACACGGGATATAGGTGCAAGGAATTTATCCAACTTCACTTACAAAAGAAACTCATTTTAGCAGAGGAAAACGTTTCCGAATCTTCTTTACACTCGGACGTCTAAATTATTAGCTGGAAGAGCTTGTAATGCGACCTTTAAGTAAAAGAAACACACTCCAAGGTATTGGCTTTTCAAAGAACTCGACAACTTTCCAAAATACTCCTTACTTGACTCTTCTTCGCTTTCACGAACACTTGCTTAATATTTCCTACCCTAATCTCTATCATACTGAAACACCTCAGCAACAATTTATAAAAATCTTAATACGCGGAGAGAAAAAAATCCCCGAATGAATGCGCGTTGTCATCTGCCGCTATCACAGAAAGGCGCGGACGAAATCACACATTTTAAAACTACTTTTAAAGGCTTTAGTAACCAACTTTATAAAAGCAGATCACTATTGCAACTCTGTGAAACCTTTTTCCGCTAATGGCCCACCATACACCAATTTTTACTTTCTCTACTGGTAAGTAGAGAAAGCACAAAAATTCAATGTCGGGATTTCACCGGAAATATATGTTTTGAGAGCCCCTGAATCCAAAAAAACATTTTTAGTAAAAGGTGTGTGTGTGTGTGTGTGTGTGTGTGTGTGTGTGTGTGTGTGTGTGTGTGTGTGTGTGTGTGTGTGTGTGTGTGTGTGTGTGTGTGTGTGTGTGTGTGTGTGTGTCTGTGTGTCAGTCTGTGGACAGCATAACTCAAAAACGAAAGGTAGGTTAGAAACCAAAGTTGGTATTTAAGTTTAATGTCCTTCAAGGATGCGGCACGAAGATTTTGAAGAAAATTGCTCCACCTTAAACTACCCTTTACATAGAAAATTTTTCGAAAAATTTTGATTTTCTTGAAAATGATTCAAACCATTTTAATTAAAGTGCCATATGTTTCACATAATTTTATGACAAATGAAATGTATATTTTGAATTTTCTGATTATAGCCCGTGTAGTCCTGTTTACTCTGGATGACTTTTGAATAACTCGTAAACCGTAAGAGGCAGACAAAATCTTACTATACAAAAAATGTAGGCCTCGCTTAAACAAACAATTTATGTCTGAGTAAATCCTTTTTTTTTTTTTTTTTTTTTTTTGGTGTGAACCATTTCGGAGATATTGCTTGTTATTTGTGTCAGTTTCGGAAAACTTTCATGAAATGCAACATCGTGAGTGCAACAGAACAGATATTTTTTGGGGGTGGGGGTGGGGGTTCAGGGGGTGTCTATTTAGGATAGAGAAAGTTAAAATTCAAGTTGCGAATTTCGTGTCACGGCTGTTAAAGAAAGCTAACACAAAGTTTTCTAGCACCATCAGAATAGGTTTATGTCGATTACCGTTCAAAAGGACACACTTTCAGTCAATTTTCAGAAAAGTGGCTTATAAGTATTTACGGAAATGTGTACGGAATACCAGAAGGGGTAGAATAAGGTGTCAGAGAATATCCTTAATCAAATATCACTAATAAAAAAGATGAGATAAATGTTTTAAGATGGCTTGGGCACATAAATAGAATGCATAGAAGAGGATAAAGAAGAAGAAGAAGAAGAAGAAGAAGAAGAAGAAGAAGAAGAAGAAGAAGAAGAAGAAGAAGAAGAAGACGAAGCTGTATAAGTAGTACTTTAAGGGTATTAGTCTATTCACCATATTCACAGTTATTTCACAACTACACGTGATGACCTTAGAACGATATTTATATCTTTTATCACAGCTAATGTCACAGAGGTTATAAGTTATCAATAGATTTGCAAGTGCATAGCACTGGGTAATTTATCTTACGATGTTGATAACCTTGACTAACATTGTTAAGTAAACACTCAAATGTCATGAACATCGATAAAAAACAAATCTTTTGATTTTAATTTTACAAAACAATAACTGAGACATTAGTGAATGTCAACAATGCATTATTTGCCTTCGGACAAACAAGGACTCTGTAATATGATGTGCCGCTGTTATTGTTGAAGTATCCAAACTCAAAGAAAATACCGGCGTGCAGCTGTTGTTATTCCGATTAATAATATCGTCTGATAAAAAGCGAGCGGCATTTGTATGTTTTCTGTCACCCTCTCGTGGCAGTCGACAGTAACAGCAACCTGTTGATTTAATTAAGTCATCGACTATCAAAACAAGCCAAGTCACACACTTTTGAATAGTCAGTTTTTATTATAAACTGAAAGTAGAACAAGTACTCATTCTGTTGGTAAATTAATATGCATCAAATACGGCCAATACACGTCGTTGAATTGAGTATTGATTTTCTTGAAAATGGCTTAAACGATTTTGATTAAAATGTCATATGTTTAAGATATTTGTATGACAAATGAAATGTATATCTTGAATTTTCTGGTTACAGCCTATGTAGCCCTGTTTACTCTGGATGACTTTTGAATAACTCGTAAACCGTAAGAGATAGACAAAATCTTACTATACAAAAAATGTAGATCTTGCTAAAATACACAATTTAAGTCTCAATAAATTTTCTTGTAGAGTGAACCATTTCGGAGATATTCCTCGCTATGTGTGTGAGTTTCGGGAAACTAACTTTCGTGAAAAGGAACATCGTTGTCATTTTTTATATGTTAACCGTGCAAGGAGAACGGAATCTCAAAGCTTTAAAATATTTGACTATCACACAAAGCCTACTGTATTCTAACATTCTCCTTGTACCTACAAGGAAATAAGCAATAAAATAATCTGTACAAATGTTTATCTCAAATTGTGTATTTCAGTGGAATCTCTCTACGGAATTTTTGTGCGGAATTGAATTCTTTGTGACAGACGTAATTAATGTAAATTGCCTGTAGAAATCAACATCCAATCTCTTGCGAAATCGTAGCTCGTCATCAATTGTTAGAAAGAGAAATTGCTACATGCAGGTGACGTAATTAGATGTATAAAAATAAAGTTGAATCGCAGTGTGACGTCAAGACGACCTTGATGGGATTACACCAATAAATTGTATGGCAGATCCTTGTGCAGTCACGTGCGAGTGGTACGAGCAAGATTCCCTGAAAGTGAGTTGTAATATAGCTGCCATATCGTACAACCTCGTCAAGTCATGACCTGCATGGTTCATGCAAGGTCACACTACTCAGCAAGTCAATTTACCACTTACGTCACTTTTTCATTCACCAAGAAACAAATAACAACATTTACAAGAAACTAAAACTCTTAAAGGCTTCCCATTTCAGACAATTTATGTCTGATTTTTTTTTTTTTTTTTTTTTTTTTATGTTTACAGTGAACCATTTCGGAGATATTCCTTGTTATTTATGTCAGTTTTCGAGAGCGTCTACTTCTGTCAAATGGAACATCGTTGTTCATTTTTTTTATATGTTAAGTGTGCAAAGAGAACGGAATCTCAAAGCTTTAAAACATTTGACTATCGCACAGTCTACTGTATTCTCATATTCCCCTTGTACCTACAAGGAAATAAGCAATAGTTTATACAAACCTTTATCTCAACTAACATAACAGTAGAGAAAGCCATTTGTGTGCAAGACATCAGATGTTTTTGTATAAATTCACTAATTGTGACGTCAGCTGGAGGATGGACGACTACGCTATCAGAAGAAATCTGAAAAGCGAATGGTAGTTTTTGAGTTGTTAGTGGGAAATCGGTAAGTTAGCGAAGGAGTGAAGGTCTTGTGGGCATTTGGATGTGTATCAGGGGGTCAAGTCCATGTAATTGGCCACATCCTGTCCATTGCGTGCGTGTTCCTGCCATTGAAACACGCCCGCCGTCATTCAGCAGTACGTCTTGCGAATAATTCACACCGCACTCCTGCAATACCTGCTGCCTTCATTTGTCTGACTCCATCTCTGCCCTAGGTGACTGGTAGATACAGAAAATAGTTCCCTTCTTGTTCGTTCTTCACGGGGAATACCCAACTTGTGATATGTTATATGTTGACTTCTAATTTTACGAGGATCTTTTTAAGAAAAGAATAGTGAGGTTAGGATGCTCAAAATAAAACAGTTTCTTGTCTCTGGTGTCAATCTACTGTCGCCTAGCAGTATAAACCCTCGAGTGCTGGAGCCCTTCCAGGGAACTAAAATAACGACAGGGTGTTAAATATTAAACTTACATTTTTACTTTCTCTACTACGTATAATAAGTAGAGGAAGTATTGTACTCAGCCCAAAAATTCGATATCGATATTTCACCGGAAACATGTGTTTTGAGGCCCCCCTGAATCCAAAGAAAACATTTTTAGAAGAAGGTCCGTGTGTGTATGTGTGTGTCTGTGCACACCATAACTCAAAAACGAAAAGTCGGTTAGAAACCAAAGTTTGTATTTAAGTTTAATGTCTTTCAAGGATGCGACACGAAGATTTTGAAGAAAATAGCCCAACCCTAAACTACCCTTTACATGGAAACTTTTTTGAAAATTTTGATTTTCTTGAAAATGGTTCTAATGATTTTTATTAAAATGGCATATGTTTAATATATTTCTATTACAAATGAAATGTATATTTTGAATTTTCTGGCTATAGCCCCTGTAGTCCTGTTTACTCTGGACGACTTTTGCATAACTGCTAAACCGTAAGAGATAGACAAAATGTTACTATACAAAAAATGTAGATCTTACTAAAATACACAATTTATGTCTCAATAAATGTTCTTGTAGGGTGAACCATTTCGGAGATATTCCTCGCTATGTGTGTCAGTTTCGAAAAACTTAAAACTTTCGTGAAATGGTACATTGTTGTTCATATTTTTATGTTAAGCGTGCAAAGAGAACGGAATCTCAAAGCTTTAAAACATTTGACTATCGCACAAAGTCTAGTGTGTTCTAATATTCCCCTTGTACCTACAAGGAAATAAGCAATAAGATAATTTGCCCAAATGAAAGAAAGTCATGTGAGTGCAACACATCAGATGTTTTAGTTTAGCATACTATTTTCTACAATACTTAAGAGCAGTAAGATGGCAATAGTTGCAGAGTGTGGTCATGCAGATAGCGTCATCACCGTGGTCACCCCCGCTAGCGCCGCCGTGTTGGGAATATTTGAAGATGAGCGTTCAAGGGCAGGCGCAGGTGTTAACACTCGGGGCATGTACGACCTTCGCAGTTGGCAACTCTAAGTGTCGAGCTGACGAAACGTTTTAGTGTTTTCCCAGCCTGACTTCACTTCACACACCATAAGCTTCCTGTAACGTGTTGTGTGTAATACGAAAGTTAGAGTTCTTAGGATAGTAAAAAGAACAAAAAAATAAACTAAGTAACTAAAACACTGGGAAAACACGATGCAAAAGCACTGCTGAACCACTACAAATACCAGAGAAGGAAAACAGAGGAGAGAAAACTGTGTGAATGTAATACGTTGCATTTGTATTTCAATCATACAATAAATTGTATGTTCTAGAGGGGATAGAGAAGGACATGTGAATGTGTTAAGAAAAAGAAAATGGAGTAGAGGGACCTAAGAGGCTGAGTGCACCCCGAGCCAGACCTCCCAGCGGAGAAAATCAGTACTCATTAAAAACACACATACAACAAGGAATATCTCCGAAATGGTTCACCCTACAAGAAAATTTATTCAGACTTAAATTATGTATTTTAGCAAGATCTACATTTTTTGTATAGTATGATTTGGTCTATCTGAAACGGTTTACGAGTTATGGAAAAACCATCCAGAGTAAATACGACTACAGGGACTATAGCCAGAAAATTCAAGATATACATTTCATTTGTCATCAAAATGTCTCAAACATATCACATTTTGATCAAAATCGTTAGAGCTATTTTCAAGAAAATCAAAATTTTCGAAAACTTTTCCATGTAAAGGGTAGTTTAGGGTGGGGCTATTTTCTTCAAAATCTTCGTGTCGCATCCTTGAAAGGAATTAAACTTAAATACCAACTTTAGTTTTTAACCTACTTTTCGTTTTTGAGTTATGCTGTCCACAGAATGACAGACACACGCGGACCTTTTTCTAAAAATGCTTTTTTTGGATTCAGGGAGCCTCAAAACATATATTTCCGGTGAAATCTCGACATCGAATTTTTGGGTGGAATACAATACTTCCCCTACTTACCAGTAGAGAAAGTAAAAATGAATGCGTGGTTGCCGGGAATTGAACCCGGGACCTTATGATGCAGTGTTGTATGAAGTGAATAATTAATACAGTTCAATTTCTGTCTGTGAATAACATTCTGATATTACACGACCTCTCCGTTTATCATGGCAACCAGATCTGATTCCACAGAGACACAACACAATGTCATAGCCATTAGTGCCAACTGCCATTAGACAAAACAAAATTTTGATTGAAGTGAACACAATGGAGTCCAATTTCCTTTAGTTCTAATGTAAAAGTTTGTCCTCGTGTTGCGTCTAAAATTGGTAAAAACGTCGTAGTGTCGAGTGGTAACCTAATTTGTGTGATTGTTTTGTTGTCACCGCCCGTTACTGTCACTAACATCTAATTAGATTATCATGTTGCTGGGTGGAGTTCAAACCGATACAGGCAGGATGTGAGCTGTCTCTGTCTCTCTGTCTCTCTGTCTCTGGTTACACAAACGCATTGTTTCCTGTGTCGCCCGCTTCACATTGCAAAAATCACCAAGTGACTGACTGCACGCCTGTCTCCCCTTTAACACTCCGCTAGAACAGCGTTAGTCGCGTGGGGTCTAGCAGACCCCCTAGAACACCATTACTCGCGTGGGTCTAGCAGGCACACTAGAACATAGTCACGTGGGGTCTAGCAGGCCCCTAGAACACCGTCAGTCGCGCGGGGTCCAGTAGGCCCCTAGAACATAGTCGCGCGGGGTCTAGTAGGCCCCCTAGAACACCGTCAGTCGCGCGGGGTCCAGTAGGCCCACTAGAACATAGTCGCACGGGGTCTAGTAGGCCACCTAGAACACCGTCGGTCGCGCGGGGTCCAGTAGGCCCCTAGAACACCGTCAGTCGCGCGGGGTCTAGTAGGCCCCTTAGAACATAGTCGCACGGGGTCTAGTAGGCCACCTAGAACACCGTCGGTCGCGCGGGGTCCAGTAGGCCCCTAGAACACCGTCAGTCGCGCGGGGTCTAGTAGGCCCCCTAGAACACCGTCAGTCGCGCGGGGTCTAGTAGGCCCCTAGAACATAGTCGCGCGGGGTCTAGTAGGCCCCTATTACATAGTCGCGAGGGGTCTAGTAGGCCCCCTAGAACACCGTCAGTCGCGCGGGGTCTAGTAGGCCCCTAGAACACCGTCAGTCGCGCGGGGTCCAGTAGGCTCCTAGAACATAGTCGTGCGGGGTCTAGTAGGCCCCCTAGAACACCGTCAGTCACGCGGGGTCTAGTAGGCCCCCTAGGACATAGTCGCGCGGGGTCTAGTAGGCCCCCTAGAACACCATTACTCGCGTGGGGTCTGGTAGACTCCTAGAACATAGTCGCGTGGGGTCTATCAGGCCCCCTAAAACACAATTACTCTCGTGGGGTCTAGTAGGCCCACAAGAACATAGTCACGTGGGGTGTAGTAGACCCACTAGAACATAGTTGCGTGGGTTCTATTAGGCCCCCTAGAACATCGTCAGTCACGTGGGGTCTAGTAGGCCCACGCTATATTTTTGTGCCTGTATGCTTGCATTTATTTTTTTTTAATTTTATTTTTCCTTCATTCCCATGTTTAACTACATTCAACTTAAATATACATGGTTTTCATTAACATTAACTTACTGGATAAATACAGCATAAATGCAATATACATCATAATTTATATTGTAATACATGGAAAATCTGACATGTTACACTCACATGACTTTCTCTACTCTTGTAGAAACCGTTCTTACAAACTCTTATTACTATATCTTCTTCACGTTATTTGAGATAAACATTTGCACAAATTATCTTATTGCTTGAGAATACAGTAGAGTTTGAGTGATAGTCAAATGTTTAAAGCTTTGAGATTCCGTTCTCTTTGCACGCTTAACATAAAAAATGAACAATGATGTTGCATTTCACGAAAGTTTTAAGTTTCCCGGAACTGACGCAAATTACAAGGAATATCTACGAAATGGTTCATTCGACAAAAAAATTTATTCAGACATAAATTGTGTATTTCAGCAAGATCTACATTTTTGTACTGTAAGATTTTGTCCACCTCTTACGATTTACGAGTTATTCAAAACTCATCCAGAGTAAATACGACTACAGGGGCTATAGCCAGAAAATTCAAAATATACATTTCATTTGTCATAAGAACATCTTAAATATATGCCATTTTAATCAAAATCGTTAGAGCCATTTTCAAGAAAATCAAAATTTTTAAAAAATGTTCCATGTAAAGGGTAGTTTAGGTTGTGGCTATTTTCTTAAAAATCTTCCTGTGGCATCCTTGAAAGACATTAAACTTAAATACCAACTTTGGTTTTTAACCGAGTTTTCGTTTTTGAGTTATGCTGTCCTCCGATGTGAGTTTCGGAAAACTTAAAGCTTTAGTGAAATGGAACATCGTTGTTCATTTTTTTATATGTTAAGAATGCAAAGAGAAGAGAATCTGAAAGCTTTAAAGCATTTGACTATCACTCAAAGCCTACCGTATTTTCAAGTAATAAGATAATTTGTACAAACGTTTATCTTAACTAACACGAAGAAGATATAGGAATAAGAGTTTGTAAGAATGGTTAGTACAAGAGTAGAGAAAGTCATGTGAGTGCAGCACATAAGATTTTTCACTACAGAATAACAAAGCAGTTTGTTCAGATTCGTAAATCTGGATGGGCATAGAATTCAAGTGTCCTTGAGTATTAATTGGCAGTGCAGACGTCATATTTTACGATTTCGTCACACGGCCATAAACGCTTTTTCATTATTTTTTGTGAGTTGCTTGGTAACCGCGAATTTCGGCGTCATCGGGCGGGCGGGCGGGCACCTTGGGCTGTGATTAGGAATGTCCGTTTATATCCGACGTGATTACCGCCTTGGCGAGATGTTCCTTTGTTGAAGCAATAGGATGTGCCAACCATGACTCCATCCTCGTGACCACTGTGGGAACAAATGAGCGGCGATGACAAACACACCAGTACGTCACACTCCAGTCCTGACTGCGACCTATAGTAAGTATTGTATACAAGTAACGTGTAAGGATTATAAGGGTATCTGCATACCCCAAGGCGTAGTGGTATAGCCCATTATCAGCCATTCCAATACAGGTCGCTTCCCATTAATGGGCTAATTACCAGGGATGTCCACCAAGAGTGCCCTAAGGCTCTGTCCCGACTCCACTAAAACTACGCATGCATAATTAAAATGCGCTCTATAATTTGGAAAAATGCACTATTCATGCACTAAAACTGTAAATTTATATGTACTTTTTGACTGTGATAAATTGCACTTCTGACACCAATGTAAGAAATTAAAAGTCCATTTACTTTTTCTGTCACTTTATTTCTCTTCTAAAACTGAATCACAAAAACGTGGTTCTAATTTTTCATCGTTAGCACAATCTGCAATTTGTCGTCACCGTGCTACTCACAGCGTTTTGTTCTGTGGTAACCTTGATACACCCCTCGTTGGCTTCGACGATACACTCACTAAACGCTTTCTCAACACTCAACTCGGAAAGTGTTTCAACAGAAGAAACCTTTGTCCGTGCTATCTTGCTTTTATAGTCCAAGCGCAGTGCCGCCGAATTCTCTGGAAAATACAACTTTTCTTGAAACTTCAAAAGCCGTACAAGAACAGTTGCAGAACTATCTGGAATCGCCTTGTTCTGCCGCGCTCATAGTCTTTTTACAAACGGTGGTGTGTCGTAGCAACACGAGCTTCTTTTTGAGTGGCGGATGCCACCTTTGAAATAACCGACTCCTACCAACAATATCCTCGCTGCTCGATATCCTTACACCCGGACCCTGAGTAAAACACAGAACACTCCTCGCCTAACCTACAATCATCAAAGGACAACAAACATGGGCAACATCTGGTGGCAACAAACGGAGCTAAAAGTGCTTTATCCTCTATAGTGCATGGTTTCTTAAAAAATAACATTGGTCCTATGTTCGAATGTCAATACATAATCACTTATCATTTTACGTTCGGTCTAACCACTCAGCCACGGCGCCGCCATTAAACTTCCAGACTCAGGGAAGGATGAGGAATAATCCTGACTGGAGAAAAATTTCTACCCCCCTGCCGGGAATCGAACCCGAGACCCCTTGCACGGCAGGCAGGTGCTCTACCAACTGCGCTACACACTTATACCGCCAACGTCCTGTAGAAACACAATAAAAATAGGCTGCAGTTGCATTATACGTAAGTTTAGCGATGGAAAATGGCAGACTTAGTGAAGAAATCCCTAACAAGTTTAGTGGTGAAACACGGCGGTTGCCAGATGACGCTGTTTACTGACCGATATTCATGATACATTTGCTCCACTCTCTAGGAGTCAACAATGACTTGTGAAACAAATGAAGCCTTTCCCTTGATTGCCGATCTATTGCGCTGCTAACACAAGTCGTGTACGTTTCCCACTAAAGGATGCAATGGTCATAGAACCCAGTAGGGCGGGTTGGGCCTCCAGGAAATCTTCCACTCGGGGGTTTTTCCTTTTCCTCCTATCCGAGCAGAACCAAGTGGGATGGTTGGCATTCCGCAACTTCGACTGCCTTCCTTCCTCCCTGAACCACGGGCACCTTCTCATTTTTACTTACTCTACCACGTACAGTAAGTAGAGGAAGTATTGTATTCCACCGGAAAAATACCTCCTGAATCCCACACACACACCACCGCAAAAAAAAAAAAAAAAAAAAAAAAAAAAAAAAAAAAAAAAAAAAAAAAAAAAAAAAAAAAAAAAAAAAAAAAAAAAAAAAAAAAAAAAAAAAAAAAAAAAAAAAAAATTTAGAAAAAAGTCCGTGTATGTGTCTGTGTTTGTGTGCGTGTTTGTAGACAACACGACTCAAAAGCGAAAAGCCGGTTAAAAACCAAAGATTTTGACGAAAATTCCTCCACCCTACACTACCCTTTACGTGGAAAATTTTTCGAAATTTTGATTTTCTTGAAAATGGCTCTAATAAATTTTTATTAAAATGCCATATGTTTAAGATATTTCAACTAACACGAAGAAGATACAGGAATAAAAATTTGTAAGAATAGTTAGTACAAGAGTAGAGAAAGTCACGTGAGTGCAACACTTCAGATTTTTAACGACATATACAATGTATTATTGCACAACAAATGTAGACATCTTTAAACCACCCAATTTATGTCAAGCGCTTCTTTTATTCTTTTTTGTGGCATTACCCATTTCCGAGATATTACTTTTATTGGTTTGAATTTTCCAATAGTTGTATTTCTATTAAATGACACGTTTCTTCTTGTCCCTCTTTCTTTTGGTGGGCATGCAATGGATTGGAATTACAAAGCTGTCACCTAGCGACCAGCTCTTAAACGTTAAACCTGTGTTCTCCTATTCCCATTGTACCTACAAGAAAATGTGGTATGCAATAAATCAAATTTTGGAAATATTTAGCTCTATTAGCATGAAATAGATGGAAGAATAAGACTTTGTAACAGCATTTTGTAAAAGAGTGAGTAAGGATAGTCATGTGACTGCAACACGTTAGGCGATTGTTTTCTTCTGATGAACAGGGGCTTGACGCAAATGAAGGACCGGGTCAAGGTGTCTAACTCAATGCTAAGCGAATATGCATGGATGTAATTTGGTATCATTTATAAGGTTAATTAATTCACGAATCATTGATAGTATAATAGCGTATCTTCTGAAACTCAATTATTTAATTATATTTATATTTTACTACAAATTAAAAAATCTGATGTGTTGCGCTCACATGATTAATTTTGTACTAACCATTATTATCTTATTGCTTATTTCCTTGTAGGTACAAGGGGAATATTAGAATACAGTAGACTTTGAGCGATAGTTATATCTTTTAAAGGTTTCAAATTCCGTTCTCTTTGCGTGGCAAACATTAAAAAAAATGAATAAGGATATTCCATTTGAAGAAAGTTTATTCCACAACTCACACAAATAACAAGGAATATCTCTGAAATGGCTCACTCTATAAAATATTCATTGGGACATAAATCGTGTGTTTTAGCAAGATCTACATTTTTTGTATAGTAAGATTTGGTCTATCTCTAACGGTTTACAAAGTCGTCCAGAGTAAATCGACTACAGGGGCTATAGCCAGAAAATTCAAGATATACATTTCATTTGTCATCAAAATATCTGAAACATAGGGCATCTTAATCAAAATCGTTTTCAGGAAAATAGAAGTTTCGAAAAAGTTTTTACGTAAAGGGTAGTTTAGGGTGGGACTATTTTCTTCAAAATGTTTGTTCCCTTACGAGTAGATTTTGAGGTTAAGGCATCCTGCGTACACACCTGACTGACCAGGAAGCTATGGAACTAAAACGCCCACATACATACGTAACTGTGAAGCTGAATATGATGTCGGTGGCGCCGGAAGATCTGAAACAAGCCACCATCACATGCCTGATAACATCGCTGTTGCACGTCATTGCCTCCAGTAATTCCACTGGAATACGTAATTACTCATCAATGGAGCAAACACACACACACACACAGCGTGACGTAACCATGTGCTAAATGAATTGACGAAAGCCACGCGGAACGTGATACTTAATTTAAGAAGCTCTTTCTAAACGTTTTCTCCCAGCTCAAGGCCTCCTGTGAAACGATCGTGTGCTTCTTTTATATTTCTGCAATACTCTCTTTGCCTCATAAACGTATACCCTTGTCCTCGAAAAGGAAGTTGCAAATACTTTGTTTTCTATTTTTATTTTCTGTTAGCTTCTTATTTTCGAAGCTCTTTCATTGTACCCTTCTATTCAGCACGGAAAAGATGCAGAGATTATTATGTTCTATCCTGTCTATACCAAGCAATGTTTTAGCATCGAAATTGCACCGGAAATACGTATTTTGTTTTGTTTGTTTTTGTTTTGTTTCTAGTGTTGTGGAAATAAATGTCTTCATTTGCGATAAAACTACTAATATTTTGCTTCACATAACATATGATGTATAAATACAAGGTAGGCATAGTTTGTATGCGTATATATATATCTTGAAAACAATATCCTAAACGATTCAATTTTACAAACGTATCTAATGGTTCTAATTTTCACTTTCTCTACTAACTATAGTAAGTGGACGAAGTATTGTATTGTATTGTGTGTGTATGTGTGTGTGTGTATGTGTCTATGCCACCACCCTAAACTACCCTTTACCCTAAACTACCCTTTACATGGAACGTTTTTCGAACATTTTGATTTTCTTGAAAATGGCCCCAACGATTTTGATTAAAATGCCATATCTTTGAGATATTTTTATGACAAATGAAATGTATATCTTGAATTTTCTGGCTATAGCCCCTGTAGTCGTATTTACTCTGGACAACTTTTGCATAACTGGTAAACTGTTAGAGATAGACCAAATCATACTATACAAAAAATGTAGACCTTGCTAAAATACACAATTTATGTCTGAATAAATTTTTTTGTAGGGTGAACCATTTCGGAGATATTCCTTGTTGTGTGTGTGAGTTTCGGAAAACTTGAAACTTTCGTGAAGTGAAACATCGGTGTTCATTTTTACTTTCTCTACTGGTAAGTAGGGGAAGTATTGTATTCCACCCAAAAATTCGATGTCGAGATTTCAAAGGAAATATATGTTTTGAGGCCCCCTGAATCCAAAAAAAGCATTTTTAGAAAAAGGTTCGTGTGTGTGTCTGTGTGTCTGTCAGTCTGTGGACAGCATAACTCAAAAACGAAAAGTCGGTTAAAAGCCAAACTTGGTATTTAAGTTTAATGTCTTTCAAGGATGCGACACGAAGATTTTGAAGAAAATAGCCCCACCCTAAGCTACCCTTTACATGCAAAATTTTTCGAAAATTTTGATTTTCTTGAAAATGGTTATAACGATTTTGATTAAAATGTCATATGTTTCGGATATTTTTATGACAAATGAAATGTATATTTCGAATTTTCTGGCTATAGCCCCTGTAGTCGTATTTACTCTGGACGACTTTTGCATAAGTGGTAAACCGTAAGAGATAGACCAAATCTTAATATACAAGAAATGTACATCTTGCTAAAATGCACAATTTATGTGCAAATAAATTTTTTCTAGAGTGAACCATTTCGGAGATATTCCTTGTTATGTGTGTGAGTTTTAGAGAACTTATACTTCTGTCAAATGGAGCATTGTTATTAATTTTTTTATATGTTAGCCGCGCATAGAGAATGGAATTTGAAAGTTTTAAAAGATTTGACTATCGCTCAAAGCCTACTGTACACCCATATTCCCCTTGTACCTACAAGAAGACAAACAATAAGATAATTTGTGCAAACGTTTATCTCAACTAACACGAAGAAGATATAGGAATAAGAGTTTGTAAGAATGGTTAGTACAAGAGTAGAGAAAGTCATGTGAGTGCAACTCTACTGTGTTATGTTTTAAGTGTTCAACTTTTTTCTGAAAGGGCTTCTCCCCTGCTGCTATGTTGTCCATATATTCATTTTGTGCTAGGAGGACAGACGCTGAGAAGTAATTTTGGCGGGCGCATGGAGGTATGTTTTGACGAATGGCCGTGTATCAGTTTTAATTCGCTCACTACAGTGTCACACCCAATTCCCCACGCCCACACTCAACTGTCTGTCACTGTGCAAGAAAACACGTTCCAGTCAAGTTTGGAATTCATGGCGAGCGACTAGCGCGTCAAATATTCATGAGCCGTCACTGCCACTTGATGGAGTAATCATGGTCTGGGTTCTCTATGCCTTCCTTCATTTGTTGGATTCCTGGTCACCAAGGGCGAGGCATCGCTGCTGCTTCTGGATTATTGCACAAATATAGTGTGTTCGGCAATTCCTAACACACTAGCCTGCTAGGATAAATATACCTGGTTAAAGATCAGATCTAATCTAAGATCACCGAGCCTCAGTTCAAGTTTGATCTCAGTTCGTAATATAACGTTTGGCAACGTTGTAAATTAACTTTTAATTTTAGATTATGTATTTGCCTATGAATCGTTTTATTTGTATATTATATTAATTATTGTATCAAAGTATATTTAAATCCAACACATATTCCTTAAATTAAAGAACACGTTTCGAAATGGATTCTATTCTTTCATCTCTCTAGAAGTAAACCTCATACACAATAACTTAAGTTAGGAATAATCTTTTTTTTTCCTATATTTTTTCGGGGCGTAACACAATTTGAAACAATTTTGCCTGTTTATCAGGCTTAAGGTTTTTAACGTGCTGATATTTATGATACAAGACCACTGGTTTTATTTACCTTCCGAAGGCAGCCATGTTAAGGATTTTTACATCTAAAAAGAGTATCGCTCTCCGCCGGGTTTGAACCCGTGACCTCGGGAACTAGCCCGTAAAAACGGTGCTAATAATAAGGGTAAATAATATATAGAGACGCTCGAACATTGTATGTGGACCACCAGGTCGTTTCTACTTCTATTGTGACCCCTAGGAGGGAAGGATGAGGAGTGGGACCCGAAGGGCGATAGTTATAAAGATGGAAAGGTCCCTGACCTTCCAGTCTTAACATATACAAAGCTGCAGAAGGTTCCATCTTGCTAAACAGAGAAGAATCATCCCAACATTGCATGCTAATTCCAGTTTATTTGGAACACGACGCAGAGAATGTTGTAAAGTGGACAAACGAACGGAAGCGAGAGAGCTAATTGGCAAGTTTATGGACCATGTCACCAGCAGTCAGTTTTATGGCTGGATAACCACGAATGGTCTTGGAGGTGTGTTTCATGCCTTTACGACACCATCACCTGTCACCATGGTTACGTACAGCATTTGTTTTCACTCTTGCCAGACGACAAAAAAAAAAAAAAAAAAAAAAAAAAAAAAAAAAAAAAACTCTATTATCACTATCTTGAGGCTATTTTGTTTTCATATTTCCCTTATATTGCTCTGTTATTAAGGCCATATTTTATAAAAAAAAAAAAAAAAAAAAAAATACCTCTGTTCACGTATTTACTCTCTTACATTGAAAGTTGTGGAAAACAATTTTATAAGCAATAAGATAATTTGTACAAATGTTCTTCTCAACTAACACGAAGAAGACATAGGAATAAGAGTTTGTAAGAATGGTTAGTACAAGAGTAGAGAAAGTCATGTGAGTGCAACACATCAGATTTTTATAAAAAGGTATCTGCGCGCGCGGCTTAAAAGAGAAATCTCCCCAACCCAAACTATCCTTCACATAGAACATGTCTGGAAATGTTTTATTTTTCAAATATGGCTATAAGAATTTTTGTTATATTACCATATGTGTCTTTATGATGTTTTGAGGAATAATGAACTGCATGTATTGAATTCTAAATGATTTTTGCCTAACAGATGCACAAAAATATGGATCTCCTTAACGAAGTTTTCTACAAACTATCACTGGGCCATTTTTTGTTTAGCCAGTGTTGCCAACTGTATCCCACAAGTCGCTGAAAAACAAGTTATTACACATTACAATCAATTAACAATGAAATCAGCACTCCATTTCAATTTGACAACTCTGTTTGAACATTTTTTAAATAATTAATGTATTTTTCCGGGAGAAAGGTCATTTATTAATATTAAAAATAAAGGGAGATTTATTTTAGATCATGAACTGGTTTTGTTATAACAATAGAATATCGAAATACGTGTAATTCTTGGGTTTCGTTTTCCTATGTTGGCAGTGCTGAATAGGTCTGAGCTTGATAAATAGTTTATTGGTTAGGTTACACACCTTATAGTATTACACGTGATAAAGGTGAATTTTGGAAAACAAACTTTCGTCTAATGCAACATTGTTATTAATTTTTTATATCTTAGTCGTACAAAGAGAACGGAATTTGAAAGCTTTAAAACATTTGACTATCGCACAAAGCCTACTGTATTCTAACATTCCCCTTGTACCTACAAGGAAATAAGCAATAAGATAATTTGTACAAATGTTTATCTCAACTAACACGAAGAAGATATAGGAATAAGAGTTTGTAAGAATGGTTAGTACAAGAGTAGAGAAAGTCATGTGAGTGCAACACATCAGATTTTTGCATATCTGTGATGCAGCTGTGATGGTCACTTGCTTCTTTTTTAGCATCAATGCTTATAACGTGAGTTAAGAAAACAAAATGGTGAATAAGGAAAGCTATGAGATAATTCGGCTTCTAACCTTCAGACATCTTCTTCAAGGATGCGATTAGTTTTTAATATTTACTAATGTGTTTGTTGTCCTTGACATTGGGGCACAGTTTGATGATAGAGTAATTTACGCAGTATGTTGAAGATGTCTATGTTTCGGCTTTATCTGCGAAATATGCTTAGAGCACATTTTCACTGTAATGTAAAATTATGCAGTGGGTGCACGAAACATCTAAAAACAGGAAAAATACGAACTTTAATATTTTTAACGTACAATTTACATATATAAGGAATTACTTTTAAAAAAAGGTTATTTTGGAGCGTGTATTTTTTGTTCGACAGTTTGTATTGCTAAATTAATTCACATTAACGTAGTTTTGTAGGTTAATTTTTGTTGTCCTGTGTGAAACCAATGATTTTTTCGGACGTAAAATACCTTTTGGAAGGGAAGTAAAGCCCATATTCCCCTTGCAGCTACAAGGAAATAAACAAGAGGATAATTTCTGCAAATGTTTATCTGGACTTTTTATTTTAATTTCAAAAAATATCCGTAGTAATATTTCACCCATATAACTGCCATAAAAGGAAAGTGGTTGAAATTTAGCGTTGCTTAGTGGTTATTTATTTTTTTAAAAAAATATTGTCAAAGCTAAGAAGAATTATTTGACTTGTAGCAAGTTAGGGAATGTAACTAATCTCCTTAGTACGGTAAAAGCCCATTAATTAAATGAGTTGAGGTTATTGCTATTAGAAACCAGTTGTAATGTGGATTTATAGGCAGTTTTCTCCGGTCAGTACTTTTCCTTCGGTACAAACCGGTCCAACACACTTCCCGTTGTCATGGATACCGATAAATAACAAAACACTGTCGCATCTTGGAATACTAATGAGAAAGGAAGCCGAGTGCGAAGTTGTCCCCTTTCTCCAATTTACAAGAGATGGACCAGGTGAGGATCGAACCTTGAACGTCTGCTGCCGTTCCAACCAGAGTTCTGCTCATTGAATTCAGCGGGCAAGTGCTTCGAAGCAAACACTGTCCTCAGACGTAAACAAAACAATGGCCAAGTGTGTTTACCGTACCGCTGAGGCGGTCACTATCTCGGACAAATCTCCACGAACTGAAATGTGACGCAAACGCTCCTCTCCGTCGAAGACGTCGCCTTTAAGACCTATAAGGTCTCGTGTTTGGTGTCCGGACTAGCTCTAGCAAGAGGTCCTAATCTACAGGGTATGCGCGAGTTATGGTAGGAATGGAACCAAACGAAGAATTAATCAACATATCACTTTATTTGTAAATTTCCAGATTTGTAGAGAACTGCCGACGATATTTAAATAGAATGTAACTTTGTAACTTCAACTACAGCGTTATAACACTTTAACTTTGTCACCCTTTAGCGACCGCTGAATTATGTATACGCGCTAGCTTACGTGTCTTGCGTTGCATTTTGGTTTTGCACGGGCAACAATAAGGAAGCGATTTCCATTGGCTAACTTTAGAGCATGTCATGGCAAGATAGGAATCAGCCCGCTAAATCGTTACACGTGTTTGTTTCTCATGCGCGTCAACAAAGCCTTATCACTCGTCTTGGATCGAGCCGAGAGTACACGTGCAACTTGGGAACTGTACGTAAGCTAGCGCGTAAACATAATTCGGCGGTTGCTAAAGGGTGACAAAGTTAAAGCGTTATAACGTTGTAGTTGAAATTACAAAGTTACATTCTATTTAAATATCGTCGGCAGTTCTCTACAAATCTGGAAATTTACAACTAAAGTGATATGTTGGTTAATTCTTCGTTTGGTTCCATTCCTACCATGACTCACGCACACCCTGCAGATTAGGACCTCTTGCTAGAGCTAGTCCGGACACCAAACACGAGATCTGATAGGTCTTAAAGGCGACGTCTTCGAAGGAGAGGAGCATTTGCGTCAAATGTTACTGAAATTATGCATTTGTTTAAATAATAATAGAGATTTATTTTTCCATAGTTTAGGAAGTAAAAAAATTAAACAATCGAAACCACGTATTTTAGAGTTAATCAATGCTGACATAAGAGGATATAGATTTTTCCAATAATTCACATTATTATCACCCATTACAGCTAAAACAATAATTGCTTTAAATACAGAAATAGAACCCACCATAACAGGGGCAGATTTGCAATAAGATAACTTTTCGTAAGAATAGTTTGTTTACTTACTAATAAACGACAGAGGGTGTAGAAATCTATATGAATGCAACACTTAGACCTTTTTAAAATTATTAAATAAATTCTCGGGCGAAGCAAGAGTCAAACCGTCGAATTATATTTATCTGGACTATTTCATAAATAAAATATGAATTTAAATACTATATCGCAAAGATTTAACCAGAAAATGTTAAGTTATATTAAAAAAACCTAACATAGGTATACTCATTTCGATTAGTGTAGTTGAATTTCCTAAGCACTGCCAACTCAGGAAAATGAAACCCAAGAATTACATGTATTTCGATCTTCTTTTGTTGATAATCTCAAATAAAACTCAATAAGAAATAACCTTTCTTCTGGAAAAATAAAATTAATTACTTAAGAGAACAATTGTTAAAAACACAGTTGTCAAATTGAAACGAAGTGCTATTAATTGTTATTCGATTATAATGTGTAATAAATTGTTTTACATCGATTTAGGGGATCCAGTTGGTGACACTTACAAACAAAAGAATGACTATAAATATATTTTTATAACAAATGAAATTCATATTTTAAATTTTCTGGCTATAGCCTATGTAGTTCTATTTACTCTGGATGACTTTTGAAACTGGTAAACCGTAATGGATAGACCAAATCTTACTGTCCAAAAGTGTAGATCTTGCTAAAACACACAATTTATGTCTAAAATCTTTTTGTGTAGTGTGAACCATTTCGGAGATATTCCTTGTTATTTGTGTGAATTTTGGAGAACTCATACTTCTGTCATATGGAACATCGTTAATTTTTTTATGTTAGCCGTGCAAAGAGAATGGAATTTGGAAGTTTTAAAACATTTGACTATCGCTTAAAGTCTACTGTATTCCCATATTCCCCTTGTACCTACAAGGAAATAAACAATAAGATAATTTCTGCAAAGCTAACATGAAGAAGATATAGGAATGAGAGTTTGTAAGAATTGTTAGTACAAGAGTAGAGAAAGTCATGTGAGTGTAATAAATCAGATTTTTATTAAGTAACCCATCTTCTACATAGATTATCGTTAGAAGAGAAGGTGAAACTGAAATACATCGTAGGAACTGCTCCTCATTTGCAATTAATTTGCACATAGTTTCACGCTAAAGCCATAGTAAAGGTTTGCAATGAGAACGCTGTATTTTTCGTTTTTCGCAATTAGTTTACCATAACCCCACCCGCCCACTGAGGCAGAAGAAGCCATGCATGCGAAAACAGTGATTTAGAGCACATTATGAATCAAGCCGTAACGCTATTATCGTATAGAAACTCCTTTCAAAGCAATTATGAGCTGGAATAAGGAAATGTTGCGTCAAATCCTTCACTTCTAGGAAAATCTTAACACTTTCACGCTTTTATCGACACACCGCGTGCCAAGGTCTTGCTTATGATGAAATATTCTCATTATTCTGAAAACACCATTAACCCTGCAGTGCTTACGACGTAGTACCATATATACTCGTCAGAGTGCAGTCTTATTTCCTGGTCCTAAGTTTCTCTTCTTCACTCATAAGTAATATTCATTTTCATCACTCAAGAATATTATAAACGACTTTAAAATTACTATTTCATACATAGAGGCATTCATTTATCTTACACGAATTATTATCTGGTCATTCTTTTCTTTTGTGCCATTTATCAGTGCGTAATTCTTTTGTTTATTCAGTGTCGCCAACTGTATCCCATAAATCGATGTAAAACAATTTATTACACATTATAATCGAATAACAATCAAAATAGCACTAAATTTCAATTTGACAACTGTGTTTTTAGCTATTGTTATTTTAATAATTGATGTATTTTTTTCAGAAGAAAGGTTGTTGGTTAAGGTTATAAATAAAGTGAGATTTATTGGATATTATAAACTGGTTTTCTGTTATAACAAGAGAAGATCGAAGTACATGTTGGGTTTCGCCTTCCTCGGTTGGCAGTGCTGAGTAAGCTATACTACACTATAATGAATATATTTGAGGTTACTTTTTATAGAATTTAACATTTTCTAGTCAAATCTTTGTGATATAGTATCTAAATTCATATTTTATTTATAAAATAAAAAAATATAGTAGTTTGACGGTCTGACTCTCACTCTCACTTTATAAGTGTATTTAAAATGAGCTAAAAGAACAAATAATGACTTAAAAGTTAACTTAATTTGTTGATCTTCTTGGACATTGCACTTACACTTTATTATTGAATACTGAATTATAATTCCTTACTTTCGTAAGTTTTCAAATTTGAAGGACTGTCTATTTTACAGTCTTACACATTGAAAAGTTTCTTTCAACATCAAGCAATCTTGTACTGTCCTTGTTGAACACATTTTCACTTTAGCAAACACATGTTGTCCACTTCATCTTCCTCACAGCTCAGATTATTTGCAATTGGTTTCATAAATTCTATTTGACTTTCAATATCGGCATGACGAGATACATGACCTCAAATACTAGCTTCTGTCTGTGAAGACTGTATTGTAGCACTAGGCGTGGTGCAACCCTCATAAGTAGCAGGTAGATTCATCCTTGAATTAATAATAACTCTAGGGTTAGGCCTAAGGGTGCAGGCTAAAATGGAAAATTTTATTTGGGGGGTACGCGGAGAAAAATAGTTGAATACCACTGGTTTAGTTTGTCTTACAACAGACGTCAACCATTTAGATGCACGAGTTCAAATATTTAACAAACATATTTCCAATTATTTCTATGTTTTGAATTCTGAGCCATTCTACTAATATATGAATGAATTTGTTCTTAACAAGGACTTTGAGGAAGTATTTCTCAGTAAGCCCTCTACAACAATTTCTTTCTTTATAAGTCCACTGTATCTAGAATATAGAATATAGGACGCATAGGCAGCCTCCTGTAATAATTTATTCTATGGCTGGCCTATGTTGACTTCCTTTTGTCTTCTTGCAATTAATCAATGGAGGAAGAAGTATTTTAAATTGACTTTTGTCTTTAAATACGAATAAGTATATTCAAAAGTGTGATTACTGAAAAATTAAGTGATGCTCGTGAAGTTTGAACTGCACTATGAAGGTTCTGGATTGTATTTGAACATTAATCGGAAGGATTGGTCACAGGTAAATTGATTTGTATAATAACAACGAATCCGCCATTATTTAGCGGATTATTTAGCGACGTGTAAAGTGTATTCCCCTTGCACCTACAAGGAAATAAACAGTAAGATAATTTGTACAAATATTTATCTCAACTAACATGAAGAAGAAATAGGAATAAGAGTTTGTAAGAACACTTCCGTCGTGTTGTAACCTGAACCTCTACTTTTGTAACTAGCACTCTAAATAAAAGTATTTTTTATTTGTTCAAGGGGCCTCAAAACACATATTTCCACTGAAATTCCCTACTTACTAATACGTGGTAGAGAGACTAAAACAAATGTGAATCCAATAATTTCTAAACAGAATCATCCATCAATTTATTTTCATCATTTGGAATTAGCAAGTTTGGTGTGTAATGCGGCGCTTTGAATATGATAGCCCTGTTGATGCATGTCTATATTGATCTGCGAGTTTATTTATTCTCCCTTTGATACAACGTGCTCTTCCCGTCCGTTTGTTTGTTTTGTATGCGTGGTTTCATGTTTTCCTAAGCAGCTATACACAGGATGAACCAAACTAAAGTTTATAACAGATTTTACCAATCATATTTTGTGGTACATGGACCTAATGGGAATGGGTATTAACAGAATGAGGAAATGTTTGGATGACAAAAGATGTGATGTTTCAAAGGTGTCAGGGAGGGGACAGTAACATTGGGGAACTGAGAACACGAAAATAGTTCCATGTCTCCCCGATTGGAGCGCTTTTTGTTGCCAAATATTAACATGGAGCTTTCATTTCTTATAGTTATATGTTCTGTGGTCGCTGTTTAATAGCTTTGAAAAGGAAATAGACAGTTTTGTCATAAATTGTGTGTTTTAACGATATTCATATTTTTGTGTAGTAAGATTTCGTCTATCTCTTACAGTTTACTAGATTTGCAGAAGTCGTCCAAAATGAAGAGGAGTTTTCTGGACATTCCCAGAAAATTCAAGATATACCCTTCAGTTCTCATGAAAATATTCTGAACATCTGGCATTTTAACCAAAAACGTTTATGCCAGTTTTGAGAAAATCAAAAGTTTCGAAAAATATTACATATAAAGCGTACTTTGAGGTGAGCGATATTTTTGTTGTTGAAAATTTTTATGTTGCATCTTCGGAATATTTTGAACTTAAATAACAAGTTTGGTATTTAAGACTTTTTGTGTTTGCTGTTCACACACACACACACACACACACACACACACACACACACACACACACACACACACACACACACACACACACACACACACACACACACACACACACACGAAGCGGGACTGTTTTCTAAAAATGTTCCTTTTTAGATTGACGGGATCCCAAAACACGTATTCAAAATCTTCCTTGAAACATGTTAAACTTACCTATATACCAATTTTGCTTTTTAACCGACTTTTCTCTGAGTTATGCTGTTCACAAACACACACGAACTTTTTTGTAAAAATACCTTTTTTTGGATTCAGGGGGCCACAAAACATGCGGTGAAATGCGGTGAAATCTCGACATCGAATTTTTGGGTGGAATAAAATACCTCCTCACCTTAGTACACTCATACCTGTAACTACTGTGACTAAGGCAGTACTTGTTACTTATATAGCGAGGATGACGTAACAACCTTTCTCAAACTTCAGTTTTCTGGAAATTCTGCAGATACGTCAGCCGCCGGATGCATCTCGAATAATCTCGAAAACGCTATTGTCCTGGTCGCTCTGATTGTTGTCACGTGATCACAACAGTCACGCGAGGCAGCCTGACTTAGAGGATACCGTCCTTTGCTGTATGACGTGGCCGGTGTCACAATATGCGTCTCTCAAGAAGCTAGATGTCTCCACATATTTGACACAAATTATTGTTTTGTTCCGCGAAACGGTTCTATATTGTGGATATTTGTGACACTCATGTGGAACCCCTGGTTAACGTATTAACGTTGTGTGTGTGTAGTGTTTAACGCCCGCTTTTACTACTACGGCACCACAGGTGGTGACACTGATGATACATGGAATGAAGATGGAGCACCGGTGGAATGAGATGGCGGGGGAAACCGGAGAACCCGGAGAAAACCCGCCCAGACGCCGCTTCGTCCACCACGAATACCACATGCGGGTCCCTGGGATCGAACCCGGGCCGCCTAGGTGGTAGGCGAGCGCGCTAACCGCTCGGCCACGGCGCCGCCAACGTATTAACGTTACAGCCTGTATATCTCTCGCATGAATGTTACAAAAGGCTGCTCTGCTATGTTCTTTAGGTATATCCAGATAGACTTCGACCGAGGTAGTCTTTTGTGAACTTTTTCTTGAATGTAAATGATCTAACATTTGAAGAAAAAAACTGATGCTGTACTAAAGCTTGAATCCGCGGGAAAGTCTGAGTGTTTGTGTTAGTCTAAGTATAAAACAGTTCAGAACCGTAAAACATGCGTGTATTCCTTGTTTAAACTGAGTAACGTACTCTGTATAAATATCTGTGTTTTAGCCGAATACTTTGAGAAAACAGCAAAATCCTCTAATTCAGCTAAAATCAAAACAGGTCTTCCATACGTAGAGCCAGATGGCTCTGCGGTAACGTGTGTGGTTCGCATTTGGGAGGTCATGGGCTCGGTTTCCGCGGCCGAAATTTCTGACCCAAGTTTTTTTTTTTTTGGGGGGGGGGGGCGCTTCTGGGTCACCAGACAGATGCTGGGAATATTCGCCCTACCAAATCTACGGTTCATAAATGACGTAGTAAATGGTAGGATTACTGGTAATATTGGTAACATTGATAGGGAAAGAAACATATTACAAAATACAACGAATTAAGAAATGTAATAAAAATTCAAACATAATGCTCCCCAAAAACTGTACTCATGAGTTTGGTCAATGTGATCAAAATAAAAGTGTACCTTTTGGTTCTAAATAACATTACTCGTGATAACTATCAGTGTCTTCGACCTGAACTGTAGAGGAACTTCCAAATGTTTTTGAAAACACTAATGTTCTGTAGGTTAAGCAGCCCTTTATATATCCTCACTCAGTTTCAAGAAGGTTCAAAGTTCAACGTTTCCGTTTTCCAGAGGAATCTAGTAAAACATGATCAAAAACGAAAACAACGTGATGGATATAGGTAACGCCCGATAGATATACAACACACATAACATACAGGTAATGTGGGTATGTTCTTAACTGAACAATTCTACTAGGAAAATTACCGTAGTCTGCAGTTACTGTCTACAGTATAATCTACGGTAGTTTTACAAGTCTATTCTCGATACACTGAGTATCGAGGAATCGAAAGTACCGAGGTCGCATCCCGACCAAATGCAATAATCATATTTTGTGTTATGGATTTGCCAGACAGGAACGCCGCTGTCTTGTGGTGGATGCTGGCTCGGCGGTATTGTGGGCAATGAAGTCAGCACCCACACGAAGATGTCCTTGAGGCGGCTCATCATCTCAGGGTGACGTGGTCTGTCATTAACTCCATCCTCAAGGTCAGGGACGTCTTTGTTTTGCTGATGTTCACCTCCAGTACGTAGGTACCTAACTCGCGGCTACATCTGTCACAGCAGAATTATTATCTTCAAAATTCCTCACGAATTTATTACATTCTCCCCTATGTATATCCGATAGAAAATATGTTGCTCTCCAGCAAAAAATTTGATACAGAAATTTCATGAAATGCACCTACTGGAGTTCCCTGAATCTTAAGGGGACACTCTGGTACCAAAGTGGCCAAAAATGCAATTTTTTTCAGAAAACACTTTTTACTTTCTCTACTGGTAAGTAGGGGAAGTATTGTATTCCACCCAAAAACTCGATGTCGAGATTTCACCGGAAATATATGTTTTGAGGCCTCTGAATCCAAAAAAAGCATTTTTAGAAAAAGGTCCGTGTGTGTGTCTGTGTGTCAGTCTGTCAGTCTGTCAGTCTGTGGACAGCATAGCTCAAAAATGAAAAGTCGGTTAAAAATCAAAGTTGGTATTTAAGTTTAATGTCTTTCAAGAATGCGACACGAAGATTTTGAAGAAAATAGCCCCACCCTAAACTACCCTTTACATGGAAAATTTTTCGAACATTTTGATTTTCTTGAAAATGGCTCTAACGATTTTGATTAAAATTTCATATGTTTGAGATATTTTGATGACAAATGAAATGTATATCTTGAATTTTCTGGCTATAGCCGCTGTAGTCGTATTTACTATGGACGACTTTTGCATAACTGGTAAATCGATAGAGATAGACCAAAGTATACTGTACAAAAAATGTATATCTTGCTAAAATACACAATTTATGTCAGAATAAATTTTCTTGTAGGGTGAACCATTTCTGAGATATTCCTTGTTATGTGTGTGAGTTTCGGAAAGCTTAGAATTTTCGTGAAATGGATCATCGTTGTTCATTTTTTTTATATGTTAAGTGTGCAAAGACAGCACAATCTCAAACATTGGACTATCGCACAAAGCCTTCTGTATTATAATATTCCCCTTGTACCTATAAGGAAATAAGCAATAAGATAATTTGTACAAATGTTTGTTTATCTTAACTAACTCAAAGAAGATATAGGAATAAGAGTTTGTAAGAATGGTTAGTAAAAGAGTAGAGAAAGTCATGTGAGTGCAACACATCAGATTTTTTTAAAGAAATGTCTTCAATATGTCCAGAATATGGCCATTAAATATTATGTGTCAAATCCACCTAGAAATTGGTGAATTTCAAATTTATTTAGATTCTTGCAATATTTCCAGTAAGTGTGTTCCAAAACTTTAAATAGCTTTTTCTCTATATAACAATTTTTGTGCTTTGGGGTAAACTTTTTGGCAGTAAATATTGATGGATAAAGTTGAAATTTTCAGGATATGTAGAATATAGCTTGTTAAAGAAAACTGTGCATTGGTTTGTTAATCACACTCGTATATAAAAGTATGTTTTTTTTCTTTGTAATTATTGTTCTATTCTAAATAGAAAAAAAAAATATTTCTAATAAATATTAGTATTTTGGAAAACTAATACACAGTTTTATTGCATAGGGATAGAAAAACTAGCATACCAAATTTCGGGTCTCTCACTTAATTCTAAATTGCAAAAAGTATACCTTTTATTAGTATTCAATTCTTTCCAAAAAACACAATAAACAATTTTTAGTTTCAAAACTATTTAATATATAGCAATGAAACTTATACCAACAGTATATCATGTCAGGTGCAACTTAATCTAAAAATGTCATCAAAATTGGTTAATCAAGGAAGAAAGTCCATTTGGTACCAGAGTATCGCCTAAAATAAGCATTTTTGATTTCTCTACTACGTCTAGTACGTGCGGGGAAGTATTGTATTCGAACCAAAGTTTTGATGTTGGGATTTCACCGTAAACATAAATTTTGAGGCACCCTGAATCCAAAAACAGCAGTTTTAGAAAAAGGTCCGCGTGTATCAGTATGTGAACAAAATAACTAAAAAAATCTGATGTCTTGCACTCACATGACTTTCTCTACTCTTGTGCTAACCATTCTTACAAACTCTTATTCCTATATCTTCTTCGTGATAGTTGAGTTAAACATTTGTACAAATTATCTTATTGCTTATTTCCTTGTAGGTACAAGGGGAATATTAGAGTACAGTAGGCTTTGTGCGATAGTCAAATGTTTTAAAGCTTTGAGATTCTGTTTTTGCACATTTAACATATAAAAAAATGAGCAGCGATGATCCATTTCATGAAAGTTCTAAGTTTTCCGAAACTCACATACATAACAAAGAATATCTCCGAAATGGTTCACCCTATAAGAAAATTTATTCAGACATAAATTGTGTATTTTAGCAAGATCTACATTTTTTTGTACGACAAATCATGACTGCTTGGCAAGTCATCTCTACAGAATAGGTATCTCAGCCTCACCGATATGTGTCCTGTGTAACGATCAAGCAGAAATGAACGAAGACCACTTGAAGACCTGTGAAGCATTAAGATCAGAAGAAACTACAGTTCAAAAGTATTGGAAAGCACGAATGCTAATGGCTTCATTGCCAGATGCAAGGCACTAGAAAACAACAACAACATTTTTTGTACAGTATGATTTGGTCTATCTCTAACGGTTTACCAGTTATGCAAAAGTCGTCCAGAGGAAATACGACTACAGGGGCTATAGCCAGAAAATTCAAGATATACATTTCATTTGTCATCAAAATATCTGAAACATATGGCATTTTAATGAAAATGTTTAGTAATTTTCAAGAAAATCAAAATGTTCAAAAAACGTTCCATGTAAAGGGTAGTTTAGCATGGGACTATTTTCTTCAAAATCTTCGTGTCGCATCCTTGAAAGACATTAAACTTAAATGCCAACGCAGTAGAGAAAGCAATAGCAAAATGGAGGGATAGGAAATTCGGAAGATATTGAAATCTTTCCCAGCATGCGCCTGGCAACCCGGGAAACATCTGGAAAAAAAAAACATGGGTCAGTATAGTTGGTCACGGGGATCGAACCCGTGACGTTACCGCCTGAGCCATCCCGCTGGGTTCTGTGTAGTTTCATAAAATGCGTGACGTGTTTGTCATGGTGGTCTTTGTGAGTGCACACCTGGGGCAGGCGGCAGGCAACGTGAACAATGTCGGCTTTATGCAATAGCACGCTTTTCATTGCTTACTTAATACTCATGGTATTATCTGCACAACCATAAAACAAGTGAAGTCAGCAGATGTGTTTCCTTGGGAACCCAAGGCCACTGCTTCAAGGGGGTGATCTCAGCACTCAAGTGCCTGACCCTTGACCCTTGCTGACGTCTTCCCCAAAATCCTCGCCGCCGGATATTGCATCGGCAATAATTTGAGATGTGATTAACTTGGATCTGCTGATCACATCCACCCTAGGGCAAAAATAGAGAGTTATGTGGCATTCAAATGGGCGTCACGAACTGGGGGGAGAGGGTACGGCCCCCCTTGGAAATTAATGAATTTAATGCGCGGTCAATTGTTGACTATTAGGCTATTGTTTCAATTTCCATGTAAATCACAATTTTTATTCAGAACAAATTGATCCGGTTATCCACAACAAATACTGCAACTTTTGACAACAGAATAGTAAATTAATTTGTTTGATTGCTAACTCCCAACATACGCCCCCCCCCCTGAAAGCAGTCTGCCGACGCCCATGGGCATTCGTAGATTTGAGAAAGCGTTTTATAAGGTTAATAGGAATAAACTATGGCATATTTTAGAACAAAAAGGTATACTGAAAGACTAATAAATATATACGTAGTAGAAAAAATATTTAATACTGTGTATTATTAGTTTCAAAGTGTGTATAAGCACTTCAGTTTTGCACATTGCTCGTATAATATTAGGGAGTATTAGAGGTTGCCTAAGTAAGTATGTAGGTGCCCTCTTGCGACCTGCGTTGTTACAACACCGGCTGATCCATGCGAACCCCAGAGGTATGTTACCGCCTCATTGCGGCCATTCTGTGAAACAAAAGAGGGTAGCTGACTGCCCCCGAGGGTGTTAATATCATTATGCTCACTTAGTACCTTATGTAGTACGCGCTGAACACCAAACAACAGGTAGGCAACAATACAGAATTAAATGCCGTACCCCAAGGGGCATTAAATGTATATCGACTATACAGGAAGTGCTTGCTAATTGGGGGGGGGGGGGGGGCTGGTGCCAAGTGTCTGGAAATAACGTTACGCGCCAACTGAAACTCCAACTTCTCAAGGTTGTGCTTCTAACAAGAACAGTAATACCACGAGCGGAAGCCTCAGGTGGTATTTGCTTAGAGCAGGATATCCAACCTTCTCTCTTTGGAGAACCTTACGCAGTGAGTGGCTATACCCCACTATACTCCTCAGTCGGAGGGGCAGACGGTCAGTGTCCAGTGACGGACACAAAGTCTGTCATACCTTGCATTTTATGGGAATGGTCTCAGAAGATCTGTTCATCCTAGATGATTTTTGCATAAATGGTAAACAGTAAAAAAAACAGACAAAAGCTTACTAAATAAACAATGTGGATCTCGTTAAAACATACAATTTATGTCAAATACTTCGTTTTTCTTTCCAGTGAACTATTTCCGAGATATTTTTGGTTTAAATTTGCCAATACTTATACTTCCTCTACTTGCTATACGTAGTAGAGAAAGTAAAAATGCAAAATTTTGACCAAAAACACCCATTAAGGGACACTGGGAGTGAAATTTGAAAGTTCCACATTTCTTGATAGATTTTCTGAAATTGTTACTGTGTTTGTATTTATATGAGAATTGGAGGTACACCAAATTTCATTAAAATTGGATAATTCGTTTAGGATATATAAATTATTTTATGAATTTAATAGACACATTTTCAAAATAGAGCTCGCGTCTATAGACTTTTCAAAATTCATTTAAATTACCAGAACTGGTACTCTAAAACATGGGTAACAATTGTATGAAGAGATATTTCAAATACGTTTGCTGATTACGCTGTACATATTTTTTTAATAACAAAGAAAATTTAATCTTAAAAATTATTGATTTTTTTCATACGAAAAAAAGGTTTTTGGAATTCATGTTAATGATGACATCAATATTGAATCATAGTTTTGTTTAGCTGCTATTTATGAATACTTTTGGAAATTTTCATTGAATTTGAAACAAAAGTCAGGCGCGACCTTCTTTTGGAATGTGCAGAAATGTAGTTTTGAGAAAAACAGGCTTTTATATAGGAGCATCCTGTGTACGTTAAGGGAAGAGCGCTGGGCCGTAATGACCACATGGAGTGGGGGATATGAAAAATGTTAGCTGATCCAAAAGCACAGGAGTTCCAGGAACATTTTAAGGTAAAAAAACAATTTTCGACTTTTTGACAATTTTGACCAAAATTTCACTCCCAGTGTCCCTTAAGTAAGCTTGAAATATTGAGAAAATGTTCAGGAAACAACACATTTTGTCTTTTAAGGTTAGAAATCTCGACGTTGCACTCCGAGCTTCATTTGTCTCCATTTAGCAGTGCTCACGTGTTTTAATCCTTGAAGTAAATAAGGACGAAGTATTTACTCCAGAGCTGACCATGAAAAGGAACAAAGAATGAGCAAATTTTCGCCCTAGGCAAGCGATGATGTGGCTCGTAAATAAACAAACGAGTTCCAAGAGGATGAGCCAGCCAGCTTGCACGATCAAGGACGTTCCTTAGCCTGCCGATGACCATGTCTGGCCTGCAAGGTCGGTCGCCATCTGCGTGCACTCGCGGTTTCAGCAGCAACTATCCAGGTATGCACTTCCCATCATTAGGCAACTTTACACACAGTGACAGTTGACACCTGTTTACCGCGGGAAGCATGGGTATGTTGATTAGGTCTCGGATTTTATAACCTAAAAACTCCTGTAATGTGCATACAGTTGTGCTTTGTAAATTATCAAAATATAACCTCAACTTATTAGAATATGACCTTAAACTTAAAACAAAAAATGCACGGGCTTTTAGTAGTTACACCTCAACTAATTTATGCTCGACCATGTAGAGCTCATACGTCACTGTACTAGATTTCATTGTCTTCACTTCTTCATAACGATAATGCTATCCACCAATCAAAGGTGCACCTCTTCATAACGATACTGCTACCCACCAATCAAAGGTGCACCTCCTCATAACGATACTGCTATCCACCAATCAAAGGTGCACCTCCTCATAACGATAATGCTATCCACCAATCAAAGGTGCACCTCTTCATAACGATACTGCTACCCACCAATCAAAGGTGCACCTCCTCATAACGATACTGCTATCCACCAATCAAAGGTGCACCTCCTCATAACGATAATGCTATCCATCAATCAAAGGTGCACCTCTTCATAATGATACTGCTACCCACCAATCAAAGGTGCACCTCCTCATAACGATACTGCTGCCCACCAATCAAAGGTGCACCTCCTCATAACGATACTGCTACCCACCAATCAAAGGTGCACATGTTCATAATGATACTGCTGCCCACCAATCAAAGGTGTAGTCGTTGAAACTTGAGTATAATGACAATTAAGTTGCTCGTACAAATATTATGATTTGGATGACGACGGGCCCGAGCATGGAAGGAATCCATAACGTTTCCAGTACAAGCACACCCGTCGACGCCCGAACCTACCTATAAGCTTCTTAACCCTAGGCGCTCCCTAGTGGAAGTCTCATGGAGGAGTTAATGGTAGAAACCTTTACAGAGCGCACATTCACCGCCCAGGCGCAACCCACCGAACAACGACGTATGGTCCCTGAAGCATAGGATGGGCACAGAAAATAAGGGGAAAGTCGCGGTAGTATAGGAAACATTCCATCATTCGCTAACCAACCCCGAAAGGCCACGAAGAACTCATTTGTCAGAGTGAACAGTCGTCGGGGATCGAACTCTGGACTTTCCGAATGCATGTTCCACAAGTTACCTGGTGCCACCTCGCTCGGTTTTCATGTGAAATAATCTTTCAGAAGTTGTCGAGGAAAATTAAAAGAAAACATTTTTCTTGAAATGTCGAAAATGTAGTCTTGTAGGAACATGAATTCCCTTGTGAATCAGATGTCCTATATTTATTTTTCATGGCATGTCCTTGGACATAGTTGCTGCACCGACCCATCCATGCTGAACCTTGTATAATTGAAGACCTTAAATTGACCTCTAAAGACCTCCTGTTAATTCACACCCTCCACGTTTAACCGGATAATAGCATTATTAACGGAGATAACCATCTAGCCTTTGTGGTCAAATGTGAGCAGTGGCGTACACAAAGTTACTTTTCTGTATGAGTTTAAGTACTGAAAATCATTTCAGGCAAATTGCAGGTACTATTTTTCACGAAAGTAAATACCCACCTTCAGTGAGACGTGCGTGAAAGGTCATCTACTTCTCAGGCGTACCTAAACAGATGGCATGAGAACGAAATCAGTCATATATCTATGCTGCTCTTGCTTTTCAGAGCGGATGGCAGCCATTGTCTCAACTCGCAACTTTGAAAAGCGATATTTCAGCAATCACTCTAAATTAAAGCGTAAATATTGCAAATTCAACGTCTGCAGAAAATGTTACTATAGGGTTGTGATTAAATAGTGGACCAGAAGTTAAAAGCGCTTGGTCGCCTTTCGGGGCCATCGCTCGTCCCTCCCTTCCAGGAGCCATATAGGGTCACATTGCCCTACGTGGGGTGGTTTGAACCAGTTTCGGGGCCCTCTGTGATCTGTAGCTTTACCTTTACATGGCCATATGCCAACAGAAGTTATGAATTTCTGGAGAAATGTTTGATGATTCTAAAATAGATGGCAGTAACATTTCCAGAGAGTCTAAAAACAAACGATGGCGAAGCATTTGTGACTAGTGAACCAATACGCGAAGTTTAGAAAATCAAACAAGAACCAGCTTTAAGATATACAAATTATTTTATTGTTTGTCAAAATATTCTCATTTTACAACAATACATTTTTGTGTTCGTTGAAACCAGTTAATGAACCAATGACGCTACTCTTCCTAATAAACTTCAGAAACCAGGTTTTTGTAATGTTCTACTGTTTCATCTGATGACGAGAAACTGATTCAAAGTATTTTATCTTTAATTTTTGGAAACAAAAAAGAAATCACTGCTAGGTCAGGGCTGTATGGTGGAGGTTTCCTAATCCTCACCTTTAGTACATCCAGATGCTCACTTGTTAGTTTTGCTGTATGCGACGATGCATTGTCGTGATATAAAATTGTGAACTTTTGAGCTACTTTTTTCACAGACTTCCTCTAAACAGGTATCTGTATGCCAATCAGCCGTAAACGCTACCGTGACCCATTTTAGAAATAAATTAGCTACCATCATGTTACAGCACTGCAAATTCGTCTCACATTTGCAGCCTTAGCTTCTGTTCGAAAGATTCATTGAGTCAATTGGGTTTCCTTTTCATGATCATAACAATAAATACAAGATTCATCACCAGTAACGATATTCCAAACCAAATTTGAAGTGTCGCCTTGGAATGTTTGCAGAGCTTTTCTGTACAAATCAATGCTTTGTTGTTTTTGATCGACAGTCAGTTTATGTGGATTTTACTAAGTAATTTAATTGAAGTTTGAAGCTAATGTTGTTGACATTAAATATGTATTTCTCACCTTCAGTCTCAAAGTAATTATAATAATAACAAGCATTCCTTAGCTTCAATTCAGGCATGCAACTGCGGAAACCTGAAAATCTACATTTTCCATTTGTACTACCTTACATTTTTATCACTCTGTAGTAAACTAATATAAAAAAATCTGCTGTGTTACACTCACATGACTTTCTCTACTCTTGTACTAACCATTCTTACAAACTCTTATTCCTATATCTTCTTCGTGTTAGTTGAGATAAACATTTGTACAAATTATCTTATTGCTTATTTCCTTGTAGGTGTAAGAGGAATATTAGAATACAGTAGGCTTTGAGCGATAGTCCAATGTTTGAGATTCTGTTGTCTTTGCACACTTAACATATAAAAAAATGAACAACGATGTTCCATTTCACGAAAGTTTTGTTTTCCGAAACTCACACAAATAACAAGGAATATCTCCGAAATTGTTCATTCTACAAAAGAAATTTATTTTGACATAAATTGTGTACTTGAGCAAGATCTACATTTTTTGTAGAGTAAGGTTTGGTCAATCTCTTACGGTTTACCAGTTATGCAAAAGTCGTCCAGAGTAAATACGACTACAAGGGCTATAGCCAGAAAATTCAAGATATACATTTCATTTGTCATTAAAATATCTCAAACATATGACATTTTAATCAAAATCGTTAGAGCCATTTTCAAGAAAATCAAAATTTTCGAAAAATTTTGCATATAAAGGGTAGTTTAGGGTGGGGCTATTTTCTTCAAAATCTTCGTGTCGCGTCCTTGAAAGACATAAAACTTAAATAGCAACTTTGGTTGTTAACCGAGTTTTCGTTTTTGAGTTATGCTGCCCCCAGACTGACAGATAGACACACAGACTGACACACAGACACACACACGGACCTTTTTCTAAAAATGCTTTTTTTTTTTTTTGGATTCAGGGTGCCTCAAAATATATATTTCCGGTGAAATCTCGACATCGAATTTTTAGGTGGAATACAATACTTCCCCTACTTATAGGTTGCGCGTTTGTTCTTGACGAATGACCTTGAGCAGAAATCCAGTCAGCTTGCCTACCCTTAATAAACAGGTCAGCAAATGTTTATGCTACAACAGACACCTCTGTTTTCCTCTGTCACGTTTGTGTATCTGTATACAGTCGAATGCAAAAGTTGTCTTAGTGTTTTATAACAGTGATTAATATTACCATTCCATTATCTTGGATAATAATTTGCTCAATCCTTTCTTCCACAATGGCATCTTTATTCTAGTATTCTTGTTCAATTTCTTTGACATGACGGCATGCCTTTTCCCATTGATTTGAGTGCTGTACTACTTCGGCTCAGAAGCATGTGCGTAAAGGCACATCATCTCACTGCAGACTGTACCTTCGCTTCATGCCTGCGAAATTTGAGTAATGACTCGCATCCAACCTTTCATATAAAATTTTCATTCGTCAAGAAGTAACGCGCGACCTGTACCGATGGAGAAAGTAAAAATGGCTATTAGTGTCTCTTAAGTAATCATTCACAAAGTTTTGGAGCCAACCACAACTTAAACAATCAAAAATTTGACAGGTGAACATTTTAAGCAATGAAAAATATCACAGAGTGACTAATATTGCCAATATTAGTAAATTAAAGGTGCCAAATCAAAGTATGAAGTATAAATAGAGTAAAAAGCAAACACATCAATCGTAGCACTTTATCCAAATGTTCGTCTAATTTCACAGGTGCATCGCAATAAATTACAGAAGAACTGATATCACACGTGACAGTCAGTAATCTGTTTTGAATATGCCTGCGTGTAATGATTTGTCGGGCCTAGGCTGACTGAATGCACGCCACTGGACACTTGAAGGGAATAGTGGTGTTGTTGGCAGTTTGAGAGGGCCTTGCCACGAGCGGCCAAGCGTGAAGAAGGCAGATGCACGCTACAACAATACAACAATCACACTTGGCAGAGATCATTTCTCTCACTTGAACACCTTGCTACCGGAGTTGTCTGTCCGACCGACCGGCAAGTTCGAGGAACCTGCAAGACCTTGTGGCAAATATTTGACCTGAAAATAAGGTCTGTGTTCTTTTCCACATACAGTGTTACGGGTATAAGCACAGATATTTTGATAATTGGTACCTGAATATGTATTCACTTCAATGTGTAAATAGTTTTTTATTTTTGTCTTCTCTAACAGTTTTCTCTTAAACCCAAAACATAATTTAATATGATGTTTTCTGTATGGTCATAACTAGGGCTCGGAAGTTCATGCCCTAAAAAACACTGAAATATGCATGCAAATATGCTCTTAAAAACTTGAAAATATGCCAAGAAATATGCACTATTGAATTAAAACAATTAATGTCCCTTTGCAGTAGACAAGACGAGTTAGTATAAGTAATAAATAAAGTTACCTTATTCCTTAGACGTTGAAGCAGAAATAGTCCCACTGCTAGTATTAACAGCTAAATTGCAGTTCACAACCAACACTTTGCACAAATTTTCAACTCTAAAGCATCGTCTGTTGTCTCGCAAAACACTTTTGTAACGTGAAAAACTTCTCTCCACGTCACAAGATGTTATCGGGGCGTATTTAAATGATGCTAACTGCTTCACAGAGAGAGTCAAGTCTCTTGGTGTGACAGATGGTTTTCTTTTGAGGATGTCTCGAATACCGCACATCTGTTTATAACCAGAATTTTTTGAAATTACATAATTCACCTTCTCTTTTACTTTTTGTCCTATGCTACCAGGAACCAAACTTAGATCACATGTTTTTTCAAAGACAGTGATTCGTGCAAAGGAGATCCTACAGCTTCCAATGCCGTTATGGCTGTTGGTAAGAAAGAAAAATGGGCAGATATGAAACCAAGGTCCTCTTTTAACCCAGTGGCTGACAGAATATTTTGCAGTTTCTATTGATGAAGCATCTTTCAAGTCCAATGAATTAACAACCTCTTCGGCTATTTCTATGTGATCAGCATAATATAAAACTGCATCGATCCATGTTCCCCATCGATTAACACTGGTGCAGGAGGAAGTCAGATATTAGGTGCTGTTGATCTAAACAACTTAACTCTTTTAGGAGATTTAACAAAAATTATCTTCGTACTGGACACAAATCTATCTACCAATGGGAAAGAACCATTGTCTCAGAAATGCTACCAATATGAAAAATATTATACAGATAGAAAAAAGTAATAAAAAACCATAAATATGCAATATAGGGGCTATAATATTGAAATAATATGCATTTATCAAAAATCAAGAAAATATGCAGTTATATGCATCATAGAGGAAGAATTAAAGACATTGTTACATCTTGTAGAAAAGCACCCTTTACCCAAAAATCTAATGTGTTGCACTCACATGACTTTCTCTACTCTTGTACTAACCATTCTTACAAACTCTTATTCCTGTACCTTCTTCGTGTTAGTTGAGATAAACATTTGTACAAATTATCTTATTGCTTATTTCCTTGTAGGTGCAAGGAGAATATGGGAATATAGCCAAAAAATAAAAAAGGAACAAACGAAAAACGTACTCCTATTCGACAAAAGTGTAATTATTGGAAAATTCAAACAAATAACAAGGAATATCTCGGAAATGGTTCACTCAAAAAAAGTTATATAGGTACATATCCAAGACATACATGTCAGTTATCATGAAAATATCTTAAACATATTGTATTTAAATTAAAATTGTTTGAACCATTTTTTAGAAAATCAAATTGGGGAAAACATGTTCCGTGTAGTTTGAGGTGTGGGAAATTTTCTTGAAAATCTTTGTGTTGATTCTTAGAAGCTGTTCAAATTAAACACCAACTTTGGTAGTCAGCCAACCTTTCTTTTTTGAGTTATGTTGTTCACAGACCTTTTTATAAAAATGCTCTCTTAGATTCAGGGGGTCTCAAAACATATACTTTCAGTGAAATTTCGACATCGAATTGTTAGATAGAATGCAATACTTCCTCTACTTACTAACCGTCTTCTTCTCTTCTTCTTCTTCTTCTTCTTCTTCTTCTTCTTCTTCTTCTTCTTCTTCTTCTTCTTCCAAAGCAGTATTGGGTGTTATGCCCATTCTGTGGTTACGAAAACTGGTCTTTCCATCAGTTGAAAGGTCTTCCTAGATCTCTTCTACCTTGAGGTTTGAAGTGATGTGTTATTTTTGGTAAATAGGAATTGGACATTCTCTGGGTATATTAATTTGACAATTTTGTATATACTCAACCATTTCTCTACTGCATCCTAATCCCTTAGCGTTGCTCCAGTTAAGAAACCTCATTTGTGAGCTGTTAATTCTAGCTTTATCTCTTGCTCTAAGTGTCCAACTTTCACTTCCATAAAGGAGAGTCGATTTTGCTGTGATATTGTGAAATTTTAGTTCAATTTGTTTTTGAATTTTTTTCTGACTATACCATTTAATTTATTAAATTTTTCCAAATTTTTTCCACCTCTTTTTGATGGTCAAACGGTGATATTTGACAACCCAAATAATTGAAAGCTGTTATTTGTTCTATTGGCTTACTAAATGTAATAGAGAAAATAAAATTAATTATATACGGTGCTTGAAGAGTGATATTTGGATGAAACAGTCGCTTAAACCATAGCGTTCTGAGTCCAAAATGAGATTTCCATCGAAACAAGGGCATTTAAAAGGGTCGGTTGATTAACTTATGATTATGTATTTGCCCCAGCTTGTGTTTATTTGTTGCACTCCAGTTCTGCAACGAAATATACGAGCCTCGAAAAAAAATCAGAATTAGCTGCTGGTGAAAGAAGGTTTAAGGTTTGAAAACAACTTGCTCTCAAAAGTTTCGTTATCTGCTGGCAGAACAAATAACTAAATGCTCCATTTATAGTCTCTTTCCAAACAGAGAGAGAGGGACAGAGACAACAAAACGTGACAAACAAAGACCAAAGTCAACTTTTCTGTAGGGTTGCCAACTCACAAAGGAAGCGCTCCTGGTGGAGGTTAGTTACACGGGACGGGCGAGGGGAAACATAACATGGAAGGGTTGCCAACTTGGCTTATCGCCCGTCACTTTTCTCCCAGCAATGCCATCTTTCCGGCCGGCACTGAAAATACGCTTATCACCACAGTAAAACTCCATCATAGCGATGGTCAACGTTTGCAAAAGAGGGGAGCTTGGATTTACCTCCTTCCACTATACTTTAACAGTCAGCCTGCATTTTCAGAAATTACCTTACTGCGAATTTTCTTGTAGGTGCAAGGGGAATATGCGACTATAGTAGGCTTTAAGTGACAGTGAAATGTTTTAAGAGCTGGTTGCTATGCGATGCCTTTAAATTCCATCTCTTTGCAAGGCCATATTCCTATTTGAGAAAAGTATTGGTAAATTCAAACAAGTGAGAAAGAATATCTCGGAAATACATAGTTCACTCAAAAGAACAAAGAAATATTTGACATAAATTGTGTTTAAACGAGATCCACACTTTTATTTAGTAAGTTTTTGTCTGTAGCTGTTTACTTCTTATTCCTCTTTTTCTTCTTCAATTTCCTGTTGTACCACTATCGTGACGTCAGGGGTTTACCTCGGCTCACATTTTCCTTTTGAATCCAACTTTACTTAAAATGGGGGATTAGCCCAATGTTCTATCTCCAGGGTAGTCGGGTAGATCCTTAGTTTTTTTATGCAAAAATCATCTAGAATGAAGAGGTCTTCTGAAGATATTCCCTGAAAATTCAACACTTAGAAACTGCCATGGAATCACCTCTTTACGTCCGTCACTGGATCCTGACTGTGGCTGTTTATGTACACGTCACAGGCAAGAGCTGACTCACCCTCCGACTGAAAGAGGATATGTGGAATAGCCGCTAATTACGTAAACGTCTCCAAGGAGACAAAGTTGAACATCGCTAATCTATATGTATTACAAAACTGTAATCAACACTATGTTTCGCTTACCTATGGTAGGAAAGGAGATATTATATTCCACTTAAAAGTTGGTATCAAGATGACATAGAGATGTATGTTTTGATTTCCCTGATGTATTATACTCACATGACTTCCACTAGGTTATTTGTTAACGTTAAAAATAAAGTGAGATATATTTGAGATAATCAACTGGTTTTCTGTTATAACAAGTGAAAATCGAAATAATGTAATTTATGGATTTCCGTTTCCTAGTTGGTAATACTGAATAAATCGAACTGCGCTAATAGTAATGGATATCGGTTGCGAACATCAGACATCGTAAAGTGTTGAAAGCTAATCCAAGTCAAGTATCCATAACACCAGAATGACGTTACAGCAGGCAGGGGCTTTAATAACGCGGGTAGTCGACACCCAATGGCCTGCCTGTCTGCCACGACAGTCTCTTGGATCTGTCTGTTAACGTCGGCCTCGGGGATCGAACACACGACCCTCACTTCTCATTCCACTTTACTTTTCAACTACTTGGTTGTTTCAGGGTTTTAAGTGTTGGCGGGACTCTTGAGTTCCGGTCGCACCAGCTGACATGTACCCCCGCATTGAGGACAGGAGCCGATGTACGAGCTTAAATCTGCAGCTGTTATGGACCCTGCCCTCTGCTATCATCTTAACCACTATTGTTATTCTATATTGAACGTGAAAGACCAGTTAATTTTGTTCAGAGGCCTCTTTGTCTGACTTAAGGTTCATGCCATAAATCTAGTCCACCGCCTTTACTTCCCTTTGGAAGGAAAGTGTACTAAGGTTTTCCACGCTCGAAAAAAAAAAAAAAAAAAAGGCCATCGCCTTCCCCGGTTTGGAACCTTGGGAACCAGAGGCTAGCATGTTACCCCTAACGCGGTCAAACCCAGGACCTCCCGAATGCGAGTCACATTACCGAGGCGCCGCCTCGCTCAGTTAATCTGTCGGTGTGATGTAGCCATGTCCTTTGAATACATTGTTGCCTATTTCTGCAACAATGAAATGTGGGGCAGATGTGACGATACATGCCGGATAGTCATTTTGTCCTGGAATTCCCAATTGGGCTGCTGTTAATCGCAGAGAAAGGCAAGCTAGCAGGTTGGCCTGTTTTAGCAGGGTCTCCTGAAGCAATGCGTGGCCATCATGATCTGTTTACGGACAGGCGACAGATAGGCGACTGTACAAATTACAGCCTGTGTGCACAGCGTAACAAGAGAAAGGGATGGATGGATGTTTCATATTATTATCATCATCGTGCAAGTCCTATTATTTCTGGATAGATCTCCTGAAGCCTACAATACATTCGGCACAGATGATACCCAGTCAAGAAAGTTTATGCACAATTCTGGGGTCTTTGCTACCTCAAATGGCTCCTTAATTGGCTGCCCTTCGACCTCACGAGGCTGAGTGTACCCCCAGAGGGAGAAAATCACCACGGTGGTACCGAGAATTGACCCCGGGCAAAATTGTCAAATATACAGTTTGTCCACCTGGTCATGGTCCCTGGCAAGAATGCAGCCAGCCGGTACGTCAGCAAACAATCTACACTCGTGCTTCTAGTCGCGCTTACGGTAGTAGTGCCAACCTTGGGATGTGTATTCACGCTAGATTAAAGCAAAGAACTCGTTCAAAATAGCGGAACTTACGTATTATTTTCAGTTCATGGAGCATATTCAGCTTATAAAACGTAAATAATGTTTTCAACTACTCCCTCTTTCCCCCACTCATCATTTTGTACCAAAAACAGTTTATCACACATTACAATCGATTAACAACCCAAATAGCACTCCATTTCAATTTGACAACTGTGTTTTAACAATTGTTCTTTTAATAATTAATGTATTTTTCCAGTAAAAAGGTTATTTGTTAGCTTTAAAAATAAAGATTTATTTCAGATTATAAACTGGTTTTCTGTTATAACAAGAGAAGATAGTGTAATTATTGGGGTTTGTTTGGCTCAGTTGCACTGCGCTGATAGAAATGAATATTTTAGGTTATATTTTATAGAATTTAACATTTTCTGGTCAAATATTTGCGATATAGTATTTAAATTCATATTTTATTTATCAAATAGTCCAAATAAATATCTTTTGAGCGTCTGACTCGAGAATTTAACGGTTAGGTCAGTCGTATTATATTAATTGTGATAATATTTGGTATTTAACCGATTTAAGCAACTTTTTGTTTTTGAGTTATGCTCTTCACAGACACAAGGACCTTTTTCTAAAAAAACACTATTTTACTTTCTCTACTACGTACATAAATAGAGGAAGTATTGTATTCCACCCAAAAATTCGATGTCGAGATTTCAGCGAAATGTATGTTTTGAGGGCCCCTGAATAAAAAAAGCATTTTAGAAAAAGGTCCATGTGTGTGTGTGTGTGTGTGTGTGTGTGTGTGTGTGTGTGTGTGTGTGTGTGTGTGTGTGTGTGTGTGGTTATAACTCAAAAACGAAAAGTCAGTCAAAAACCAAAGTTGGTATTTAAGTTTAAAGTCTTTCAAGCACGCGACACGAAGATTTTGAAGAAAATTCCTCCACCCTAAACTATCCTTTCCTGGAATTTTTTTCGAAGATTTTGATTTTCTTGATAATAAATTTTGATTAAAATGACCTATGTTGAAAACATTTCTATGACAAATGAAATGTATATTTTGAATTTTCTGGCTATAGCCCCTGTAGTCCTGTTTACTCTGGATAACTTTTGAATAACTGGTAAACCGTTAGCGATAGACCAAATCTTACTATACAAAAATGTAGATCTTGCTAAAATACACAATTTATGTATGAATAAATTTTTTTTGTGGAATGAACCATTTAAGAGATATGTCTTGTTATTTGTGTGCGTTTTGGAGAAATTATACTTCTGTCAAATGAAACATTGTTATTCATTTTTTTATATGTTAATCGTGCAAAGAGAAAGGGATTTGAAAGCTTGAAAACATTTGACTATCGCTCAAAACCGACTCTACCTACAAGGAAATAAGCAATAAGATAATTTGTACAAATGTTTATCTCAACTAACACGAAGAAGATATAGGAATAAGAGTTTGTAAGAATAGTGAGTGCAGCACATCAGATTTTTTAAATTCAGGTGACCTGAAAACGTGTATTTTCAGTGAAATCTTGGTATTGAATAGTTAGGCAGAATAAAATACTTGCTTTGTAAGTGGCAGACAAAATAAAATACATCCCTTACGGAAGCCAGATGATGATGCATCAAATCAAAACAGTTATTTAAAAAGAAGATAATAAAGCTATGTTGGTACGCTCTTCCTTGTGACCGGATGAGTGGTTTCTCTTTCTTCTTTTGTTAACAACTTCCTTTTATTTTCTGTTTGTGTTTTGTTATTAGTTGGTCCATAACTGGCAGTGTCCTATCGTAAGAAAGAGATCCAGTTATCATTGCTGTGAAACACCCAACAGGTTCTAAGGACCTGCAGAGAAGTACCTAGTCATGTTGCTTTTGAAATGGCCCGGTTCTTGAACCCGGAGTCTTTGTCTCGCCCAGCAACAAATGAATAGAGCTTTTAAACGCATCCTGGAAATTCGTCAAGTCAAGGCCCTCTGTAGGTAATAATACCATGTTTTCTTATTGTGGAATTCAGAATAGACAGCTACACAAAAAAGACAACTTTTGCTTTATTCCACAATATTAAAGTTCTTTTTCTTCTCTTCCTGTTCTGTCGCCATATAGGGTAGACCAGGGCGAACTGGACCGTTAACTTCGTAATTGTAATGCTTATGGCTCGGATTTTTATGACCTAAAAGCTCCTCAAATATGCATATGTTTATACTGTAAAAATCTGATGTGTTGCACTCACATGACTTTCTCTACTCTTATATTAACTATTCTTACAAACTCGTATTCCTATATCTTCTTTGTGTTAGTTGAGATAAACATTTGTACAAATTATCTTATTGCTTATTTCCTTGTAGGTACAAGGGGAATATTAGTATACAGTAGGCTTTGAGCGATAGTCAAATCTTTTAAAGCTCTGAGATTCCGTTCTCTTTGCATGAATGAATAACGATGTTCCATTTGACAGAAGTTTAAGTTCTCCAAAACTCACAAACATAACAAGGAATATCTCCGAAATGGTTCAACCTACAAGAAAATTTATTCAGACATAAATTGTGCATTTTAGCAAGATCTACATTTTTTGTACAGTATGATTTTGTCTATCTCTAACGGTTTACCAGTTATGCAAAAGTCGTCCAGAGTAAATACGACTACATGGGCTATAGCCAGAAAATTCAAGATATACATTTCATTAATCATAAAAATATCTCAAACATATGACATTTTAATCAAAATCGTTGGAGCCATTTTCAAGAAAATCAAAATTTTCGAAAAATTTTCCATGTACAGGGTACTTTAGGGTGGGGCTATTTTCTTCAAAATCTTCGTGTCACATCCTTGAAAGACGTTAAACTTAAATACCAACTTTGGTTTTAACCGACTTTTCGTTTTTTTTTGCTATGCTGTCCACAGCCTGATAGACACACACACGGACCTTTTTCTAAAAAATGCTTTTTTTTTTTTTTTTTGCATTCAGGGGGCCTCAAAACATGTATTTCCGGTGAAATATTGACGTCGAATTTTTGGGTGGAATACAATACTTCACTATACGTGGTAGAGAAAGTAAAAATGGTGCAAGATATATCGAGTTAGTTCGACTGACGCCCTCGATATTTATCGACTGCTTGTTCTCCATTAGGAGGGATGGACGCTCTCTGCCCCATCTATTTGTATGCAAATGTGACAAACAACATGCATAGAACGAACCTCTCAGACGACTTGGCTTCTGAAGGAAGGTGACATTTGATCCTCGCATTGTTATTGCCAGCCGAAACAATAGAGCAGTGGAAAAACATGACTACTTGTAATCAAGGTCGTTACAGCAATTTATAGGATCATGTGTCAAAACCCACAGCAGTGAAGCTTGTCTCAGGACGATATGACACTGCAGTTTTCTACTGTCACCCCACCAGGAGAAGGCCTTTGTGGAGGAATGTGATACGCGATCTGATCCCACTACTTAGTTGCAGAATCAGATCCAAGGATTGATTCAGTTCGATCTGATTCTGCGTTTCCATGCAGTATTGAGTCCGGAATGAGAACTCAAATCGATTTGAATTTCCTATGGGGACGTAGTCATTGTGTACATCACAGAAGAGGAAAAAATCTTTTATGTGGGCAACCAAGTGGTATAATGTTTGGGACCCCGTTAGAGAGGTCCTGTGTTCGAGCCGAAATGACCGATCAATTGGAGATATTTTTTTCGCTGTTTTCCTTAGACACTAGACGAATGCTTGTTGGTTACTTCCTACAAATAAAACAGTGTCGCAAAAATATACAAATCAAAATGTACACTTATGTAAAATGTACAAAATTCGATCAGAAGAAAGTGTTATAAATTATCCTGTTAAAGAGACTTTAAAAGTAAAATATGTGTATATTGAATTGAAGCCAATCTACTAGACCGCCTCCGTAGCGGAAGACATGGGTTCGATTTCCGGTACTGCCGTGGGGACTCCTCCCCGGGAGTCTGGCACGGGGTGCACTTAGCCTCGTTAGGTCCCTGTGAGGCCAATTAAGGAGCTACTTAATAAAGAAGTAGTGACCCCAGGTCGTGAAGGTCGCATAACCGACCGGGAGTACCCGGGGCACTGACCACGTCCCGCTCTCCAGTTCTGCACCGCACTCATGACGCCTGCAGTGGGTAGAGGTGAGGAACGCAGCGGCCGAGCAGTAAGCCTTGGCCCGAGAAAGGCTATTGCGCTAGGGGTAGGGGTAGAAATGTTAGTTTCTTTAAAATTAAATTTTAAAGAATTATTGTATAGTCATTAAAAACATTGTTTTACTCGTATTTGTTGTATGTTAATAACACAGCATACCTGATGTTGACGTCAAACTTCTTTTTTTTGTGTTTTTACACAAACCAGTGGCGTAAATAACAGTCCCGCTGGCCCCCGGTGCCCCGATCTTTATGATCCCCCAGATTGCCTTTAACAGTTTCGTACGAATTCAGAGTAACAGAGCAACCCTCGAATCGAATCACAATAAAGAACTGTCAGATTAAAACTCGCACTAAACTGCACTTGACGTGATTCACATGCACTGTCCACTGAACGCTTCGTAAACGTTTAACTAACTCACAGTTCACTGCAACACAGCACTTCACTACAAGAGCAACTCCTCTTCTGGGCACGAGCGAGTCCCTTATATGGTACCTCACACAATGAGAGAATTCGGAAAGTGGAATGCTCGAGAGTGAATAAGGAGGAACAGCCTTGACGGAAGAATAGCACATATCTATTGTTTCCGTATGGCCCATTGTCGTACCGGAGGACGGGTCATTAAGGCAAGTAAGTGCCTCCGGGCCGTTCCTGCCGCCGGCAGAGCACAGGCCGCCGACCGCCAACTCTCACCAGCAACCGCGGCCCATGGCCGGCGCGACAATATTAACTTGTACATATATAAAAATGAATGTTGATTGTTATGGGCTACAACACCATTCGTCTGAATACGATGAAAATTGAAAAATCTAGTTTTTTCATAGAGGTTTTTATTCTATTCAGTTTACTATGCAACGAATTACATTCACACGGCTTTCTCTACTCATTTTTATTTTACGAAGTGGATTTCTTTCTCTACTCCCACTTTTACATACAATTCATGCGAGTACAATGTTCTATATGTTTTAAACAGAAACAGAACCAATTACATTTACGTGGTTTTCTCTCTGGGCCCTCTGTTACGTAACACATTCACATAGCCTTCTCTACTCGCCCTTCAACATACAATTCCTAACATTGATTGAAATAGAAATGCAAAGTATTACATTCACACGGCTTTCTCTACTCGCTTTTCTACAAGTGTATTTGTGGTTCTTCAACAGTGCTTTTGCATTGTGTCTTTCCGGTGTCTATTTATTTAGTTTATTGTTTATTCCTTATAGTATCCTAAAACTTTTAATCTTATATATTTAAATGAGCAATTCTTGTACATAAATATATATATTCCGCGCAACTTGGAAGCGGCTCTAACGATTTCCATCAAATTTTGTATTCAGATAGAATTTTGCTTTCTAAGTTCATCTATATAGGCGTAATTCCCGAAAAAACGCCATTTTACATAAAAATAACGTTTCTTATTCCCGCTTCTACAGTGCAATTCTTGTATATATGTATATATTCCCCGTATTTCAGAAAAGTCTCTAAAGATTTGGTTAAATTTTTGTATACATGCATATTACATTCACAGTGTTTTCTCTACTCACGTTTAGGTAACATATTCACATCTCTTTCTCTACTCACTCTTCTATAAACAATTTTCCACAGCAAACGTTATTTTGCACCAAAAAAAGAAAAGAAAAACATGTTTATCCCCACTTTTAAAATAAGTCATACCATGTTCTGTATGTTTGAAATAGAAATGCATTCACACTGTTTTCTCCTCTCACTTTTAGGTAACACATTCACATCTCTTTCTACTCACTCTTCTACAACTAAGTCATACAATTTTCTGTATGTTTGAAACAGAAATGCTTCATATTACATTCACAGTGTTTTCTCTACTCACTTTTAGGTAACACATTCACATCTCTTTCTCGGCTCGCTCTTCTACAAATAAGTTGTACAATTTTCTGTATGTTTGAAATAGAAATGCTGCATATTACATTCACAGTTTTTTCTCTACTCACTTTTAGGTAACCTTGCTTTTAAAATAATTCATAACATGTTCTGTATGTTTGAAATAGAAATGCTGCATATTACATTCGCACTGTTTTCACCTCTCACTTTTAGGTAACACATTCACGTCTCTTTTTCTACTCACTCTTCTACAAATAGGCCATACAAAATCAGAGGTTAAAATCGCCGAGAGAAGCTCGGTCGCCCAGGTACTTAAACATTTGTTTAAGCGTGTTAAAAACACTTTCTAAATGTCTGCAAAGAAACTCAAGGCTGTGAGGCAAGTGCAACCTAAGTCCGAAAGTTCTAAGGATAAATCGTCGTATTACGGGCAACACCGGGTATTTTATCTAGTACGTTATACTGTTCTATAATAATATTACTGTACCGTTATTTTGGTTATCCTTTGCGCCTTTTTGGCACAACACTATTCGCAAATTTTAGGAATGGCATCGAAGCCTTGTTCCTGACACATAGTTCTATCCCCTTTAAAGCTAATACAATCTTGTGTATAAATGAATGTGTTTTATTTTCTTGTGCACGTCTGGACCGACGTCGTTAGGATGAAGCGACAGGAAATGAATGTCCATTCTTAAAACTTTCCCGGGCGGCCGGCCGGTCGGCTGGCAGGAGTTGAGTTCACACCTCAAGGCGGATCAGAGGCAGGCGCCTGCAAACCCCCGGATATGCTTCACGCATAGCAGGCGAGTAGAAGAGGTGTAGCACTGCACGGCGCGACCTTTATAGCCTACTTTCCTTTCTGTCACATCTACCCGCTACGTGTGTGTATGTGCGCCTGTCTGTGGGCAACATAACTCAAAAAATCTTATGTATTACACTCACATGACGTTCTCTACTCTTGCACTAACCATTCTAACAAACTCTTATTCCTATATCTCCATGTTAGTTAAGATAAACATTCGTACAAATTATCTTATTACTTATTTCCTTGTAGGTACAAGGGGAATATTAGAATACAGCAGACTTTGTGCGACAGTCAAATCTTTTTGACCTTTGAGATTCCGTTCTCTTTGCACGATTAACATATAAAAAAATGAACAACGTTGTTGCATTTCGCTAAAGTTCTAAGTTTTCCGAAACTCACACACATAACGAGGAATATCTCCGAAATGGTTAACCCTACAAGAAAATTTATTGAGACATAAATTATGTATTTTAGCAAGATCTACGTTTTTTGTATAGTATGATTTGGTCTATCTCTAACGGTTTACCAGTTATGCAAAAGTCGTCCAGAGTAAATACGACTACAGGGGCTATAGCCAGAAAATTCAAGATATACATTTCATTTGCCATAAAAATATCTCAAACATATGGCATTTTAATCAAAATCGTTAGAGACATTTTGAAGAAAATAAAAATTTTCGAAAAATTTTCCATGTAAAGGGTAGTTTAGGGTGGGGCTATTTTCCTCAAAGTCTTCGTGTCACATCCTTGAACGACATTAAACTTAAATACCAACTTTGGATTGTAACCAACTTTTCGTTTTTGAGTTATGCTGTCCACAGCCTGACAGACTGACACACAGACACATAGACACAGACACGGACCTTTTTCTAAAAATGCTTTTTTTTTGGATTCAGGGGGCCTCAAAACATATATTTCCGGTGAAATCTCGACATCGAATTTTTGGGTGGAATACAATACTTCCCCTACTTACCAGTAGAGAAAGTAAAAGGAAAAGTCCGTTAAAAGTGTCTTTCAGGAATGCGACACGAAGATTTTGAAGAAAATTCCTCCACCATAAACTACCTTTTACATGGAAAATTTTTCGAAAGTTTTGATTTTCTTGAAAGTGTCTCTAACGATTTTGATTAAAATGTCATATGTTTGAGATACTTTTATGGGAAATAAAATACATATTTTGAATTTTCCACCTATAGCCCATGTAGTCCTGTTTACTCTGGATGACTTTTGCATAACTGGTAAACCGTAAGAGATAGACAAAGTCTTACTATACATAAAATGTAGATCTTGCTAAAACACAATTTAGGTCCAAAAAATTTTTTTTTGGTGGTGTGAACCATTTCGAAGATATTCCTTGTTATTTGTGTAGGTTTTGTAAAACCTATACTTTCCACAAATGGAGCATCGTTATTCATTTTTTTATATTTTAGCCGTGCAAAGAGAACGGAATTTGAAAACATTTGATATTGTAACGCTTTATATTTGTAAATTGAAATCCGCACATTAAATAGCAAACTTTCCTGTTTTTGTAACTTCTAACAAATTCTCTGTGCCACTCTTCATGAAACAGCCATACTCGCCACTGAATGAGGCGTGTCGGAACATGAACAGCAGAGCAGAGGAGGGATGACAGGTGGAGCGAGTGTTTCAATGGAGTGGCCCAGTTGAGCCGATTTTACCCATGCCTAAGTTATTGAAGTGATTGTAGCTGTTGGTGAATGCTAATAGTTAGTGACTTTTGGTAGCAGTTGGTAACATATGACTGTAGCTTTCAGGTTTTCTTTTGTTTTGTTGGTTGCTAATAAAATGAACACAGAGTTTTTCACATAAAATGGTCGCCCTTGTAACAAGACTAATACGTTTGTACTAGACAAAAATAAAGTATCTATCTTTCTTAAAACTGGTTTGATTCCATCCCGAAACTGTAGCATCTTGTGATTTTCTGAGCAATTTACAATCTATGTGATTTTGCTCTGTTTTCTGGTATCCATTGGCATCCATCTTGTAGTGCGCGCACATGGCACAGTGGAATAGATTGGAGCGCCTGTAATGCGCAGCAAACAGCCTAGCGTTATGTAGGTAGGTGAAAAATAATAGAATTACATGCAAGTGAGACTTGAATCAAACACAAATTTGTACGGCAGGTACATCCAGGAATTGAACCCGGCTAAAGCAGCAACAGTCATATACCTACATGTCAACAAACAGAGCTAAATAGCACATTTCATGTCGTAGCCATGCTAATAGATGCATTACACGAACCCATTACCAACTTAATTCACCGTAACGTGTACTAAGAACATTAATCGTCGATGGTGAAAACAACGCACTCATTTGTGAGAATGTCGTGCATTATGCTTAAAAAATTGCTGCTAAAACAACCGTAACAGAGTGACAAAGTAATCCCTCTGGTCTTGAACGTGTGGTCCACCATTAGTATACTCATAAAGCACGTCGTTATCAGTGGCGTATGCATTATAACATTATTAACTTTCATCTATAATTAAAATAGCAATATTTAAGTGACAAAAGAATCAACAATAATCCACGAAGCAGGCCCGTAGCCAAGGCTGTACATTAGGCGGGGCTGCAGAATTTATAGGAGGGGCGAGATAAAATAACTTTAAAAAGCAGATGCGTTGCTGTCACACAACTTTCTCTATTCACTCTTGTACCAACTACTTTTCTTACAAATGTTTATTTTTCTATTTGCTTCACGTTGATTGACATAAACGTTTGCAGAAATTGTCTTATTGCATATTTCCTTGTAATTACAATGGGGTTACTGTAAGCTTTAAGCGATAGTCAAATGTTCTAAGGCCGATCGATATGTGATGTTGAAATTCCGTTCTCTTTGCATGTGCAAGAGAGGGAAAAAAAAATGACGACTTCCCATTTGAGAAAAGTATAAGTATTTGAAAATTCAAACCAGCAAATACCTCGGAAACGGCTAACTACACAAAAAACAAATGCATGCAACATACATTGTGTGTTTTAACGAATTTACATTTTTCGTATAGCAATATTTTGTTAATCTCTTACGGTTTACTAGTTATCAAAATGTCATCCAGAATAAAGAGGACTTCAGAGGCTATTCCCTGAAAATTCAAAATCATTGCACTCATTTTTGAGACAGTCAAAAAGTTCCATGTAAAGAATAGTTTAGAGGGGAGGGGGGGGGGAGTGTAGAGTCATTAAAATCTTCGTGTCGCATCGTTGGAAGATGCTCAACTTATACACCAAGTTTTATTTTTAACCAATGTTTATTTTTGGGATATGCTGTTCACACAAACACACACGAACCTTCTTCTAAAATCTGTTTTCTCTGGATTTAGGGGACCTCCAAACAAATATTTCCGGTGAAATCCCTACATTGAATTTTTGTGTGGAATACATTACTTCCCCAACGTAGTAGACAAAATAAAAAGATATATCTTTAATTTCTAGTTATGTAAACATACATACGTAAACTTTATATTCCATATTATCATACAGCCTATTATGTATTTCTATACAACAATGAGCTTTAACAATTCCAGGAACGGCAAACACTCTGTGGTTAGAGATACAATGATGCAGTATTGCAATTCAGAAACCATCAATTCATCAAATGGTATGGAAGTAATGAAAGAACTTCATGGTTTAAAAAGCAAAACATTAACAGACCAGAATTGCATATAATATTACGATAAGATTAAAGGTTACTAACACTCCATTTTACTTAAAGAAACTTGGTAAAAGTGATAATGAAGCCCAGATACCACACAACACATATTTGGATGTGACCTGTACTACAAAAGAAAATGCACCAGTTTTACTTGAATTGTTCAAAATGGATTTTCCCGGATCAATGAAAATCAGACTTTAAAAAAAACTATATAAAATTAATTAGGCATATTCAAAATGTAAAATGAAAATTTAAATGTTTAAAGAGCAAGTAATTATTGTGAGCAAAACTTATAAAATTATAGAAGTTGGATCTGGACGCTATAAGAAGCGTAAGTTTCGAGGGCGTTAAATGTTTTAATTAAGTTACCTAAAAATAGTTATCAACTCAATGTTGGATTTTCCTTAAGTTCAACTTCACATAGCGGAGTGAGTGGGCTGTTTGTTGTTGCCGAGTAACTTTGTTACTTTACGAACAGGGTTGTTTAGTTCTTGTAATGCCTCTTCGTTACTGAAGGAATGATGACAGAAAAGGTTTTGTCTTGAGGGTTCCTGTATGTGAACTGTTTTTGATTGACGGAGTCAAAATATGTTCCGAGAACTCGAAAATCGTCTATTATAGAAGTGAAAACTTTTTTATAGTTTTAATAAGGGCTTCACGGGTGATCAGCCGCGTCGATTTATAAACATAGAGCTTTCGGCCATTCCAGACTCCATGGCCTTCTTCAACATGTCTGATCACATGTGAAGCCTTGATCAATAACGCTCGCCGTGAACACTTCAAATCTTTTATAGTTTCGCCCCTTAGTGCAGTATGAAACTTTGATTTCAAATGACCGCGTATGCAATGGATAAGCAGCTGATAATTATTAATTCCGTATAAGCATGTGGGTGGTATTTTATCAGAATAATCTACTGATTCATTATCATCTGCACTGTCAATATATCACACCTATTACGGTAGCAATAGTCGAAATGTTTGTATATATTTGTTGCACTGTTACTCATATGCGATTGTGAGGTGCTTGTTAAGGGCGCTGAAAATGCACAAAACGCATTGCTCGCGTTTTCCACGCTCGAAGGTTTGCTAGCCTGGGATATCGATAACTTAGACTGCTTGACAGTCTTCTTTTTCTGAAGTTTGATCGTCAGCTGCTTTTCGTACTTTCGAACGTTTCCCAGTTTTGTCGCTAGCATTACTAAAAGATTCGTTCATGCTGGAATCTGTAGAATTTACAGAAAGTACAGTACCTACAATTTCTGTTGTAAATCATCTTGCTCCATTGAGGGACAGTTACCATTTAGACTGCATGTGCCCACACAGTTGCAGATAACATGAACGTTCATGCCAGAAGCCACGGCAGCCGCATAATGTAACTCACAGCCACGCAAATACACTCAAGTAATGCTTTATAACATTTATGATGACTTGGCAAATACATGCGCCCTTTTTAATAATAAAGAAACCAACACTCACCGAGGTAAATAAACTGATCAATTGCTTCAAAATACCTACGTAGCTTGTAACGAAGATCACTTGAGAATCCAATCGTGGCCATCTTCGTTCTCCAACTAAACGTTGATTTAGAACAATTGCAGTCTGCGATTTCCTTTGTTTCCAAATGTCTTTAGAACTTCAAGCTCCAAGACTTGTGTGTTGTTTTTCAAAGGTAACGAAAGCTAGACTTGTCAATCGTTGATAAGACATGGATAGTCTCTGTGATCGATTTATGGCATTTAATGTAGAAAATGTAGATTCACAAGTTGCTGTATTGAATCCAAATGTTGCTACTGTTTCAAACAATGTATAAGTCATTTAGAACACATTTTGAGGAAATAAACAAACTTACCACGTAAAGAGTAAAGTCCACAGCTCCTCTTGGCTGTGTTAATGACGGATATTATTTTCTCTGCAGGGTGTAACTTACGTTTTGAAAACTTAAAAATACAGTTTTGCTGGGGTGTTAATATACGTTAAATTATGTGTAAATGGTCGTATTTACAACCATAATTATGATAGGATAGACAAGGTTCGCAGTGGGGAGCAGTTAGACTAATGAAATCTTTTGTGCCTGTGCCCCTGATGGGGCACCCTCTGAGAGGGAGAGATGAGGTAAGAGGAGGGTGGTTGGACCTGAGAAGAGACGGCAGCAGAGGGCAGGGTCCCTAAGACCACAGATTTTAAATCCTCTGTGTGACTCATACACTGGCTCCTCCCTGCCCCCCCTCCCATGTGATTACATGTCCCCTGAGGGGCCTGAGACTCAGAGACCTCCCTGATCCGGAGGATGAGGATTTACAGAGAGCAAGCACCTGCCATGCACGCCAATACTCCCACCGACACTTAGAACCCTGAAATAACTAAGCAGATGATGGGTGAATTTAAATGAGAAGTGAAGTGAAATAGAGGGACAGGAAATTCAGCAATCAAAAAAATGGATCAGGAAGGTTGGGCGTGGGAATCAAACTCACAACCTACCAAATGCAAGCCTTATATGTTACTGCCCAGCCAATCTTGCTTGGTTACAGAATAACGGAACAGTTTTAAGAACAAATATTACATACGTTTAAAATTTTTAAACAGGAACTTCCTCTTTAAAACACATTATACATGCTGTTCAATTGTTTATGTTCAATACGGGCCCTAAAGTTTGTCACAATACTGCAACGCAACTATGGGCCTCAGTTATTGAAGAAAGCATCGAACAACTGATTTGCCGGCAGCTAAGTGCTCTCGTCCAGCAAAATAACCAGTACCTTCTGGAAGTTTCCCTTCTACCCACTTCTTGAATGTTCTGGAACTCAAGCTGCTATATAAGCAAGCATTCTCGCAAGTGAATCAATTAGTGAGTTAGTGAGCACGTTTCTTATGCAACAAAAAGTGCTCCTCTCTGAGTAAGTTTGTGAGGACTGTTGGGTGCTGCTACTGCAAGAGATTAGAGAGGTCTTGTGTTCAACTCCATGAATGAAATGCTGGCTAATGGCATTGAATTTTTCAGTCTGATGCTACCATTCTATAGTAGATCTATTAGTGATCCACTTTAAACAATCTGATGTGTTGCATTCTTGTATTAACCATTCTTACAAACTATATCTTCTTCGTGTTAGTTGAGATAAACATTTGCACAAATTATCCTATTGCTAATTTTCTTGTAGGTACAAGGGGAATATGGGAATACAGCAGGTCTTAAGCGACAGTCAAATCTTTTAAAGCTGGTTGCTATATGAAGGCTTTAGAATCACGTTCTCTTTGCACTGCCAAGGGATAAAAAAGTGAATAACGTCCTTCCAAGTGAGAAAAGTTTAAGTATTGCAAACTCACACAAATAACAAGGACTATCTTTGAAATGGTTCAATTCACACAAAAATTCACTTGGAGATAACTTCTGTGTTTTAGCAAGATCTACATTTTTTGTATAGTAAGATTTGGTCTATCTCTTATGGTTTAAGAGTTATGCAAAAGTGATCCAGAGTTAACAGGACTACAAGGGCTATAGCTAGAAAATTCAAAATATGCATTTCATTTGTCATAAAAATATCTCATACATATGGCATTTTAAGCAAAATAGTTAGAGCCATTTTTGAGAACATCAAAATTTTCGAAAAATTTTCCATGTAGAGGATAGTTTAGGTTGGAGAAATTTTCTTCAAAATCTTGGTGTCGCATCCTTGAAAGACATTAAACTTAAATACCAACTTTGGTTTTTAACCGACTTTTCGTTTTTGAGTTATGCTGTACAAAGACACACATGCATACAGACCTTTCTCTAAAGATGCCTTTTGTGGATCCGGGGAGCGTCAAAATACATATTTCCGGTGAGATCTCGACATCAAATTTTTGTGTTGAATACAATACTTTCCCTACTTAGTATACGTAGTAGAGAAAATAAAAATGATACACTTGTGTTCCTCTTTTGTACAACAGACAAATTTTTATATATATATATATATAGATGGATGGATGGAGTTTAGGGGCCCGTCGACAACTAGGTCATTTGGGCCCTAGGTCAGAAAATAAAAAATCTAAAACTCGCCTAAAAACTGCCTAAAATGTGAAGTTTAAAATGGCAACTAAAAACGCAGACAGATAAAAACACCAAACGGCAAATGAGTGCGCTAAGTTAAAACTTGGTAAAACCATTCATTAAAATGTGTAAAAGATCGAAGCTAAAACACATTAAAACTAAGCACTTAAAACACTAAAACGTAAAACACAAAAACTATATATATATATATATATATATATGTATTTAAATTTGTCATTTGACTCCTCACAACTTCACATTTAACACTGTTTCCACTTTTAATATTTACTACTATTTCCTATTTAATCTGAAATCATTTCTAGACAAAAATATGCTGTGAATAATGTAACATGGTATAAGAATCAGTTTTATATGTTTTATTTGTCATGGGTAGAGAAAGTAATGTGAATTTATCACAAAAGTTATTTTTAGCCATTGAGATAAGTGGTAGCCAATGTTGTTTGGAAGGCAGATTTCATTCAAACTGCTGCTGACGAACAAAACCAGAAAAAGCCCTGTTAATAGGCTATGCTCAATGCATTGGAATTTCACTCAGTGTTTTCTCAAAAACCAGAGAGATGAATATGTCCAGTTTTCAAAAGATATGCCTCGTATACAAAGTCTGTCTTAGCCATGATTTGCGTAAGTCATAACCACTAAATATACTTCCCTAATCCCTACAGAGGTTTCCTCATCGCCCGACCGCTGCATCCTCCAGCCGCAGCCAAGGCCATGGAGGAGTACAGGTTGGGGGTGGCGGGGGTCAGCACGTAAAGTGACTACTTGACCTTTCAGGGACACTACCTTTCTATCAGGATAGCTCCTCAATTGTCCCCTCAGGGACCTAACAAGGCTGAGTGCACCTCATACCAGAACTCCCAGCGGGGGAAAATTCCATGCCGGTACCAGGGATTGAACCTGGATCCTCCACGCCATAGGCAGGCACAGTACCATCTGCGCTACAGAGGTGGTCGCTAAATATACTTACCATTTAAATAAAATAGCAGGTAATTTTCTTCATCATTAACATAAGTTTCTTTGCTCTTTTAACTGTTTTTATCTTCTCATTTTTCAATATAAGGGCCAAAGGGCCCCTGCAGTGCAAGGTCCTGAGCTATTACTCAACTTATTCCTACATTTCTAAACCAGTCCAAAAAGATTATTTATTTATAATTAATTTATTCATTTATTTAAATAACATACACATATAACAATATAAATATAACTTTAAAATGCACCAAGATGATGGTCTCTTCTCCTAACAGCTTCCTTCTGGTCAGACAATACAACTTCCAGCTTGGTAGATGCACTGCAAATAAAGAAGCAAAATACATGATAAATTTCTGTTTATTTATGATGAATCACTATGTAATACCCATGTTTCAATCCACTTTGATGCCCCATATAAGTACAGCTTTGCAGCCTGAAAGATTGTACACTGATGTGCATAAAAGTGGCACATTTCCTTAGATTGCAATTAATGTTTTTCCTTCTGCAAAGTTTCCATGTTTAGGTAAGCAACCTTTAAGTCCACCCAGCTGGTATCAGTTCTCTATGTGACTGACCTAAAAAATGATTCAGGGACTTAAAAACAAACAATGAATGATATTAATTATTATTTATTTATGCCAACAAACTTACTGTTGGTGTTTCTAAACACACAAGCCACGTGTAGGTAATGTTTGGGGCAATTGTCTCTGATATGAGACTGCCTTTGTGGTTCACCACGAGAAATACGAATTGGTTGGAGAATTCAATGTCATTCTGGCAGGTTGTCACAGTAGCTTAATGGTTAGGGCACCCACCTGGTACATGGAGGGTCTGTTCTTCAAATCCCAGCTGTGGCATTGAATTTTTCAGTTCCAATTCTACGTCTCAATGAACGATGTTATGATCAATGTGAAATGAAGGGTGGTTTGTACACCACCTCTATGAAATTCTTTCACTATGACTGTTGCACAAAGACCACCTCTGTAGCGCAGCGGTACCACACCTGCCTCTAGCACAGAGGACCTGGGTTTGATCCCAAGAGGGATATTTCCCCCGCTGGGAGGTCTGGCACAGGGTGCACTCAGTCTCGTTAGGTTCTGGAGGGGCCAATCGAGGATGGAGAATTAGTGAACCCAGGTCATGAAGGCAGCAGAACTAGCCAGGAGGGCTCAGGGTGCTGATCACGACCCAGTCTCCAGTGCTGCACCCCACTCATGACACCTGTAGTGGGCAGAGGTAGAGGATGCAGTGGCTGGGCAACAAGTGTTGGTCCTTCATGGGCTGTTTTGCTGGGGTTTAGTTTTCTAGTTTTTTAGTTACATGAGAAAGGATTAACCAATCCAATATTATTCAGCCTTCCTGAGGAAACAGTGAAGAGTTATTTACATGTGCTGTTAAACTTGACAACAGCTAAAATATCTGCATGAGAGGTTTCATCAGTAACATTAATTCTAAATTTTTATTATTGTTAGTTTTGTGTCAAAATTCAATGAAGCATTCAAGTCAATTCAATTTATTTCTTGTTTAATTACATCATGTGGATCAACATAATTACACATAATTAACTTAATTTCAAATCAATTATAATTTCTACTACAGTAGAACCCCACTAATCTGAATTAATTGGGGGCATGGTTTGTTCGGATTCGGAAATTCTTTGAATTATCAAAAAAAAAAAAAAAAAAAAAGTACCTATATACATTCAGCTATAGGATGGGCAGCTACAAGGTAACGTAGCGTAGCAATGTGAGGAAGTGACAACATTGCAATTACCATGCACAGCATAATGACTATATTCTTTTCAGCTTGTTTTGCTTCCTATTTAATCCTCAAAGAGCTGCAGTGACAGGTTGATGTGAATTTTTAAATTATGTGTTGTTGTTAGCTAATGCTGGATTTCTGACAATCAAGTCATTAATCCTCTTGCTAAACTAAACCCCGGCGCGACAGCCCACGAAGGGTCAAGGCCTACCGCCCAGCCACTGCGTCCCCCACCTCTGCCCACTACAGGCGTCGTTGGTGAGGTGCAGTACTGGAGGGTGGGACGTGGTCAGCGTCCCGAGCCCTCCCAGCCAGTTATGCGGTCTTCTAGACCTGGGGCCGCTACTTCTCCATCAAGTAGCTCCTCAATTGGTCCCCCCGGGACCTAACGAGGCTGAGTGCACCACGTGCCAGACAGCCCAGAGGGGATAAAATCCCCATGCTGATACCGGGGATTGAACCCGGGTCCTCCGCGCCAGAGGCAAGCATGCTACCAACTGTGCTATGGAGGCGGTCCATTAATCCTCTTGCTTGCCAATATTTTTCACTGATGGATGGGGCGCTAGAAGTGGCTGGGCATATTTGAAGGTGGTCTCGGTCCATTTCCTCTTGCAGATCACATAGAGGAGAACAGAGTGGTGAAGAATATATCCCAATTTGTTTAAATGGAGATGATTAGCAGTAAATGTAACCGCTTTTTAGACAGCACCATATTTTTAGGTTTTGGCAGTCACATCACTCTTACAACCCCCAGAATGTCTTGAGGACCACACCTGTCGTTGGTTTACAGGTCTCACTGACCTGACCGGGAGACTTATCAAAATAAATTCACCAACCATATCCTCTGATTACCAATCAGAGGACGTATTACATGCCATGACAGGTCAGCATGTTAGGGGTTAAGAGTTTATTGAGAAATTAGAGAAATGGAAAGGTTGGAAAAAATAAAGACTCCCTAGCCCTCAGGAACCCTAATAGCATTGGGGTCGGAAGAGAACGAGCGATGGCCAAGGTAAGGTCATTAGGTCAGATAGAAAAGCTACAGTGAGGAGCAAAACACCAGTAAGTGGAAGTAATGTTCTGCTCAGCTTGGGTACCTTGTGGTCGCCATCCCTATATCCCTATAGTAGTCAGGGACCCCTGAGGGTGATGAGCTTTATTTTCTCATACCACTGTTCACAACTTAGATGGTCATTTAACTAGATGATTACACTAATACTTTACATAAAATTATTCAATCTCGTAAAAATCTTTGCTGTTTATAACATCTGAAGCACAGAGATTGAGAGGTAGAACTGGAATTTAAAAATTCAATGCCACAACTGGGATTTGAACCACAGACCTTCCGCTTACCGGGCGGACGCTCTAACCACTGAGCTATTGTGACAAACTGCCAGAATGGCATTAAATTCTCAAGCCAGTTCGTATTTCTCCTGGTAAACCACAAAGGCAGTCTCACATCAGAGACAAATTACCCCAATGGTGACTTACTATTGTAAGTACTTTACATCCCAGGATTAAATAACCTTCAGAATGGTAATTATTATTTATTTATGCCAAGAAACTTACTGTTGGTGTTTTTAAACACACAAGCCGTGTGTGGGCAAAGTTTGAGAGGTAGAACTGGAACTTAAAAATTCAATGCCACAACTGGGATTTGAACCACAGACCTTCCGCTTACCGGGCGGACGCTCTAACCACTGAGCTATTGTGACAAACTGCCAGAATGGCATTAAATTCTCAAACCAGTTCGTATTTCTCCTGATAAACCACAAAGGCAGTCTCACATCAGAGACAAATTACCCCAATGGTGACTTACTATTGCAAGTACTTTATATCCCAGGATTAAATAACCTTCAGATGGTAATTATTATTTATTTATGCAAACAAACTTACTGTTGGTGTTTTTATCTGTGGTTCAAATCCCAGTTGTGGCATTGAATTTTTAAGTTCCAGTTCTACCTCTCAAACTTTGCCCACACACGGCTTGTGTGTTTAAAAACACCAACAGTAAGTTTCTTGGCATAAATAAATAATAATTACCAATCTGAAGCACAACTTCTCAATGCCTTGTTTTGCAATTCATTATGATGGCTTAGAAAAGAAGCTGCCTCATCATATGATTACGTGTTGAAATATGATACTTATTGGCTGCTATGCGAGAAACAGTAGTATTTGATTATTTCAAAAGTATGTCCAAATCTTATATATTTAAACAAGCAATTCCTGTATATAAATATATTCCATGCATCTTGGAAACAGCTCTAACGATTTCGATCAAATTTTGTATTCAGACAGGGTTTTGCTTAAGTTTATCTATATAGGTGTCATTCCTGAAAAAACGCAATTTTACATGTAGCAGTCACAATTACTCTAAACCTTATCTTGGCCATAGTTTCTTTGTTAATGGGCCATTTTCAACAAACAAGCCAGGATATTAAAGGTCTTGTCAAGAGCTTTCAGAAAACCTAAAGAAGTTGACTTAGCTATCTGAGTCTATGTGTAACAGTCATAATTAGTCGAAAACTTATTTTGGCCATAGTTTCTCTATTAATGGGCCAATTTCAACAAACAAGCCAGGATATTAAAGGTCTCGTTACAGAAACGGCTCCAACAATTAGAATGAAAATTTACATTTAGTTAACATTTTGCTTTTCAGGTTTATCTAAATAAGTGTCTTCTGCCAAAAAAGCACGATTAAAAAAAGGAAAAGAAAATCTGATCAAGCTCAGTCGCCCAGGTACTATTATTATACAATACCTGTAGTTTCAACTAGAGCCAAACCAGTCAGTACTCATGACTCCAAAGAACGCAGCAGCTCCGGATCTGACCAACTCTCCAGGGGACTGATCTGCTTTAGGCTTGGTGCTTGTAGACTTCTTGTGCTATGTGAGGAGAAAAACATTCATGTTAGCAAATTCAAACCAGTATCATATGAGTAAGCCTTTTATTTTGTGCAGATACAATAAAATACTTCAGATAACCCAACACACTGGCACATTGAGAAATCGCAGGGGGTTAGGTCAAAACACCACAAATCTCTACTAAAACTTTTGTCCTGAAACACACTTTCAATTGTCCTCATCAAAAGATTGTCCATATGAGCTCTGGCAGAGTTTTGTTGAAACAAAGGCAAAATCATGCTCCCCATCTCTTAATTACCCAAAAAAGGGGCAACATTTTATTCATGTAAGTATGGGTGACAACTGTTGACTTTAAAAATGGGCTCTATAACTTAGAACATGGCACTGTTCATGAAGTAACCCTTCATGGCAAAAAATTTGGTGTATGGTGCGCCATTAGCAGAGAAAGGTTTCTCAGAGCTCCGACAAGTGATCTTTGGGGTAACTTAAAACATAAAGTGTACAACACAAGCGCACACAGCTTAGAAGAATTAAAACAAAATATCCGCCAGGAAATTGCTAGCATTTCTCAACGTAAACTATGGCGAGTGATGGATAGTTTCCTCAAGAGATGACAAAAATGTATGGACAACAATTTTTTTAATTTTTTTTTAAAATTAACGTCCTCCAACATTGTGTCATATCGGACGAATGAATGAAATGAAATGGGTGAAATGATGCTCAAATGAGCCCAAGGTCCATGGAGCTTTAAGTTACCCGACATTCGTCTTCTCAGGGTAGGGAAAACCTCAGAAAAAAACCTTACCCGGATAACTTACCCTAAACGAGATTCGAACTCGCGACCTCTTGAACGTGAGGCAGACATGCTAACCATCACGCTACCGAGGCGGGCTTGGACAATGATGGTGACCAGTTTCAGCACCTTCTTGGTAAAGTTGATCAGTAAGGCCTTTAAAAGTAGTTTTAAAAATGTTGTATGGATCTGTTCGCACCTTTCTAAGATAGCGGCAGATGGCAACAAGTGCCAAGGATGCCGAGAGGCCAAACATAGGTTTTTTGCTCTCCTGATATATTTTGGCTAATCTTTGAGCTACTCCATTGCTGCAATGGATTTTAATTCTGGTCTTCTTGTTAAATACACTGTTTTTTCAGATGTGAAGAGTTCAATGTATGTTTGGGGCTCTCATGATATGTAAGTGCTACACTGCAAGTACAGAAAACCAAAATTCTATGGCACTTGCAGCTTGTGGCACGCCCATGTCAATAGGTTCATTGGCATGTAAAAGAACAATGATATGATCCTGGCAATTGACAACATTGTTAACCAACATTTTTTTTACCCTGTATATTTGCATAATTTGCTTAATTTTCTGTTTGTTAGCAGAGCCCGGAAGTTTAGGCATTATAAATAATTAAAATAAGCAGGAAAAAAAGGCATTATAAATATTAAAACAGGCAATAAAAGACAATTAGAAAAATTCATTTATTTAATATATTACACTATTCAATAACTCGATCGTCATGTAAGATTTAAAGCTTTCACGGCGCACGTTATTTATTATAGTTTCACGGGCGATCAGCCGTGTGAGGTTTGAAAATATTGAGCTTTCGGCCATTCTAAACTCCATGGCCTTCGTCAGAATGAAATGACCGTTATTTTTCCGCTCCCCATATATATACAATGTTAGGTGGGAGGGGGTTGTGTTGCCCTGGCCAATGAGCGGGTGACGATTTGTGATTGGGCCTGCTGTTTCGGGCTATGTTTGTCCCCGGCCACAGTGTTTTCTTGAGTTTTTTTTTTTTTTTTTTTTGTGGTGGGGAAAAAGGCTACTTATGCCCTAACCGCATGCACGCATGCGAGTGTAAGACTCCTACCCGGGCTTCGAACCCGGGCAGCCTACTCACTAAAAAACCCCACCGGAAGAGTCCAGAGGTCGAAACCTCGGTGTTGCAGTACCGCAATAATGCACCTGCGCATTCAGTGGTAATGATGGAAGCTGCTTGCCAGAGGCAGTAACAGCGTGGTGAAGCTGAAGGCCAGGAGACACTCATGACCTAAGCCCTGAGAGCCCCCTGGTAGCAGTCATTGGTGATAATGGTGAGTGGTGTGCTCGATTCTTGTGGTGAAATGAGATGGTCATGATTGGTGAATGAATGATGATGGCTGAGTCCTGGAGTGAAGTGGAGTTAATCCGGATACGCCGTACACTTCATGGAGCGACACAACTCCGAGCAGGGGCGGCCATCATGAATGTGGAAGCCCGCTGCCTTGGCTCGTGAAGGTAGGAACTGCGGTGTTTGTTGTTGTCGAGCTGGTGGTGTCTCCTTGGTGCGGCGTGTCTGCGTTGAGGCCTCCCTGGTGGAGGTCGGGTTGGCAGTCGGGATCTCGAGCCGTCCAAGCGTCTGCTTAATTGGCTCGAGAGCCTCGGTGACGTTCCTCGTGATGGTACCACTTGCTGCGGCGGAGATTGTGGTGAGCGATTCTTCAATCGCAGCCAGGCGGGCGCTGACATTCAGTACCTCGTGAGGGTCAGTACTATAGTGATTCTGGACCAAGTACTGACCCTCAAGAAAACACTGTGGCCGGGGACAAACATAGCCCGAAACAGCAGGCCCAATCACAAATCGTCACCCGCTCATTGGCCAGGGCAACGCAACCCCTTCCCACCTAACATTGTATATATATGGGGAGTGGAAAAATAACGGTCATTTCATTCTGACGAAGGCCATGGAGTTTAGAATGGCCGAAAGCTCAATATTTTCAAACCTCACACGGCTGATCGCCCGTGAAACTATAATAAATCGATCGTCATATTTTAAAGAACTTCAAAGTTTTAAGCAAAATGCTAGGGTTATAATTGACACAAAATTGAAATATTTTTTATAAAGGCCTATGTATTGCAATGTCTTATTCATTGCACATGACAACAAATGCTTTTCTAGGTTTCCCTGGGGTCATGTTTTTCATATGACAAAATGACCTCTCAACACTGACAGAGGTTATTGGAGCAAATCTAAAACATAGCATCATTGTAGGATCCATTTCAACTGCCACAGAATTGTCACCTTGTAGAATTTTTGAAATGTTTCTAAATTCATCCAGATAAATAAATAAAGGCAACAAAAAGCATTTATTTCATAAAATAGGCATTTATATTTAAAAATCTGATGTGTTGCACTCACATGACTTTCTCTACACTTGTACTAACCATTCTTACAAACTCTTATACCTCTATCTCCTTTGTGTTAGTTTATAAAAACATTTATACAAATTATCTCACTGTTTATTTCCTTGTAGGTGAAAGGGGAATATTAGAATACAGTAGGCTTTGAGCGATTGTCAAATCTTTTAAAGCTTTGAGATCCCGTTCTCTTTGCATGCTTCACATATAAAAAAATGAACAACAGTGTTGCACTTCACGAAAGTTTTAAATTTGTTTTCCGAAACAGACACAAATAACAAGGAATATCTCCAAAATGGTTCACTCTACAAAAAAATTTATTTAGACATAAATTGTGTGTTTTAGTGAGATCTACATTTTTTGTACAGTAAGACTTTGTCTATCTCTTATGCTTTACGAGTTATTCAAAAGTCATCCAGAGTAAACAGGACTACATAGGCTATAGCCAGAAAATTCAAAATATACATTTCATTTGTCACACAAATATCTTAAACATGTAGCATTTTAATCAAAATCGTTGGGCCATTTTCAATAAAAGAAAAGTGTTCGAAAAATGTTCCATGTAACGGGTAGTTTAGGGTTGGGCTATTTTCTTCAAAATCTTCGTGTCGCATCCTTGAAATACATTAAACTTAGATACCAACTTTGGTTTCTAACCAGCTTTTCATTTTTGAGTTATGTTGTCCACAGACTGACACACACATGGACCTTTTTTTAAAAATGCTTTTTTTGGATTCAGGGGTCTCAAAACATATATTTCCGGTGAAATCTTGACATCAAATTTTTGGGTGGAATACAATACTTCCCCTAATTACCAGTAAAGAAAGTAAAAAGATAGAAAAAGGCAACATAAAACTGTGGTATTTCAATCACAAAGGTATAATTCGTACAGATTCACTATCAAATTGAAGATAGATTTGACACATTTATAAAGGCATTCTACGTAAGTTCCAGTCTCTGGTTATTAGCAACCAAAATATTATAAGTATGACATAATCACAAAACTGAAAACATTATTTTGGATGCAATGCACACTTTACCTAACATTCCTGTTATTTACTAAACTATGGTACACACAAATCGTGCATAATGTGTGCAATGTTAGTTAAAACTGCACGTTATTGTTAGCAGAAAAACATAACAGAGATGTGAAAATACCTGAATAAACTGTAAACATAGTTTTTCATAAGGAAAACGACTGTAAAGAAGAAAAACAGAAGAATATGTTAGGACCATACATGAAATTATGCAAGCAATGAACTGAAATTAAACACAATCTGTATAACACTTATAAGCTTTTGTATGATATTTTGGCTATAACACTTCAAGTGGCACATATGACAGTTTGACTCAAAGTTGACCTAGAACAGTAAGAGTTTGGGATACTATTATCTACTTTTCATTTAAGGTGTTGTCATAGTATGTATATAATACTGTTGCAGAATTAAAATACAAAAAAATCTGATGTGTTGCACTCACATGACTTTCTCTACTCTTGTATCATTCTTAAAAACTCTTACTCCTATATCTTCTTCGTGTTAGTTGAGATAAACATTTGTACAAATTATCTTATTGCTTATTTCCTTGTAGGTGCAACGGGAATATTAGCATACAGTAGGCTTTGAGTGATAGTCAAATTTTTTAAAGCTTTGAGATCCTGTTTTCTTTGCACGCTTAACATATAAAAAAATGAACAACGATGTTCCATTTCACGAAAGTTTTTAGTTTTCCGAAATTGACACAAATAACAAGGAATATCTCCAAAATGGTTCACTCTACAAAAAAATGTATTTGTGTATAGATTGTGTGTTTTAGCGAGATCTACATTTTTGGTATAGTAAGGGTTTGTCTATCTCTTACAGTTTACGAGTTATTCAAACGTCATCCAGAGTAAACAGGACTACGTAGGCTATAGCCTTGGTATCTAGTGCCTTACTCCTTCACCACTATCTTCATTTGTCCTCTCTTGCACATATGAAATCTCATGACATTTTATACAAGCTATACAAGACACACAGTACAGAGCAAGTATTTCTCATTATTTTAAGAAACGTTATTACCAAACTGAAATGCTAACCTGGGGCTTGTCCACCAGAGTCTGTGGTGCAGTGCTGCTAGGTGGTCTGGATCCTGGTGGACCTGTCACTGGCAAGAGTGAGAACCATGGAACGTTGGTACTGAGAGCCAGTACATTTGGATCCTCTCCTGTGTTACTTGCTGCACTGCTGCCACCTGTTGCCTTCAGTCCCGACATCACAGCTAGTTTCTCTGGCCACGCAATGAGAACTCCAAGCAAACCCTGTGGAAACGCTCTGGTAAGTTAATTAAGGGAATATTAAGGCTATTAACAGTGAAGCTCCAGAAGCTAAAATAAAAACAAATTAGAAACTAAAAGCTTCACTTATCTTAGTAATATTGCAAGATTTTCCACAGCTGAAATGTTTCAAGTTGTATCCAACTTATTTTCAGAGCTATACAAACAAGTTACTATAGTTACTGATGCTCGTTTTAAAACTCTATCACCAATCTCTGAAAACAAAAACCTATAAATACAATCTATTGGTGGTATTTCAAAATTCATAATGTACTTCTTGTTTTTTTAAAATAAATATCTTTTCCCAAGTTTTATCAGTTTGTTTATATTTAATATTTCTAAAATGCTCTTTTATTCTGGTTTCTACATGACATTTAGTTTTACCAAATAAACCCTATCACAATCCAAACAGCTAAATTGATAAATACCAGATGTTTTATAATTTGGAATTTTATCCTTTTTAGAAACATTTAGTAAATTTTGTATATTAAATTTATTTTGAGGGACCAAATTTATTCCATATTCTTTAAACATTTTTATAAATTTTTTATTGGCTCACGGATGGTAAGTAAGCTTTTCAAAAACACAATTATCTTTTATTTTTTTGACGGTAGAAACAACCTTTTGATACTTAAATTTTTCTATCTTTTTAAGTATAAAATCTGTATTAAAACCATTATTACCGCAGTGTTAATAATGTGTTTATAGCTGTGGAAAATCTTGCAATATTACTAAGATAAGTGAAGCTTTTAGTTTCTAATTTGTTCTTATTTTAGGCTGTGGTAAGTATTTCTGATATTACTAGAGTGTACAAGCAATGCTGAGCATACCTGTGTTCTCTGCACACTTCTCTTGATGTTGCTCTGGATATAAGGGCAGAAAACATCAAGATCAAATGGATCAACTCTGTCTTCAAATTTGTCGCTTATTTCTTGTGATTTTCCCATCAGCATCTAAAAATGAACACAAACGAGTGCTTAACAGGTATTTATGCAACTATTGCTGTCTCTTGCCTCCGTTATTGTTATTATCATGAGCACTATGTATCAACATTTTGTGTAATCTGCCTCCAAATGTTTACAACTATTTTTGTTACATGGAATCATTTCCTATACAATCACGAGAATTTCAATGTCCTTTAAACTTAAATATTGAACAGATTATTTACTGTTGTTGAAGTGAACCAGAATGATCCACAGCCATTTCTAATTTTAAAAAAATCTGATGTGTTGCACTCACATGACTTTCTCTACTCTTGTACTAACCATTCTTACAAACTCTTATTCCTATATCTTCTTTGTGTTAGTTAAGATAAACATTTACAAAAATCTTATTGCCTATTTTCTGTAGGTACAAGGGGAATATGGGAATACAGTAGGATTTGAGCAATAGTCAAATGTTTTAAACCTTTGAGATCCCATTCTCTTTGCACGCTTAACATATAAAAAAATGAACAATGATGTATTTCATGAAAATTTAAGTTTTCCGAAGCTGACACAAATAACAAAGAATATCTCTGAAATGGTTCACTCTACAAAAAATTTATTTAGACATAAATTGTGTGTTTTAGTGAGACCTACATTTTTTGTACAGTAAGATTTTGTCTATCTCTTAAGGTTTGTGAGTTATTCAAATGTCATCCAGAGTAAATACGACTATATAGGCTATAGCCAGAAAATTGAAAATATACATTCCAGTTGCCATAAAAATATCTTAAGCATATGTCATTTTAATCAAAATCGTTAGAGCCATTTTTAACAATATCAAAATTTTTGAAAAATTTTCCATGTAAAGCGTAGTTAGGGTGGGACTATTTTCTTCAAAATCTTTGTGTTGCATCCTTGAAAGACAAACTGAAATATCAACTTTGGTTTTTAATCGACTTTTCGTTTTTGAGTTATGCTGTCCACAGACTGACACACACACAGACATGGAATTTTTTCTAAATATGCTCTTTTTGGATTCAGGGGGTCTCAAAAAATATATTTCTGGTGAAATCTTGACATCAAATTTTTGGGTGGAATACAATACTTCCTCTACTTACCAGTACACATCTTTTGCGCAACAGCCCATGAAGGGCCAAGGTTTGCTGCCCAGCCGCTGCCTCCCCCACCTCTGCCTACTACAGGCATCATTGTTGGGGTGCAGTACGGGAGGGTGGGACGTGGTCAGCTCCCAGTGCCCTCTCGGCCTCTTATACGGCCTTCTTGACCTGGGCCCGCTACTTCTGGCTCCAAAAATTCATAGAGGGGAACACTGTTCTGGTTCATTTCAATTCCTGGTTGTTAGTGTTTTGATTACCTTATTATCTCTGGGAACTAGAAGTGATGTGATATATTTGACGTCCAACAGGAACTGCAACGCCTGTGCTTGTGTTACATTTTCACTCTCGCTGATTTCCTTGTAGTGGTTATATATGTCATCTACTAAGTTTTCCATTAGATCTTGATGAATTTTCCTGAAACAGCAAAGAACTGAGGGATACTGAAAGCATTTATTTTTTCCTATTAACTGTGAGAAATTCGGGGTAATACACAGTCAGGTGCAAAAGTTAGTCACTGTCCAGGGAGGGCAATACATGATCCATTAACAACAAATTTTAACTAATTTTAAGTTATTAACAGTGAATAATATTAGTAATACCAATGTTATTAATTTTATCTGAAACACGTTTTTTCCTAACAAATACTGTACCTGAGTTCTCCTTCAAAATAAATGGTCAAAACCAGGATTGCCAATGTTTAAAAGTAAAATTATCATACCGGCCAATCAAAATTATAGATTTGGATTCAAAATCAATAGACCAAATGCTACAACAATAAATGTATCAGCATAATACTTATGAAAGTGTAATAGTATTGATGTTTATGGTTTCCACTTACAAGATTGATGACCTCAGTCAGTATTAGTACTTGTGTTTCTTGCACTATTCATCTGAAAGTTCATCATCTTGCTCAACTGTTGCAGCATTATGCAAATTTGTTGTTGAGATAAACTTTAACATCTCGGTGGCTTGCAGATTTTCGGACCCACCACATTCTTTCATAAGCTGAGACGACAGAATAAGTCCATTTACCATATCTAGTGTCAATCTGTTTCTATTTTGGTTTTTATTAGACCTAGTTTGGAAAAAACTCTTTTACAAGAAGTGTTTCTGTGGGGCAATGAAATCACTGATAATGCAACCTCCGCCAGTTCTTTGAAATCAGTATTTCCATCAAGGTGACATGTATTTAACACCATTTCAGAAACTGTCAGGTTCAGGCATGTTCTTTATTTCACACGGAATATCACGTATTCCGAGTTTTCTCCATTGATCTTCAATTTTCTGAACAGTGTCTTCTTCATTGAGATTACCAGATCTGGGCACACTGGCAACAAGAGGATAAAAGGTAGAAGGATTAGTAGGATATGAAATGGTTACCTTAGAGGAGTGGAGACAGGCTTTGAGGGCAAAAGTGGTGTCGCTATTTGTAATTAATTTCAACTAGCTGGTGTGATAAACCAGTGAAAATGATATTTCACCAGTATCAAAATTATCGTATACCCCCACAATTATCGTACGGGTTGACAACCATGAGTACAAACATTCAAATTATCATATGCCCCCATAATTATTGTACAGGTTGACAACCATGAGTACAAACATTCAAATTATCATATGCCCCCATAATTATCATACGGTTGGCAACCCTGATCAAAACATTCAACAGCAAGATTATGTTAAATACTTGGGTATATACTATGACAGAAAATTATCTTGGGAATATCATGTAAAAAATAAAATAGAAAAAGTAAACAAAAGATGCAATATATTAAAGAGATTAAGAAGAACAAAATGGGGTTGCTCTAGGGAAGTACTAAATAACACCTAAACAACATACATTAAACCTATTCTACTATATGGTAGTGAAAATTTGATTACATCCAACAAAAACATCCTTAATAAACCAGAAACCACTCAAAATAACTCTTTACGATGGATAACAGGTGGTGTTAAATATCTGGTCCCATAACGGTGATGCAGATGCCTTACTGAAAACCCTCCAATAATCCATCAGATTAATAAACAAGCTTTAACTCAAGATGAAAAATTAACAAGACTACCTCAAGTCAATTATTGGCAAAAATATCAAAACAGAGAGAGAAACCTTAAAACTGAACAGGGTTTCATACAGAAAGCTTATAAATTACAAGGACACCGTAATCCAAATCAAAAGCCTGAGACTCTTCATACCAGTTTCATCATTAGACAATATAGATATTAACTATAACTTAAACTTGATGGAACATGTACTTAAAAGTAACAGGACTCCCCCTGAATTAAAACAAATTTCTCTGGAAACAATCCACAGTTTGTATCCCAAACCACTGTGGCTACACATCTACGCTGATGGTTCCAGGTTGGATAATGAAGATGGAGCAGGAGCTGGAATGTATAGCTGTGGGAAAAAATTCAACCCATTTTGATGGAGAAATCCAGGCTATACAGGCAGCATTAACACATCTTATTTACAGAATAGATTCTTTTCAGAATGCTCTTATTTTAATTAACTCAACATTAGCTATTCACATCACACATTATTTACACCTGACAGAAGAAGTTAAGAAAAGTGATACTCCAACCAGTGTTCTAAAATTATTGGTATTAGAGACAATCCACACTGGATTTCCAGAACACGAATGGCTCCATATTTATACTGATGGATCATTTATATCAAACCAAGATGGAGCAGGTGCTGGAGTCACATATCACCTCTTTTCCTATTACAAACCTTTAAGTTATGGAACTACTAACTTTGATGGAGAAATTGAAGCAATTCGAATGGCCCTACAAAATCTTTTGTACAGAATTTCACATTTTCAGCAAGCAGTTATTCTCTCAGATTCCAGGGCAGCAATTATAGCAATTACTTCCAAGTTGTCACCAAAAAACCAAACAATTATAGAATGTTGGAAAATCCTTACCCATCTAACAGCACTTCAAAAACACCTAGTCTTCCAATGGATACCAGCTCACTGTGGACTGAGTGGTAATGAGAAAGCTGATTTTCTTGCAAAAAAGGGTACCGGCAATGTGCAGAAATCAATAGTTAATTTACCATTTTATGCAGCTAAAAGATTAGTCAACTCTGAATTCAAAAAAATTATTGAAAAATATTACTATGAAAAATCAAAGAATAAAAGATGGGAACTACCAAACATTCAAACAGTAATTCCTGTGTATCCTCAAAAAACAGCAGTTGCAACCTTCAGGTTGATTACAGGACATGATTGTCTGGCAAAACATTTAAACAGAATTGGGATATATTCTTCACCACTCTGTCCTCTATGTGATCTGCAAGAGGAAATGGATCGAGACCACCTTCAAATATGCCCAGCCACTTCTAATGCCCCATCCATCAGTGAAAAATATTGGAGAGCAAGAGGATTAATGACTTCATTGTCAGAAATTCAGCATTAGCTAACAACAACAACATCAGCTATTCAACCACACCAATACCAGCTATGGAAATACTAATCAACCAATATCCCATTGAATATGAAATAGAAAAAGCAGCTTTATTCAATATGAAAAGTTGATCAGACTCCCATTCAATACATGGAACATGAGAAATTTTACACACTAAAGACTCAGGAGAGCTTTCTTTCCAAAATTCAAGACATCAAGAAGAATGTACCTTCCTAATTCAAAGGAAAACTTCCTATATAAAGTCAATCTGACACAAACATTAGACCCTACATATTATTTACACCTGACAAAAGAAGTTAAGCCAAGCAAGCCAAGGCTTGCCGCCCATCCACTGTGTCTCACTACAGGCATCATTGGTGGGGTGCAGTACTGGAGGGTGGGACGTGATCAGCACCCCGAGCCTTCCCGGCCAGTTATGCGGCCTTCTTGACCTGGAGCTTCTACTTCTCCATCAAGTAGTTCCTAAATTGGATACCAGCTCACTGTGGTAATGACAAAGCTGATTTTCTTGCAAAAAAGGGTACCAGCAGTGTACAGAAATCTATAGTTAATCTACCATTTTATGCAGCTAAAATATTAGTCAATTCTGGATGTAAAAAAATTATTCCAAAATATTACTATGAAAAATCAAGAAATAAAAGATGGGAACTACCAAACTGCTACCAGCTACACTACGGAGGTGGTCATTTGTTATATTAGCATGAGAATATTTCTAATCCTTGAATATTGTATGAAATTTGCTAAGCTTGTTGGCAGATTGCCAAAGTCAACATGAAATGAAACATGCAGTAACTGAGGATAACCCTCATGCAGCTCATTTTCCTCAATTTGAAGTTTACTCTTTCAATGCTATTTGGAAGTATGTACCTGTGGTTTCTAAGTGAATATTTTAGGAAAATACATCATCTTGTATTTAGAGAAATACAGTATTTCATAGATTCAGTGTTTGATATGTGACTGACTGTATAATGGTCATACTTTTATAGTGAAACAGGTAGAAAACAAATATAGTTGGCCCTACCTGGGTAAAGTATGTGGGGCAACAGCATTTATCTGCTGTGCGATGACAGTGAGTAATGACTGTAGTGGCAGACTTGGCTGTGATGGGACCCTGATGTCTGATTTGATGCTCTTCCCCTCGTCTGCTTGCTCCTCTATGCTCACCACATCCCACTGCTGTGAAAACAGATTACTTCATTGCACTTACTCTCATACAGCAAATGATCCTACATGTACAAGCTTGGCTTTGCACAATGTTGTTACACAAATATTGAAGCTATTAACAGTGAAGCAACAGAATCTAAAATAAGAACAAATTAGAAACTAAAAGCTTCACTTATCTTAGTAATATTGCAATATTGCTGAAATGTTTCAAGCTGTATCCAACTTATTTTCAAAGCTATACTAACAAGTTATCATAGTTACTGATGCTCATTTTAAAACTCTGTCACCAACCTCTGAAAACAAAAACCTATAAATACAATCTATTGAAGGTATTTCAAAATTCATAACAGTTGTTTTTTAAAATAAATATCTTTTCCCAAACCATTAAATTTATAGGTCCATTTAATTGTTTTAATAATTTAACCTCTGGTCATGATTAAATGACCAAAAATGATTGGCCACAGCTGATTTATCAGTTTGTTTAGATTTACTTCTACTTACTGGTGTTTTGCTCCTCACTGTAACTTTTCTATCTGACCTTACCTTGGTCATCTCTTGTTCTCTTCCGACCCCGATGCTTTTAGGGTTCCTGAGGGCTAGGGAGTCTTTATTTTTTCAACCTCTCCATTTCTCTAATTTCTCTATAAAACCTTAACCCCTAACATGCTGACCTGTCATGGCATGTAATACGTCCTCTGATTGGTAATCAGAGGATATGGTCGGTGAATTTACTTTGATAACTCTCCCGGTCAGGTCGGTGAGACCCGTAAACCAACGGCAGGTGTGGTCCTCCAGACATTCTGGGGGTTGTGAGAGAGCGATGTGACCGCCTAACATAAAAATATGGTGCTCTCTAAAAAGCGGTTACATTTATTGCTAAGTCTCTTCGATATTTATTGAAAAATATTGGAGAGCAAGAGGATTAATGACTTCATTGTCAGAAATCCAGCATTAGCTAACAACAGATTTAGTATTTCTAAAATGCTCTTTTATTCTGATTTCTAAATGTTGTTTAGGTTTACCAATATAAACCTTATCACAATCCAAACAGCTAAAGTGATAAATGCCAGATTTTTTATACTTTGGAATTTTATCCGTTTTAGAAAAATGTAGTAAATTTTGTATATTAAATTTGTTCCATATGCTTTAAAACTTTTTGTCAACTTTTTATTGGCACACAGACGATAAGTAAAAATTTTAAAAATACAATTATCTTTTATTTTTTTGACAGCCTTTTGATACTTACATTTTTCTATCTTTTTATGTATAAAATCTGTATTAAAACCATTAATTACTGCAGTGTTAATAATGTGTTTATATCCAGTGTCAAATTCTTCCTTATTAAGGGGTATATTTATTAACCTATAAATTAAACTATCAAGAACAGCAAATATGTGTGCAAAAGGATTAAAACTTTTATTTTTTATGTAATTATTATCAGTGTGAGTAGATTTTCTATAAATACCAATATTACTAAGATAAGTGGAGCTTTTAGTTCCTAATTTGTTTTTATTTTAGATTGTTACAGAAATCTTGCTCTAAAACTACATGTGGTATTACTTGCACTCTTGAGTGAGCTCTCACATGGTATTGTTAACAAACACGGAAGTTATGCAGTTGTACCTTACATTATATCACAGAAGGCCACAAGTTGTAGTTTCCACCATTGTTTCTTTCAGGTTAGCCAGTGGCTGCCTTAAAAGGCTATTGTGGGATTATGTTCTGTAATTACTTAAGAAATTAATCATTATAGTTTTGCTTTGTTTTATTTACAGAATAATTTGTTCTTACTTTCGAATGAAACTTCACTTTAAGTGTACTATGTAATTCTTATTTTTTCACTATACAGAATTAACAGGGAATACCACTTCATTTCGAATAATAGCTACACATTCATTATCCCAGAACCTAAGAATACAGTAAAACACCACTTAACCAAAACAAAAAAATAATTAAATTTTAAAAAATTAATAACTACAGAAGGAAAAAAAAGTGTCAATATTTTGTTCATCCCTGCAATAGTTTGCCTGTCCCCTTTCACAAGTGTTCAAATTTAAGTGCCAATGTCCTAAAAGGAATGCTACAACTCTACCCTCATCCCTCAAACACTATTGTTTTGTGACCGGCTGGCGTGACATAGCATCTCTTAAACGAATCGAGGAGGAGGAGGAAGAGGAATAAGAATAAGAATAAGAATGAAGAAGAAGAATGAAGAATCAATACGAAGATGAAGAAGACTGATTACTCTCTTGGATGCAGAAATAATGTGTAATTATGATTTATTTGCCTAATTAAAGTTATGTTTAAAATTTACATGCTAACGATTTCTTATTCCCTCCCAGTTTTACGAGAAATATTTTTCATCAATTATCTGAAAAATTGTGTTATCCAAGATGACTTTGCCCCCTTTATTTCAGATAAATGGGGTTCTACATCTTTAAAAGATGATAAACTAGAAGCTATCATAGCAAACTGAACAAACTACAGGATAATCAAATTGCAAAACATCACAAAGCAGCTTTCAAATATAGACACATTTCATTGATATTTGGAAAGAAGCTACAAACAGTGATGTGTTTTTGAATTTATTTAACATTGAGTTTGAATGAATTATAATGACATTATTTATGTTTTACTTACAGAATATGTTTCGGCAAATAGTTGTTAGCACCATAAGGTGTTTGATTGACCTGTGTTGTTGGAAGGATGTCATTTTTTTCTTTCTTTTTTTTATGTATTACCATCCTCCAATGTAATATGCCATATTGGATGATGAATGAAATTAGTAAAATGGTACTCAAATGAACCTGAGGTGCATAGAGCTTAAAGTTACCTGACATTTGTCTTCTTGGGATAATAGAAAACCTCAGAAGAAATCTTTTCCCAACAGATAGCTTAGCCAACCGAGATTTGAACTTTAGACCTCTTGAATGTGAGGCAGACCTCTACCATCACACACAGATGTTGGTTAAGGTGTCAGTGATGTCATAAGTGATTTCAGTGAATTAATTCTGACTCAATAGTAAGTAAATTAAATTTCATGTATTTATTTATGCCAACAAACTTACTGCTGGTGTTTTTAATCACACAAGTCATGTGTGGTCTACTGTTCAAGTAAGAACGGTTGGGGAATTTAATGTCACGCTGGCAAGTTGACCATGGTAGCCTAGTGGTTAAAGCAGCCCCTCGATAAGCGGAAGATCCGTGGTTCAAATCCTGGCTATGGCATTGAATTTTTCAGTCCTGATTCCACCTCTTAAATTTTATTTGCTTTTAGAAACATGGCATCCTAAAAATTGTCAGAGTATCACTTTGTATTCAAACACTGGATTTGGAACATGTCATGTACCGGGAATGACTGAAGCATGCTACTGAGGTGCTGTGGCAGCTGCAGCTTGGACTTTGCCAGATGGTGTAGCCTTGAGCAGATGGAACCCTGCCAGAGTTGCCATGCCCCCAAACTCTCTTGCTTGAGCAGAGAGCACAGTTCCTGCCATAACGTGCTATCCCGCTGCTGCTGCACTGCAATGTCATTCTGCAAACAAAAGCTTCATAAGAAATCAAGATAACAACTCAAAATGAAGAGACTTAAGTTTAATTCAAATCACTGGAAATGCTTATCATTACTAACATGAAAACTTGCTCATGCAAGTCATCTGACTGGCCAATTGGGTTTCTTCACCTGGTTGCAATTCAGCCAACATAATACAGGGTTTTTAATTTAAAGCCTAATTGAGCACAGTGTTTCACCTCTCCTGCAACCTTGCTGGATTCCCCACTACTGGCTGGCCCCATTCTGGGTCTCTGAAAATCCACATCGTGTTCAAGAAATCCTGCATTATGATCAGAGAGTTGGAGTTTAGTGTGCTGTTAGCGCTAGATGCATAATTGGTCCAATATTCTATGAGCAGACTGTAAACACAGAGAGATACAGAAATGACATTTTGACCCCATTTTATCATGAACAGACAGAAGAGAAATGATATGGGTGGTTGTTTCAACAAGATTCTGCTACTGCCCATACAGCAGAGGAGTCCATTAATAAAATTAGGCAACAATTTGAAGATACAGTGATTAGTGCTGGTGTATGGCCTTCTCGCTCTACTGATCTAACAGTGTGTGGGGTAGTAACCTGAAAGACAAAGTTTACGAGACAAATCCTCATACATTAGAAGAACTAAAACAAAATATCAGAAATGAAATCGGAAACATTACAGTGGCCCAACTTAATCAGAATGTGTTCTCCTGATATAATGCTTGTTTAGCCGAGGGTGGACAACATTTCCAGCATCTTCTTTAAGGTGTTATACGTGCGGAGTTTACGTAGGAGCAAAGCCGCCTGTGGCACATCCAATCGCACACAGGCAAAATGCTGTGTGCCCGTTAGGTTTTAAATGAAGAACCCTGTACATATTACATGTTTCTCTGAACTGCATATTTAAGATGACAGAAGGATGATGTACCTTTGAGTTGTGAGTAAATGTAATACATCTATGTAGGTTGGGACATAAGTCACATAAAGCTTGCAGGAATCTTGCAACCAGTATAACACGGGCTTCATACTGTTTACTATCTGCTACAGGACCTGCAAGGCACATGGACTTGGTGAACTCCATCAAACTGCAATAGTAAACAAAATACTCTCAACTTGCTTATAATGATGAAATGCCTTCATCTCTGAAGTATGTTTCACAACTTTCAGTCTTACAAACTGATACTAACAGGTGAATTTGCATATCTATGACAGACTAATTAACATCAAAGGGAAGCTACCCGACTATAATACAAGAAATGTAACACATAAACACGAGACAAGGAATATTAATACAACTGATATGCCACCCCTAAATTACGAAAACATTTAACAATCATAAAGTAATTGGTATAAAAGTTTTCAATGCACTCCCACAAGGAATAAGGAGTTTAAATGTTCTAGTTTAAAGAACAGACTGTATAAATGGCTGGTAAGAAACCTGTTTTACTCTTTGCAAGAATTTTATGAACAACACAAGAGAGAATTGTAAACTGTATTCTTGACAGAAAGCAGCAGGGTTGCCAACATTTAAAAGTAAAATTATCGTACCAGCCACTCAAAATTATAAATTTGGATTCAAAATTATCGTACATCATAAAGCAAACCCTACAACAATAAAAATATCAGTATAATACTTATGAAAATATAAGAGTAATGATGTTTATTATATCCACTTACAAGATTGATGACCTCAACAAATATTATATTACAACTTTAGCACTTATGTTTCTCGTACTATTCATCTGAAAGTTCAGCTTCCTCAACCGTTGCAGCATTGCACCAATTTGTTGTTGAGATAAACCTTAACATCTTCTCGGTGACTTGCAGATTTTAAGATCTACCACATTCTTTCATAAGTTGAGACGACAAAGTGAGTTCATTTAACGTATCTAGTGCCAATCTGTTTCTAACTTTGGTCTTTATTAAACCCAGTTTCGAAAAAAACTCTTCCACAAGAAGTGCTTCTGTTGGGCAAGGAAACCACTGATAATGCAAAGGCCACTAGTTCTTTGAAATCAGTATTTCCACCAAGGTGACATATGTTAACAAGCACTCCAGAAACTGTCAGGTTCAGGCATGATCTTTATTTCACACAGAATAGCACGTGTTCAGAGTTTTCTACATTGATAATTAGTTTTCTGAACAGTGCTTTCTTCATTGAGATTATCAGACCTGGGCACACTGGCAACAAGAGGATAAAGGGTAGTAGGATTGGAAATGGTTGCTATGGGGTGGAGACATACAATCAAGACAAAAGTGGTGTTATTTGTAATTAGTTTCATTTCGCTGGAGTGACAAACCAGTGAAAATGATATTTCGCAGATATCGAACTATCATACATTCAAATTATCGAACACCCCCATAATTATCGTACGGGTTGACAACCATTGTACAAACATTAAAATTATCGTATGCCCCCATAATTATCGTACAAGTTGGCAAACCTGGAAAGCAGGGAAATATGATTAGTACTTGTGTGCACATGTGTGTATGCGCATGTCTATTTCTAATTGTTTGTAATTACCAAATGGCAAATAAATGTTAAACATTAACAGCACACAACACTTAAAATTATGAACTATGTGGAGGACTACCATTCTGAGAGAGTGGAGACTTTCACGGCTGGAGTCAATATAACTAGGAGTTATTTTCAGGCTGTTATGCCATGGTCTGCTGGAGTTAAAGTACCCAGATGTTTCGTCCACAGCTGTGACAGACATCTTCAGTGGCGCGGTCATAGTCTCCTCAGAGAATTTAACGTTGTGTCTGAGGTGTGGATTGTCTGAGCTGCTGTATTTATCTCTCGAGTAGCCTCCGCTGATTGGTCCGGTGGCAGACAGCAGAAGGGAACAGGCTGTTTTGACCCTCAGCAATTAGTAAGTCGTCCTTGGGGTATTTGTCTCTGACGTGAGACTGCCTTTGTGGTTTACCGGGAGGAATACAAATTGGTTGGAGAATTCAATGTCATTCTGGCAGGTTGTCACAATAACTCACTGGTTAGAGCAGCTGCACATGAAGCGGCAGGTCTGTGGTTCAAATCCCAGCTGTAACATTGAATTTTTAAGTTCCAGTTCTACCTCTCAAACATTGCCCACACACGGCTTGTGTGTTTAAAAACACCAGCAGTAAGCTGGTTGGCATAAATAAATAATAAGGACCAAGAACTTAAAAATTTAATGCCCTCCACTTACTAGGCGATAATAAGCTACTGTGACAACCTGCCAGAAAGACACTGAATTCTCAAACCAGTTTGTGTTTTTCCCGGTAAACCAGAAAGGCAGTCTCACATCAGAGACAATTACCCCAATGGTGACTCACTATTGCTAGTACTTTATGTCCCGGGATTAAATAACCTTCAGATGGTCATTATTATTTATTTATGCCAACAAACTTACTGTTGGTCTGTGGTTCAAATCCCAGCTGTGACACTGAATTTTTAAGTTCCAGTTCTACCTCTCAAACATTGCCCACACACAGCTTGTGTGTTTAAAAACACCAACATTAACTTTGTTGGCATAAATAAATAATAATACTTAGTATGTTATGCGGGATGCCAAGCTGATCAGTTTTCAAGAAGGAATTCCTGTCTGGAAATGGTTTGGGCACTGTAGTACATCAAAGTGTGAGATGGATGTGCGTTGCATTTTGCCAATACACCCACATTAGTAGCACATCAAGCTGCCTACATTACAAACAGGCTTTGAACTGTATACCCTCTATGTTGTTGCAGAGCCTACTTCGGTGAACATGACCCAATATATGTGGTTGTCTTTCAAGATTTTCAATTGCTCCATGGGCTCTAGCCATAAGGTCCTCCACTGACGTTACAGGAGTGTCATACTCTTCATATAACTCCACAGAAAACAGTCAAGAGGTGTCAGATCTGGTGACCATGCTGGCCATGAAACTGGTCCACTTCTACCAATCCATTGATTTGGATATGCAATGTTGAGGTGATTCTGCATATTTACATCAAAGTTTGCTGGAGCTCATGTCGGCCATTTCAGCAGCTGAGTACTGGTAAGTGTCGCACTGCTGTTAAAACATTACTCTACTGGAAACTACACAAATAATGGAGTAAGGTGCGCACCAAGGACAATGTTTACAATTAGAAAAATCAGCAGTTGCATTTCACTTTTGGACAAAAAATCATGACATAAAGCTAGAACCAAAACTTCTCAAACACATAACCGGAAAACAAGAACTGTCCACATGGGAACAAATCTTAATTTTAAAAAATAGTAACCGAGTATTTAATTTCGATATTCCTCAGAAAGACATTTTCAGTAAGTTCATTGAACCGTTACCAGAAGAAACATCAGAAGAAGCATCACCATCTGCACCATGAAACACCATGGAAACCCAGTTATCGTCCGGTTGATAATGGAGGAAAGTTAACCTTCGAAACGTGTTCCGGAAAACTATGTTGTGTTGTTCAGTGTTAACTCACCTTTTAATTAAATTAATTACAACAACACTGTTTTCAAACTTCTATGAAAGGAAGATACCAAAACAAATGTTTACAAATTGTCACAACCGTTCATTCTCAAACTTCAATGCTTTCCAGTGCCCAAACTGCATTTCTGGACAGGGGTTCCTTCTTGAAAACCGATCAGTTTGCCGTCCTGTACAACATACTAAGTGTTATCAGTGTTTTTTGGTTCACCTTATACACTGTATATCTGTTAATAGGTGAAAGCTATGCTAACTTGTGTTGCTCATTGTCTGCTGGATAGTACTGTCTAGAGATTGTTGAATAAAAAACTGCAACTAAGTAGTAAACGACAACTTTGGCAGATGGTAGAACCGGCCCTAACTTAACCACAAACAAATACAGTTTGTTCCAATTGGTGTAATAAAATACAAATTAGTTACATTGAAACTAATGAGGATAGCTTTTAAAATCTAAACAAGAATGTGTATATTAGTTTAATATGTGTTAATGCCAACTTAAGTTATATTTGATAATATCCTCTCACACTGACTGCCATATTACTGTAATCATGCTGGCAGCGTCCAAGTCCACAGTTATATTCAAGTAAGCTTCAACTGGTGTTAAGTGCACTACATACCTTTTCATACTGGACGTACTGCATGACTGTAAATGTTGCTGCAATTCACTTCTGTCTTTTGTCTTGTTACTTTCCTTGGGGTTATGCTCCAGATAGTGTTTCAGATCCTGGAGCAGGGCCTCAAGCTGTGTGTCTAGTTCTGCACACAATCTTTCCACACAGGGGGAGTAGCCCTTTGTCTTCATCAGCAGACCTGGTAAAAACACTCCTTAATACTGTGTTTATTTACTCAATTTCAAAGTCATGCTTTATAAGGCTAAAAAGTATATAGAAAAGCTCTAATAATAGTTTGTTATACTACATGTTGCTATTTTACTATTCTCAGTGTTGAACATACATGCTGACATGTTAGTCTTAAGGTGGGTCCCCACTGCTTCAACAGTCAACAAAACATGTTGACTCAAAATGTTGACCTCAGATAACAGTGAACAAATTGCGTAAGCTTTCATGGCCAGTATCATAAAATACAAAATGATTATCCAGGGTTCTGGGCCGTGGTCTAATGGAAAATCTCCTTCCAGACGTTTCATTTGAAGCTGGGTCGAACATCCTCAGTGGCGTGACTGTAGTACTCTGCTAATCTCTGCAACAACTGATACGGAGTTATGATTTGAAGCTTTCCTGGCGACGAACATATTCTAGATGCTCTCGGGCTTCAAGCCAGGTGTAGTGATGAAGGGACATCAACGTTTCGGGAGTGTACATCTCTCCCATCTTCAGGATGAAGAATGAAAAGCAAGAGTGAAGGGACCAGTATATGTACTGTCAGCCAGTACGCACGGGCGGCGCCGTGGCCGAGCGGTTAGCGCGCTCGCCTACCACCTAGGCGGCCCGGGTTCGATCCCAGGGACCCGCATGTGGTATTCGTGGTGGACGAAGCGGCGCCAGGGCGGGTTTTCTCCGGGTACTCCGGTTTCCCCCGCCATCTCATTCCACCGGTGCTCCATCTTCATGTATCATCAGTGTCACCGCCTGCGGTGCCGCAGTAGTAAAAGCGGGCGTTAAACACTACAACAACAACAACAGCCAGTACGCACCGAGTAGAAAACACAGGGTCTAGTGTGGAGGTGGTTCACCGCTCCGTTGGAATCTGTGTTTCCAGAAGATGGGAGAGATGTACACTCCTGAAACATCGATGTCTCTTCATCACTACACCTGGCTCGAAGCCCGAGAGCATCTAGAATATGATACGGAGTTGTTTGGTTTCACAGGTATTATACATTTAGCATGTGTGGGCGTATGACGGTTAGTCTGGTCTTTGTTAGTTTGGCTGCTGTATGGGATGGTTTAAAGTGGGGGCTGCTTCCATTATTGTCAATGGGCTGGCATTTACTGTAGCTGAGGCTGTTGATGGCGTATGATCTTGAATTAGGTTAGGTTTTCTGCATGCTTTGTATAATACTGGAAGCCAGGCTTTATTTAAGCACTTTGTTACTTCCTTCCTATTGAATTTATCATTATGTTTGAAAATCTCTATGGCTTCACGACTTAACCGGACATAATAATGAACTGTGGAAGACAGAATAGCTGTGTCTGAATACTGTGTAATGTATTCCATTATTTTATTTCAGATAACAGTGTCAGCATCGACCAACACATTTTGCGTAACATGTTGATTCAACATGTATTGGCTAAACAAATTGTTTTCCTCCAACAGTGGAAAACATGTTGAGTGTGATGTTGTGACATCAGGCTTGGCACACAACAATGGACAGATGGGGCCAAGCTACTTCACACCACATGCTGTGCTGGCTAGCAAGTAAAGACATTCAGAGCCAGGCTGCCTTGTGCAATTGCTGTGTGTATGTGACTGTCAACAATCGAGGTGGCAGAAACAAAAGGGGTTTGAGAGCATTTGCAAAACTTCTAGCTGTGACATTGCCTGTACGTGTATGTGTGGCACTCAGAAAGATCCACGGGATGTCATCCTCAGTATATAAGGAGACAAAGAAGAACGAAGCAGTGAGTTTTAGAGTTAAGTTATGGATATGAGTCAGTGAGTGTAAGACAGTTGGTATGTTGTAAGAAGATTCAATGAGTGTCATGAATGATTACATCATTATAATTAGTGCATGAGAGATAGAGGAACTGAGCACTTAAAGGACTGAGCAAGGTTATGAGAAGAACAGTTGTGAGTTGTCATAGCCCGAAAGACTGTAGACTGTGTTAATGATAAAAAGAAAGCTGTATATTTAGAAGACAATAAAGTGATACAAAAGTAACCAGATGGATTATGCCATTTTGTCACAATATTTATTCAGCTGATTTCATGTGGACCTGACTAATTTTGACCAAACGTGAAGTAGACAACCAGTCCTTGCATATTATTCATTGCTTTCTAACAAGAAACATGAAGTGGATGAAAAAAAGGTAATAAAGTTAATTAATGAGATGCATGCAAGGCCCATCATTGCTGATATATCCCAGGACAGCATTTCCCCTTTTGGTGTTTGTTGTTTTGAAACTTTCACGAAATACATTAAGCTTATATAGGTATCTCCAGTGGTAAGAAAATATAAGGTTAAACCTAACCTCAATTCAGCTGGTAAGACTGCTCAGAAATTTGTCTTGTGTTTTGCAATCGTTGGTGAAATTACAATCAGCAAGAAAATGAAATCTTCTTTTGATATACTTGGAAAATTTTTGAAGCTGAATCTATGTATCTTCGAGTTTCAATTCAGACAAGATGCTATTTACACTGTTTCTATTCCTTAGATAAAGACGCACCCATAAGTTTCTTCTTTTATTCTTGTGCCTCTTCCACCATACACATTGTGACTACAAAAGCTATAACTGGATACAAGTGACTGATATTGTCATGGCGACCACGCATCAAAGGAGGCTTAAGGTCAGCTACCTCACACCACTATGTTGCTAGGCAACACACAATAATGGTGGGTAAGAGCAAAGGCCATTTCTGCACAGTTCTAGAAGCTTTGGATGCAGGGCTCATTACAAGAAGCTTCATGAAATGTCGATTTCCAGAAAAATCACTGGATCTAATTCTTGGGTATATAAGAGAGTCGGCATGGAGAGAGAAATCAGTTTTAAGTCAGTGAGTAGAATTGTCAGAGCGAGCTGTGTACAGTTAAGCAGTGGTTTGTCTTAAGGTTATCATAGAAGAGAACAACTGGAGTTGCAAGGTCACAAGCTGTGAAATATGATTCAGTTTTAAGGGAAATAAAGTGACATAAAAAGTAACTGGATTTGTCATTCTGCCACAATATTAACAAACACAATGTTTATCCCTTGCCTCACTTGTTAATATAGTGGAGATGGGATGGTGATGGAAATTCTAACTTCACATATAGTAGACTGGGGGAAGATGCCCAACTTAAGATTTAGAGAATCAAAGGGAGGCTAAACTTTAGAACTTAGGCTCGGCATTAAACTAGTGTTCACTGAGAAGCCTCTTCTATATAAAGTTTAGTTTGCATTGCCCCTATTGATAATGACACGTGTTTTGAATGTTGTTACGAACTGTGTAGTTTAGACACCTCACACCAAGCTTCGGGGTCAGATGGCAATTATATTGGAAGGAGATTCAAGCAGGGGTGGCTCTGAAGGGTAGTGCCCCCGTGCAAATGAAAAAATACTATTTTAAATTATTTGTATACTCCACAGTTACATTGAGAATATGAGTATTAATCTTATTACTCTCAAAGGCGCAATGAAATGGCTTGTCTGGCAATGGAAAACCATAGAAGCTGAAGGAAGAGACAGCAAGTTAGAAGTTTGCAACCTCATTATATTACTATTCTGTGGATCTGTGCTACTTCTATCTGGCTAGGATTTACAGTGTTCTGGACATCAAATCTGGGCACTAGCGGGGTTTGCAGGGGAAGAGGAATAGCTCACATTCGTGCCAGTTAGTAACTGTCGCGGTCACTGTTGGCAGCGCATGCAAATTATTTGTGCCAACTTTATCACACACTTAGCAAGACGTGCTATATTGCGAACTAAGCCATCAATCACTACTACTGCGTAAAAGTAGAAAATTGTATCTTATATCATTCATTTTCTGTTGTTTATACTTAAAATTATATGAATAATTATTTTTTATAAAGTTGGCTGTACTGCCAGTAAACACATGGTAAACACTGTCGAGTGCACGAGTGGTTGCATGTGCGGTTTGCTTTGTTTAAGTAAAATGAATAAAGTGAGTTGTTTACTAAGTAGCTCATTTTCTACGTTATTGTTAGAAGACAAGGTGAAAGTGAAATCCATGGGAAGACTCCTCATCTGCACATAAACACAAAACAAGGGTTAACCACGATAGAAAATTCAATAGGGACATTTACACAAAAAACGTATGGATCTGTGAATGTGAGTTGAAAAATGCTTTATTCTGCTTTCCATGCACTGTATTTGGTGGCAATAACAATTGGTCAAAGGAAGGTGTTGTGGATTTAGTTCACGTTTGGGAAAAAAATAAGACCCACAAGAAATCCAAGCAGCATGGGTATAAACAATGTGATAAACCTAGCTATATTAGGCAGCACAGATACCCGAGCTAAACTTGACTCCCAGTATCAGCAAGTCATCCTAAAGCATAACCTGCAAGTAACAGAAACAGGTATGTGCTAAATTTAATTATGAATTACATACGATACTGTGGAAAGTTAGAATTATCATTACGCGGACACAATGAGTCAAAGGTCTTGAATAACAAAGGCATATTCCGAGAGTTAATCCAGTTCAGTGTAGTACTAGTAGCAGTCGTCATCGTGCATTATAAAACAAACTATTTTGGGGAACTATTCTGGCACTACCAGCGTATTCATGCTTCAGTTGCCACTGGATACAGGTACTAGTTTTGTACATTTATGGTACAATTTAGCTAAAAATATAATTCAATAAGCACATTTAATTTGCCTATAAAGAATAAAACATAACATAAGCATATAATGTATGTAAAAATTAACAAATTAAATGTTTGCTTCAATATAAAGTCAGTAAATAAATGAAATGTTTGCTTCAATATAAAGCCAGTTCATTCAATAAAAATACTACAAAATCTAGGAAAACAAATAATACTACAATGGATTCCAGCACATGTAGGATTGGCTGGAAATGAACAAGCTGATATACTAGCAAAAAGGGCACACAAATCAGTCAAAAACCAATAATTTATCTTTCCACTTTGCCAAATTACAAATTAGTAATAAAATCAAATCATTTCAACAAGAAGAGTATAAAATCGCAAGTGTAGACAAAAAATGGAGCATCGTTCTTGAAGATAAGAAATACATCCCTGATTACCCACGAAGAAAATCAATAGCAGTATCTCACTTGACTACTAGTCATGACTGTCAAGCTGCACATCTTCATAAGATAAATATGTATATATAATATCCCACAGTGCACCCTTTGTAAACATCCAAATTCAATTATGGACAAAGAACATTTACTAATATGCCAAGCAATCCAAAAATAGATCTTCACATGCAATTAACATCTTATTACTGGGATGCCAGATGGAGAATGCATGAAGTCCTCTGTGCAGGTTTTATGCAACCTTTCATTACAAATCATGCATCTTACATCAGTATCTTATCCCCAGGAAATAGTGGCATCTCTCCTGAAGATCAGGATGAGATGCGACCTGACGTGACTGGCTGCTCCTGAGCAATGCAGATGGCAAACTACACCACAAAGTATCCATTACGCTTAACACATGTAATATTTGTCTATTCTATGTTATTCATAAGCACAAGTGCACTTAAAAATAACTGTGCGCTACTGACCCAGCGTAAGTTTTGTCCTTACTTTGCATTTGTTGATTTCACAGCACAGAAACAGTTAACACAGAGACATAAGCATTTGTCTTTGTCTCTCACTACAGTCAGTGAGTACGGTACATATTGGTCCACTTTATGAGCCAAGAGGTATCGCATGAGACATATTTTTAAACTTGTTTATCGTTGCCATTAAGTGCTGTGTGTAGATTTTTGAGGCAGTGGAGACCTGCCTTTAAGGATAAAAACAGAGTTACTGAAGTTATCACACATTCTATCCTTTCATTAATGTTTTGTGCTCTAACAAGCCCAATAAAGCTACCTCTAGCTTGTTGGTGTTGATCCTTTTTCTCAGCTTGCAGTATGTCACTGTTCCATTCCTTCCAAACGAACCACCTGAGATCATGTTCTGGCTGACTGCAACTGGAACCAACATAATGTTTACACTCATTACTCTGCAGTACGTAATAATCATGTTCTTTTTTGAACAATATATGAAGATGAACATGCAGTAATATAACATCAGAAATGGTAATGCTCTAGTAAAAAGCAATCAGGTTGATGTGGTTTTTGTATAAGGGGTTTGCTATGATGATGAGACTCTATGTCGGGTCGCGGTACAGGGCGAGTTTAATTATTTGGCTTGATTTTTATGTTTGCTGAATTTCATATTTGCATCTTTGCGTTATTAAAATTTTTTAACCATAGCACAATTTAAAAATATTTAGTTTTACTGATTCATATTTCTTAGCAGGAGGTTATTTCCCGGCAGGGGGGTAGGAATTTTTCTCCAGCCAGGATTATTCCTCATCATTCCCTGAGTCTGGAAGTATAATGGCAGCACCGTGGCTGAGTGGTTAGACCGCTTGCCTACCACCTAGGCGGGACCCGCATGTGGTATTCGTGATGGACAAAGTGACACCTGGACAGGTTTTCTGCGGGTTCTCCAGTTTCCCTTGCCATTCATTCCACCAATTGCTCCATTATCACCTTTCCAATCATCCATTTCACCTGCATTTCATATCATCCTCTTCCTCAGTATCATACCTGGTGCTTCTGTAATCACAATCAGAAGTATGAATTTTATTATTGTGAGTCACTGAAATGCTATTCGAAAAGTTCCTTTAGGACAACCATCAACTATCTATAACTTGAGGAGGTCCTTTAGGCGCTACAGACTTCCAGTAATCTATCACAGTAAAACACTTCTATAAGGCACAAGAAACATGAAAGAAAGACATGAATTTTAGAAATATATGCTCTTTTATCAACATAATTTTATGGCTCCCCACTGAAGTTCCTACGTACTGGGTGTTCCAAAAAACACTGACAAGTATATTGTATGGGATGGCAAACTGATCAATTTTCAACTAGGAACTCCTGTCTGGAAATGCACAGTTTGGACACTGGAGAGCGTTGAAGTTTGAGAACCAATGGTTGTGACAATTTGTTAACATTCGTTTCGGTATCTTAATACGGAAGGCATGCGACCCTTTAGTCACCTGCACTTGGGATGAATGTCCTAAGCATACTAACTTGCTGCAAATACACTAAATTCCTCCATAGAGTCCTTGGTGCACATCCCACTGTGTTACTTGTGTAGTTTCCGGTACAGTAACGTTTTTAACAGCAGTGCGACATGCACCAGTACACAGCTGTGGAAATGGCTGACTTGAGCTCCAGCACACTTGATGTAAATGTGCGGAATCAGCTCAACGTCGCATATTCAAATCGATGGATTGGTAGAGGTGGACCAGTTCCATGGCCAGCACAGTCACCAGATCTGACACCTCTCGACTATTTTCTATGGAGTTATACGAAGAGTATGCCACTCTTGTAACATCGGCGGAGAACCTTATTGCTTGAGTCCACGGAGCGATTGAAAATCTTCAAAGACAATCACATGTATTGGGTCATGTGCATGAGGCTCACCACCACCGATATACACTCTGTAATGACATAGGAGGTACACAGTTCGAAGCCCATTTGTAATGTAGACAGTTCGATATTGAATTTATTTACCAAATGTGAACACACACCTATCTCACACTTCAATGTGCTACAGCGTTCAAACCGCGCATCTCTGGATAGGCTTTCCTATTTGAAAACAGATCAGTTTGCTGTCCCACATAACATACTAAGCGTTGTCAGTGATTGTTTTGGGACACCCTGTATATATTGCCAAATTTTAAGCTTCTCATTGGCCTATGAAACACAGTTTTTACTCTGGGAATTGGTAAATTCTGAGAATACTGTACACTATAGGAACTTAGTGATAAGATCATGAAGAAATCGCAAGGATTCATGTTGCTGAGCTTAGGTGAGTGAGCGACAACATTTTAATGAAATTTGCTGCCTGTTTGAGAGCAGAAGAGCAACATTTTCAGCATTTGCAATAAGATAAACATTTTAGTCTGCCGCCGATGGCAAAATTTCCCCAGCAGCTCTTGGTTCTCTCGTGCAGTGGAGAGAGCCTACGGAACGATGGATTATCATGCCCTATATCTTCAAAATGTAAATTGGATATGATAGGGAATAAGCCTGGACTAAATGCCAATTTGATACTCCACTGCAATTTCTTTAACGTAAATAAATACATGAAACTATGGTTTATAATGTTAACTACTAAAAAGCAGGTTTCTAACATACTTATCTGAGCAGATTTCCTGGAGGGCCTTGCCGAGGGCAGTCTCCAGTTGAGTCAATGCATTACTCCAATGCTGAGACACGATACATTTGGCTCTCTCCGTGAGATGGGGCTGGAAGTATGTCTCCCAGATGTTGAGTCCTCGAGGGATGAAGAGACGTTGGCACATGATGTCCCAGTTACCTCCTGGAGTTGCTAGTTCTGCTGCCTCTTCTCGGACAGCATGGAGACCCTTGACAGAGCCTACTAGACCAAGTAGCGTACTGACCTCCTTCTGCACATAGTCACGCACCCACTCCAGCCACCTAGAAAGGCTCTCCCTCATTTCCCCAGGAGACACTGGCTCTACTGGTTTGGCTGCAGATGGCCTGATACATACAGAAACAAATAATTGAAGCTGGTGTTTTCTTATTGCAGAAAAATACTTTAACATCTTTAGGAAGTGGCATGTTCTGCATGAATGCACTGCATGAGTTATAGTTATAGAATAACGAAATGACTAACATCCACCAATAATTAAAATACCACCATTTAAATGGCAGAGAAATCAACAATAACCCACAAACTAAGAGAGAAAACCATGAATTCTGTTTCAAAGACATATTAGAGGTAATGCAAATGAGAGAGTGGAATGATGATGAGATGATGATGGCGATGATGATGATAATGATAACAACAATAATAATAGTAATAATAATGATGTTATTGTTATTATTGTCATCGTCATTGTCACCGTTGCTGTCGCCACCATCACCATCATTATTATATTATAATTACTATTATTAGTATTATTATTATTCTGTTGTTTAACGACGCTGTCAATTGCCAGGATCACATCAGCATCGCTGTGTGCCAAAATTTCATCCTGCAGGAGTTCTTTTCGAAGCGAGTAAACCTACTGATATGGAGCTGTCGTTTCTAAGCACACTTATAAAACATTGGCCTGGGCCGGATTTGAACCTGTGACCTTGGGATCAGTAGGCCAGCATCTAACCAACTGAGTGAGTGGAGTCCACTGATATGAAAGCTGTAAATAAAGCTCTCATAGAATAAATCACCAAATATAATGTATGTATGTATGTCTTTATTCACCGTAAGAATTTTTTTACAAATTCATGGCTTCGTCAATTTTTAAATAGGGAATACATATAATTAATATTGGTTTAAACAATATCATGAATACAAATAATAATAACAGAGACGGCATTACAGTCATAAGAGTATAAGTTATATATATATAGCCTAATTAGACACAACATCCCAGTACCTGAAGTCCTGTATAAGTGGAGGTAAGAACTTTGCTGCCATGCAGTCATGCAAATCAATAAGGCTTATGGCAGGTGGAGCATTAAGACCTACTATGCTCTTCAGTTGTTTCCAGACAAGGCCTTCTGGCTGTGAAGAATCCGGACATCCATCTGAAATAAAGTACACCATCACGTACAAGGGATTTTTTTCATTCATAAGATACATCCAGATGCTAATCGTGACCATAACTCAAGAGACAATAAATATTAAACACTCATTAAAAAGCTTTTTATTTTTTAAAATGTTTTTAAATTCCATGTTACTGGGTATCTGTAAACTAGTAATAGGCAAAAATATGTGATTCTTGCACATCAAATTGTTTCTCTTAGAAAGGGGGTGCAACTACTGCATTAACAGCCAAAATAACTATTTATAATATACTGGGAGAGCCAAAAACCTCTGAACGGGCTGCGTGGCATTTAGCCTCTTAGCATCCTTGGCACTCGTCTGCCACTATCGTAAAAAAGCTCTGATGAAACCATACAACATTTTTAAAGCTACTTTTAAAGGCTTTACTTACCATCTTTATGAAAGGGGATACTGAAACTGGTCACCATCATTGTCCATATATTTTTGGCACCTTTTTAGGAAACTATCCATCACTCGCCGTAGTTCATGTTGAGAAATACTGGCAATTTCCTGATGGATATTTTGTTTTAATTCTTCCAGGGTGTGCGCATTTGTGTTGCACAATTTACGTGTTAAGTTACCCCAGAGATAGAAATTGCAGGAGGTTAGGTCAGGGGACCACAAACCTCTACGAATAGTTCTGTCCTGAAACACACTTTCAATTGTTCTCATTTAAAAAATGCTCCATGTAAAGGGTAGTTTAGGGTGGAGCAATTTTCTTCAAAATCTTTGTGTTGCATCCTTGAAAGATATTAGGGCGCTGATGACCTAGAAGTTGAGCGCCCTTAAACCAAATCCAATTGAAAGATATTAAACTTAAATACCAACTTGACTTTTTGTTTTTGAGTTAAGCTGTACACACAGGCACGTGCGCACGCGCACACACACACAGGCTCATAAACCTTTTTCTAAAAATGCTTCTTTTGGATTCTTCAGAGGGCCTCAAAACATATATTTCCAGTGAAATCTTGACATTGAATTTTTGGCTGGAATACAATAATTCCTCTACTAACCAGTATAGAAAGTAAAAAAGGCAAATTCACACTCCCTGTCTCGTACTTCTCCCCCCCCCCCCCCCCAAAAAAAAAAAAAAAAAAAAAAGGGTCAAAATGATATTGTATGTAAGGGTGTCAACTGATGATTCAAAAAAAATTGGCCCTATGACTCAGAACCTAATATTGTTCATGAAATACCCCTTCATGACGAAAAATTTGGTGTATGGTGTGCCAATAGCAGATAAAGATGAGTTCCAATATGCGATTTCTGGGGTAACTTAAAACATAAAGTGTACAAGAGAAATGCACACATCCTGGAAGAATTAAAACAAAACAGCTGCCAGGAAATTGCCAGCATTTCTCAACGCGAACTACGGCAAGTGATGGATAGTTTCCTAAAGAGGTGCTAAAAATGTATGCATGGACAATGGCGACCAGTTTCAGCATCTTTTTTTCATAAAGTTGGTCAGCAAAGCCTTTAAAATGTTGTATGGTTTCATCTGTGCCTAGCACAGATAGCGGCAGATGCCAACAAGCGCCGAGGGTGCAGAGAGGCCAAACACTGTGCAGCCCATTTGGAGGTTTTTGGCTCTCCTGGTAGAATCACCCCATAAAATTATAGCACTAGGTTCCTTTTGATTCCATTCCATTCTATCAGCAACTCACCAAGAAAACATGCATGCAGCAATGAAATGGTGTGCACCAGGAGTCTCACACTGTTTCCAATACGTTTCTTGACACTCTCATGACTATCTGATTGGAGCTCTTGTTGTAAGGCCTGTGTTCGAAGTGCAAGGAACTTCTTGAGCAGCTCCACCGAACCAAGGCCTTCCAACAATACAAGCGTACTCAAACAATTTGATGCATCCTGAAACATTATACAGAGTAAAGTAACTCTTCATTTGCTGCTTTTAATTTGTTATACACATATTGGCTCCAGCATTCCAACATGCGACACAAGATTTTTTTAATTTTGATCACACCTCGTAATTAAAAAGCTATGGACTTAAAAAAATGGTAATTGTGTTTAAAGACTCAGAATGATACAGAATGCAGGACATTCATACTTGTGCTAGTGAGGTTATAACACATTACACATACAAGTACATACAAGGCATGATACTAAATTATGTAAATGTTAATTCTGGGATACTGTCGTTTGCAGTGCTCCCCATATGGTCTGATATGACTTTTGGAGGAACTTTCTCTCACCATTTATAACTAGGAAGCACTCAACAATGGTGTCTCTGATGGTATGTTGACAACGGGGACAGTGATGTAACGAGAGGACCTACAGCTTTTAATATTGCAATATTGTACACATGGGTCTTTAGAATACTTCACAGTCAGAGATGAACGCATGGATAGGAGTATCTTAAAATTGCCATCTGGAGACAGGAATCAAACCATGGACCCTTGGAATGAGAGCTATGAAGAAATCCACTGATTAATACCCTTATTCTGGGAATGTTCTATTGTGTATGCTTTGGGAAGCGTTTTGGTTAAAGTTCCGACTTGGGCAAGTTATAAATGAGGGGTTTACCTGAGGAGTTAGAGTATGCAGCTGCAGAAGTTTCTCACAGCCACTTATAATGGCATTATGGAAATGACTGATGGAACTCCACTGCCTTACAATAATGGGAAAATACTGCATCACTTTGGTGGCATTAATTTCCTCTGTTCCTAGATGAAGACCTGACACACACAAACACATATGTTACACAGATATCCACAACTTCAACAGCAAATCATACTTGCTTCTTTTATTTGAGCTATAATCTGCTAGTCTATGAAAACTCCAGATGTCACATTTAGTAATCTAAATTTCAAACTTAAATAAAATAAACGGAGACACCACGGTAGTTCAGAGACAATGTTCATCGCTATTTTCTGTGGGTTCTTTCTTAATCCTTAAGATGAAAATTTACTTGCTCTGGTGGTTTAAGAACCTTAGCCAATTTAGGCGCTCATTTTCTACTTTCACTCTACCCAATTTTGATCTCATTGGATGTTATAAAAACTTGTGGTTGTTGCAAGGAAACTAATTTTTCTTTAATTAGACAACTTCCAGTTAAATTTCATATTTTATTGCATGATCGTCAAACCCTTCATGCCTTCTTCATAAAGTAAAAATAACTGACATCTAGGTAGTAGTTGCTCTCTGGTCAGATGGTTGGCTGCTCTCTTCACTTAATCTTTCAGCCGAAGCCCCAGGTCCAACAATGGGGATGGCTCCATAGGTCTGTCGCACGATGTCGCGCTCACAGCCAACTTGTACTTCCCCCAGCTGTACATCCTGATCGCTGTCTGAAGGATTCAGCAGCCTCACAGGAACTTCCTTCTGGCAAGGCACAATCAATCTGTCCAGTCCAGCAGCAGCAGATTTCTTGATGGTTTCCCCTCCAGACACACCTGAACAACCACCTCACTTCTTGCAAGCACTACCACATTCTGCATCAGGGTCACTGTACACATACCTGGTCAATCGTTTGGCCTCTGAAGTGTCACCTCATCTCAGCCAAGTCACAAGACCCTCTTGCCGACATCAACCATTGCATCACGGCTCCTGAGGGTATCCAGTCCCAGCCACCCTCATGATGGACACCCAAAAACTTATAATGCTCTGCCCCAAAGTCAACTCCAGCCAGGCCTCCTCTTCCACAGGCAAGGTGCCACCTGATGCCATCACTATCTGATAGGCCACTCTGGTTTTCTTGGTGGCAAGCTCTTTGCCACATCAGGTCAGAGCACAGTCATAGTTGCACCTCTGTCCATGAGTATCTGGTACCGCTTCCCCTGTATCCACCCATCTGCGATGAGGCTGTCACCCATCCTCCTGTACAAGGTCACTTGAGGGGTCTGAGATGACGGTCCTGATGTGCTCCTTGTCATGCCAGTACCCACTTGTTCTCCGTTTGCTCGTCAACTGGGTGTGGATAGTCCCTTATTAGATGTCCTGGCTGGCCACGCCCCCAGCACACACCACTGGAAGATCTCCATCCCCTTGGTATTGATTTCAGCACATTGTGAATCGTCTTGCAGTCGCCAAGCATTAGAGGCTGATTAGTGTGACTATGAAGGATGTACTCTATCGAGGTATAAAGTTATTTAATAAACTGCCATGTGATACTAAACCAATTGCAGAAGTGTCAAAACGACAATTTGCTATAAAATTGAAGGTATTTCTAATAAATAGATGCTTGTATAATTTGGATGAGTTGTAAATGTTTGTATTGTAAATGTATTTATGTAACCTGATACATCTAACAACATGTATATGTTCTATAAGGATGAATGAATGAATAAATAAATGAATAAATAAATAAATAAATAAATAAATAACTCAGCATTGGGCATCATGTTGACGAAGGGGTAGGCAGCTTCCTGGGACACGTATCCGGCCAGGAGATTCACCAGAGCCTTGTTCACTAGTTGTTCAATGGCCAGGGAGAACTCCTGCAGTGTATCCCCTGGCTGTTCCAGCCTCGACCTGAGCTGGCTGCGATAGGCTGTGGCTGGAAGGTAATTCCCCAACAGGTTTTCTAAAGCTTCCCAAATGTCTCTGGATGTTGCTGACATCAGAATCACACTCAGCACTTCTGCCGCCCATCCCTGGAGGCTAGCTATAAGCTGTACGGCTTCTTCTTCTGCCGACCATTGGTTATGGGTGGTGACAGCAGCGAACTGCCAGTGGAATACTTCAAAAGTTGATGTCCCATTGTACTTCGGTAGCTTGACATGCAAGGATTTTGTATCACATCCTGATGACTTAGCCATTAGGTTCTTAAGTTTTTTGCCAATCATTTGTTTCACCCTGGCATTCAGTTCCTTGATGCTGCCGTCGACTCTGCCTTCCAGGGCACTAAAGCATTCTCCAACGTTCTCCAGTGTGTTAACGTGTGGCCAGCCTTCCACATCTCTCTCTCTGCTTCCACATTCGAACTCTGACCAGTGCAGACAGCGGATCGTGTTACCCTGATGATGCCAAGCGCAGTACTTGGCGAAACGTTGGTATCTACAATGCCTTGTTGACCACGGCCTACAAGCCCGGAAGAACTAAACATATCTCATAGTCCGTAAATATATATTTTAAGTATTGTACATCTTAATGAACCTTATAAAATTTTTTGTTACATTGGTGAATAAATCTGAATCTGAAAAAAGATATGTGCAATATAACAATCACTGAATATATTGATTATTGGTTGCACAGGTAGCACTCTTCGAGAATTATGAAAAGTGAATGCTTACCTGTATTGATGTGCCTGGCAAGGAGGAAAAGCTGTGCACTTAAAATATAATCCTCCTCTTCAATTGCTGTCCATATCTGTTCTGGAACGTCCAGTAATATTTTTATTTGTACAGCTATGGAATAATAGCCTTTGTTCTTCAACAATCTGAAAACCCATACCACAGTTTGTATTGAAAACCTCAGCAAGTGCAGACATCTTAAAATAATACTGAAAGTGGGCTTTGCAGCTTCATTGCCTAGGGAGCCTGCATATGCTTTTTTACATGCAAGTTTAAAATACAAATTACATTCAAATGCTAAAAAATGAACTGATTTGGATAATTCATTCACCATTGAAAAGCACCGTTCTTCCTGATATACACAGGCTATAGCACAGAGCTCTTTTAAATTTGACTCTTAAACAATTAAAATGATTTACAAGTACAGGATATTTCAATACAAGCACAAAATAATAAAATAGCAAGCTCGTGAAGAAGGCTTTGACCTTTTGTTGAGAATGCCATGAACCAGAAAATGGTTGTTATTACTCCACACTATATGTATATAAATATGATACAATAGACAAATATTTTATTCCACTATACATGTCACAATTTAGTTACTGAGAAAATGGATCGCCAAGGGTGAGAAGCTTTACCCCCCTTGGCTATTTGGCATGTCCCATGTAGATCTTGGGAAGACCGTACACTGGAAGTCCATGATGCCTATTTCAAGTATCCGCACACATTTTTTTTAGAGTTTTTGTCAGGCTACACTGACCGTCAATGTATTTACACCGATGGGTCAAAGAGCACTAACAGTGTTGGATGTGCTTATGTTTATGGAACCGAACCACATACATTCGGTTTCCAAATAGCACTTCCATTTTTACTGCAGAGCTTTATGCAATTTATCGAGCCGTTTTGTATGTTCGCCGTCGTAAATTAGGTGACAGCCTGATTTTGAGCGATTCCCTTAGTGCACTGCAGAGCCTTTGTCAGTTGTACAACCCCCACCCTATTGTACAACGTATCCAGGATGCCCTCCATGTTTTACACCCTTCTGACATTGACGTGGTGTGTGAATGGATTCCTGGTCACGTAGGTTTGCCGGTTAATGAAATGGCAGATTTGGCAGCAAAGACAGCAACTACAGAACCCAGTATTACCATCTCACGTGTTACTTCGGAAGACTTTAGGCTTGAAGTGCGGAGAGCAGTGCTGTCGTCCTGGCAGGAAGAGTGGTCAGCTCTCTGCGGTAATAAGCTTAGAGAAGTGAAAGAACTTCTGATAAACTGGGTAACTTCCTGTCGCATATCTCACCGCGAGGAGGTTAGTTTGGCTCGTTTAAGAATAGGGCACTGCAATTTTTTGCATGGTTATCCAATTTAAAAGGGACCTTGCCCCTCTATGTCCGCTGTGTGACAACCTTTTGACTGTCCGTCACATGCTGCTAGTGTTCCTCTCTAGCGCACCTTCGAGATTCTGTGCAGCTGCCTGCCAGACTTGCAGAGGTCTTGGTGGAGGACAAAACAGCGGTTGATACAGTTTTTAAGTTTTTAGCGGAGTGTAACATCAATTTGAGGATTTAAAATTTTAGATATCTCTTTTTATGCTTTTTGACATATTTATCACCTTGTTTCATATCTGGCTATTGCCACTGTTTTTTACTTTTGTGTACATTTTCCTTGTTGCTAGTATTTTTATTTTTGAGTGAAATTTATATCTGGCTATTGCCATGAATCTTTTAAGGGCACTGATGACCTCAAAGTTGAGCGCCTTAAACCAAACCAACCAACCAACTGAGAAAATGGAAGACAAAGGATGAACAAAAGACAATCCTATATGGTTATATTACTATGATATTGTGGCGATGGCTGAATGTTTATGCTCCAAATAATTGTGTGATGTTTTTCTTAATCATTTTGTGCTACATAATGATGGTGTGAGAAATGTATAACTTGTTTCATTAAACCTCTGCTTTATTTATGAGACTGGTGAAGATATGGTTTCCTATGCAATGTGTTCAATATCCTTGAGTTTTAAGAATGAAAAAAAAAAGAAGAAAAAAGTAACAATTATGGAACTCCCACCTTTTAAGTAAATGAGGGGCATAACTATCGTAAACAGTGCACAAAGAGCACACATTTTTATCATTTAAAGTTGTGATGCACTATTGGGTAATGCTGCAGCACAAGCATACAGGGCAGTGTAATGTAAGGCATGTAACCTAAGAAAAATAAAATTAGAGGTAATCGCAACGGAAGCATACAGTTGGGAATATGTCTGCCTAGGTTACGTATATATCAGAGACCCTTATATTGCAATGAAGTAACCTTTGCCTAATAAATGTATCACATAACCTCAAATAAACATTAAACCATAATTTCATGCAATTTTCCAGTAGGTAGATAACCTGAAAATGTGAATATATTTGTATCCAAAATAAGTGAAACAAAAGGATTTGAAGGAAATAATGTGTATTAGTGGTAATGCAGAAGTGTATAATAGCCGTACTCAGTCACATACATCACAATTTTGATATATAATACTCATATTTCCAAGTGTATGACTGGGGTTAAACAACACAGATCCTATGGCCACACTCTGTTGCACAGCTTGCTTTAAGGAGGCTGTGTCTGTCATCGCTTTGCAACTGTGGCCTATTGCTTTACTCCTCTTATAAAAGCATCTCTTGACTATGCTTTATGGCTTAGGACCCTCAACCTTCGGAATTTAGGGAAAATGTGAATAAGAGTACGGCTATAGGATTCAGCTCTTTGGCTAAAATAATCTACTAATGCACCTAAAGGATTCAGGGGATCCTCCTTAAATGTTGACATTGCTCAGCAAGGTTGCACGGCTCCTGGTTGCTTGTGCTGCAACATTATCCAATACTATTTTTCTACCTTTCAGATTTGCAGCTTTCAGATTCTGTCTTAAATCCGAGAAGATGTTTCTGCTGCAATTCTTGGCATCTTGAACTCATGTTATTAATGTGGGAGATGATACCTTCAGCGGTTTGTTTCATTTCTCCAATGGTGTCTGCTGCCTCTATAAGATCTCTGTATCTTTCCCTGCATCATAAATAAATATTTTACAATTTGTTTTAAAAATGCATCTTCTTGTAATAATGAAATGTGTAGAAGGAAATGATTGAAAAGACGTACGTGTACGTACACGTATAAATGTCATTAATGTCAACTTACCCTACCATAGTACGCAATTCTTCCCTTTTTCTTTCAATTTCTGATTGCAGTCGTTTCTGCGTTTCTATAATTTCAGAAATAGTGTGTTCTTCAAACAGTTTGTCAGGGGTTATATTTAATAGGTTTTGAATCGGCATTTTGTTACACACGCGTACTGTATATACGATTATAAACCTAAATATTAGCTTATATACGATATTCTGTCACTTCTGATGTGAATCCTAATCTTTTCTAAACTTTTGAGTTTCGAGTACTTTTTACAAAATTTATAGGTTATATTTATAAAATTACTTCTATACAGTAAACGTCATCTTCACATGGGATGCTGGGAATTGCGTAGTTATCTTTTGTTAAACGTATAAAAGCTAGACGGTAGACCCAACTTTTGAAAAAAAATTCCAGTTATCAAACAAATTTAAGGAAGTCAAAATTGCATCCTGCAAACGTTATTCAGAAATGCTCGAGGAATAGCACTATCCAAATAAATTTTAGCCGATGCTGTATTAAATTTTAAGAAGGAGGAAGCTGATTGTATTTGGCAACACTGTTGATTTTTACTTTAATGGTGCCTGAGCAGCAGAATTTCGTGATCAGCTGAAGAGTTCTTTCTGGTAAATAGTTTCGTCTTCAGGAAATCGATTACACATCAAAAATGGCAGCGAACAGTGGAGGTGTAGAATGGGCATCAATTGTGAAACCCATTTTAGCGGCTTCTTATGGATCTTTCAATAAAAACGACCTACTTGAGCTTGTAAAAGCGATCAACAGAAGGTAAGAGCTTTCTGGATGTCTTTGTGTTTCAAAAATACTAGTCTCAATGACTCATTCGTTTTTATAAGTCCTCACCTTTTGGCTCAATTTTGACTTGCAACAGTAAAACTGCAGTATTCCTGGGTTAGATGTGTAGTTTGGAACGATAGATGCTAGGAGAGGAAGCTAAAATATTAGTGCACAATATGATGCAACAGTAACTGTATTCGTTGGAATTTCGTTTTAGTGCATTTCTCATTGACAGGTTTTAATATATGCGCTTATATATCGGGTGTACTAAAGTTTAAGGTATGCTTTATTTTCGTACCGTTTTCTTATCAGGGGACTAACAAAAGGGAAAGTTAGAGCTAGGCTATGCATAATGCTGTCACTGTATTTTATGCACAACCATCGTTTCTTTGACTGGAATGTTATCCATCTCTCGTAAAAAGCTTCTTTAACACACTGTGGAAGCTACACACTGACAGCTCAAATAGGTTGTTCAAATATCCAAGTTGGTATACATATAGATTACCATCACAGTCATATGTGTTAATTTGTTTGGCTCTTGGGATTCCACAGCGTGTAGAGCTCTGAGATATTCAGCATTTGACAGCAGCAAATTACCTTTGGCTAAGCCTAGTATATCTCAGTCCTTAAATGAGTAAAGGAAGTGAAATAGGATGTTGTAAAGACGTTATAAGTGTATGAAGTTGGTGATGAAATGTCACCTACTCACAGGGTGAGAGTGTGGCCTGTGTGCCTATAGCGTTGCCAACCAAAGAAGCATGAACATGCTGGAAATATCAACTCTGCATCATGAAAGCGGCGATACTCAAAGGCATAAAGATATTTTTACTGCTAATGAAATTAGCATGTTCCTTAAACCAAGGCATGTATTGGGTATCTTGATATAAACCGAGTGATAAATTCAGTGCTGGCAACGCTTGAGTCTACTTAGTACATTTTGGGCCAAAAGAAGAACTAGCACATATGTTTTTCTGCAATTCAGATTTCCTGTGGTTGGCAATATTTACATCCTTCTGTTGATTTCACAGTTCCACGGTTGGCAACATCCATGCGTAGCAGCAATTAAACATAATAGAAGGATGTAGGCTGTGAATTAGATGAGCTGAGGCCGCTATTCTACAGGATAACCCACTGGCTATCTCATTTAAAAGAATAATGGCAAAGTGACAACAAACCTAGCCATCGTCCTGCTACTAGTATGTGTGATGGGGACTGCCAATATAAATGAAAAGCAAAACTTGCTGGATTGGCAATATTTTAATTTGTTTTTATCATGGGGGTTTAGCTATATGAATTCTACAGCTAAGCTATGACATCATTTCTCTTCTAAAAAAACATCCCTGGGATATGCTCTGCGGCTTAGGGCCCTTAATCCTCTGGTTATGCTAAATCAATTGTTGGCAATGTACAGTGCCTGGTCGTGTTATTAGACACACTTCTATTCTTCAACATAATATGAGGTTAGGAGGCAAACATCCAACAAATTTTGTTTTTATTTTTACAAGCCTACATTGAAAAGTTACATTTCCTTAAACATTGATGAATAATTTGAAGCATAATATACATAGTTATGGTGATAGCTGTATATGTTTCTGAATTGTCAGATACTTACTGCAGTGAAGTTCTTGTAACAGCAAACACAAAAAAGATTCAAATCTTTCAAAACCAAAGTCTGAGATTAATTACAGGTGCTATCAAAACCACACCAATAGCAGCTATGGAAATACTAACCAACCAATGCCCCATTGAATATGAAATAGAAAAAGCGGCTCTTATTCAACACGAAAAGTTGATCAGACTCCCATTCAATACATGGCACAAGAGAAATTTTACACATACACTAAAGACTCAGGAGAGCTTTCTTTCCAAAATTCAAGACATCAGGAAGGATGTACACCTTCCTAATTCAAAGTAAAACTTCATATATAAAGTCAATCCGACACAAACATTAGACATCACATATTATTTACACCTGACACAAGAAGTTAAGAAAAGTGATACTCCAACTAGTGTTCTAAAATTATTGGCATTAGAGACAATCCATACTAGATTTCCAGAACATGAGTGGCTCCATATTTATACTGATGGATCATTGATATCAAACCGAACTGGAACAGGAGCCAGAGTCACGTGTCACCTCTTTTCCTATTACAAATCTTTAAGTTATGGAACTACAAACTTTGATGGAGAAATTGAAGCAATTCGAATGGCCCTACAACATCTTTTGTACAGAATTTCACATTTTCAGCAAGCAGTTATTCTCTCAGATTCCAGGGCAGCAATTGTAGCAATTACCTCCAAGTTGTCACCAAAAAACCAAACAATTATAGAATGTTGGAAAATCCTTACCCATCTAAGAGCACTTCAAAAACACCTAGTCTTCCAATGGATACCAGCTCACTGTGGACTGAGTGGTAATGAGAAAGCTGATTAAAAAAGGGTACCGGCAATGTGCAGAAATCAATAGTTAATCTACCATTTTATGCAGCTAAAAGATTAGTCAACTCTGAATTCAAAAAAAAATTATTGCAAAATATTACTATGAAAAATCAAAGAATAAAAGATGGGAACTACCAAACATTCAAACAGTAATTCCTGAGTATCCTCGAAAAACAGCAGTTGCCACCTTCAGGTTGATTACAGGACATGATTGTCTGGCAAAACATTTAAACAGAATTGGGATATATTCTTCACCACTCTGTCCTCTATGTGATCTGCAGGAGGAAATGGATCGATACCACCTTCAAATATGCCCGGCTACTTCTAGTGCCCCATCCATCAATGAAAAATATTGGAGAGCAAGAGGATTAATGACTTCATTGTCAGAAATCCAGCATTAGCTAACAACAACAACAATTTTATATACAAGTTTTAGTACCTTTGGTGGCTATTAGTGTTTTAATTCAACTTGGCATGCTATTTATACTTGCCTAATTGTCTGTTGCACTTGTGGATGATGATGATACCAGACCTCGTATGTTCTTTTCAATACACCTAATTTTTGTGGTTATCATTTCCTTTGCCACTTCTTTCTTCACTAGCCTCCAGGTGTTTTCATTGAGGGTTCATATCTAATGAATTCCCTAGGGATGTTCTGCTCTCTCAGAAAAGAAATTACGATTTTGCAGTATGACATCTTGCCCCACCGTGCATAAATATGAATGGTTCTCCATATGGGAACCAGTCTTTTATTTGAGGGAGCAGCCTACTTCTCAATACTTCCTGCCGCATTGTTCCTTGAACAACATATATGTAGATGCCCAGTGCCTTTGCCACTGATGACTGACCATACCATAACCTTGGTGGGATGTTTACTGTCTGCACGACACAATCTGGATGATACATTTCACCAGGGCATCTTCGCACAAACTCTCTGTTTGCCAGAATTTCAAAAGCGCTTTCATCACTAAAACAAACCTTCAACGAAATAACTCAATGTGAGTTGTTTCAAATGGGAACTGCAGTTCATGATAATGCACTTAAAATGTTAAGTTTGACTCGGTAAAGAGATTTTGCAATGAAGATTTTAATATTTAGCGATTTCCAGAAGTTTAGATCTTTGTCCTTATGACCCTTTGCCCAGCTAAGGCATTTTGCAATCATAGCAGCAGTTAATTTGGGTTTCTTGGCAGGTCAATGGGCTTTTAAATTAATTTCTGAAAGTTTGTGCCTAGCAGTTCTTTCAGATGAAACAATGCCACTATCTTCAAGCTTGGATTTAATTTCTTTTGCAGTAGGAAACCTGTTTCTTTCACAAATGTTTTTCAAATAACATTCTCCTCTTGGTGTGAGAATGGTTTCCACCCACATTTATTCTTCCTCTGTGGAGCTATATGCGTACCAAATTCAGTTTTCTTTTTAATTTGCCTCACAAATGATTCAGACACCCTTAATCTTCGAGAAATTTCTCGATTTGAAAATAAGTCGGTTTTTATCAGTGCTTCTATTTCTGCAACTTCTCGGTGTCATATATGATTTGTCCATTATGTTGTGAATGGAAAACACAAAATCATAAATTTTACTTTAAAACCATGCATAAACTGACAAATTTACATTCTGATAGCACCTGTCTCCTCTCTTTTTGTTAGCACTAGCACAACTGATGTTTGTGAATCAACAATTTGAACTCTTACAAAACAGAAAACAACATAATTGTAGACAACAATGGTCTCCTAAAGGCATTACACACATTCATTGTTGACAACAATGGTCCTCCAAGTGTTACACACATTCATTGTAGACAACAATGGTCCCCTAAGAGCCTTACACACATTCATTGTAGACAACAATGGTCCCCTAACATTGTTCAGTGAGATTCACAGTGAAAGGTGAGCATTGTTATTAACCCTGCGACAGGCACACTGAAGATAGTTCCTTCAGCTGGCCTGTGCAGCATTCAGTGCTGCTTAACTTTAAATACCATTTACAAGCAAATTTTCTTGTTTTCTTGTAGAATTAATATTGAAGTCAAAAACAATAAACTATATCTTTGTTAATCACAGTTTTTAATATATGTATATAAATACATAAGCCAGAATAAATAAAAATGCATGACATTTATTTAAGTCTGGTAAGCATGTACTGAACAAAATCATGAAGTCCATGAAATGCAACAAACATTTCGTATATGGTTGTGAAATCCCCTGGATTGTCTATGCAGTTGTCTCTGCAGTTGTTAAAAATGCCAATATTGTCAACCTCAGGGAGTGGAGCAAGAACAAATGAGCTGCTGCTCTTAGAATAGTAATTCCTGCTCCATTTGATTCCCACAGATCTAATAACTTTGGGCATCCTTCTTTTAGTAAATAATGAGAAACAGCGCTTTTAATAGAGCCATATTTCAGAAGCAGGAGTATTTCTACAATCTCTATCCCTTGTATAATTAAAAAATCTGATGTGTTACACTCACATGACTTTCTCTACTCTTGTACTAACCATTCTTACAAACTCTTATTCCTATGTCTTCTTCATGTTATAATCTTCGCTAAACTTAAAGGCATATGGAGGCAGGGTGTACTGCTGACTCCAGGGAATCCTACGCTTGCCCCTCCTACCAGCGCTGCCGAATGTGGTGCATGCATCTCACACAACCTTATGTACAGACCGTCTGCTGGTACACGCACTACGCTTGGCAACAGTGCTCTGCTTGAACATTGGCCAGCGTTCACATGCCTTTAACTTTTGCGAGCGGTATAGTTGAGATAAACATTTGTACAAATTATCTTATTGCTTATTTCCTTCTCATGTGAGTGCAACACATCAGATTTTTAAGAATAGTTTAAATAAGAGTGATTAGAGACAGACATGTGAGTGCACACATCAGACACACTCCACTATCTCTAGCAGTACTCGTATATATTACATCTTTAGTAGGAGTTGGCTAGTCACTCAGCTCATCGGCTGTTGCAGTCAGAGCTCTTGCTTCAGAATGATTGGATAAAAAACTTCTGCAAATAAAAGCAATAATTTTTTTAGCAATTAAGGTTCTTGCAATTACATTTGCAATTTCATTGGGGGGAAAAGACCATTATCATAGATGTTGAAAATGCCCTAAATTCCTGCATCCATACAACTCTTGACACCTATTCAGGAAATATTCTTTAAATCACCTTTTGAAATAAGAATTGATTTTGCTTCTGATATTTCTTGTGCACTTTTTTTCAAGTTTGTTCATAAATAAAAATCACACAATGTGAGATTTGAGTACTGTGTGCACCATTTCCCCATACTTACGTTTAAAAATTTCCAAAATGAAATTTGACTCTTCATGTGTATGTGTGGTGGCAAAGTCTGGCTGGGAATATCCATAACATTCAGTGTTGGTTAGCTCAAAGAATGGTGTATGTCATTGCAACAGGATTCTTCATTTAAAACCTAACGGAACACACAGCATTTTGCCTTTCCTGTGACCTTGCTGGATTTCTCCACTACCGGCTGCCGTTGTGCACGCGACTAGTTAGTACTGGACCTTTGAAAATGCACATTGCATTCAAGAATCCCTCCTTATGATCAGAGAGTTGGAGTTTGTTGTGCTGTTGGTGCTAGACACATAATCAGTCCAATATTCTACGAGCAGACTGTAAATGCAGAGAGGTATCAAAATGACATTTTGACCCCATTTTGTCATGAACTGACAGAAGAAGAGAAATCATATGGGTGGTTGTTTCAACAAGATTCTGCTACTGCCCACACAGCAGAGGAGTCCATGAATTGATTGTGCTTAAATTATGTGCATCCAGAAGCACAAGTCCAGCTTCAAATATTGCTGTGCACCTTGAATTATTTACTGATGTTCTAACTCCTTGCATTCCTTCCATGGACCATGAGCTGGTAAACAAACTACATTTACTTCTGCAGTGATTGCATAACACAATATTTTTCTTACCCAATGGTCAATCCTTTGTCATATATGTAAATAAGTACAACCATTGTTGAAGAGAAGGCAGTGTGTTCAACATCAAAATTAATGCATATTAGTACGGATTACTATTTTTACAGCAGTACAAATCTTAGATGGTATTCTTACCTTTGTGGTGTGGGAATAGTGTGTTTACTGCATGTTCAAGAGGCCCCAAGTTTGAATCTTGGTTAGGTGAGTTAGATAATTTTTTTCTCCAATGTTTTCTCTTAACTTGAGAAGATGAATGTCAGGAAGCAAGTTCTAGGGACCCGAGCGTATATGAATATAATTTCAATAATTTTTTTCGTTCACTGTCCAGTAATGTTTAAAGGAAGTTAAACTTCAAGGGAAAAACATCTTAAGTAATTTCATAATGTTAATATTGAGATTTTTTGGAGGTTGATGTCTTACTTATGATATTGTTACGGCAGCCACACACCTCAAAGGACGCTCAAGGTAGCTACCTAGCATCATTACATAGCTAGGCAATGCAGGCAGCAACAATGAGCAGCAGGAACAAATGCCCAATTCCAGACAGTAGGAGAAACTTTTAGAAAATGTGTATTTTCCAGAGAAGTTAACAGGACCTAATGTCCAGCTATATGAGCGAGTTGTACGGACAGAGAAGTCTGTTTTTAATTGTGTTTTGGGCCATTGAGTGTATTGTCAGAGATAGTTTCAGACGGTTAATTGTCAGAGTTGTTTCTTGTGTACAGTGATGAGTGTTTGGATCAAGGTTACGATAGAACCAGAACAGCTGTGAGTTGCAAGGTCGTGATGAATTGTAAATTATGTTAAAGATAAAACAGAGAACTGTAGTGATGCAGTTTGAGAAGAGAAATAAAGTGACATTAAAAGTAGCTGGATTGGTCATTTATCACATTGATATATGGTTTCCTGCAAAGCTTTTTCAAGTGTAGGAAACATGCTCTTTTTACCATTAAGCTGGCATTTTACTTGTTGCTTGCCATGAAGCAGAAACCTGCGAAACTATCCCCTCTGAAATGTACAGGACAAGCAGTAAACATTCCTTTGATTGTAATATTTATCTAATGTAAATTAGAGACGAGATTAAACCATCCTAAGTGGTGGATGCGACTGCTAAGTCTGCCTGCTGTTTGCCGGAGGTTTCTGCAGATACTCTTGCCTTATACAGATGTGCAGCGGTACCTCCGTTGCCATCTCTTTGCAGTCTGGCAACAGTTGTGGGAAACATTAGCTGGCCCTCAATTGCAGACAGTTGACACGGTACAAGCTTGACTGATTTCTTGCAGGGATTCCTGTCTGTCAGAGGCTGTTTTAATGTGCTTGAGGTGCCATTCATGGCTACGTTTTGTGTGGTGACAGACTCACTGTCTGTCCAACGTGTGGGGTAGGACTGTCCATGGCACATGTTCTTCTTGATTGTGCTATGTTTGTGAGCGCTAGTCATTTGGCCTGGGTTCTACACTTTGCTCAATTTTGGGCAATGTAACTGGTTTCTTTTAGTTTTTTTGAGCATTTTAACTTTTTAAGATTTCATTTCTAGTATTTTAACTCTGTTATGTTTTTCATGGAAGAAACTTTCTTAAAAAAATCAGAGATTAGGAATTGAAACAAATTATCAGAGGGCACAATTAGCATATTGGAACTAAGAGAAAGCTGCAAACAGGAAGTTTCACAACAGAATACTTGGAGCTAGGCAGAAGAGTGAAAAGGGAAATAAGAAAAGACATACGAAAATACAACCTCAATCAAACAAGAAGCATACTCGAAAATTCAAAGTCGATTAAAAGAGCAAAGAAGATGCTTGGAAATGACAAATTCTGGATTATTAGTGCAAAAGACAAAAGTGGAATGAAAACGAACTTACAGAGACTAGCTCACTTTGTAAGTAATATTGAGCTAATTGTACCATAATTGTTGAGAGATTCCCTGCCCCACAGGAATTTTACAGGTTTTTTATTTATATATTTATTTTATCTTTTACATTTTAATGTTTTAACTATTTAGTATTTTAATGTTCTGCTTTCGCTTTTACCTTTTACACATATTAGCGTTATGGGTGTTTCAGGTTTGAAAGTTAGCACACTCATTTGCAATTTGGTGTTTTCACCTATTTACGTTCTAGTTGTCTGTTTTAACCTTCACCTTTTGACCAGTTAACTTTGTGAGTGTTTAAGATTTTAAATTTTGACTTAGGGCCTAAATTATCTTGCTATCGATGGGCCCTTAAACTCTTCACTCACTCACTCACCCACCCACCCACCCACCCACCCACCCACCCACCCACCCACCCACCCACCCACCCACCCACCCACCAACCCACTCACTCACTCACCCACCCATTCACTCACCCACCCACTCATTCATTCACTCACCCACCCATTCACTCACCCACCCATTCACTCACTCATTCACTCACTCACCCACTCACCCACCCACTCACTCACCCACCCACTCACTCACCCACCCACTCACTCACCCACCCGCTCACTCACTCACCCACCCACCCACCCATTCACTCACTCATTCACTCACTCACCCACCCATTCACTCACTCACCCACTCACTCACCCACCCATTCACTCACTCACCCACTCACTCACCCACCCATTCACTCACTCACTCACCCACTCACCCACCCACTCACTCACCCACCCACTCACCCACCCATTCACTCACCCACCCATTCACTCACTCATTCACTCACTCACCCACCCATTCACTCACTCACCCACCCACTCACTCACCCACCCACTCACCCACCCATTCACTCACTCATTCACTCACTCACCCACCCATTCACTCACTCACCCACTCACTCACCCACCCATTCACTCATTCATTCACTCACCCACTCACCCACCCACTCACTCACCCACCCACTCACCCACCCACCCACTCACTCATTCACTCACCCACCCACTCACCCACCCATTCATTCACTCATTCACTCACCCACCCACCCACCCATTCACTCACTCATTCACTCACTCACCCACCCATTCACTCACTCACCCACTCACTCACCCACCCACTCACTCGCTCGCTCGCCCGCCCACCCACTCACTCACCCATTCACTCTTTCACTCAAACTATCCTAAACTAGCTTGTAAAGGTAACAAACTGTCTGCATCTATGCATTTTATGTATTTGAGAATGTGAAGTGGGGGTCTGTATTTTGTTATTTGTAACTCTTTACTATGTTTTTTTTTTCCAGTGAAAATGAACTTTTGCATCATGATGAAGAATACGAGACATTCTACACAGCATTTGCAGCGCTGGCTGCAGACTATATCAGCTCCAGTTCTAGTACCTGTAAGTAATTTTTTCCTTCTTCTGTTCACGGCACCTCTAAACAAACATATGGGGAAGGTTTATCAGATGTTAAACCCCTTCAAATAGTATTTTCTTTTTTGTGAAAGCAAATTGTCATTCCAGGAACAGAACAGTGTTAATTATAACAATTTTCATCTGGTGAAGTTGGGACTGATCCTGAGGAAAGTGTCTCCAGTTTTAAGCAAATGTTTTGTTGCAGTGTGCTGCAAGAGTCAGATTGGAGTCGTATGTCAGGCGTGTCGCATATTGTTGCACTACCTGCTCACACACCTGCAGGCCCAGAGCAGCGGTGAGAATGTTGCCACAACTGCAGCGATGTTATCACCCAAACAGTTACTCCTACCAATACGAGCTCTGTGCACTGCCGAGGGAATGTTGCAGAAGCCAGATCAGATCTCCCTCATTTCTGTCATGAAGAATGCAAAGTTGCCAGCACACATCAAGACCAGCACTCCTGGTAGGTTTTTATTGCATATCTTTCCAAATAAACTACTTATTGCATGGCCAGTGAATCTCCGGCTCTGACATTTATCGAGGCCTCATAACGCAGTGTTGCCAGGTCTTTACCAGGAATTTCAAACAGGGCATTTGAAACACTTCATGATTGCATTGCTACTTCGTAAATTTACGTGTTCAGTATGCATATAAATAGTCACAGAATAGTAGAATATGGAGACAATTGTTATACTGTTTATCTATTAAAAAAAATCATGCACAAATACCAAGCAATTGAAACCACATGGCCCTTGTATTATGGAGTTGGCAACACTGTGCTACATTGGGAAGTCATGCCTAGCAGTGAGACTGCTGATTGGTGCTAGCAGAAAGTTTTAACAGCCAGTGCGTTACTCGCTTCCAGTATTGCCAAAAGTAGCTGCTACTGCCCATAACAGATGTAAAGGTAATATTCGAACAGAATAGCGGTGTAATGAAGATATTGGATGAAAATAAAACTGAAACCTGTATTTCATTGTTTTAAACTTAATAGATATAATATACTTCCATTGTTAAGACAATTTTGAGAATCCATTTTCTGAAACTCATTGCTATACATTGGCAATGTTAACCTTCCCCCTCCAACTCATCACAGCTGTTAAACGTCAGGGCCGGAGATCCGCTGGCCATACAATAGTGAATTAATTTTCCTATATCAAACTTCTTGACCAATTGTTCAATTAGTTTTAAATGTTGCAGTTTTCTTTTACACAACACAAAGAAGCGTCATTAAAAGTATTGCCCTTTGTTAGTGAGGTAGTGAGCAGATTACATAAAATAAATAGATATAAAAGAGCAGGTACACCAGTAAAGACAGAGAGAGAGAGAGAAAAAATATATATGTGTACACTAGTGGCAGTAAGTTTAAACTCGCCATACAAAAAACTTAAAGATGCTCCTTTTTAAGTGCTGTACTAGTCAGCCACGGTATGAGTGCACTCGGTGAGAAGAGTTTCTAAACATATACGTTACAAGTAGGCGGGGTTTTGGAGGTGCAATCGTGTAAAAGAAACATCACCAGTACCGAGATGCTTGCAATAAGGCATGCTAACGATGTAAACAGAGTAACACCAGCAGTTCAAAATTACTGTTCACAAGACAGTTGGATTGTAAGCAGTGCAGTGTTGCCACAATATTATATCGTGTGGTTTCTAGAGTCTCTAATAAACATAATTCATTAGTGATATTACTGAAAGTATCATCATAATTGCTTTGTTTTATGCGTATCGGGGCATCCTTGCAGTCAATTTTTGTAACATCCCGAGCTTGCCAAAGACACTGCCACAATTCATCCATACTGTTAGATATACTTCTTTGACTATTATCCAGCTCTAAATCTTTTATTCTGTATAATTGTGTTGTTTTGTTGACGATATCTTCAATATGGTATGCCCAAGTCAAGGATGACTACAATTTAAGGTCAATTTTGAAATCCAAGGACTTTCTGAAAAAAGTTTGTTTCTAAAATAAACAAATTAGAGAATAAAAGGTTCACTTATCTTAGTAATATTGTTGTTGTTAGCTATGCTGGATTTCTGACAATGAAGTCATTAATCCTCTTGCTCTCCAATATTTTTCACTGATGGATGGGGCACTAGAAGTGGCCGGGCATATTTGAAGGTGGTCTCGATCCATTTCCTCTTGCAGATCACATAAAGGACAGAGTGGTGAAGAATATATCCCAATTCTGTTTAAATGTTTTGCCAGACAATCTTGTCCTGTAATCAACCTGAAGGTTGCAGCTGCCATTTTTCGAGGACACTCAGGAATTACTGTTTGAATATTTGGTAGTTCCCATCTTTTATTTTTTGATTTTTCATAGTAATATTTTGCAATAAGTTTTTTGAATTCAGAGTTGACTAATCTTTTAGCTGCATGAAATGGTAGATTAACTATAGATTTCTGTACACTGGTGGTACCCTTTTTTGCAAGAAAATCAGCTTTCTCATTACCACTCAGTCCACAGTGAGCTGGTATCCATTGGAAGACTAGGTGTTTTTGAAGTGCAGTTAGATGGGTAAGGATTTTCCAACATTCTATAATTGTTTGGTTTTTTGGTGACAACTTGGAAGTAATTGTTATAATTGCTGCCCTGGAATCTGAGAGAATAACTGCTTGCTGAAAATGTGAAATTCTGTGCAAAAGATTTTGCAGGGCCATTCGAATTGCTTCAATTTCTCCATCAAAGTTAGTAGTTCCATAACTTAAAGATTTGTAATAGGAAAAGAGGTGACACGTGACTCCAGCCTCTGCTCCATCTCGATTTGATATCAATGATCCATCAGTATAAATATGGAGCCATTCATGTTCCGGAAATTCAGTGTGGATTGTCTCTAATGTCAATAATTTTAGAACACTAGTTGGAGTATCACTTTTCTTAACTTCTTCTGTCAGGTGTAAATAATATGTGATGTCTAATGTTTGTGTCGGATTGACTTTATATATGAAGTTTTCCTTTGAATTAGGAAGGTATACATTCTTCTTGATGTCTTGGATTTTGGAAAGAAAGCTCTCCTGAGTCTTTAATATATATGTAAAATTTCTCTTGTTCCATATATTGAATGGAATTAGCATTATTAATTATTATTAGTATTGAATTAGGAATATTGTAAGATCTTCCATAACTGTAGCCAACTTAAAACATGTCAGCTGTAGAAAATCTTGCAATGTTACTAAGATAAGTGAAGCTTTTAGTTTCTAATTTGTTCTTATTTTAGATTCTGTTGCTTCGTTGTTAATAGCTTTAATTTTTCCTTAAGTTTCTGGTATGTTCTTACTTTCTCTACTAGTGTAGAATAGTAGAGGAAGTATTGTGTTCCACCCAAAAATTTGATGTCAAGCTTTCACCAGAAATATTTGTTTTGAGGTCCCCTGAATAAAAAAAAACATTTTAGAAAAGGTGTGTGTGCGCGCGCGCGTGTGTGTGCGTGCGGGTGGGTGGGGGTGTGCATGAGCCTGAGCGTCTGTCAGTCTGTGGACAGCTTAACTCAAAAACAAAATGTCAGTTGAAAAGCAAAGCTGGTATTTAAGTTTAATGTCTTTCAAGAATGCGACACAAAGATTTTGAAGAAAATTGCTTCACCCTAAACTACCGTTTACATGGAGAATTTTTTGAAAATTTTTATTTTCTTGAAAATGGCTCTTAATGATTTTGATTAAAATGCCATGTGTTTGAGATATTTTTATGACAAATGAAATGTATATCTTTGTATATCTTGAATTTTCTGGCTATAGCCCCTTTAGTTATATTTACTCTGGACAACTTTTGCATAACTGGTAAATCATAAGATATAGACCAAATCTTAGTATACAACAAGTGTAGATCTTGCTAAAATACACAAATTATGTCTAAATAAAATGTTTTGTAGAGTGAACCATTTTGGAGATAGGCCTTGTTATGTGTGTGAGGTTTGGAGAAATACTTCTGTCAAAAGGAACATCGTTATTCAATTTTTTATATGTTAACCATGCAAAGAGAATGTAATTTGAAAGCTTTAAAAATTTTGACTATCGCTCACAGCTTACTGTATTCCCATATTCTCCTCCCACCTACAAGGAAATAAGCAAATAAGATATTTTCTGCAAATGTTTATCTTAACTAACACGAAGAAGATATAGGAATAAGAGTGTGTAGGAACGGTTAGTACAAGAGTAGAGTAAGTAATGCGAGTGCAACACATCAGATTTTTTTTACATTTTAGTGTTTATTCTCTCTTTCTCTAGTGTGCATTGTTAAAAACTTGTGCAATATTGACTTGACATGTATTTTAGGTGAGAAAGAGGCACCAGCAAAAGAGGCAAAGCGACCTCGCTCAGATCTATCTGCTTCCATCTTGGAGCAACTGACAACACCACTACATGACTTTATATCGCCCAGACCTTCAGTTCAAGAGACTACTGAAGTGGCAACAACCAAGGCACCAGAAGGAAATAACCTCAGCACCACAGGAGATGCTAGTCAAGAGATCAAGGTATTTTACAAGACATAGAAGTCAGTATTTTGGTATTAGCCAAGTGTACAACAGCTTCATTTAGTATGAAAGTATGTTGTAATATTAGAAAAATTGTATATAAATAAATATAAGACTACTACTTGTTTTGTATATAACCGGTACATACTGTTTGACATTGTCTATTGCTGTACTTGGCTTAATGACAATAAAATATTTATTATTATTATTATGAATGGAGACTTCTGTTTCCCTCAAATTCTGCAGTGTACTAATGGTATAGCTTATATGTAACTGTTTATTTCTTGCATTTTTCAGACTTTGTTCATCCAAAAAAATGTAGCGAGTCTTCAGGCTTTGCGAGCGGGAGATATCCTAATAGATATGTGTTTGAATTTGCCTCATCTGAATCGCTACATTCACAAATATAAAGATGCTATTGCAAAGAAAGGGTTCAGCCTCCCAACATCACATTCTGAAGCGACTTTGGTGAGGCATAGGTAAGTGTCCTGAAATGTCGGCTTTCAATCAGTTGATATAGAAGTCATGTAAATAATGTAGTAGTGTAATTTTTGTCTTATTCATGCTGCTAACATTGTGTTGGTTGTTATTTAAATACAAATGGTGTTGGTTTCAGCTTACAAGCGCTTGTTAATGACATCACGCTGACGTGGAGTGCCCTCTCGTTACCTGTGCTGGAACCTCTGACTCCAGAGAAGTTAGAGAAGTTGTGCGTCCTGACAATGTCGTGCTTGTACTGTGCTGTGTCGAATGCTACAGCTAGCAGCTTGCTTGGCATTTCGTCTGCAATATCTCCAAAATGCACAGGCACTGCTACAAGTAAGTACAGCAAAATCTCTATTTATGTTTTTAGTGAGTAAGGAAAAAATTAGTTTTAAATGGGTATTTATCTAAATAGGAGATAAGGAACTTAGCTGTGGATAAATCTCTTTTATAAGAAATTGCAATAGCTGGTATATTGTAATAGATTTGGAATTTGTGCCATGAGCCTGGTGTGGTTTTTTACTTTCTCTACTGGTAAGTAGGGGAAGTATTGTATTCCACCGAAAAATTTGATGTCGACATTTGACCGGAAATATATGTTTTGAGGCCCTCTGAATCCAAAAAAAAGCATTTTTAGAAAAAGGTGCATGTGTGTGTGTCTGTATGTCAGTCTGTCTGTGTGTCAATCAGTCTGTGTGTCAGTCTGTGGACAGCATAACTCAAAAACTTAAAGTCGGTTAAAAGCCAAAGTTGGTATTTAAGTTTAATGTCTTTCAAGGATGCAAAGATTTTGAAGAAAATAGCCCCGCCCTAAACTACCCTTTACATGAAACATTTTTCGAAAATTTTGATTTTCTTGAAAATGGCTCAAACGATTTTGATTAATATGTTTGAGATATTTTTATAACAAATGAAATGTATATCTTGAGTTTTCTGGCTATAGCCGCTGTAGTCATATTTACTATGGATAACTTTTGCATAACTGGTAAACCATTAGAGATAAACCAAATCGTACTATACAAAAAATGTAGATCTAGCTAAAATACACAATTTATGTCTGAATAAATTTTTTTGTAGGGTGAACCACTTCGGAGATATTCCTTGTTATGTATATCAGTTTTGGAAAACTTAAAATTTTCTCCAAAATGGAACATCGTTGTTCATTTTTTATATGTTAAGTGTGCAAAGAGAACGGGATCTCAAAGTTTTAAAAGATTTGACTATCACTCAAAGCCCACTGTAGTGTAATATTCCCCTTGCACCTACAAGGAAATAACCAATAAGATAATTTGTACAAATGTTTATCCCGACTAACAGGAAGAAGATATAGGAATAAGAGTTTGTAAGAATTGTTAGTACAAGAGTAGAGAACACATCAGATTTTTTATAAAGTGTTGTGAATGGTTTTGTTGTTAAATCTTATGTAATGATGGAAGCTATTGAGACTCTTTTAATATCTCGGGTTGTGGTACAGGGCGAGATGAATTATTAGACTCGATTTCTTTGTTTGTTGAATTTTTATTCACACCTTTGTAGATTACCACAGTCTTTGAATATTAGCACAATTTGAAACTCTTTAGTTTTAACTAATTTATATGATCGAGATTCTGTATTGAAATATTTAGCAAAATTTCACTAAATCTTTGCCTATCTTTTATCTCATCAATTTAATTGTATTGTGTTAATTAATACGCAGTATAATTTAACTTTTTGTAATCAAATTAGTCAATTATTTCATCACTTCTAAACCTTGGTCCACTAATATTGAATTATTATTAAACAATCACTTAATTGAACTGCACATAAAAAGACGTCTGTTCAGTTCAAAGATGAAGGACCAAGAGAAATTAATATCATGTCAATAAGGTGACGTGTTTGAATATTTTCTTGTTTATTTACACTCACTTGTGACATTTGATCATGTATTTTACATATCGCTATAATCTTGAATTTGCTAAGAAGGCGATATTAATTTGGCTTTTTGACATTTCCGACATGAAATATATGCAAAACAGCCCTTAATTACATAAATACAATTGTAAAATAACATTTAACAATAATTATCATCCTTATAAATGGACAATCTTCTTGACAATGAAAGAATGATATGGGACGAAGTCAAATACATACCTATATGAATAAAGGCAAGTTCATGATAAATTTAATTACCTCTGGGGACAAATATATACTGTTTCAAGCCATTCAACATTTTGAAATTTGAGAGCTCAAGTTTTTCAGGATATGAAGAATACTTGTTTTTATGAGTGGCATATCATCTATGAGGGTTGCCCAAAAAATAGTGCACCACATTTTTTTCTTCAACAATAATTTATTCCATGCAATGAAAATTAAAGGATGATACTTCTACAATGCTAATTTCTTCACATAATCTCCTTCCAGTTGTATAAGTCTGGGTGGTAGGTCCAGGTTGTAGGATGGATGGGATGACACCGTCCAACCCTGTTTAGTGAAGTCCTCAAACTTGTAAGAGACCAAGTATTATCATGTTGATTCAAGCAATGATCCTGGTTATTCTGGTGCTGGAAGTGCTCTTGAGTTTGGTCAATATGTTGACGTATGCTTCAGAATTAACGGTGCTACTATCAATGAGCATGACGTCCTTAGAGTCCCAAAACAGAGGATCATGACCTTACAGTTGTTTTCTGATGGCTCCACCCTCTGTGTCCATGCAGTTGCTCCATAGACTTTGCACACATGTTTGTGCATGTTCCCATCAGTTTTGTTCTCTGCAGTGAGAATTCAATGACGACACACAGCTTATAACGTACATCACTTACAGACACCATTTTGAAACATTGCCTGCAGCTACGCTATCTGTCGGAGGAAATAGAACATTTGTATGTGTATTCCAAAAATTTCAAATAATGGATACCTGAAGTTTTGAATTCGTAGCATTCTCGTCGGCTGAGAAAAAAAATGTGGCACATTACTTCCTGAGTAATTCTCGTATGTGTATATTTTCAGAGAACAAGCTTCAATGATCCACCCCTCTAGCATTGATCTTCCAGTTTTTTTAATAGTGTGACATTCTGTTATGGCGTTGAGGTCTACCAGGAGAATGTGAATCAGTTGGAGAATTTAAGGCCATACCAGCATGATGCCATAGTAGCTCAGTGGTTAAGAGCAGTTGTGAATTAAGTGGAGGATCTGTGATTCAAATCCCAGCTCTGGCATTGAATTTTTCATTTCTGATTCTACCTTTCAAAACGGCACTGATTTGATCACAGAACAATTTTTATTATAATATAGTCATTTTTTACTTTGCCTCTTCCAGGAGTATGTGCATCTGTTGCACTCTGTAAAGACAGACTGACAGACAGATATACATAATTCACAATATTTTTAAGACTAAATTGCAGGTTTCATGTTACTGCAGGTGACAGTAATTTTTATATGAAGTTATACTGCTCATGCATTATGCATTGTCATAGTTAGGATTTTAATAGAAGAAAGGATAATATGTGGAAACTGAAGTTAATGACAGTGAAGCAATACAAATATTATAATTGAGTACCTGGGTGCAACAAGAGCGTTAGCCGGCTAACGCTGTTATTGCATAAATGCTTGCATTGTGTTTGTCAAACATTCAACTATCATCTGTATAAAAATTAGTTCGGTACGACGTCACTTGATGGCAGGAGCCCCTTGGAAAGTAGATCGCGCGCTACAATTTAGCTGCACTCATGACCAAGCCATTCATTGCCGCCACGTGGCTAGGCAGACAAGGTAAAGATGAACGCAATAATTGATGAGTATGTTACTTCGGAAGAAAAAATTATCACTGATGACAATGAAAGTAACTGTGTTGGGGTAAAGAGACAACGGAATTCCGAATTGTGGAAACAATATGTTGCTAAGAAACGTCAAAATTCTGGTAAGATGTATATATCCGAACGCACAGGAAAGCAAATACCAGGCAAGAAGTTCAAGCCAGTTGAGTCTTGTTGCAAGAAGAGGTATGTATTTTTTAATTTTTCTTTGCAATATCTTCTAGGACAGTTTATTTTCCTTTAGTTAGATGAAAATCAATTTAACAACATTGTTGGCAGCACTTAGCGGGCTGCCAACTATGACAAAGGAAACATGCGAATTTAAATTAATAATGCTAACAAAAAATTATCAGAGTTAGATATGGGTGAAGTTTTGCTTATTTTATATAGTCTATACTTTTTCCAATTTTATTCTAGGTGTTGTCAGAGTTTACAAATCGTTGAACAGGAACAACTGTTTGTTAAATTTTGGGGCTGCAGTGACAAAGTACTTCAGGATGCGATCTTGATGGGATACATAACAACAAAAGAGGAACAAACAACATCTGTCAATACTAAGGCACAAAAAACACGGAATATGTGAATGATGTCCCAAATAAAGTGTCAGATGTTGAACCAGAATCTTAGGCCTAAAGATTGTTCAGTAATCCTAAATCTATTAAAAGTACAACAATTATAATATAAAAAGGCTGAACAGTATACATTCTATGCAATAACAGCATTAATTTTGTTCCTATATATGTCAATATTTATCTTTGTATTATTAAATTTGAAAGGATGTTATGACAAACAGTTAGACATTTGCATATTATTGATAATAAATCTGATTCTCAAAGTATTAGTGTTTTATTAAACGATTACTACAGTTTCAAAACTTTGAGACCATTTATCTCAACATGGCATTTTTCCACTAACGCTCTTGTTGCACCCAGGTACTCAATTATAAACAAATGTGTTGTAACAAACTTCGCTTATAACTAGGAGTTATTTCCGGGCTGTTATGCCATTGTCTGCTGATTGTCTGCTGAAGTTTAAGTACCCAGACGTTTCGTCCACAGCTGCAGCAGACATCTTCAGTGGCACGGTCGTAGTCTCCTCGGAGGAGTTAATGTGGCGTCTGAGCTGCTTATCCCATGAGTCGCCTCTGCTGATTGGTCCGGATGGCAGACGCCAGGAGAAAGGGGCTGGGCTTCACCCAAGATGTTGTTTTCTCCTGATTGGTTCACTTGAATTTCTCCTGTTTTGTGCCGCTTTTTGCCTTCAATGACAGGATACCAGTTGATGTTAAGTTTCAAAGCTTCTTCTTTCTTATTGAAATTGTGGGGATGTTTATAAATTTCAATAGCTTTGCATTGTAGCTGCGCCCCTTCCCTCCTGCTGTTTGCCATTCGGACCAGTCAGCGGAGGGATAAATAGAGCAGCTCAGACAGTCTACACCTCAGATGTAACTCCTAGTTATGTTGACTCCGGCTGTGAAAGTCTACGCTCTCTCAAACTTCACTTATCTTTCAGTAAAATTTGAAGTTTTTTGAGCAAGTTGATCACATTAATAGAGGGTTAAGTAAGTGAACTGTTGTGTGAAGATAACAACCCTCAATTCATTCACTTATCTTGTTTAATTGTAAGTTCCTCAGCAGAACACTTTCGCAATTCATTCAGTTGCATCCTCAGCTTATTGACTGTTTTGTTATGGTTACTGCCACTAGTTGATGGATTGTTATTGAATACTGAAGTAAAATACAATTATTGATAGAATCAATTGGCATTATTTCAGAATTCATTACGCAATCATTATTGTTTAAAATAAATGTTTTTTCCCATCCCATTACCTATAGATCCATTTAAATGCTTTAACCTATCCTCTGGTTTTATTTCATGGTTTAATGATCAAAAGTGGTCTGCCATAGCTGATTGATCAGTCTATTTATATTTTTAAATGTATTTTATTCTGGTTTCCAAATGATGTTTTGTCTTACGAGTATAAACCCCAATCATAATCTAAACAGCTAAATTAATAAATACTAGATGCAATATTAACCGGGCTTGTGGGCCGTGGTCTATTGGGTTCCTTCTTCTTCCCAAACGTTTTGTCTGCGACTACGGCAGACATCTTCAGTGGCGGCGAGGTTGAAGTTTCCTAGTGGAGATCTCAGCACCGACTGCATCTAGTATTGACACCGGCCGTGAAAGCCTTAGAACTTTGATAAATTAATAAATGCCAGATTTTGTATTGTTTGAAATTTTATCCTTTTTAGAAAAAGTTCTAAAAACTGAAGGAGTTTATAATTATACTATAAGATAATTTAAGTTTGTTACAAAATATTTGTTATAATTGTTTGGTTTTAGATTTCCACGTTGTTTTCTTGATTATAAGTGGGTTAGAGAGACAGGTGTGTTTTCTTAATAGCTGAGCAAAAGAAAGTTGAGCACTGAAGTAGGTATGTTATTCAGTTGAAGTAGACATTTTGCATTTGAATTGTTACAGCAGGCAGTGGTACAAAAAGTGGAGAAGATGAAAGCGGAGCTGATGTTCACGCAATCACTGTTGTAGAGAAAGCGTTGGAAATCTTCTCACATGTGTCGTCTGTCATTAAAACATCTACAAGAGCAGGAGGACATGTGAGTATCTCAGCTACAAATTAGCAGAAATATCATAGAATCAAATTGTGAAGTTTACACTAGCAGATGGTTAACTTCTACACTTATATTTTCACTAAGCAAACTATAAGTCACATATTTGAGTTGAATTAGTAATAGCACATTATTTGATAAACCTACGACTGTAGAGTGCTAGAAAGTAGATAAAGCTACTTAGCTTCTGCTGTATAAAATGAAATTTATTAACACATGGAATATACCAGAATTATTCTGGGTTAGATTTACGATTTTATAAAGAAATATGAAAAACTGAAGGTATTAACAGTGAAACAATACAATTCTAAAGATGATAACAATTGAGCTCTCGAAACCTCCAATTTTATAAAAAATCTGGTGCGGTTTTTTACTTTCTCTACTGTTAAGTAGGGGAAGTATTGTATTCCACCCAAAATTCGATGTCGAGATTTCACCGGAAATACATGTTTTGAGGCCCCCTGAATCCAAAAAAAGCATTTTTAGAAAAAGGTCCATGTGTGTGTCTGTGTGTCAGTCAGTCTGTGGACAGCATAACTCAAAAACGAAAAGTTGGTTAAAAATCAAAGTTGGTATTTAAGTTTAATGTCTTTCAAGGATGCGGCACGAAGATTTTGAAGAAAATAGCCCCACCCAAAACTACCCTTTACATGGAAAATTTTTCGAAAATTTTGATTTTCTTGAGAATGGCTCTAACGATTTTAATTAAAATGTCATATGTTTGAGATATTTTGATGGCAAATGAAATGTATATCTTGAATTTTCTGGCTATAGCCCCTGTAGTCGTATTTACTCTGGACGACTTTTGCATAACTGGTAAACCGTTAGAGATAGACCAAATTATACTATACAAAAAATGTAGATCTTGCTAAAATACACAATTTATGTCTCAATAAATTTTCTTGTAGGGTGAACCATTTCGGAGATATTCCATGTTATATGTGTGAGTTTCGGAAAACTTAGAACTTTAGCGAAATGCAACAACGTTGTTCATTTTTTTATATGTTAATCGTGCAAAGAGAACGGAATCTCAAAGGTCAAAAAGATTTGACTGTCGCACAAAGTCTTCTGTATTCTAATGTCTCCCTTGCACCTACAAGGAAATAAGCAATAAGATAATTTGTACGAATGTTTATCTTAACTAACATGGAAATATAGGAATAAGAGTTTGTAAGAATGGTTAGTACAAGAGTAGAGAAAGTCATGTGAGTGCAACAGATCAGATTTTTTAAGAGGAGTTTGTTCTTGGCTATGAAGACTTATACTTTCTTTGGGCATGGTACAGACCAAGGCATATTATTGAACTCATTTTAAACTTGAGTTATTTATTTGCACCTTTGTAAAATAAAACAATTACTCAATAGTTATACAATCACAATACTTTTCTTTTATACTGCTTCGTCATGCTTGGCACATCTGAAATGATATTGTATGATTTAGTGTAATATCTCTTAAAAACAGCGTCTATCTTCCTAACATTTGATGACGCAAGAGTGTTGTGTTATACAATACAATATATACTTCAATTTCTCGGAGTATCACCAAGAAATAGCGTCTTTCCTATGTGGACGCTTCAATCTGAGGGTATTAAACTATATAGTTTCCAATTTCTCGGAGCCTTGCTGAGAATGGCACCTGTCTTCTTCGGATCCGTCAGTTGAAGAACGAAAATTGATACATTGCTGTGACTACAGCGCTCAGATATTGCCTTGCTTAATGATACTTTCTTATGACGTCATATTTCGTGTATTATACTTGATTTTATAATAATCTCAGACATGCCAAAAAATAATGTTGATTTATATTTGTAATACTTCTAATGTGATATTTACACAAAATAATCATAGATTATACAAACATAATTGAGATATAGAAGTTGACAATAATTATCATCTCAACAAATTGAAAATATTCCAGATAACAAGTGAATTATGTTGAATAAACAAAGTCAAGTTCATTTTTGGTTTGAATATTTCTGGGGACACACAATAATTACATCAACTCAGTGATGTAAATTTAATATACAAGAGTGCTACTAAATTGTTTAATACATCACTCTATAAAAACTTATATTCAAGAAAGTGGAAATATGTATTTCATATTTATTTGAATCGAGCACATATGTTTTTGAATGAGTATGTTGTGTTAGCTTTGTAAAACTTCAAACTCTCGCTCTCACCTAGCCCTACCTTTGTAACATGTGTTGCATTGCCTCTAGGAATTACTGTATACATTTACTGTAGAGTGAAGGAAAACCAAATTGGTTATGACAGTTCTCCAAAAATAGTGCAACCTAATTGTGATGTATTGCTTGTGTTTATCACAGATATTACAGAATCATCTGCTGATTGGCGTATGGGTGTTGATCACTGGACTCCAAACACAACTGTCAGCATCCAGTTTCCTGGCTGCAGATAAAGGCAAAGATGATAAAGGCAAATCTCCAAATAAATTGCGAGAGGGTTCCAGCAGAATCAACTTGATGAAAGTGTAAGTTACGTTTAAGGACATGTATGGGAAATGCAGTAGGTTTGGTTTTGGGTCACTCGAGTCACTTTCTTACTCATCTTCACTTTAAAATGTTGGAAATACTGAAACATTTTCAAGATGACTTGATCTCATCCTCAATCATTGGGTGACTGCCTTCCCCCTGGTCTCTTTCTGTGCTGTGATGGTCCTGTTGCCATCTGGTGCTAGGGGCACAAAGTGTTAACAGTTTGCTCAATGCTGGGATTTTGAATTTTTTTACTGTATTTGATGATGCATATTTTTTCCCAAATGTTCAATTCTATTAATAAAGTAAGTGATTTTAACAGTCTTGTATTATGTACAATATTGTGGTTTTCTATCCAAAAATATTATGACACAGGAGTCTTTTCTGAGAAACATAAAACTGAAACAAACAGAAAAGCTGCTTTAAAGAAGCTAATATGGTAATTGTTATTTTATGCCAACCAACTTACTGCTGGTTTTTTTAAACACACAAGCTGCATGTGTGCAATGTTTGAATAAGGTAGAATCAGGACTAAAAACTTCAATGCCTTAGGACAAAGCAGCGCCAGCAGTGAAAGCCATGTATGACATCAAACACTTGAACACAATATCTCTAAAGACAGCAATGAAATTGTTTAAAGCAAAAATATGCCGATAATAACCAACAGACTGCAACTGATATGGGAGCACGTGACGAAAAGAAATTTAGAGAACATTAAGAAAGTGAAGGCAACATTCATGAAGATTCTCTGTCTATTGAAGTAGTCACCATCCTGATTGACATATGAAATGTGCAGGGAGATAATGTGGATAGAAGAACTACTGTTACTGGCAACAGAGGCATATGAGCAAACCATGGAGGAACACGAAAGGAAAAAACTGAAATGCGGCAAGATTTCTACATCACAGATGCAATGACCAAGGAAGACTGGAAGGGCCCAAACTACAAACTAAGGCATTTTGTAACAAGGTTTGCAGCACATGGTTTCCACCACTTCATATGTAAGGATAAAAGACACCATGAGTCAGGCGAAGAATGCGTGTGCATGTTACATGGGAAATAAGACACAAGATACCACGTGGAAGTGTGTGAAAAGAGAACAGTGTCCTTAAGAAAATTTTGCTGTGGGGACAAATAGACAAAGCAAAAGTGAAGTGAAACACAAAAGACGATAGATGGAACAAATATAGGCGAACAAGACAAACTCCACACAGTATGTATTGTTTTAATGTACTTGTATCAATGCACATTGTGTAACTTCCTAATGTTAAATTAAATAGTAATGTAAAGGTTATTTAGCTAAACCTGGGACATAAAGTACTTACGCTCTTGGGGTAAATGGGAAAATATAAATTGGTTGGGGAATTTAATTTCATACTGGTAAACTGCCATGGTAGCTTAGTGGTTAGAGCAGCTGTGCATGAAGCGGAAGATTTGTGGTTCATATCCTGACAATGGCATTGAATCTTCAGCCCTGATTCCTCCTCTCAAGCTAATATGGATTTAGAAAATCAATTACACTGCAACTTCTTACTTCAATTTGTGTAAGTGTAATATGGGGGTGAGAATTGATGTTATGCTGGTTTTATGTTACAGTCAGCAAGGTTTTGGTGTGCTCTCGGTGGCGTTGGCTTCCCAAGCTCTGACAATGATGTCAGCACTGCTAGATGATCTTCAGGTAGAAACTGCATGCAGTCAGGATGGCGCTACACAGACACAAGAAGCAGAGCTTGAACCAGCAAACCTGGACATCCTGGGACAGTACACAGCCTTACAACGAGCAGCCAAGTTCCTATCTGCAGCCCCGCTTAACCAGCTCCTCTTTTATTTGGCAACAATTAGTTACAGGAAGGTAAGACACAACTGAACCCTTATTTCTTGTGTTAACAGAGAGCATGTAGAGAAAGTGTAGAAAGCAGGAAAATTATGGGATGTACATAAATTATACATTTATTTTAATGTATATTCCTCCTCTCTCTACTTTGGAAAAGATCTTTATCATATAGCTTCTTTTGTGCTTTTCTTTTTCACTAAAACAAAGTGCTTCCCACATTTAAAATGTTCTTTTGCTGTCATGTGTTGACAAAGTATGCTGATGTAGTTTCATAACTCAGTACTTCGGTAAACGCTGAAATGCATAGGCATTCTTTTGGTTATCTTCTTTCTTGGAAGTTTGAAAACAGTGTTGTAATAATCAATTTAAACCAAAAGGTAAATTGATTAATAACACAATACTTTAAACCAAAAAGGTGAGTCAATAACACTACACAACATTTATTTATAATTTACTGGAACTAGTTTTGGTGGCTGACTTTCCTCCATTATCAACCGGACATTGACTGGTTCTCCCTGGTGTGGATGGTGGTTTCCTCTGAGGTCTCCTCTGGTGGTGGTTCAAGGAACTTGCTGAAGATATCCTTCTGGGGGATGTCAAAATTGAATACTCTGTTTCTATTTTTCAAAATGATTTGTTCCCACATGGACAGCTCTTGTTTTCCCGTTAGGTGTTTGAGGAGTTTTGGTTCTGGCTTTATGTTGTGGTTTTCTGTCCAAAAGTGAGTGGCACTGCTGACTTTTCCAACTGTTTGTTTTATACGTTTCTAAATTGTTCCTTGGATCTTATTTCTAAATTTCTTTTGGTTTTTCCATATACACTAAAAAACATTCAGCTAGCACCAGTGAATCACCACTCCATAAAAAAATTTACTGAACTCAAACATCCAAGATGCCATCCCACACAATAAAAAATCTGGCATATACCAAATTGAATGCAGCGACTGTAATGAAGTGTGTACATCAACTTACACATATTTTCTTCTAGAATCTACAACATGTAAGTTTGGGAAGTTTGAAGTGTTTACTAAATGAATCTAGTGTGTATTTTGAACTTTTAGTAAATATTTGATAAAAGTCCTCTTCATTTTCATGGATTTTATGGTACTGGGTAACCATAAAAGATCTGTTATCAAGACACATGCTGTAAATAAAGAGAAAGAGATTCATTATTTGTTATTCTAAAATAATAAGCATAGCCATCTGTAAACCAGCAAGATTAATCTTTTCTGCATTGTGGGTCAAAGTTTGCATTAAATGCAGAATTTTGTTTGTGTAGGCATGTACCTTGAAAAGAATCCAGAAACATCCGCCTGAGGGAGACACTTTCAGCACTTCCGACTCAACTACATATTATGAGGATGACTTCAGCTGTTCCGATGAAAGTTCAGCAGACGATGGTAAGATCTATACACACCATTATTTGCTTGATCTTAGCTCACTGTTATGAAGCACTTATTAATCTTGAAGTGTTTGTCACCTAGTGACCATTTAAACTAACAACTAGTAACATATTTCAGAGATCAGTTGTCTCCATCTTCAAGCATTTTTAAATTATACCACTGTCTGTAGTCTCATATAAAGAAGTTAATCTCATAAAATTGTTATCAGATGATGACAGTGAGCCAATCTTGGGGTTATGGTTTGAGGAAACGTTGGCGCCACCAGAAACTCCTCCTGGAACAAATGTGGCGCAGTCTTCAACAGACAATCAGGATGGAGCTGGGAAACACAGTGGGGACAGAACAGGCTCCATAGTTCCAGAGAAGGGTGAACCTCATGGGGTAAGCACACCAAACATGTAAATTAAGTAAGGAAGTAAGCTATATTTGTGCCACATTTTATAGGTAAACTTGCAATCTGTGGACAATGTTACTGCTATTGGCAAGTTGATGTTCTCCAATCAGACATTAGGATTCAACATAAGCTATCTTCAAATTTTTAAACATAAATCTTCTATGTTGTTACAGTAAAACTTCGTTTATACACTCTAAGGCAAAAAAAATGAGCATACTCTGGAAGTGTATATTTGTCTAAGTCCATATCGTTTCCATGGCCAATTTACAATGGTGTCACGGAATGCGTGTCCTTAGGGTCGTTCTGTTATCATTTCTCATATTGAGTTTCAACTATTCAATGTGAGTGGATGGCCGAGTTGTTGGGCTTAGATAAATATACGCTTCCGGAGTCTGGTCATTTTTTTGTCTTCGGGTGTATGTTTTCCAGGGGGTCAAAGGAAGAAAAACATATGTGTGAAAAATGCATAAATGAAAGTCAGCAAATAAAAATTGAAAAACATAGCATATGGGTTACAGTTAAGAAGTGAACAACAGGAAGCAATAGGATTAATTATAATGGGCAATATGAAACAATACAAACACAAGAGAAATGCACCAAATAACAATAAATATTTGTTGTTAGCTAATGCTGGATTTCTGACAATGAAGTCATTAATCCTCTTGCTCTCCAATATTTTTCACTGATGGATGGATGGATGGATGGATGGATGGATGGATGGATGGATGGATGGATGGATGGATGGATGGGGTGCTAGAAGTGGCCGGGCATATTTGAAGGTGGTCTCGATCCATTTCCTCTTGCAGGTCACAGAGGACAGAGTGGTAAAGAATATATCCCAATTCTGTTTAAATGTTTTGCCAATCATGTCCTGTAATCAACCTGAAGGTTGCAACTGCTGTTTTTCGAGGATACTCAGGAATTACTGTTTGAATGTTTGGTAGTTCCATCTTTTATTTTTTGATTTTTCGTAGTAATATTTTGCAATAAGTTTTTTGGATTCAGAGTTGACTAATCTTTTAGCTGCATGAAATGGTAGATTAACTATAGATTTCTGTACACTGGTGGTACCCTTTTTTGCAAGAAAATCAGCTTTCTCATTACCACTCAATCCACAGTGAGCTGGTATCCATTGGAAGACTAGGTGTTTTTGAAGTGCTGTTAGATGGGTAAGGATTTTCCAACATTCTATAATTGTTTGGTTTTTTGGTGACAACTTGGAAGTAATTGCTATAATTGCTGCCCTGGAATCTGAGGGAATAACTGCTTGCTGAAAATGTGAAATTCTGTACAAAAGATTTTGTAGGGCCATTCGAATTGCTTCAATTTCTCCATCAAAGTTAGTAGTTCCATAACTTAAAGATTTGTAATAGGAAAAGAGGTGACATGTGACTCCAGCACCTGCTCCATCTCGGTTTGATATCAATGATCCATCAGTATAAATATGGAGCCATTCGTGTTCTGGAAATCTAGTATGGATTGTCTCTAATGCCAATAATTTTAGAACACTAGTTGGAGTATCACTTTTCTTAACTTCTTCTGTCAGGTGTAAATAATATGTGATGTCTAATGTTTGTGTCAGATTGACTTTAGATATGAAGTTTTCCTTTGAATTAGGAAGGTATACATTCTTCTTGATAAATATGAAGAACATTGAGTCACTTTAGGAAGTAGTCCAGTATCATGGCTTGATGTTTTGTTGGCTGTAGCCACAATGGCATGAACAGTGCCATTCAGCCATTATTTCCTCAGAAACATTATGGCGTGTCACAAAATGTTAATATTTTCTGTCATGAATGTGGGTCTACCCGTTTGTAGAAACATCTAACACACATGCATTTCCTTCAATTTCTGCTGCCTTTCTTACAATTGTATTTAAGGTAGATGGAGCAATTCCTAATTTCTTAGCAATTTCTGTGCGTTTCATTTTGCCATTTTCCTTCATTATATTTTAAAATGCGTAATTTCTCAGCAATTGTAATGCACTTCCTTTTCTTTTCACCCATGTACACTAGCGAGGTTAATCACAACTGAAGCACAGAGCACAAATGACTGAAGCAAGTATGGTTTGGTATTTCACAATTTTGCTCGAAAATAGCTTCAAGGTCACTCTCACTTCCACACTGAGGGATGTTTTCTGAGAAATGTACTACCGACAAACCCATGAGGCACATCGGAAAGAGCGTGAAACTGCCGAGTTGTTTACATGAATTTATCACACATACACTTGTTCAGAAGCAATTGTATCTTTAGGAAAGCAACGTCTCATGTATCAGCAGGCACGAGAGATCATCCTTTTGTATTTTGCTACTGTCTGTACATCAAGGTCAGGTCACTAGTATTTCGCTATTCTAGTAAGCAAATACCAAGCGATTGGAGCGCTCTGACAACCAAGGTCAATATGCCTGGGCACTTTGCGAGGTAGTACAGTGCGAGTATAAGTTTCAGATTCAAATATTTCTTGAGATTTTTAAGAAGGAAACATCATAAACACATAAACAGTATGTTTTGCTCTCGGGGATGTAAGCTATGGTCGTATAAGTGTAAAAATTGTATAAATGAAAGCCATATGATTGAAATAATTTGCTGTAATATGCTATAGGATTTTGCCAGGACCGTTGAAAAATATGTCTGAAATTCATAAATGAAGTTTTACTGTAATTGTTTTAAATACATCACCGTGATCATCATACCGAGGGAGATGGCTCCATGGTGATATGTGAGGTTTGCATTTGGGAGTGAAAGCTCATTAATTTTATTTCAGTACATTCTGCTAGCAACGCAGATATTCCAGTTCATGAACAAGCATCTGCTCAGCAGTGAATCTCCGTACATGCTGCGATATGTTCAGTCTGGGTTAGCAGAGCAGCAAATGGTGATTTTGGCTGCCATCATCCGTGACTTGGACAGGGAAACAGCTCGCACCGAAACAGGTAATGGAGGGGATCTGGTGTAAAAGGTGCATGCAACTAGCATATGTTGTTTTTAAAAGAATGTTTTTTTTTAAATTAAAGGTAATTGTAATATAGAGCTAAAGAGGGGAATGGAGATGGTGTGGGTTTTTAAAAAGATAGTAGCTTATCTGCAGGGTCCTAACAGTTTTTGAAAACAAGCTTAGTGCAGCAAATGTAAACTCCAATGCAACATGTCCGAATAAAAAGTAAGTTAAGTGGAAATTAAAAGTGTATGTAGGTCAACTCAAATTGCAAAATCATTTGAAAAGTTTCACTGTTTATATCACTTCGTATATGTTAAGTGAAATAAGTATGTTTCAGGAACCATTTCTGTTTATTTTGGAGCAGTGCTGGGCAATCTGTACAGTGAGTTCTCCCAGGCTTTAACTCGTTATACACATAACCTTCTTGCAAGAGGAATTCTCTCTGAGAGTCTTCAAGGAACACTTCTGAATCACTTGGGCGTCAGTCCTTGGTCGCAGGATAACAACAACACATGGCCTCTGCAGGTGTACCCCAGGACTCTGGCTGTATTGGCTCAGGTATAGAAATATTCTCTTTGTCATTGCTAGAATTGCCATTTAATTCTGTTTTCTCTGTTATACGAGTCATGATTTGTATTTTTTTATGGCAAATTGCACTACATAAAGAAAGCATTGAAATGGCTTTCCAGTTAAAGTGTAGCTTAAGAGGAGCCATAATTGTTTAAGAATTTGATTACCATTTACCTTAATATTAAGACACTCTTGGGAACAAGTCACAATAATCCAGAGCAAAAACCAGAGAGAGAAAAACAGAGTTATAATTCATATATAAAGATGTCAGATTCACAATTAATTAGAAGCTTTCCCGGGTGCCTGGAAAGGGAAAAAGACATACATTTTAACTTTTCTGTTCCTGGGAATGTATATCAGATCTATAAATAATAATCCTTAGCACAATAGCCCTTCACAGGCCAAGGCTTACTGCCGTGCCACTGCATCTCCCACCTTAGCCCACCACAGGCATCATGTGTGGGGTGCAGAACTGGAGGATGGGATGTGGCCAGTACCCAAAGCCCTCCCGACCAGTTATGTGGCCTTCACAAATTGTGGTATATTGTACCCTTCACTGTAAAGCCTATTTATGATGTGTTACATGAAACAGCTGCTAGAGCTCTCTCCAATTACAAGCTGCAAAAATGAAGCCCAGCAAATTTTAAGAAATGTGCATCCTAACTCTTTCAGATCCTTGAGGGCTGGTTCTTCCAGCAAAACCATCACTTGTAGTTAGTTTATTTACCACTCAAAACTAGCTTTTGCCTCAAAAACTACAAAGAACAATAAAAAGTGGCAGAAATGAACAGAGAACAATAAATAACTTTAAGGTACACTATTCATAAAGAAATGTTGTTTGGTACAAGTAGAGGAATCGGAAATAATAGTGTACTCTTGCATTTTGAAGTTGGCTAACCTGAAATATGTTGACTGAGTTGGAAAGATGTAAACGTATCATTGGTCAGTTACAAGCGAATGATGTACTGATAAAAAAATTGGCTTTCAAGTTTGCTGTTGATACAGTCATTGATATGCATTGTCATTCTCATTCCTTGGATATTGTGAACCAAGTTGTTGTATGCGAATTTGAAAAATAAATTGGAACTAACACTGTGAAATAATGTAATAATCAAAAGATTATGCACTTCTGAGTCGACTAACACACACTGTACTTCATATACCTTGAATTTTCTTTCAACATCTTTCGCCTTCACTTGAAGGTGTTACCAAGCACACTGCTGGTCGTGTGATTGTATCTAGAGAGAAGACATCTGGTGGAGATACCATGAGGCTCAGTAACAAGTCTTCTTACATTACATTTACGTTTATTTTGCATTCCGTAGATCCTACACAACAGGATGCGGAACATGTCAATATGTTATACAATAAGGAAATAATGAAGCTATTAATAGTGAAGCAACATGAATCTAAAGAACAAATTAAAAACTAAAAGCTTCACTTATCTTAGTAATATTGCAAGTTCTTTGGTGCTGTGCAATATTACTAAGACAAGTGAAGCTTGTAGTTTCTAATTTATTCTTACTTTAGATGTTATACAATATTTACAACATGATTCATTACATAGCACATGGATAATCTAATGATTACATTGGATGTTGTTAATGCTATAGCACAAATGCATAAGAAGATATTCCTTTAGCTTAATTTTGAGTACCTTATCATTACAGGTCCTCAACTCATTAGGTAGCATATTAAATATTTTTCTGCATTGGTAATGCACTCCTTTTTGGACACATGTGAGGTTAGTTGATGGTGTATGGAGTTTTGATCTAGATCTTGTATTGATATTGTGGATGTCAGAATTAGTGGTGAAGTACAGAGCGTCTTAGTTGATTCAAAACTAATAATTTTTTTGATTATGTTGTATGCTGTTTTACTTTCGTTCTGAGGTTATTGTGAATTAACCTTAAAGTGCAATGGCCATAATTTTAGTTCATATTGCTGTGCAGATAGGTTCTGATATTTAAAGTGTAATATTACTTTACTACAAGCATTTTAGGGTTTTTGTGCCATGATGTATATATTTTACGCATCACAGTGCAATAGAGCAAAGAAACATTTTGGTAACCATAATGAAATGTTTAATGCTTTAACATGTCATTCTCTTTTCTTTGTGTATGAATAAATACATTTGTCCATATCCTTTTGTAAAAATAAAAATACACCGTAATTTCTGCATTACTTCCCTTGTCGGTTCTTTTTTTTTTTTTTTTTTTTTTTTATTTCAAGTTTATATAACTACTTTTGGTAATGTAGCCAAATATGGGCTTCTTGATGTGCAATGTCACTAAACCATGCCAACTTGACATGAAAAAATATGCTACTGGACAAAGAGGTTGGCAACTACGGATCAGAGAGGAACATAGAAGTGCAATCTAAAACTATAACGATGGAATAGAAGCGTGAACTATATAGTGAAATAATGTAAATAAAGAAGCATAACAATAGCAGAAAGTGTTACGAAGTGAAAATTTCCTTTTTCTTCATTCTCCTTTACCTGTTATTATTAATGGAAATATGCATTTAAATAGCATTGAAATCGCCAGTAATTTGCAACAGTTATTTTTAGTGAAAACCAATATTTAAAACATTCCGTTTATGAATCGTGTATCTTGTCTCCCAGTAAAAACCAATATTTAAAACATTCCGTTTATGAATCGTGTATCTTGTCTCCCAGTAAAAACCAATATTTAAAACATTCCGTTTATGAATCGTGTATCTTGTCTCCCAGTAAAAACCAATATTTAAAACATTCCGTTTATGAATTGTGTATCTTGTCTCCCAGTAAAAACCAATATTTAAAACATTCCGTTTATGAATCGTGTATCTTGTCTCCCAGTAAAAACCAATATTTAAAACATTCCGTTTATGAATCGTGTATCTTGTCTCCCAGTAAAAACCAATATTTAAAACATTCCGTTTATGAATCATGTATCTTGTCTCCCAGTAAAAACCAATATTTAAAACATTCCGTTTATGAATCGTGTATCTTGTCTCCCAGTAAAAACCAATATTTAAAACATTCCGTTTATGAATCGTGTATCTTGTCTCCCAGTAAAAACCAATATTTAAAACATTCCGTTTATGAATCGTGTATCTTGTCTCTGGCCCAGGCCGAGGTTTTTAAGTGTGCTTAAAAACGACAGCTGCATGTCAGTAGATTTACTGGCATGTAAAAGAACTCCTGCGGGACAAAATTCTGGTACACCGGTGATGCTGATGTGATCCCGGCAATTGACAGCGTCGTTAAACAACAAAATAATTTAATTTAATTTATATCTTGTCTAATTCTTATAAAACTTTTTGTTTCATGAGTGTACATTGTGACATACATTAAGTTTTATCTTTAAAGACAAACCCTTAATGCTAACTTGGAGCTTTATATTAAGTTTAATTCATCTTTTACTGTGAAACATACTTCATTCACTCATGCGTTTATATTTTTAGTCTCCGTGGAAGGCAGGTAACAATTTAAAAGAAATCTCTCACCCTAGCCAAGAAATGAACCTGGCACACTGACTGATCATAGAAGCAGTCAGACAGTTTTTGTTTTCCTGCTTCGAAAATTGGTCCATTAGAAACTAAAATACCATTTTTTTAGAATCCTTTATATTTTTCCAGAAATTATCAAGTATGAAGAACATAATGAATTAGAAAAAATTACCCAGGAAGGTATATGCAATCTTAAGTGTTAATAAAATGTAATGAATAAGCACTTTTTCATCAATGTAATGATACATTTTTAGGTTTTGTTATTAAAACCACAACAAGAGAAGGAAGCAGCTTGTATCAGCATCTGGCATCGTCTAGTTAACACACTGGTGGAAAATGTGTCCAATCCTCCAAACACATTTGAAGTGGAAAATGAAGGTATGTATAATCTCTCTTAATGTCATAAAATTAATTTAAGAATTGCACAATTTGGCATTGGTTGAAAATGAAAGTAAACCTTTCAAAACATGTCCCAAATAAATGTGTTGAAACATACGCGAGTCAACCTTTCAACACTCTTAAAGCATTTTATTTTAATGACAGAACATTAAATTAAAAACTATGTTGTTTAAGAACACATTTTGCTCCAACTTGTAATAATATTTAACACAGGACTAGTTTCAGAGAGGATCTTATTGATATAGTTTTCAATTTATTAATATGCTCCACTGTTTTAAACACTTCATTATCAACAGAACATTAATTCCATTTTATCACAATCTGTGTGCATTTTTTCCTCCCTCATTGTATTTCTATCTCCATGAACAGCCTCATGGAACTCTTCTCTCATAGCATGGAGTATTCGTCTTTCAGTATCCACCAGTCTTAGTTGTTAGTCTTATTCCACGAGTTTCCCTTGCCTATCTGTTGCAGAAGTTCCTGCAGTTTCAAAAACCATGATTCTTTCTGCTCGCATCTTTCCTAGTTTCAGAACCATTCAGCAAAGCGTTGAAAATCCAAGTGATTGATGTTCGCACCTATTTGCATTATTGATCATTTGGATTTTTTAATTTAAGGGGAAGAAAAGAAACGATCAATTTTAACAAATATGTTTTAGAAGTATATGAGTTGATCTATAGACATAGTTTCACTTACTCTTACACTCTGGATGCATTTCGAAGAACAGCATCTTCATTCTCAATGCTGGTCTTCAAAATGCGCCTGGACAAAAATAAAGTGTAGTGACACTATAAGTGTCTATAAATCAACTCATATAATTCTCAAGCATTTGGAAAGTCTCACTGTCTATACCACTTTGTATATAATACAACAAATACATTGTTGTTCATCTAATGTGCAGGATTTTGATCCATTAATTTTTCCTTAGCCAGTCAATATAAATTATGTATCTTCCCACCTGGTACAGCTTTCCTCAATTCTGGGCATTCCAGTAGTTTGTCTGGTTGATAATGGAGGTAAGTCAAGCCTTCTAATCATGTTTTAGTAAATTATAAGTAAGTGTTGTATAGTGTTATTAATCGACTCACCTTTTTGGTTTAAATTTATTACAACACTTTTAAAACTTCCAAGAAAGAAGATAAAGATGTTCCAGTAGGTATTCTCCATTTAAAATCTTGTCAACATTGCAGATCTTGCATGCATTGTCACTCATAAAACCAAACCCATGCAGATGTTCCGCCAAACAGTCATGGGGTTCTCCTTCTGGTGTTCTCTGGCACCATGCATAAGATTTTAACAAATATATGCGGATGCACTGTGTCACATTTAAATATATGATACTGTACTATATTTTTGAACACTTACTGAGCTACAAACAATACTGAGTATAGTACAAACAACAGTAGATATTTAAAAAAGTCTTCAGTATTTTTATAAACTTATAATGAGCTTCATTTCTTTGCAACCAAGTCTTGAACTTGTCGTAGACATGCAAGCTGTAATAATGTACACCCAGGCATTTTGTCCAACCAATTTATCTCAGTGTCTAGAGCATTGAAATCTTCAGCATTAATAGGCCTACAGTTTTCATCATCCTGTTTTTCATCTTCTTCATCTTGAACTACAAGTACTTCACTGTCAGTTACAGCAATCAGAATTTCATCGTTGTTCAAAATTTGGTAGCCAAAATTGTTTTGGTCAATATCCAGCCATATCATCCTTGTCACAATTTTCGAGTCCTGGTATGGCATTTAAGATATATATTTATTTATTAATGATCTGCCACAACAACTACAAGAATCAGGTGTGAAGTGTGCACTATTTACTGATGACTTAGTAATGTGGACTTCAAAACCAAAATACAAAAGTACAGAACTAGAAAAAACCATGCAACAATCCTTAATCAACTTACAAAGGTGGACCAAAGAAAATTTAATGACTGTTAATACAACAAAATCAAACTGCCAAATCTTTTCACTAAGGAAAAAACCACTAAAAATAAAACTAAATTTTGAGGTTCAACAATTACCAGAAACAAAGGAAGCAAAATATTGTTGTTGTTGTTTGTTGTTGTTTTCTAGTGCCTTGCATCTGGCAATGAAGCCATTAGCATTCGTGCTTTCCAGTACTTTTGAACTGTAGTTTCTTCTGATCTTAATGCTTCACAGGTCTTCAAGTGGTCTTCTTTCATTTGTGCTGGATCGTTACACAGGACACATATTGGTGAGGGATGAGATACCTATTCTGTAAAGATGACTTGCTAAGCAGTCGTGATTTGTCAGTAGTCGGAAAGCTGCAACTGCTGTTTTCCTTGGTCTCTGGGGGATTATATCTGGGTTGGAAAGTAGTGTAACCCATTTTTTATCTTTGGCATTTGTTTCTATTTCTTGTAGGTATGAATGAGAAATTTTTTTGATGATCAAGCGTTTTATTGAGGAATATGAGAAATTGAATTTAGACTTTTGTTTTATTGTTGTGCCTTTCTTTGCAAGTGAGTCTGCAGCTTCATTCCCCATGACTCCACAGTGTGCTGGAATCCATTGGAGATGAACAGTCTTATTAACTTTTTGGAGTTGTGTTAACATTTTGTAGCATTCTCTAATTTTTGTTGACTTCTTTGTAGTATTTCAACATATTCCCTGAATTGCAGCTTTAGAATCCGAAAGAATTACTGCCTTGTTAAATTTATTTAAGGGAAGATTTAATAATTGTTGGAGAGCAATGTGTATAGCCTCTATTTCTCCATTATTCTCCAACAGAATGATAAAAGGAAAAATGTGAACACGTAACTCCAGCTCCAGTAAGGTTTTCCTTGGAGGATCCATCAGTATATATGTGCAGCCATTTTTCTGTGGGATATCTAGTATTGATTGTTTCCAGTGCTAGAAGTTTTTGTATTTCTTTTGGTGTGTCTGATTTACTTATTTCCTCTATTAATTCCAAATTGAAGGTAGGTTGCAATAATTCCAATGGATTTTCTCTTATAAGTAGAAGGAAGCAAAGTATTTAGGAGTTACATTTGATACCAAACTTACATGGACCAAACAAATAGAAAATATAATACAAAGAGCAGAGAGGTGTCTTTCACTGTTAAAACGTCTAACAGGAATGAAGTGGGGATGTTCCAGAGCAACTCTTAACACAACATACAATGTATATATAAAGCCATTATTTTCTTACTGCAGCAAAGTTCTTGTAACAGCAAACACAAAAAAAATTCAAATCTTTCAAAACCAAAGTCTGAGATTAATTACAGGTGCTATCAAAACCACACCAGTAGCAGCTATTGAAATACTAACCAACCAATACCCCATTGAATATGAAATAGAAAAAGCGGCTGTTATTCAACACAAAAAGTTGATCAGACTCCCATTCAATACATGGCACAAGAGAAATTTTACACATACACTAAAGACTCAGGAGAGCTTTCTTTCCAAAATTCAAGACATCAAGAAGAATGTATACCTTCCTAATTCAAAGGAAAACTTCATATCTAAAGTCAATCCGACACAAACATTAGACATCACATGTTATTTACATCTGACAGAAAAGGTTAAGAAAAGTGATACTCCAACCAGTGTTCTAAAATTATTGGTATTAGAGACAATGTATACTAGATTTCCAGAACACGAATGGCTCCATATTTATACTGATGGATCATTGATATCAAACCGAGATGGAGCAGGGGCTGGAGTCACATGTCACCTCTTTTCCTATTACAGATCTTTAAGTTATGGAACTACTAACTTTGATGGAGAAATTGAAGCAATTCGAATGGCCCTACAAAATCTTTTGTACAGAATTTCACATTTTCAGCTCTCAGATTCCAGGGCAGCAATTATAGCAATTACCTCCAAGTTGTCACCAAAAAACCAAACAATTATAGAATGTTAGAAAATCCTTACCCATCTAACAGCACTTCAAAAACACCTAGTCTTCCAATGGATACCAGCTCACTGTGGACTGAGGGGTAATGAGAAAGCTGATTTTCTTGCAAAAAAGGGTGCCGGCAATGTGCAGAAATCAATAGTTAATCTACCATTTTATGCAGCTAAAAGATTAGTCAACTCTGAATTAAAAAAAAAATTATTGCAAAATATTACTATGAAAAATCAAAAAATAAAAGATGGGAACTACCAAACATTCAAACAGTAATTCCTGAGTATCCTCGAAAAACAGCAGTTGCAACCTTCAGGTTGATTACAGGACATGATTGGCAAAACATTTAAACAGAATTGGAATATATTCTTCACCACTCTGTCCTCTGTGACCTGCAAGAGGAAATGGATCGAGACCACCTTCAAATATGCCCGGCCACTTCTAGCACCCCATCCATCAGTGAAAAATATTGGAGAGCAAGAGGATTAATGACTTCATTGTCAGAAATCCAGCATTAGCTAACAACAACATTAGAAATGGACTTCGAACTGTGTACCTCCTACGTCATTGCAGAGCCTATATTGGTGGTGGTGAGCCTTATGCACATGAGTGAATACATGAGGTTGTCTATGAAGATTTTCAATCGCTCCATGGACTCGAGCCATAACGTCCTCCGCTGATCTTACAGGAGTGCCATACACCATACAGTTGACACAACTCAACAGAAAATAGTCGAGAGGTATCAGATCTGACGACTGTACTTGCCATAGAACTGGTCCCCCCTTACCAATCCATCGATTTGAATATGCGACGTGGAGGTCATTCCGCACATTTCATCAAAGTGTGGTGAAGCTCAAGTCGGCCATTTCCGCAGCTGTGTACTGGTACATGTCGCAGTGCTGTTAAAACGTTACTCTACCGGAAACTACACTGTTAACGCAATACGATACTAACCAAGGACTCCATGAAGGAATTTAGCACATGTGCAGGAATATTATTGTGCTCAGGTCGTTCATCCCAGTGCAAAGAGGGCTAAAGGGTTGCATACCTTTCGTATTAAGATACGAAACCGAATGTTTTCAAATTACGACAACCATTCATTTTCAAACTTCGACACTTTCCAGCGTCCAAACCGTACATTTCCAGACTGGGGTTCCTATCTGAAACTGAATCAGTTTGTCATCCCGCACATCATACTAAGTGTTGTCAATGTGTTTTTGGGACACCCAGTATATATATACTTGGTGCCAATTAAGAAGGGGATTGACAGATGTTAACCACATGACAGAAAGGTATAAATGAATGAGAGGGGATGGATGCATCATAGCAGTTGTCATAGCAATGAATAGAAAGACCAATTAAAACTAGAGCATTTCCATAAAAACGGTACATGCAAAGATCCTGTTGCTGATATGTAACACATGATTAGCATGTGATTGATGAGGAACTCACTAGCAACATGAACTGCTTGTGTTATGTTCTATCATTACATATAAACAAATAATACTTTCCTGTAGCCCAAGCTTGCAATGCTTACATCAGTTAAGATTGCCTGTTTGCTGAGAAGTTTGTGTGCATCATTATATATACATGCTTATTTGCCTTGTGTTTACGTGTGTCTGAATCTGTGTATCTGTGCATGCATTGCAAGCTTCTGCAATTGTGGTAATATATTAATGAATATTTAACAATGTCGAAAAATAGTGACAAAGATAGTGCTGCCAAGCAAAAAATTGAGCGTATTCATGAACGGAATAAAGCTGTATTTGGTGAATATATTCCAATTAAAGGACAAGCGCAGGAAATAATATGCTCTGTAAGAGAATATTTAAAAGAGAAGAAGTTGAAAGGAGTCGGTCACTAAAGTCTTGATATGACCTCACATGCTGTAGGAATTGGTAAGAAGAAGAGTAATTCGGACATCAGCGACATTTTCCCATTAGAACAATCATCAACATTTCACAGGTATGTTTCTTTTGTTTACACAGTTCTTTATACTGATATATGCACTTAACATTCCAGGCACAATCCAATCTTTCTGGCACACAAAATTATCCACGCTCTCCATGCGGTCATGATAAGTGGCAACGTCGCTTCTCTCTCACTGGGAACTGTCAAGCCCTTTCTTGGTTGGCTCCAATTATAGTTTGTAGGTGTAATGTTGAAAATATTTATAATTGCATAATATAATTGTAAACTACATAAAACCAATCTCAAAACCTCCACTACAGGACTCTCTTGGTTTATTTAGCTTTATATCTTGGACCTATGTACAGCTGTCTTGTGTTAGAATATATTATTTGCTCGGTGGTAAAGATTGTGTTCTGTTTCAGATCTGAATGTGGAACATGCACAGCTCCTGCTGTTCCTATTCCATGCACTGAACCTCATGCAGAAGAAGTCTGTTCTCTTGTTGACTGCTAGTGGTGTGATAAAGTGTTCAGAAATGGTAAGCCAACCTATGAGAGACTCTCAGCTGCTGCATCTGTCTCGACTGTTGCTGCTGTTGGAGTACCTCATGAAGCACCTCTACGACGCCCCTCCTGCTCTACTAGAACAGGTATAGAGTTTCTCAATCTCGTCTTACATTACACAAATGGCCAGATTTCTTTGTTTTTCTGAAATTTAAGTTTTTCTACTTCAGGATTACTGTATTATCACATGTATTTTTTTGCACCTTTGGACCAAACAGTGGGTTGGAAATGGAGGACATAAGTTACCAAAAGAATTTAAAATAAAAGGCATTGGACTCGGAAAGGCAGAAATAGATTTAGGACAGTTATAGCGAAAGACTTGAATATATTTGTCATATTATTAATTAATATCTTGCATATGTCCGGAATAATGAGTAAAAATACTAAAATAGAGAAATTAAAGACTTACATGTGTGGCAGAAGTTGTATGTCCAAATGAAGTAATAGAGTAATGTCCAAATGAATTAATTACGCCAGTATTTCATATGTGAAGTGTATCTACCCAATATTTGTTAATTTCCTATATAATGTGTGTGCTAATGCTCAGAATTTGATAATCCTATATAATGTAAATATCAAGGTTATAGTACCTGGGCGACCGAGCTTCGCTTGGAGTTTCTTTTCTTTTCCTTTTTTTAATAGTATTTTTTTGGGAGAAGATACTTATTTAGACAAACTTGAAAAGTGAAAGGTTAACTAAATATAAATTTTCATCCTAATTGTTGGAGGCGTTTCTGTGACGATACCTTTAATATCCTGACTTGTTTGTCTAAATTGGCCCATTAACAGAGAAATTATGGCCAAAATAAGGTTTTGACTAATTGTAACTGTTACGTGTAGACAAATATAGCTAAGTCAACTTTCTTTAGGTTTTCTCAAAGCTCTTGATGAGCCCTTTAATATCCTGGCTTGTTTGTTGACATTGGCCCATTAACAGAGAAATTATGGCCAAAATAAACTTCAACTACTTGTGACTGTTGCACGTAAAATCACATTTTTTCAGGAATGACACCTATATAGATAAACTTAATAGGCAAAACCCTGTCTGAATACAAAATTTCATCGAAATCGTTAGAGCCATTTCCAAGTTGCGCTGAATATATATATATATATATTGCAAGTATTGCAAGTATTGCTTGTTTAAATATTAAATATATAAGATTTTGCAACCTCTATCCCGAGGATATTCGAATCATGGGAAACATGCCCAAGGTTGACCGTAACCTCTTACAGTCAATATGTTACAATCGATAAGAGTATGTAACCGAGAAGCGGCAGTTGCTGCACACGTATCTAAGAGGAATAAACAAGTAACCTTATAAAGGACTATTCACTAAAACGTCGTATGACAGTTGTATATTTGGGTGATATAAAGTAACTAGCTATGAATTGGCAACAACTAATATAGGATTGTGTTGCTGATAAATACCTAATTAAGGATCGCAGGATATTGTTTACTACACATGATCATATTTAAAATAATAAGTAATATTTACAGTATATGATATCTTGGATTTAGTATATCCGAGAGATATGGAGAAATTTAATTGAATAACTCCAGAAACCCACTACATTTGAACCTGTGAACATTGAAGTTATTTTATTGTTACTGCATTGTAATGATAATTTTTGGTGGAAATTTGAATACTTGTTACAAGCATGTCATTCGTCGCCATCATATATCTGCTAACCTGAATAACGTCCTAAAGATAAGAATCTCATCGCTAGATCTACTAAAATAAAAATACCACCACACATGTCCAAACTATGCATAAAAAAACGGTTAATAGGAAAGATTTATGGTAATTATTTATTTATGCAACAAACTTACCGTTGATGTTTTTAAACACACAAGCCATGTGTATGTCTGGTAAGCGGAGGGTCTGTGGTTCAAATCTTAGCTGTAGAATTGAATTTTTCAATTCCGATTCTACCTCTCAAAGATTTATAGCTTCTGCCAGTAATCATAGAAAAACAACTAAGAATACCTACTTGTTGATAGATAGCTGCAGGGATTATAGTCATATACAAGAAAATTTTCAGAAAGGAAGCCTTCAGATGATTACTTCTCATTTATCCATAGTGACATAATGCATCAGTATTCCAGACATATCAATTAATCGTAATCTTATATGATATTATTAAAATTATTATTTAGCCAGCATGTTTTTGTTTAATAAAATATTTATAACAATTTTATTGCTGTAATTATAAAATATTTTTAAAATTAAATAAAACAATGAAATAATTTCTTCTCATCCCCACAATCGAGAAAACTATGAGAGATCTTATTCAAAATTAGTAACCATCACAAATTATGAGCAAGTTCATTTAAAAAAAGCCTGTTGTGGATTAAAAAATTGAACGCCATGGCTGTAATTTATACTATCAAACTTCTGGTTTCCATCTGGCAGCTGAGTTTCCATGGCAACATGCCGGCTTGGCACTAAATTCCCCAACTGACCCATATTTTTCCCAGTGAAGAATAGAAGATTTCAAATCTAAAATAAGAACAAATTAGAAACTAAAAGCTTCACTTACCTTATTAATATTGCAAGTTCTTTCAGCATTATCCATCACAAATAAAAATGGCACCATAACTAGGAACAAATGCTTCAAAATAATTACGTTAAATCAAGAAAAATTGAAGCTAATTTGTTCTTATTTTAGACTCTGTTGCTTCACTGTTAATAGTTTCAATTTTCCTTGATTTAAGGAGATTTCAAGTTCATTTTGACATGACACACCTCAATGCAACATAATTAGTTTGTCCTGGGCTTCATTATTTCAATACAACAGAAAAGAAAATGGTAGGCAAATTTATGATACTGACTAATAAATAGGCAAGAGTATTTGCCCAGGGTGCAGAAATGTTGTATAGAAATTGTTAAGTATATAATGGACTAGCACTGTTTGTTTATGAAGTAAGTTATTTGGTTGAAGTGTAACTGACATGTATTATGTTAACTCTGTGGTGTAGGTACAATGGAATTTGTTCAGTGCTACGAGCATGGTTGGGGACACGTCAGACAACAAGGACGGTGTGCGTGTTGCCTCTCGCATTTACTGTCCTTGGAAAGAGATAGAGGACAACTATCGCAAATTTGGACCACAAGATGAGTTCTCCATGAAACCCAGGTTCTACAGCCTCACAGCGACAGAGTTCAACAACCAGGACACACCAAAACTAGATGGACTGGTAGGTGCAAAATACATGTGGAGCATTGGTGCAACATTCAGTGTAGCACATTGCAACAGGTTCTAGTGAATTATTTGTTTGTTTATTTTTTTCTCAGTTGTACGATATATTGACAATACAATCATGTATATTGTATATCATATCAAAATTATCAAAATTAATATACAATAATTACAATAGGAGTAACAATTATAACAATGTGATATACAAGTTAATATCAGTCATATCCACATACAATGTAAATAGTTAAAGATAAATTAAGCTGGTATCCCACAGTCCACCTTTTTTGACCAAACTTTTTGTATCCAATGGAATTGCACACAAAAGAAATAGTGTCTGTCACACTATGATTCATTTTGGCCCAATACAAATGACAGTTCACATAGCAATGGTAAGAAATAAACATAGTGGATGCAAATATTAATTTAGTGATTGCTATATTAAGTATAGGTTTGGGATATATTTCCACAAGTCTCAGTAGGGACAAAAGATGTATTAGAAGTAAAAGATATTGTTGGACATGGTCATGAGAACAGGACACTGGCCGAGGTATATTAGGTCTACTACAAAACGAATTTTCTACGAATGGATGAAGATTTATTTCTTAACCATTTACATGGTGTCGAAGGCAAAATTGCACACCAGGACACAAATATGAGACAAACGCGAAACAGATAAGGAACAATTGTAATGGTTTTAATCTTAGTGTGGATGGACAGGAAATTTGAACTCATTTCATAACATAAAATTTAAACATGTTAACTGGATTTCTTATTATTTTGAAATATAGCTATGTAATAACCACATCAGTAATATGTGTTAATGGTCACAAAAATCGTTAATCTTCCAGAAAAAATTGAACGTTTTATTAAAATACCCATCACATTAAAAGTGCCACGAGCCGTACATACACAACAGCTGACTACATGTTGCCTGTGCAGTCCGCCATATTGTTACGTTACAGACGCTGATTGACTATTTTCAAGTTGTTGGATGAAAAAATTAGATGCAACTCAATCGCATTGTATACAAACAGGTTGGATACAAAAAATAGCATAGAAATTGTACAGAACGAAATTGTATCCAACTCTCGGTGTCTCACGGTGCACTTTTGTTGTACACAATGCTTTGGACCAAAAAGTTGGACCGTGGAACATCGGCATTATGTACATAGCATACCACACAGAAATAGCAGTGGGTCTCACCGTTTCGACTCACAGAAACAACCAGATTGATATATCTAATGGCAGTTTGTAAACTAAACTCTGGCGCAACAGCCCATGAAGGGCCAAGGCCTACCACCCAGCTGCTACGTCCCCCACCTCTGCCCACTACAGGCATCATTGGGGAGGTGCAGTACTGTAGGGTGAGTTGTGGTCAGCACCCAGAGCCCTCCCGGCCAGTTATGCGGTCTTCTCAACCTGAATGGCAGTTTATGCTATGGTTTAAAAACTATTTTAAATTATAAAAACACTATTAATAAATAATTAAGTGCTTTTTTAAACTGTTTTTTGCTAGACATTTCCTTTAGATCAGTTGGTAGGGAGTTCAAATGTTTAGAACCTGCATGAATGATACTTTTATTTCCAAATGTACCCCTGTATAAATCTAGAAAAAATTCATTTTGCCTACATATAAAATGTCAGTGCACATCCATCTGATGATGGAGACAAAAGTCTCTGAGACATGTTCTAGCAAGTTCCACTGTAGAATGTGTAGTAATAAAAAGCTCCAAATTTTAAATATAAATCGTAGTAGAATGATTTGTAGTAGTGTAACATAACAGGAGCTTTCTGTTTGTAGCTAAACAGTAAACACAAACCACTTAATACAGACTGTAAAGCTAAACTCTGACTCAAATGACTATTATTTCATGAGTACAACAGTCTTCCCTGTATCAGTTAAACAAACTAGATCTGAAGAATGACTTTCACAGACATGAAGATCGGGAAGGTGTGCATTAAATTAGATCATATAGACAATTCAAAACAGTAAGCAAACATGGTTGTCAAAGAGCTTATGTTCTGTGTAATACAAATCCCATATTTTTGATACAATTGTTAAAAGGGAAAATAACATTAAGATGATCTAAAGTAAGAACAAATTAGAAACTAAAAGCTTCACTTATCTTAGTAATATTGCAAGTTCTTTTGCTGCTGACACATTTCAGTTGACTCCAACTCATTCTCAAAGCTATACAAACAAATTAGTTACCAAAGCTACTGATGCTCATTTTAATCACCAATCTCTGAAAACAAAAACCTATAAATAGAATCTATTGGAGGTATTTCAAAATTCATAACACGGTTCCTGTTTTTTAAAATAAATATTTTTTCCCAAACCATTAAATCTGTAGGTCCACTTAATTGTTTTAATAATTTAACCTCTGGATTAATTTCACAATTAAATGATCAAAAATGATCTGCCACAGCTGATTTATCAGTTTGTTTATACTTAATATTTCTAAAATGCTCTTTTATTCTGGTTTCTAAATGACGTTTAGTATAAACCTTATTACAATCCAAACAGCTAAATTGATAAATGCCAGATTTTTTATAATTTGGAATTTTATCTTTTTTTAGAAAAATTTAGTAAATTTTGTATATTAAATTTATTTTGAGGGACCAAATTTATTCCATATTCTATAAAAAGTTTTGTAAATTTTTTATTGGCCCATGGATGGTAAGTAAACTTTTTAAAAATACAATTATCTTTTATTTTTTTGAGGGTAGAAACCTCTTTAACAGCCTTTTGATACATCCATAAATCAAACAAATAAATGAAGATCACTTGAAGACCGGCGAAGCCATTTGTGCATTAAAAACTATAGTCAAAAGTATTGGAGAGCATGAATTCTAATGGCTTCATTGCCAGATTCAAGGCATTAAACGTCAACATTTTGTTCCATGACCCGAGGTCAAATCATATTTTTCATGGAACATTATACATAAAGTAGGATTTGAACGTGTTACATCAAGTTACTATTATTGCTTCATGGGTAATTGATATTGCGCATAAAGTTAAAAAAATGTATTTTGTGAAAGTAATGTCTTTAATTAAATTTAAATTGTATTTTCATAAAAGCCATTCAAGTAGTATGCAAATAGATTATTATTTATTTATGCCAACAAACTTACTGTTGGTGTTTTTAAACACACAAGCCGTGTGTGGGCCAAGTTTGAGAGGTAGAACTGGAATTTAAAACTGGTTTGAGAATTTAATGCCATTCTGGCAGTTTGTCACAATAGCTCAGTGGTTAGAGCAGCCGCCCGGTAAGCGGAAGGTCTGTGGTTCAAATCCCAGTTGTGGCATTAAATTTTTAAGTTCCAGTTCTACCTCTCATGCAAATAGATATTGAAAGGAAAAAGAAAACGTCTTATTTTATAAAGAAGTAGTGGAGAATTTGTCCGTACTGATATGGTATTTGAGGAAGCTTGTGACTAACATTGACGTATTTTTGTACAGGCATGCAACTTCATTCTGGGCAGCCCAGACAAGCTGAAGTACCCACTTCTGGTGGATGCCTTGATAGAGATCCTCAACATCACCAACCAGTGCAGTCCAAGCATAAAGCTGAGCTTTACTGGACTCTGCACCATCCAATACTGCTTCACCATCTGTTGGAGGTAAGTGAAGGTAAAGTGTTTATGTTTCAGGAGAGAAACCTCTACCAGCTCTCAGTAATAAATAAGGCAGCAATGTTGGAGTCACATTATGAACTTCACTGTCTAATCTTTAAATGTATGTGTGTGCGTGTCTCTCTCTCTTTGATGCTCAGAATTTTATGATAAAATCATTCTTCTTCTTGCCTCCCAATATTTAGAGACTAGATCTTGATTTTGCAGAATTTGACATACAATTAGGTGATCAATGTTTATTAAGTCATTTTTCCACATAAACAGCACTGTGGGGAAGTCATTAATCCAATCTTGAACAAATGCCACTCAGACAACCATGGCTTGAGATTAATCTGAACATTGCAACTGATGATTTTCTTGGTAGATCTGGAATTGTTTTAAGTTTATTTTGGGGATCCTTCCAATTAAGTTTTTCAGAAAAAGCAAGATATTCATATTTTTTTGTGAAGAGGTTTTTGATTACCCTTTGAACTGTTTCATAGGGGATATTTTGTTTTGTTGTTGTTAGCTAATGGTGGATTTCTGACAATGAAGTCATTAATCCTCTTGCTCTCCAATATTTTTCACTGATGGATGGGAAGGGCACTAGAAGTGGCCGGGCATATTTGAAGGTGGTCTCGATCCATTTCCTCTTGCAGATCACATAGAGGACAGAGTGGTGAAGAATATATCCCAATTCTGTTTAAATGTTTTGCCAGACAATCTTGTCCTGTAATCAACCTGAAGGTTGCAACTGCTGTTTTTCGAGGATACTCAGGAATTATTGTTTGAATGTTTGGTAGTTCCCATCTTTTATTTCTTGATTTTTCGTAGTAATATTTTGCAATAATTTTTTTACTTTCAGAATTGACTAATCTTTTAGCTGCATAAAATGGTAGATTAACTATAGATTTCTGTACACTGCTGGTACCCTTTTTGCAAGAAAATCAACTTTGTCATTACCGCTCGCTCCACAGTGAGCTGGTATCCATTGGAAGACTAGGTGTTTTTGAAGTGCTGTTAGATGGGTAAGGATTTTCCAACATTCTATAATGGTTTGGTTTTTTGGTGACAACTTGGAAGAAATTGCTGCCCTGGAATCTGAGAGAATAACTGCTTGATGAAAATGTGAAATTCTATACAAAAGATTTTGTAGGGCCATTCGAATTGCTTCAATTTCTCCATCAAGTTAGTAGTTCCATAACTTAAAGATTTGCAATAGGAAAAGAGGTGACATGTGACTCCAGCACCTGCTCCATCTTGGTTTGATATGAATGATCCATCAGTATAAATATGGAGCCATTCACTGTCCGGAAATCTAGTATGGATTGTCTCTAATGCCAATAATTTTAGAACACTAGTTGGAGTATCACTTTTCTTAACTTCTTCTGTCAGGTGTAAATAATATGTGATGTCTAATGTTTGTGTCGGATTGACTTTAGATATTAAGTTTTCCTTTGAGTTAGGATGGTGTACATTCTTCTTGATGTCTTGAATTTTGGAAAGAATTTGAATAAGAGCTGCTTTTTCTATTTCATATTCAATGGGGTATTGTTTGGTTAGTATTTCCATATCTGGTATTGGTGTGGTTTTGTTAGCACCTATAACTATCTCAGACTTTGGTTTTGTTAGCACCTGTAACTATCTCAGACTTTGGTTTTGAAAGATTTGATTTTTTTTTTTTTTTTTTTGTATTTGCTGCTACAAGAACTTTGCTGCAGTAAATAAATAATGGCTTTATATATAGATTGTATGTTGTGTTAAGAGTTGCTCTGGAACATCCCCACTTCATTTCTGTTATACGTTTTAACAGTGAAAGGCGCCTCTCTGCTCTTTGTATTACATTTTCTATTTGTTTGGTCAGTATCTGTGGCAGAAAGAAGCAGTTGCAGCCGTTTCTTTCGTAGAATTCCTCATTGTGTAAGGTCATGAGGTGCAGCTTCCCTGATGAACTCTGGATACTATATTTGTATGTTGTTATTGCTTTGGAGATAATGAGTTTATGTCTTGAAATAACTTTACAATTATAAGCCCCAGCTAACTTGTACGTAGAATATGGATTCTTAAGTGTCATGGGAAATAATGCAGAAACTTGTATAACACACAAAGATCAACTCAAGAGTAGGAATATCAACACGTTATACAGATTAACAAACATGTTGGCATTGTACATGCACTTTTGACTTTCTCCAGCTTGATGCACACAACATGCATCGTGTCTGATGGCTAAGGTGGCACAAACTATATCGTCCCTTAGTTCAACTGATTGCACACATAGCATCCTCTAAGGCTGTTTTAATTGGCTCAGAGCAAACACACCACTCTACTGGGCCAATCACCCTTTTGTGTCTCTTTTTCAATTTAAATTATATTTCGTTGGAAGCTTCGCTCTTTTAATTTCCAATGACTTTCTTTCCTTTTCAAAATATACAATTTTTTATAATTTTTTTAAATACAATGCAGACACATATTACGTCGTTATAATTACATGGCAAATAACTAAACATGAATATTTAACAGATTAAACACTGCAATTAACATATAATGACCTAGCCAAGACAGCATGTGTATTAATATTCAATATGGTTGTTATTACCACCTTACATTACCAGCAGGTCTTCAAGAATTCTTATAAAACAGACTTTCCATTTATTTTAAATGTAATTTTTGTACACTTGCTGCACTGAATGTTTTATAATTCTAAGTTTCATGTAATTGCAAAATTAGTATGCTTTGGTAGACAAGAATGAATTTTACAGATTTAAATTTCAGGTAGTTGGCAAGTATAATAAAGCTTCTAGACAAATGACATTTCATATTGTTACATCTTGCAAGTTGCAGGAATGTGCAGTAATAATTATGACATGTTAAATCCTGACTTACATTTTCAATACTGTCTTAGGAGGTTCTGTTACTCCAATTTATTGAAAGATGTAATCCCATAAAGTGTTGATAAATGAATGCAACTAATATGATTTTTATGTTGGTAGGTTGCTACTGTTGCTGCCACCTTCCACACCGTACATGGACAAGCTTGCTTTGGGTCAGGAAATTACATCTCCTTCGGTGTTGCTCCATTCTCTAGTTTGGGGACCAAGATCTGCTTACAAGACTTTCACCGGCTGGATGAAGGTAAGGGAAAGTTGACTATCGATAGATAGAAAATCCACCAGTAGAGTTGCTAATAAATCTGTAGAAAAACACAATTTTAAATATGAATGATAAAAGATAAAAAAAATACATGATGTAAAACTATTTGATAAAGTGTAATGTACAAAATTATTAAAACATTTGGAAATGGCACAGTAACCATTTTAGAATTAGCTATTTATTTAATTTAGTGTAGTATACAAATGATTGTGTAAAATGTACAAAGAATCACGGATAATTTGTAAATCAGTATCTCCTAAAACACTTGATTGCAATTCAAAACGGAACAAATTAACAGTAAATTTAGTAATTGCTCTACGAGCACCAATCACTGTTATCTCTTATAATGCTTCTGGTGTATACCCTGGGTAAGAGCAGGTTATCTCTTCCCCAGCCAATACGTTGGCCAATCTGCACTTTTACTAATAACAAAGGTCCGTAGTTGCATCCCAGATTTTATTAGAATTGAAACTAATAAAAGTTGAGTCATACACATACATAGAATGAGTTTTATGCATTTATAGTAATTCTGGCTTAAGGAAGCAACTTAACATCAACACCGCCAATGTATTAGTCCGTGCAACACGTGGGGAAATGCATGTGACTTCGTATGCTGTCGGTAGCGCGACATATTTATTGTTTATGTGTTATGTGAGATCGGTTAAAATATCTGCTGAAATAGCTTCCATATAAAAGAGCAGCTTTAATTTTGCTGTCTATATGTTCACAATCATGCATGGCGCCTATTAAACCCAACAATTTAATATTTAGAAAGCTAAACAATGCATATGTAATTTAATCTAAAAGGTGAGTCAATAACACTAAACAACACTTACATTTATAATTTTCCGGAACAATTGATTATAACAACACTGTTTTCAAACTTCTAAGAAAGGAAGAAAAGGCATTAGTACTTACAAATCAGACTGGTGGTTCATTTTCAAAAAAGAACTTAGGTACTTCAGAGCAAATTGCACATTTCACAAAATCATCTACTTATTGTAACACTGAGGCTTCTTTCTCTTTGTAAACAGAGGGAGTTTTGACACAGTTTCATTGAACTCCTTGCGAACATGCACAACGCTGGTTTCTGATAAACTGGTATATTCTGAGGTTAAGTTCACTAAATCATTCACAAGTACACTCAGATGGTGCTCCATTAACTTGTGAAATACGTTCAACACTATTTGTTTTTCACCACTTTTTAACAGTTTTCCCTTAGTGTTTACTGTAGCTTTCAGTACTCATTTTTTACGCAGTTCTATTATTGCAACTGATAAGTTAGCCACCATATTCCTTACTGGCCGACTTAAAGTGTAGTATATTACAAGGGAAACATTAATCATAGTTGTGAACAGATATTAAACAGCAATTACATTAAAAAGTGTGGATCTATTTTCTTTTCTTCCTCAGAGTGCTTCAGTCAGGCTGCGAGTGTTTGTGTATTTAAGTAGCTTGCTTATTTTGGCAGCACTTAGGGCTATGTGTTGGTTCTAAGTGGACTCCTCACTTGTTATAAGGTAGCAGTGTATTTGGAAAGCATTATCTGTTATAAAGCACATCTCCATTATAAACTGTTTATATATGCTTTGATGCAAACTTTCCTCTCCGTTGAAGTCTTCGCCTTTAAGATCTATAAGATCTTGTCGCCAGGATATCTCCTATCCCATTTTTGGTGCCCGAACTAGCTCTAGCAAGAGGTCCTAATCTGCAGGGTATGATTAGTTGTGGTAGGAATGGAACCAAACGAAGAATTAACCAACATTTAACTTTATTTGCAAATTTCCAGATTTGTGGAGAACTGCCGACGATATTTTAAATAGAATGTAACTGTGTAACTTCAACTGCAACGTTATAACACTTTAACTTTGTCACCCTTTAGCAACCGCCGAATTATGTATACGCGCCAGCTTACGTATAAATCAGAAATTGCACGTGTACTCTCGGATTCAAGACAAGTGTGTCTTGCGTTGCATTTGTTTTTGCGTGGGCGACACGAAGGAAGCAATTTCCATTGGTCAACTTTAGAGCACGTCATGGTAAGATACGAATCAGCCCGCGGAATCACTCTAGCTTCGTACAAACAACAATTGTAACCTTATCGCTCATTTAAATCTGCCTAGGCTTCCATTCTTGAGACTTTAACATATTCAGCTTTATTACGTCTTCCCTTTAACTATCAATTAGAATCTTCTTTTGTTTCTATTATCAATTACATATATTCACATTATAATTTCAGTTTCAGCTTTTACAATGTTGTTGTTAGCTAACGCTGGATTTCTGACACTGAAGTCATTGATCCTCTTGCTCTCCAATATATTTCACTGATGGATGGGGCACTAGAAGTGGCCGGGCATATTTATAGGTGGTCTCGATCCATTTCCTCTTGCAGATCACATAGAGGACAGAGTGGTGAAGAATATATCCCAATTCTGTTTAAATGTTTTGCCAGACAATCATGTCCTGTAATCAACCTGAAGGTTGCAGCTGCTGTTTTTCAAGGATACTCAGGAATTACTGTTTGAATGTTTGGTAGTTCCTATCTTTTATTTTTTGATTTTTCGTAGTAATATTTTGCAATAATTTTTTTGAATTCAGAGTTGACTAATCTTTTAGCTGCATAAAATGTTAGATTAACTATAGATTTCTGTACACTGCTGGTACCCTTTTTTGCAAGATAATCTGCCTTCTCATTACCGCTCAGTCCACAGTGAGCTGGTATCCATTGGAAGACTAGGTGTTTTTGAAGTGCGGTTAGACGGGTAAGGATTTTCCAACATTCTATAATTGTTTGGTTTTTTGGTGACAACTTGGAAGTAATTGCTATAATTGCTGCCCTGGAATCTGAGAGAATAACCGCTTGATTAAAATGTGAAATTCTGTACAAAAGATTTTGTAGGGCCATTCGAATTGCTTCAATTTCTCCATCAAAGTTTGTAGTTCCATAACTTAAAGATTTGTAATAGGAAAAGAGGTGACATGTGACTCCAGCACCTGCTCCATCAGTATAAATATGGAGCCATTCATGTTCTGGAACTCTAGTATGAATTGTCTCTAATGCCAATAATTTTAGAACTCTAGTTGGAGTATCACTTTTCTTAACTTCTTCTGTCAGGTGTAAATAATGAAGTATATATTTATTCATCCACTGATCATTTTACATGACATGGGATATATCATATATAGCACACTATAATTAATACATAATTATTATACAAAATACAATAGTACAACCTTGTATCATTTATGTAGTTTACAATGCCATGTGTAAATAATATGTGATGTCTAATGTTTGTGTCGGATTGACTTTAGATATGAAGTTTTCCTTTGAATTAGGAAGGTATACATTCTTCTTGATGTCTTGAATTTTGGAAAGAAAGCTCTCCTGAGTCTTTAGTGTATGTGTAAAATTTCTCTTGTGCCATGTATTGAATGGGAGTCTGATCAACTTTTCGTGTTGAATGAGAGCCGCTTTTTCTATTTCATATTCAATGGGGCATTGGTTGGTTAGTATTTCCATAGCTGCTATTGGTGTGGTTTTGATAGCACCTGTAATTAATCTCAGACTTTGGTTTTGAAAGATTTGAATTTTTTTTGTATTCGCAGTTACAAGAACTTCGCTGCAGGAAGTAAATAATGGCTTTATAATACCTTGTGTGTCGTGTTAAAGAGTTGTTCTGGAACACCCCCACTTCATTCCTGTTAGACGTTTTAACAGTGAAAGGCGCCTCATGTTTACTAATCTTTTTTTCAGGATTGTCTAGTGAAGCAAGGAATGTACACACAGTATGCTGAAACCCTGCTGAAGAATGTAGCAAAGATAGTGAACAACCTTAAGTATGATGTTCAGGTAGCCAAAAACTGCATCACAAGACTTTGTCCCCAGGTGCAGAAGTCAGGTAAGTTGCAGCTAACAGTGTAACAGTAACATTAGAGTTGTGTTCTCTGTTACTTTGCTATTACACTGTTTTAACGTAACAGACTTCTCTCTTCTAGACTCGCTGGTGCCCAAGAAAAGTTTACCACAGTTGTCAGACATGTACCTCCTGGACGCTGTAATAGCAAAGATACAAGTGTTGATGGATGAAGGAGTTCCTAAACCATCACCAGAGACCTCAGATGCAACAAAGTAAGCATATAATCAATTGCCATGCAGCGTTAGTCTTGCAAAAACTCCAAAATGGCTCAACTGATTTGAATAATTTTTTTGTTTTGTTTTGTTCTCCTCAATACTTCGATGGTTTAGAACAAAAAAGAACAGCCGAAAAATCAAAAAGATCGAAATAAGTAATTTTTTAATGTTCATTTGTTTGTCCTGTGTGCACTCCTAAACCGCTTGACCAATCACCGTGAAATTTGGCACGTATATGTATTTATTCATGGAGAAGGTTTGTATGCTATCCATTTTACTATACAATGCAATATTCACATGATTTTCTCTACTTGCTTTTCTTTTACGTTCTAAGTTCACATATTCTTCCCTGTTTGCCTTTCAACATATAATATATACAATTTTCTATGACTGAAATACTTAGGAATGCCACATATTGCATCACAAGGTTTTCTGTGCTAACTTTTCTTTTATGAAAGATGACCACATTTGTTTCTCAGTTCTCTCTTCTACAAACAATTTTCCAGAGAGTAAATATTTACCATATTTATTTATTAATTATTATAATAATTACCATCTGAAGGTTATTTAATCCTGGGACATAAAGTACTTAAGGTAGTAAGTCGCCATTGGGGTAATTGTCTCTGATGTGAGACTGCCTTTGTGGTTTACCAAGAGAAATACAAATTGATTGGAGAACTCAATGTCATTGTCAGGTTCTCACAGTAGTTTAATGGTTAGAGTTAGTAGCTTAATAGTTAGAGAGTATGGTAAGTGGAGGGTTAGTGGTTCAAATCCCAGCTCTGGCATTGAATTTTTCAGCTCCAACTCTGCCTCTCAAACATTGCCCACAAACGGCTTGTGTGTTTAAAAACACTAACAGGAAGTTTGTTGGCATAAATAAACAAATAAATAGCAAGTTGATACAATATTTGTTTATCTCCTTTCTGAAATTAATTTTAGAATAATAACACAATCAAATTTGATCTTTCTTCTGTTTTCTTAATAGTTTAGTGTATATTGGTTACTGAGAATAAAGAAGGTTATATTTATGTTACTGGTATTGGTGTAGTTTTGATAGCACCTGTAATTAGTCTCAAACTTTGGTTTTGAAAGATTTGAATTTTTTTTTGTATTTGCTGTTATAAGAACTTCACTGCAGTAAGTAAATAATGGCTTTCTATATACATTGTATGTTGTGTTAAGAGTTGCTCTGAAACATCCCCACTTCATTCCTGTTAGACGTTTTAACAGTGAAAGGCACCTCTCTGCTCTTTGTATTACATTTTCTATTTGTTTGGTCCATGTAAGTTTGGTATCAAACAGCCTCCTTGCATTGCGTAGTAGGTCCTTTTTTGTTTTCAATGTATATAAATAAGCTTTTTGAAATAGTGCTAAGAATTGAAGGTATTGCAATTGGTTATGCATATGATGCAGCAATAATAACTAGGGATCATACCTCAAGAGATGTAGAGATTAAGGCTATATATGAAGATTTTAAAAGAATACCTTCTAAATTTGGGTTTATTATTAAATGGAAAATGACCACATGGATAAATTTTAGTTAAAAGGGAATTTTTCAATTCTGATTGTACCTCTCAAATATTGCCCACATATGACTTGTGTGTTTAAAAACGCCAGCAGTAATTTGGTTGGCAAACAAAAATAACAATTGTAAACATAGTCTATAACACATGCTGTTTGTAAACATGTATTCTTTGTATTTGATATTAATGGTACCATGAATTCCATGTAATTCAAATAATTGGTTTTGGGAATGTCAGGAGAAAATCAATATAATATATTAAAAAATAGCGAAGTATGTATATATATATATAAAGTTAAACAGTCATTCTTAATCCACGGAACATGGTTTAATTATTTAACACTACAGAATAATTAGGAGACATAAATTAGCTGTATTTTGGTATGTCATTAAGTAGATTATCGAGGTTATTTGTTTTAATTTCAGAAATACGCAGCAGCCAACAGAGCCGACTCCATCAGCCAGTGAACTGGCTCAGGAACTTCTACCGCACGTGTTGCAGCTCACAGAGACAATCATAGCTTGCAGCAGGTAACAAGAATACTCTTTGTAACTTAGACTTAATGACAGTGATGCACATCCAAATAGTTGATATTATTGCTGTTCTGCAGTATAACAATTAACAGCTGTCATTACTGTTTATTCCCCAGGTCTAGTCTGTTATATCAAATGAATGAAAGCTCGGAACCAATTGGAAAATATTCGCTTCAGGACTTTCAGGCTTTTAAAGAGATATTGGCTATTTCATCAAGCCAGTGCAACAAGACCAACAGTTTAGCCACAGCACTGATGACACTACTTCCTGCGAGTGTAAGGACAGTTTTGGAGAAATGGAATGACAATCGTGTGGGCGACTTCCCTTGGGTATGTTGGTATCTCAGCTCTACTTCCTTATTTGCTTTTATTCTCTGATTTTAGTATTGTCTGTTCCATACTTTATGTGCACATTCACTTTACTATGTTTGAAAAACATTTCAAATATATGAAGGTCTTTTAGGAAAACTTCAGAAAAGTTAGTGAGAGTGCTGAGCAATCAGTGGAAGGGAATAGATGTGTAGTGGTGGTGCCCCCAACAATAGGAAGAAAAAGTAACCAAGGTGATAACATATAGCAGTGGAAAAATTGAATTTAAAAGAAATATAGGCTAAAAGAAAAGAGATGGCAGGAGAATGATGGGAGTGAAGCAAAGAAGAGAAATTAAATAATCAATGAAAATTATCCCATTTGCATCCCAAAAAAACCAACATCATGAACTTTCTTGCAGATGGAATTTTCTTCGCCCTCTTGGGATCCAATTTTCCTCTTTCAATCCACTGTTTTGACTGTTGTTTCATTTTGGTATGAAGTGATGGACCTATGTTTTATCCATGGTTATGAATCAACACAGAAACTCGGCTTTATTGCAGCAAACAATCAGCAAACACTTGATTGAGACATCCTCACGACACTGTTTTTGTTCCATTGTGAGCAAACATGGTACCTATCTTGCCCACAGCTTTCTCATGTCCAAATTTTCAGTCAGTATGCAATGTACAAACTTGAAATGCTTGCATTGTCTACTAACTCATGCACTTTCAGTCGATGGTAATCCAGTACCATTTTGTGGATTTTCTTTACTATTTCTGGCGTAGTCACCTCATTTGGTTGACCACTGCAGTGTTCATCTTGGCTTAAACTCTGCCACCCAATATTTTACTGTTGTAAATAAAAGAGCAGACTCCCCCAGAGTAGAATCTAGCCCAGCTTTAATATTAGTCGGACTAACACCTTTCAGATGAAAGTATTGTATCATATAATGATAATCAGTTTCATCCATTTAATGTAAAAGGTGAGTCAATAACACTAAACAACACTTACATTTATATTTTTCCGGGACGCGTTTCGAAGGTTAACTTTCCTCCATTATCAACCGGATAATGACTGGGTTTCCATAGCGCGGATGGCGATGCTTCTTCTGATGTTTCTTCTGGTGACGGTTCAATGAACTTACTGAAAATGTCTCTCTGAGGAATGTCGAAATTAAATACTAGGTTTCTATTTTTTAAAATAAAGATTTGTTCCCATTATTTTAAAAAATAGAAACCGAGTATTTAATTTCGACATTCCTCAGAGAGACATTTTCAGTAAGTTCATTGAACCGTCACCAGAAGAAACATCAGAAGAAGCATCACCAAACACCATGGAAACCCAGTTATTGTCGGGTTGATAATGGAGGAAAGTTAACCTTCGAAACGCGTCCCGGAAAAAATATGTTGTAAGTGTTGTTCAGTGTTATTAATTAACTCACCTTTTAAACTAAATTGTTTTGTATTCTTCTTTTGTCGTCTGGGATCGACATGGTGTCCTCTTGTGCGAATTTTTACTGCCAGGGGAAACCGTAAATGCTGATCGACATTGCCAGATGTTGCATAAATTCAGGCAGGCAATTCAGAACAAGAAACGTGGAATGTTGACGAGAGGCATTACACTTGTGCATGACAATGCAAGACCCCATACAGCCAACGACACACAAAATGTGTTAATAAGCTTGGATGGGAGGTCTTCAAACAGCCATCCTACAGCCCCAACCTCGCTCCAAGTGACTTTCATCTTTTCCATCTCATGAAGTGTTTTCTGGCAGGAAAACATTTTCACAGTGACGCTGAGGTGCAGAATGAAGTCACTTCATGCAGACATTGGTGGCAGAATCCTACGACTTGGGTATACAATTAATGGTGCAGCGTTACGTTAAATGCCTCAACAATGTCGGTGCCTATGTTGAAAAGTAGCCAGTGAGTCTATGTAATTATTCCAATAAATATTTCTTACTTAGTGATGTTTTTGTTCTCTTTACCGGTCATCGGGACTTACTTTTTGGATGCACCTCGTACATGTGATAGTATGCCTAATAATTTGAATTATTAAATATCATTCCTTTGTTTCAAAAGACTAATATCTGCATCATCGTAGTATGCGACCATTAGCACTGGAGGGGGGGGAAACGGTGTAAAAATTAGTAGAGTCAACAAAATGGAAATACACAAAGAATATGTTTGCTCTATGATTATTTAGAAATTTAGCATTTGTTTAAGTTTTACTTCAATACTAATGTTAGTTTATTTTCTTTTACAGAATACGTATGCAAATGATGTGATACCAGCTGAAAGCTATATTCTCGCTATCATTGATACCCATATCTCTTCACTTTCAAAATATGGCTCATTTAGCATCAACCCTTCATTGAAGTACTTGTTACATTCCCTAGTTACTTTCATCGGGGAGCATATCACGTAAGTATATGTATTATATTGGTGTTTAATTAAGCCTTAAAAGAAAGTTTTTTATATTATTTTATTATTATGATGACAACGATGATCATCCTCCAACATGTGTCATATCAGACGGTGAATGAATGAAATGGGTGAAATGATGCTCAAATGAGCCCAAGGTCTATAGAGCTTTAAGTTACCCGATATTCGTCTTCTCAGGATAAGAGAAAACCTCTGAAAAAACCTTATCCGAATAACTTACCCTAAGCGAGATTCAAACTCGTGACCTCTTGAACGTGAGGCAGACACGCTAACCATCAATAGATGGTTATGCCATTGGCTTCCAGAAAAATATGTTAGGCAAAAGTTTAACTTTCATCAAATACATTAATTTCAGAATTAAATTCCAAGACCCTTTTCAAATATAGTTAGGTACATGTGTGAAGTGAATTTCTAATTTGATCCACTTTTTGCTTTCTTTACTACATTTAAGTAAAATACAGAAAGTATTGTACTCTATCCAAAAATTCAATGTCGACATTTCACCAGAAATATATGTTTTAAGGCCCCCTGAATAAAAAAAAAAATGTTTTAGAAAAAGGTCCATTTGTGTGTGTCTGTCAGTCTGTGGACAGCATAACTCAAAAACAAAAGTCAGTTAAAAACCACGACACAAAGATTTTAAAGAAAATGCATCCACCCTAAACTACCCCTTACATGGAAAATTTTTCAAGAATTTTTATTTTCTTCAAAATGGCTCTAATGGGTTTGATTAAAATGCCATCTCTTTTTAGATATTTTTATGATAAATGAAATGTATATCTTGAATTTTCTAGCTATGGCCCATATAGTCCTATTTATTCTGGATGACTTTTGCATAACTGGTAAACCGTAAGAGATAGACCAAATCTTACTCTGCAAAAAATGTAGATCTTGCTAAAATACACAATTTATGTCTGAATAAATTTTTTTATAAAGTGAACCATTTTGGAGATATACCTTGTTATTTGTGTGAGTTTTGGAGAACTTATACTTCTGTCAAATGGAACATGGTTATTCATTTTTTTATGTTAACTGTGCAGAGAGAACAGAATTTGAAAGCTTTAAAAGGTTTGACTATTGCTCAAAGCCTACTGCATTACCATATTCCCCTTGTACCTACAAGGAAATAAGCAATAAGATACTAAAGTAAGAACAAATTAGAAACTAAAAACTTCACTTATCTTATTGTTTTGGTGCTAACCCTGGGGTTTCAAGCTGTGTCCAGCTCATTCTCAAAGCCATATTATCTGAGTTTGTAGTCTAGCTGTATTTGAAATCTGCTTATGATACCGTATGGAGATGTAATCTCATCAGGAAGCTACAACAAATGGGAATTAAAGATAATATGATTCACTGGATATCAGAATTTGTCTCAGAAAAATATTGTGCGACTTCTTATGGTTCAACATTATTCAGATTAAAAAAAAACTCAACTGGGTTTACCTCAGGGTGCAGTACTTAGCACCACTCTGTTCAATATCTATATAAATGATCTGCCCAAACTACTTCAACAAACAGGCATCAACACCACATTGTGTGCAGATGACTTAGTAATTTGGAAATAACTGAAATCCGACATACTTGAAACTCTAAAGACAAATGTTCAAAATTATCTAAATACACTTAAACAATGGTTATCTAAAGATCTCATGAAAGTAAACACTACAAAAAGTAACTTTCAGCTCTTTTCCCTAAAAAAGAAACAACCCAATATTACCTTAAGTTATGAAAATACAAAATTAACCAGGACAGAAAATGCTGAATATCTTGGAGTACTGTTTGTCAAGGGGTTAACCTGGAAAAAACACATTGAAAACATTAAAGACAAAGCAATCAATCATTTTAAGATATTAAAAAGACTTGCAGGAACTAAATGGGGTTGTTCAATATCTACATTAAATGCTACATATAATACATACATAGTTCTTGAATATTGTAGAGACATACTGATAACATCACCTTCAACTTTCGCTATACTTGAGCGCACCCAAAATCAAGCTCTTAGATTAATTACTGGTGCTATTAAAACTACTCCTATAATGACCTTACAAGCATTTACATGTAATAGACCCATAATGACTGATTTAGAAATGCAAGCACTTTTTATATATGAAAAACTTTTAAGACTTCCAGAGAATAATAAATGGGTAAAACACACATCTACCTTCAACTTGAAAACTCAATCAGGCTTCATACAGAAAGTTCAACAACTAAGAAATAAACTAGATTACCCATCTGAAATAGAACCTCTCATGCCTCTTAACAACCCACTAAACATCATTGAATTAGAATATTACCTTGATTTAGTTGTAGATTTTAAAAAGAAAGAAAATTCATCTATAGGAGCTAAAACATATGCCCTTGAAACCATAAATGTAAGATGCCCAGCTGATGAATGGACTCACATCTATACAGATGGCTCTGTTTACAATCAAGAAGATGGAGCAGGAACTACCTGTAAATTTTTATTCTTTCTATAAGCATGTTAGAATTTACTTAACAAGTTTTGATGGAAAAATTGATGCAATTTATACATCCTTACAAAATCTGTTCACCTGGACAAATAAGTTTTTCAACATAGTCTTCTTATCAGATTTCAAAGTGGATAGTCGAGCTATTATTTCAACTGACTACCCTAAAATGGATAAAATAAAGGAAATTCATAGTGTGATCAAACATCTCCAAAATTTAAATAATCATATTGTTTTCCAATGGATCCCATTCCACTGTGGAATTTCTGGAAATGATCAAGCAGACATGTTGGCCAAGAAGAGTTCCAAAATTGCTCAAACAACAAAACAAAGTACCCCCTATGAAACAGTTAAAAGTTTAATCAAAAGTATCTTCACAAAAAAATATATGAATATCTTGCTTCTTCTGAAAAACTTAATTGGAGGGATCTCCAAAATAAACTTAAAACAATTCCAGATCTACCAAGAAAATCATCAGTTGCAATGTTCAGATTAATCTCAAGCCATGATTGCCTGAGTGGACATTTATTCAAGATTGGATTAATGACTTCCCCACAGTGCTATTTATGGAAAAAATGACTTAATGAACATTGGTCACCTAATAGTATGTGAAATTCTCCAAAATCAAGATCTGGTCTCTAAATATTGGGAGAGAAAAAGAATGATTTTATTATCAAATTCTGAGCAATAGACACACACGCACGCACGCACACACACACACACCCACCCACACACACACCCACCCACCCACCCACCCCCACCCCCACCCCCACCCACACCCCCACACGCACACACGCACACCCCACACGCACACCCCACACACACCACACAAACACACACCCCACACACACCACACACACCACACCACACACACCACACCACACACCACACACCACAGTAATAGCTTATGCCACAAGCAAATTTATTTGAAAGTAGTTGTGTGTTTTAAAGAGATGTACATGTTTTGGTAGTATGGTTTTGCTTATTGCTTATGTTTAACAATTATATGAGATTATACAAGGTCCTTCCAAAAAATTGTACTTCACAGGTTATTCCCAGAAAATTCAAGAATACATGCATTGTCATGTAAATGTCCTAACTACGAGGGTGAAACAAATGAAAACCGGAAAACTGCTATAAAAAATCTTGTTGTTGTTGTTAGCTAATGCTGGATTTCTGACAATGAAGTCATTAATCCTCTTGCTCTCCAATATTTTTCACTGATGATATTGAAGAGAGCAATAGCAGTAATAGTAACCGCTTTTTAGAGAGCACCATATTTTTATGTTTTAGCGGTCACATCGCTCTCTCACAACCCCCAGAATGTCTGGAGGACCACACCTGTCGTTGGTTTATGGGTCTCACCGACCTGCCTGGGAGAATTATCAAAATAAATTCACCGACCATATCCTCTGATCACCAATCTGAGGACGTATTACATGCCATGACAGGTCAGCATCTTAGGGGTTAAGATTTTATAGAGAAATGGAGAGGTTGGAAAAATAAAGACTCCCTAGCCCTCGGGAACCCTAATAGCATCAGGGTCGGAAGAGAACAAGAGATGACCAAATAAAAAATCTAAAACTTCTCTTATTATGATCAAACGCGGTACTCATGCATGTGGACTGTCCTGCCATCAGCTGGCACTGGTTCTGCGACCCCATGTGACCTAGTAGTGCATTACAGGAGTTTCCAATATGGCAGCCCCTCTGTTGAAGTGCACCAAAGAAGAGCACAGAGTGATCCGTTTCCTATACAGTAAAGGCACAAAACCAACAGAAATCCATCAACGCATGTTGAAACAGTATGGGGTTGAATGTTTATCATAGACTCAGCTGTAATAATGGGATACAAACTTCAGCAGTGGCACAAGAAGTTTGGCGGACGTGCCGAGGCCAGGCCAGGTCAGGCACATTGTGTTGTGACAGCTTAGGTGATTGCAGTGGCGGAGGAGATGATTCTGCAGGATAGACGGGTCCCATAGTGGAATATTGCATGGAAAAGGGCAAGATGGTGATCAGTGCCACCTATAGTGAACTGATGCTCGACATTTTGAAACCTGCCACACGCACCAGGTGCTGTGGTTCCTCTCAACATGTGTTCCCATCCAGCATGACACCGCATGACCTCGTACAGCTCGTGCAACTTTGGTGACTATCAGGGACTTGCATCTAGAGCAGGCATGTCAAACGTCACTCCGAGGGTGTGAAGAGAGGGGTCTACCCCTCCTTAACTGCAGTAGTAGAACCGGTTTTCGCTTTGTTTTTCCCGTTTTCCGATTTGATCATCACGGAGGGAGGGAAAATAGGGGAAAATTTTTCACGCTTGGTGAGTGCTGTTTGACACCCCTGATCTAGAGTGCCTCTCCCATCCCCTTACTCCCCCAGCCTTGCACCCTCTGACTTCCACATCTTTGGCCCACTAAAGGACTCCTTAGGTGGCAATAAGTTCACGACCGATTTTAAGATGATAAAGTTGGTGTGTGAGTGGCTACATGCATAGCCACAAGATTTTTTCCCAAAGTATTCATGCCCTCCCGAGTCGGTGGCAGAAATGTATCAAAAAATAGTGTATGTGTTTCAGCTCTGTAATAAAGGAGCTGTAAAAAAATATTTCTGATTTTCATTTGACTCACACTCGCATATGGTATTTTAATTAAAATTGTGTTCGCTAATCTTTACAAAATTATCGCTTTATAAAATAAAAATGTCTTAAAAAGGGTGTTTTTTCAGTGTCGAGCTGTATGTACCCCTTAAATGTTTATATACCCTTTAGCTACAAAATTCTGCATACCAGTGTTACTAATTTTAACTTTGGGCCTTCTCAGTTGGTCTGTATGTGTATTGCAAACTTAAGCAAGTAACTTCAGTTTATTCAAGAAATATCCAATATTTTGAGGGGCATCTATGTTCTGATTCAGTTCTCAAATACATGGTGATTGTTTGCAGAAAATGTCCAGAGGGCAGTGATGTGCGACAGCGAGCAGTAGATGTACTGGTTCCTCTCACCCTGGATGCTTGTACAGAATACTTACATGATACTGTTCTGCGTACACTTGAGCGAGTGATCGGAGATCCTGAAACTGAAGATCATCAGAAACGAGTGTACTATATTGTTCTGGAACATACATATTACTTGCTTCGTAGCTTCACTGCACAGTCATCAGCACAGTTCTTGTAAGTATAATTTTGTATGATACAAAAACATTAAACTGAAAAAGGAGATGTTTTAAGCAGGAGTATATGTACAAGGGCGAGTCAATAAAGACAGTGTTTAAGAGGTAGAACTGGAACTTAAAAATTCAATGCCACAACTGGGAAGGTCTGTGGTTCAAATCCCAGTTGTGGCATTGAATTTTTAAGTTCCAGTTCTACCTCTTAAACTTTGCCCACACACGGCTTGTGTGTTTAAAAACACCAACAGTAAGTTTGTTGGCATAAATAAATAATAAAGACAGTGTTATTTTCTTTTACTGTGCACAACAAAGGCACATTGTGGAAACTGTTGTATGATGCCAATGGATCACCTCTCATTGGTGGACAAAGCACATGCTCACTTGCGCATGCATCTGTACACAGGAGACAAACGAAGTAGCTCAGTTCGCCAGCCGCCTACAGAGAAAATGGAGATGTTACATGAAGAACAATACACTGCATTGAAATTTTGCTTTCGTTTGCAGAAATCTGACATGGAAGCATATAGAAAGTTGCAGGAGGCATATGGGGATGATGTTTTGCCACAGTCCACAGCACTTCGACGGTTCAAGGAATTTAAGGAAGGCCGTGTTTCAATAACAAAGCAAGGTGGACCAGCAACAGCAATAAACGAAACCATGATTAACCCAGCTAGTATCATTGTTCATGAAGACCGATGAGTAACAATTGACAGACTTGCAGACATGTTGCAGATTTCCCATGGCAGTGTATATTCAATTCTGCATAATCACTTACACATTAGACGTGTTTGTGCGAGACAGGTGCCAAGATTATTGACACCTGAACAGAAGTTGATGCAGGTGGAAGTGTGTACAGAACTGCAACGTCTAGCTGAGCTGCATGGGGATGCCTACCTGAATTCAGTCATTACAGGTGATGAAAGCTGGCTTCACCATTACGGCAAACAGGCCTCCTCAGTATGGAAGTCAGCTGATTCTCCGATGCCAAAGAAAGCAAAGGTTCGGTCAGCAGGAAAAGTAATGGTCATTTCGCTCTTTGACTGCCATGGAATGGTGTATCAACATCAGGTCCCTTCGCATATGATGGTTAATGGCAAGTATTACAAGTCTGTTTTGGAGTCCTTGCTAAACACATCCAACGAAAACAACCAGAACTGCATCCCTCTGGTTGGTGCCTGCACCATGACAATGCCCACCCTCATGTGTCCAACATTGTTACGCAGTATTTGGCCCATAGAAACATTGAATGTGTTCCCCATCCTCCATACTCTCCAGACTTGGGCCCCTGTGACTTTTATCTCTTTCCCTCTCTGAAAAAGGAACTAAAGTGAAAGCATTTTGCTACTTCAGAGGCAGTCGTGAAGAAGGCTGAGGCGGTTATGAAGATGATGTCAAAAGAGGGCTTCCAGCACGTGTTCCAGGACTGGCAGAAGCGTTGGGCAAAGTGCATTCAACTCAACGGAGAATACTTTGAAAGAGACCACACCAGTCTGGACCAAGACTAGTTATTTTATGTGTAAAAAAAAAAAAACAAACACCATTCTCAGTCTTTATTGACTCGCCCTCGTAGATAAGTAAGAAAGATAAGCAGAAAATAAGTCAAAATGTTGGATACCATTAGTATTATGTTATTTGATTGCAGTGTTGCAGTGGATGAGAAGGTTCTTCTTGAATGCATCAAGTTCATGGAGACTCTTTTAGACAAACCAGCAGGTCGTCAGGCGTTATGTCAGTTCTTCAATCAAGAGGCAGGTCGTGACTTGGTGACAGTGCTGCTATCTGTGGCAACGCCGCAAGGTTCACTGTCCACACAGTATAGCACTAAAGTTCTTCATTTCTTTAACAAGCTATTCAGCACAGGTAAGGCTTAAGATATGGCATAAGGATTGGTACCTGGTGTTTGAATTTAGAATTTGCAGTAAGCTAAGATTTGGACTCTGTAATACAGGGTTCTTCATTTAAAACCTAACAGAGCACACGGCGTTTCGGTTTTGTAATTTCTACTTTGCGTTACCATTCATGTCCATTTCTGTATGTCAATTTTTAATCCCAGTGTATTACATGTTCATCCTACCAATTATTAAGTCAAATTCTCATTTAAATGTCCCAAAAATCAGCTTATATAGCTTTCTGACCACCATAATTTTCTGTCAGGAAGATTTTAATTTTTATTGACTGTGAATCACTGTCTGTGAGTGGGTGGATGTGGGGACAGCATAACTCAAAAATGTAAAGTCGGTTAAAAACCAAAATTGGTATTTAAGTTTAATGTCTTTCAAGGATGCGACATGAAGAGTTTTAGGAAAATAGCCCCACCCTAAACTACCCTTTACATGGAAAATTTTTCGAAAATTTTGATTTTCTCAAAATTGACTAATGATTTTGATTAAAATGTCATATGTTTAAGATATTTGTATGACAAATGTATATTTTGAATTTTCTGGCTATAGCCTATATAGTCCTGTTTACTCTGGATGACTTTTAAATAACTAGTAAACCATAAGAGACAAATTCTTAATATACAAAAAATGTAGGTCTCACCAAAACACACAGTTTATGTCCAAATAAATTTTTTGGTAGTGTGAACCATTTCAGAGATATTCCTTGTTATTTGTGTCAGTTTCGGAAAACTTAAAACCTTCGTGAAATGGATCATCGTTGTTCATTTTTTATATGTTAAGCGTGCAAAGAGAACAAGATCTCAAAGCTTTAAAAGATTGACTATCGCTTGTAGTCTACTGTATTCAAGTATTCCCCTTTCACCTATAAGGAAATAAGCATTGATAATGAAGATGTCATTGTCTTTATCTTTATTCACTGTGGTTCAAATCCCAGTTGTGGCATTGAATTTTTAAGTTCCAGTTCTACCTCTCAAAAATTGTTGTATGTAATTTTTGTAATTGGATTAATATATTATGTATTTCATATATTCTTGCAGTTTTTTGATAATCTGTTCACATAGTAGCTTGAATTTCAGCTTTGGAATCAGATAAGACCATATGAGTAAATTTGTGTTGCCTAGTAAGTAAATTTTTTAATGATGCATAGATAGCATTAATTTCTCCATCAAAGTTGGTGGAATTGTCTCCCAACATGTTTATAAAAGGAGAATAACTTACAAGTGGCACTAGCACCTTCACGTTCATCTTGACTGTAAAGGGAGCCAACAGTGTAGTTATGAATTCATTCATCTTACGGAAATCTTAAATTATGGTTTCAAGGGCATGTTGTTTAGCTTCTATAGGAGTAACATCTTTTTTTTGTAAAATTTTCAAGTAGATCTAGAATATCTGGTTCACTTCTAGAATATTTAACATTGTAGAGGCGAAGTTGATTTTGTGATTTGTATTGTGTGCGCTCAGCCACTGCCAGTCTTTCCAGGTAACATGGTCTGATATAGTATACGTTAACCTCTTGAGGGATATGGACGTGAAATCACGTCCATTTAAAATGACGGATGAGCGATATGGGCGTGTATACACGTCCTGTGCGTTTAAGCATTTAACCCTTATTTATCCCTTATCCAACTCAACTTATTTTAATTTTCCCTTTATGAAACATTTTAGTAAAGTCTATATACTTTATTGGCTTACCTTAATATGTTCTTTCTGCAGTGATTTACCTCAAAACAAGGATAAACACATAAGGGTAGGTACATTTCCACATTTGCAGATTCCCTTCTTGCGGCACACGAAACACTTTCGAGATGGGCGGGACTTCTTTGCTGTTGGTGGTATCCTTTTAGGATAATGTTTTCCTTGAAGTCTGAGGGGTGCAGGGGTTTTGGATTTTCAACCCCCAACGTGGTATTGTTCAATTAGGCTGCGAGCTATTTATAGTCGGAAGTCAAGGTAGGTCATTGTCCTGTGTGGGTTTAGAGCTCTCCAAATTACCAAACAATGTATATGGTTATATCCAGTTGGTGCAAAATTACCTTTTTATACCACTTCTCCCTTCAGCTACAAACAGAAAAGTATACGTATGTATTTCAACAAAGAAAGACACGGACTCTACGAAACTCGCGTAAGCAAAAGTTGCAATATGCCTCTATTCTGATGACTAAGAGACCACGCATACAGTAGTGCTTTATCACACAGTATGCTGACGCATAAGCCACACATACAATGGGTGTTTCTTTACTGTTTCTTTCCGAGAACTTATATTAGATGCGTTCGACAGAGCAAAGTTGACTTTTCACCACAGTGAAACAAAATTGTGCCATTTCAACGTTTTGTAAATACAACTCAACTTTGCTGATGACATACATTTATACTGCAAATAACGAGTTTTATACCAGTTTTTGTTTTATTAAAATAACTTAATATTTACACAAAATACAGCTTTGTATATACGATGCATTTTAAATGCCCTGCGCTGGATATTGGGTAGCAGTTCTCGGCTCGCGGACGTTTTAAATGGCCATCACTCAAGAGGTTAATCTTGTACACTAGATGACAAATTTGACTGTGATTTGCAGAATTAATCATTGCTATACTGAAATTGCAGCTGAGAAGACGCCTGGAGATAGCAACCTGGAACATCTGTGTGGTTCCTTGTCACGACTGGCATCTGTGGACTCGGCGACCCTACAGAACTGGTTGAGACATGTGATACTGGGCAGTCCCTCCCCAGCAGGGGCAAGTTTACCAACTCCCACCACAACACTTGTACCAGCATCGCCCCAACAGTCTGATTCCTCGACTGCAGCAGCAACACCAACGGCCGGTGCTGCTGCTCCCCCACCACTTGCTGTAGCAGTGGCAAACGGAAAGTCAGAGTCGAGTGCGCAGATTGCTAGCTCTGAATCCAACAGCAGCACCCATAGCCCCACAGAAGAGCACCACGGTTTGCTACAGGAGAACCATCAGCTTCTGCAGGGCCTTACTGCATACATTGTTAAGGAAAACAGGTATGTGGACATTGATAATTTTTATTTATGTCACGTGTGAAGCAGAAGGTCCATGGTTTAAATCCCAGCTGTTGCATTGATTTCAGTTCCAATTCTACCTCTCAGAGGTATGTAGACAAGCATGGTGTTAAGTTTTGTAGCATTCTAAAATAACAAATATTCTAACAACATTGGAATATATTGTAAAATTAATGTAATGTGAATATGTAGAAATAAGTCGTTTGCAAGGTGGGTAATGAAAAGTTTGTGAAGTCTTGAGTACACGTTACCATATATTTAACCTTGTCATTTATGGAAAAATGCTCCAGAGCATAGCGTATACTGGCTTAATGCGAGGGTTGTCCATAAAATGAGGTTCCCAATTTTTTTTCACAGTGAAAAAAATATTTATTGACTTCGAATAATACATTTTTGGAAAGCTTAGACTTTTTTCTATTTTTCGACACAATCGCTGTCCTGATCAATGCATTTTTGCAGGTGCTGTACCATCTTTTGTATGTCTACATCGTAGAACTCTTCCACCACATGGCGAAGATAGCTTAAAAGAGTTTCTTTCAGCTGCTCTCCAGTTCTGAAATGCATCTCTGCAGGTGTTTCTTCAAGTCAGGGAAGAGATGGTAGTCACTTGGGGCTAGCTCTGGACTCTAAGGAGGGTGTGTGACAGTATCTCATCCAAATTTGTTGATGAGATTGGTTGTTGCATGGGCAATGTGCAGACGAGCGTTGTCCTGATGGAAATGCACTCCCTTCATGAGCATGCCTCCACCCACCTTGGTTTATCCTAAACGATCGGTCAAAATTTTGTGAATGTAGGTCTTGCTGACATCAGGGATCATGTCGCAGGTCTCCCGAACTGTCACCCTTTGATCTTTCAGTATTGCTTCTTCCACATTCACAATCATTTCGTCCGAAACCGATGGCCATCTGTATATCCATCTTTGAATTCTCTGCACCATTTGCGCACGTGTTGTATGCTCATACACTGCTCTCCGTACACTTTACACAGTTGGGAATGGATGTTCACCAGTGCAGTCTTTTTGCACACAAAAAACACATCACAAAGCATAATTTGCACCCGGCGGGAGAAGCGAGTGGAAGCTACATTTCTAACAGCTGCCAAGCCAAGACTGAGCGTCGGAGACAGCTTGCAGGGTGGGGTACTGGGAGAGGGAGAACCAAGCTACGCGCAGTGTTGCCAGATCTCCTGTAACAGCATTCCTCGCAACTGCAGATCCTTGCAAACCTTATTTTATGTACAACCCTTGTATGTTTACAGAAAGCTTTAGGATCTATTCCAGCAATTTGTAACCATTCATGTCTTCTTATGCTTCTAACATTAATTTTATAGTATAACGTTTGTGTTTTGTATACTGTACATCCCACTACTTATAAATACTTTTTATTTCATTCAGATGCACACTTTATGAATGTAATAAACCTTTTCACTGAAAGTTCTGTAGTCTTCATCTTAAAGCGTTTTATAGTCAGTTACTTGCACACCAATTTCCAATTATGATTAGGAATAGGAAGACAATTAAGCAACAAACAAAACTCCCAAGGATTCAAGAGGTACAATCGGAACTGAAAAATTTAATGCCACAGCTGGGATTTAAGCCACAGACTCTCCACAGACTGTTACTGAAATGTTTAGACCTAAGAAATTTAGAGTTCAGTGAACCTGTTTTTTTTAATTATTTATTTGTTTGTGCCAACAGGCTTATTGTCTGTGGTTCAAATCCCAGCTGTGGCATTGAGTTTTTCAGTTCCAATTCTACCTCTAAAACATTTCCTTCACACAGCTTGTGTGTTTAAAAACACCAAGAGTAAGTTGGCATAAATAAATAATAAACCCAAGGATTTGCTCACCTTCTGAGCTTATTCACGAACTAGCCCTGTGTAAACAGGAGACTTTTGTCCTTATGGGATGCATATAGGCTAAATTTATTATTACTTGCACACCATCTATTTCAGACTTTCTAAAGATGAAATAAATAATACATTAAATGAATGTTTGTGATTGCAGTCTTGTCTTTATATTTTGGTTCCTGAGTTGCAGGCTCAAACCCAGTGAAGGACAATGAATTTTTTTGGCTTAAAAATTCTTAGCATGTCTTCCTTTGGAATGGAAGTAAAGCCGGTGGTTCCATATCATAAATTTACAGCATATAAAAGAAATTCAAGCCTTATGAAGAGGTTTCTGAGCTATTGCAAAGAGCAAAGATCACTCAAGTTGCATAAATCTAACCTCTTTCATTAAAACTGAAATTTGTTGTGGATATACAGGGTGGAAGTGAAATGATCTGCCAGACTTTAACAGTGAATTTCTCATGTTGTGAATAACAAGAAAGTCTAATACCAAAATGTTGAAAAGTTTATAGTTTTCTAGAAAAAAATATTTTTATCAAAAAAAGTTATCACCTGGCTGAATTATTATTGATTGAAGGTTCTTGAGTTGTGGCTAGATTCATAGACGATTGAATAAACAACAACTTTTTCCTTTGGCATATTTCAACAGATTCAACTGTTTTTGTGTAAATTAAATTTAAAAAACCCACAATTCATTGCAACAAAAAGGCAACAAATTGCAGGTTCTTTTAAACTTAATTTACACAAAAACTGTTGAATCTGTTGAAATATGCCAAAGGAAAAAGTTGTCGTTTATTCGTCTATGAATATAGCCATAAATCAAGTATCTTCAATCAATAAAAATTCAGCCAAGTGATGATAAATTTTTTTGATAAAAATGTTTTTTTCTAGAAAACTATAAACTTTTCATCATTTTGGTATTAGACTTTCATGTTATTCACAACATGAGAAATTCACTGTTAAAGTCTGACGGATCATTTCACTTCCAGTCTGTACACTTACAGAATTGTTTAAAAAATTGTATAGTGACATTACAGTATGAATGCTTAAAGTTTGGATGTTTTCTGTTTACAGCAACATGAGTGAAAATGTAGCAGTGACAATATTGAATGCCCTGATTCCTATTGGCTCACACATACTGTCACCAGCTGTAGAAGGTACAGGGTTCTCTGAGCTGATGCTTGTCATGGCAACACTAGCCGATGCAGGTTCTGGTAAAGGCCACATACACCTTTTCTCAGCAGCAACAGAATGGCTAGAACTCTGGTGAGTAAAGCATTAGCAAAGTATATGATTTTGTATATTTCTTTAGGGAAACACAATGACGTTATTCTCATTTATATGTAAAATTTGCAGCTGTGTACTACTGTAACTTTATCTTGTACACCAGAACTTACTGGAATATGTTTTAGAGACAGTTGTCTTGGTCCTCAGCCTTGATTCACTGCCACGCTTCCTCCTGTGACTTGTAGATAGTCAACAAATATAACAAATAGTTAGAGACTAAGCTTCACTTATCTTTGTATTTAACAGAGCAAGATGGCTCCATGATAGTGTGTGAGGGCCACATGTGGGAGTTCATGGGTTCAATTTCCGGGTCATAAGGCAAATGCTGGGAAGGATAATTACATTCCCTAAATTTCCTGTCCTTCCATTTTCATTTCCACCTTCATTTGTATCTGGTCCTTTCAGGGTCGGAAGTGATGGCAAATGGGCAAGCTTGGTGTTTCTGTGTGGGGACTCTGAAACAGTTATTGTATATCTCAGAAAGCATTTGAGCCAAACATCAGCTGATTTTGTTAATTTGGTATTTTTCTTTTGTTATTTAGCTGAGCGATATTATTGTGGTAATGTATAAGATAATTTTCCAAATACTCTGGGATCAACATGTTTACACAAGATAGAGGCTATTTCTCGGCAATACTCTGAAAAATTGTAAATTATATAATTTCAGACATGCCAAACAGTACAAAGTATTTAAGAAAGTGTTGTAATAATATAACGACTTAAGAATTGTGCAAATAAAATAACATCACAAATTTAACTGGAGTTCAGAGTTGGTTTATTTTGTAACTACGACCTGAGATAAAAAGAAGAGTTCTCATTGCTCACTGCTGATCGCCACGAAATACACAAAATTGCATCAAATGGTTTCACAGTATGGTGAAATATAAGATACCTAAATAATAAGCAAAAATCTACCAACTCTATGAACTATAACTGCTGTGCTTGATGGATGGGTGGCATGATGGTTGCCTGGCTGGTGACGGCCACTCGCGAACCCTGGTGTCAAGACAAAGAACCTCCAGCACACGTTAGGAGCACACATGGGCTTGCTGGTTGCCTGGGTTCCAGCACTCCCTCACTCCATCCCTTCCTCTGGGGACGGGCGAGTTGTACGTGCGAGTTGGTCACTGTGCCGAGGTGTCCTCCTCTGTGTTTACCCTATACCCTATCTTTGTATTTGGTGTAAGTTGTTCAAAATTACACACATTAATAGGCCGCAGTTTTGTGATATATTTATCACCTCCTCTATTCTACTCTTGTTTGTACTGGTTGCCACTGTTAGGTGTGCTAAGCAACTTATTTTTTCTATATATTACCAGCCACTGAAAGCAAAACAGATTTGTTAAGGGAATCAATCAGTGATATTTCAAAATTCACAACACAGTCCTTATTTTTCAAAATAAATATTTTTTTCCCAAACCATTAAATTTATGGGTCCATTTAACTGTTTTAATAATTTAAGCTCTGGATTTATTTCATGATTAAATGACCAAAAATGATCTGCCACAACTGATTTATCTGTTTGTAGGTATTTAATATTTCTAAAATGTTCTTTTATTCTAGTTTGCAAGTAAGGTCCCTTTTATTATTTATTTATGCCAACAAACTTACTGTTGGTGTTTTTAAACACACAAGCCGTGTGTGGGCAAAGTTTAAGAGGTAGAACTGGAACTTAAAAATTCAATGCCACAACTGGGATTTGAACTTGCGTCCGCCCGGCAAGCGGAAGGTCTGTGGTTCAAATCCCAGTTGTGGCATTGAATTTTTAAGTTCCAGTTCTACCTCTTAAGGTCCCTTTTTTTTATTATATTAATGTCCACCAACGTAATGGTCATATTGGATGATGAATGAAATTGATGAAACGGTACTCAAATGATCCTGAGGCCCATAGAGCTTAAAGGTACCCAACATTCATCTTCGAAGGATAAGGGAAAAGCTCGGAAAATGTCTTATTTGGATAACTCACCTTAACCAAGATTCAAACTCAGAACCTCTCGAATACGAGGCAGGCATGCTACCACCACACCACAGAGGCAGGCTCAAATGACATTCGGTTTTACCGGTGTAAACCAAATTCAAAGATAATTAAAGCTTAGTTTATAAGTATTTGTTACTTATTTGTATTGCTTCACTGTTAATATTGAATACTTGTAGATAGAGTTTTGGCTGGATGCACTGCACAGTGTCTCATATGAAAATGATCTCATACAGTATGTCCAGCCAAAATGGCATCTACAAGTCACAGGAGCAAGTGTGGCAGTGAATCAAGGCCGAGGATGTAGACAACTGTCTCTAAAACATCTTCCAGTAAGTTCTGGTGTATAGAGGAAACAGCTTATTGGGATATCCCAAAAAACAACAGACATTTCCCCTCCATTATAACATTGTTTGGTTATATTTGGTGGTATTTCATCTGTTAGGTTGCATTACTACTGCCAACTTCATAAAATATAACCATGGTAAAGGTACGTCTGTAAACTAAATTCACTCTTAGGTTTGTCCGCGTCAAAACAAACCCATGAGACCAGTGCACCGTGGTACAACACGTTAGCAATGCGTGCAGGGAAGTAGTCCCATCCTAGTAATCTGAGTTTTAGAATGAATTTACCGTTAAATCATATAACATTCTATACAAATACCTAAGAGGTTAATTAACGCTGATATATACTGATAAACAGAGCTACAAGTTCCAACATGCAACTCGTGGAATTACCTGATATCTGAGCATTGTTTACAGCCAGTAGTTGCTATTTAGAATCATGGCGGACGGCCGCGGTGAATTTGCTCTTGCGTCTTCATCGACTTATGCAAAGCATAACGCGGGAAAACCATTGACTAGTGGTGAAAAAACAGTAGTGTTTAACGTGTATTATAAGTTGTGTGAGAAATATCCAACTGTTCCCGTCAAAGAAGTAGCGAAATTAACTTCTGAGTTTACCGGTTTTTCGTGTACCAGTATAAACAGTATTATATATACCAGTATTACAGAAAAGTAATAATTATGACATGTGCATCGTTTATTTTGTTGTGACTATCAATCTTATCGTCTCTAGTTACATTTTAGCCACTCTTTAAATTGACGGAATAAGGGATCGTATCCTTTCTGTTATGTATCGCATGCACTCACCACATGGTTGTGACAGTATTTCTGGCGTGAATGGCGGAAGGATACATTATAACTGTGAACTGGCCACCTGGGTTCAGTTTCGCGTGGATCAACCGTAGAATGAATAGATAGTAGTTGGTGTTATTGCATCAATTAATTTATTAATCTCTGTACGCCATTGTGTTGCTCATGCTTGAATGATTTTGTCTTGAATTGTTTTAGAGCACTATATGCAGTTATAGTTACTGTTATGTTTGTGTTTGCAATACAGTAGTGCATTAAATGTATATTATGATATTTAGCATTCCGAAGTGTTATTGCAGAACAAGATTTGCCGAAGGTGAGTAGGTTCATCATGTGTTGTGTGGTAACGATATTCAAGCATTATTGTCACTTGAAAGTATGTTACTTTAACCTTGTGATATTTGAGGTTAGAAATAATGCTTTTATTATATACATTGGCAGTTCTGCTTTTCGACGTAATTTTGCCTGCAGTTTAGTTAATGTCGGCCATATTGAATTCTTGGGAACTGCCGATAAGCTCTTTCCCCTATACAAACTGAAGTTAGAGTAATAAAAAGCTCCAAAATTTACATATAAATGCATGATTGTGGGATTATGATATGGCAGAGTAGATTGTTGAGCAAGAGAATGATTGCCTTTTCAGCAAGCAATATCTGGGACAACCAGCAGTAGTGGAGAAGCTGGAGGCTGGTGTGACCACAGGGAAACACAGACTGGTGTTGGACTCTGCCTGCTATCTTCTCAACTACGTAGGAGACGTAGTGGCTGCATTGTGTCCTTCACCTCCAGGTCGTGCAACATCACCTCCTTGGGAGGGCGAGATGCCTCCTGAGTTAGATTCTGACTGGGCTGATGACCTTGGCCATGAAGATGATGAGAGCGGTGGAGAAGATTCGGTAAGTACATTTCCACCAACTTGTAAAATAAAGAAGAAACTATTGGGAAAGGGAGGGCAGTAGGGGAGTACATAAACAAAATACAAATGAAAGTATTTGACTTTGAGACATGTATAAAACAAGGTGCTTCAAGTGTAATTTGGGATCAAAATTGAATTCAACACTCGTCACTCTCCTCAGTTCTAAAACTTTTGCCTTGAAGTGTATTTTTTTTAAGTGGTTCTTAATATATTTTACATTTCCACACACTTTTAAGCTTACCATTCTTTTTTGGGTAACTTTGAGTCGAAACAACATTTTGAACTTCTGCTTACGTAATACATATATTTTGCAGACATAACCTCAAAGTGTTAATTTCAACTCAGTTATTCATCAAAATTTTGTTTCACTGTGTACTACTTTGTCACTTTATTTGTAATTTTACCATTATCTTAACCATTATTTGGAATGTCTCTTTAAATATTGCTTTCTAGTAATCGTGTCTTTGGTTCCTTCTTTGTCAATAACTTCTTGTTCCAATGTGCCATTCTGTGATGTACAGCGAGCAAAAACTGCAAATCATTGTAAACAGATGAAACAATAAGCCTGGCATGAAATAAATAATATCTGTTATTCTGAGAGGTAGAATAGGAATTGAAAAATTCAATGCCACAGCTGGGATTTGGACTACAGACCTGCAGAAGTTTGTTGACATAAATAAGTTACCATCTGAAAGTTATTTAATCCCAGGACATAAAGTACTTACGATAGTAAGTCACCATTGGGGTAATTGTCTCTTATGTGAGGCTGCCTTTGTGGTTTACTGGAAGAAATACAAATTGGCTGGAGAATTCAGTGCCTCTCTAGCAGGTTGTCACAGTAGCTTAATGGTTAGAGCACCTACCTGGTATGCGGAGGGTCTTTGGTTCAAATCCCAGCTGTGGCATTGAATTTTTCAGTTCCAATTCTACCTCTCAAACATTGCCCACACATGGCTTGTGCGTTTGTTTATAAGCACCAACAGTAAGTTTGTTGCCATAAATAAATAACAATGTTATTCTGTTCATGGCATGCTGTAATGGCCAACAGTGACAGACTCACATAAGAAATCAACAAATATAACAAATATTTGGAGATTATAAGCTTCACTGCATTGCTTCATTGTTAATAGCTTCAGCTTTACATGGGATCAGAAAGGAAAATTAAAGAAATTGATAAAATGCTACCGAATGCTGTTTAAATATCACAGGTTAACCAGAGGTATGCGCTTAAGGATCTGTTGTATGTATTGTAAATTATTTTAACATGAAAACCAACCTCTGGGAATTGGATTAACTTGGCTGAGCTTGGCTCTTAGCAATTTACAGGAACAAATTGCATCAGCTCACATCGGATTTTGGCACCCAAAGAGTTAAACACCAATTTGCATTTCTAATGGTAGTTGAATAGCCAGTCACTATTTATGTGATTAATGATCAGACACCTACAAAATGCCATGTAGTTGTAATCTTGGTGGTGGTGGTGGTTGCGGTGGTGGCAGTGGTGGTGGCAGCGGCGGCGCAGTAAACAACCTAACCAAAAAACAAAGAGTGAGATAAATATCAAACCTGGTGCGTTAAGTTCAGCATCTTTCAAACCACTCTTCACAAAGAACATTTAATTCGGAAAGGATTGAAACGATTTTGATTAAAGTATTATATGTTTAATATTTTGAATTTTCTGCAAATATGTGAAATACTTTTCATTCTAATGAATTTTGTGTAATTTCAAATAACTGATAAACCAAAGATTAATCGAAGGTTACTGTAGATATAATATAGATTTTGTTCAAACATTCAATTTACAACATTGTTTGGGAGCATTAACAATTTCCAATATAATTGTTGCTCTTGGTTTGAACTTCACCATACTGTATATTTTTTAAAGCGCTTGGTTACTGTTCTTTCGTTTCTCATATGTCGAGGTGGCTGATGATCATGTGCTAATGTACTAGAGCACAATGTAAAAATTGCACCAATATTACAGCTATTCTCTTAGTGTGAGCTGTTACGTAACCAAAACAGACAAAATTATAATTTGTAATGCTCTCTCTGAAGTAACATATATGCCACAGCTAGAAATTATGATATCAAGTGCTGAATGGATTTCAGCTCCTATGATCTCACTAGAGAAGGCATGTTACAATATGTTATGTCTTTGAAAGAAGTTGAATTTATATAAGCTCACTGGACAAAAAATTAGTCACCCTCTGCAGAAATCAGTGATGAATCTTTACCACTCGACGTGTGGTTGAATCATGTGGTTAATTGTATGCCCACTGTAGCTACATGATCATAGGGTCGTAGCAAGCTGTGAGACATGGTATGTCAAGCATTCAGTGTAGTGCAACTTGGGGAAATATAAGGACGTGACCGTGGCAAAAAGGGGCAATTGTTTTTGGCCGTGACCATGGACATATGGTAGGTGAAGTGTTCGGATTTGTTGGTGTGTTGAAGTGGACAGGCTAAGGAGTCTATAAGCAGTGGTGCAGTACATGTGGCCTAGAAACACGACGTTGGAATTGTGGTTGGAAAAGGATCATCACTCAGAGTAACCGGAGATGAGTTTCAGGGCTAGTAAATGCAGATTGCTTCCAAACCCGACAGGAATTGCTCCAGTTTGTGAATGCAGCCTTTTCCCAACCTGTTAGTGATAAGACATTGCAGTGGGAACTGCATTCCTGAACAGTTGCAGTGTTTGTATATGCATTCCCTATAATGAACAATTTCAATTTGAACTTGACTTCAGTTTAATGTATGTTTGACTCTGTTTGACTAGAATTATTCTTTTATCACCAGGAAGATTGTCATGTGATAATAATTGTTGTAAAGAGTATGTGTTAATCCTATTTATGTAATTGAGAGTTGTGTTATATATGTATTTGGTCAAAAATGTTAAAAGAGATAAATTATGTTTCTCCTAGCGAGTTTGAGACTCATAATTCTTAAAATATGACAGTACAGAATGACGTCATAAGTAAGTGCAACAAAGCATAATATTATATGAATGCAGTACCCTAGTAATGTGGAGATGTCAAATTCTCTCTTGGTCTGACGACCTCAACTATTTTAGATGCAGAATTTATATGCCGCTATACTAAAAGAATTAAGTGTTTTAAATACTCCCAGACCAAGGTTTTACTGTGAAGAAATAATTCTTTTAGTGATTTTTTGAAAAGTTAAATATATTATATATTATTAATACTATTGAAAGAGGTGAGAAAAAGAAGATAGTTTGTGTATTGTGTGAAAACTTGCTAAATCTTATGATGCACAATCTCGAGCTCGCTAAAAATCAGCAATTGTGACTTTTTATACAATTGTATAAAGTATAATGACTGAATTAAAGCATCAGATTCAGAATTGAATTTGCCTATTTCTGTACCATGCCCGGAATAAGAAAAGAGTATTCATTGCTCCTGCCGACTGACGCTAACTTGTCTTGTCGATGGAGAAACAATTCTCTTACAAAAGCCTGTCAGACACCTCGGAGGCGGCCTTGCTCACAGAGATGTACAACTTCATTGGGCTAAGAATCACCAAAAGTGGACAGTAGCTTACTGGCGGAATATCATGTGGTCTTGTGAATCACATTTTGGCCTCTATCCAAATGACGCACATCATAAGATGCACCTCTGGACACCTGAAGCATTTCATATGGATTGTGTAAAGGGTTAGGCTCAAGCCGGAGGTGGGTCAGTGATATTTTAGGGGTGTTTTTCTCACTAGGATTGGACCCACTCCATGAGGTGACCAATAGAATGAGCCAGCATGTTTATTTGAACATTCTGGATGAGCAGGTGTTGCCATTTAGTCAATATCTCCATGATGATTGTGCTGTTGCCTCCCTTGTATTTCAAGATGACAACCGCTGGGTCCATTGGGCTAGAAAAGTGTTGGACTGGTTTCAGGAACACCGCCTCATCATGTCTCAGTTGGCCTGCAAACTCACCCAACTTGAACCCAGTCAAAAATTTGTGGGATATGTTGGAACAGAGGGTGAAATGCCGAAATCAGCATCCCCACAATTTGGTAGATTTGTGTGAGCAACTCATACGTGAGTGGTGTTGGCTGGATATGCCATACTTGCAGAACCTTGTAGACTCACTTCCTAACCAAATTAAAACAGTATATATAATTTGTCCCCAAATTAAATTAAATACATTGTGAATTTGACTTATTTCAAATTTTAATTGACTTTGTGTCACATCGTTCTTCCATTGTTGAGAGTATTGCCTGTTTATTGATGTTGTAATTGTTAACTACCATATTTCAATTGTGGGTAAAGAATTAAGGGTTATTTTAAATTTTTAATGCCAAAGCTGTTAGAGGGATAGATTGAAATCGCTTTCTTAGCATTTTTGGGATTATAAAAGTATACCGAAAATGACATCATAGAATGGTGCTACTAAGGGCACATATGCAGATGGATACATGCGCATAAATCGAAAGATGTGGCAAGATCAGTCTTTCTCTTTGCCGATAGCATCACCAAATGCACCAGTATAGATGCATTTTTATATGTGTGTGTCCTAAACTAAATAGTCAAGTGTTTAAAGACTGTTAATTACAGGAAAATAAGTGATACATTAATTAACTTCTAGTTAACACGAAGTGTACATTGTAATGAAAGAACATAAGATTGACAAAGTGTAAAGTGATAGAAAATGCATTTGGCAAAATATCGCTAAAGCTTGGGACATTAAATCTCAATGGTGCAAAGGAAGTCGCTTCAGTGAAATAAAAGATTTCCTACTGTGATACAATTTAAATACTGTGAATGAGAAGGTGCGAATAAAATAATACACAAAAATTTAACCCAGAGTCCACAATTCACTTCAGCTTGTACCGCGACCCGAGATCACAAAGATTCCAAAGCTCAAGGACCCAACGAAGCAACCCCTTTTATTTAAAACTGCACTAGAATCCAGGCAGTTATCAGATCCAGGGTTGGTGTTACATGTTTATTAATGTTGAGTTGACCAGGGCTGACTAATTTTTTGTCTGGTGAGCTTAGCAAGATTGGTATTTATCCAAAAATTTTGTTTTTGAATTATGTTCTCTCTCTCTGTCACATACATGCATGCATGCAAAACCTTTTTTTCTAAAAATGCCTTTTATTAGAGGGGTTCAGGGATCTTGGAACATTAGTTCGAGTGAAATCTTGATAGTATGCAATATTTGCTGCACATAAGATTGGTATATGGTGGAGAAGGTTTGTTTTACATGTGGTAGTAATTGGCTCTATTGCATTATTTCAGGATGAAGACAGCCTTTGCAACAAGCTATGCACTTTCACAATAACACAAAGAGAATTCATGAATCAGCATTGGTACCACTGTCACACATGTAAAATGGTGGATGGTGTAGGTGTATGCACTGTATGTGCTCGTGTATGTCATTTTGGGCATGATGTTACTTATGCTAAATATGGCAACTTCTTCTGCGACTGTGGTGCTAAGGATGATGGCACTTGCCAGGTAATGAAGTCAGTCTTGGAAATTATTTAGTTTCTCTCCTTATTCTGCTATGCAGATGAATGATTTAGCTTTTGTAATGCATGTTTTTGTTAATACTGTTACTCTTTTGTTCATTCTTTAAGTACATCATTAAGAAGAGGTTATTATTTACAAATTGGTTTAATTTTGCTGTGCTTATATTCCAAGGTTTAAAGCATTCTTAATGAAGTGTTTCTTTGCTGCCAAAACAGCACATTGCCTACTGCAAATGGCTTCAGTTTGCTTAGGTAGCTTGTCACAGTTATGTAATGTACCACTCCGGACATACACAGGGTTCTTCATTTAAAACCTAACAGGCGCACAGCATTTTGCCTGTTTGTGATTGGGTGTGCCACAGCTGGCTTTGCTCCTACATAAGCTCTGCACATAAAGCATGTATAACACTTACCTTATAGAAGATGCTGGAAATGTCGTCCACCCTCGCGAGGCTAAACAAGCATTGTATCGGGAGAACACATTCTGATTAAGTTGAACCACTGTAATGTTTCCGATTTCATTTCTAATATTGTTTTAGTTCTTCCAATGTATGAGGATTTGTCTCATAAACTTTGTCTTTCAGGTTACTATCCCACACTGTTAGATCAGGGGAGCGGAGAAGGTCATACACCAGCACTATCTTCAAACACTTCCCTGATTTTATTCATGGACTCCTCTACTGTATGGGCAGTAGCAGAATCCTGTTGAAACCACCCATATGATTTCTCTTCTTCTGTCAGTTCATGATAAAATGGGGTCAAAATGTCATTTCGGTACCTCTCTGCATTTACAGTCTGCTCGTAGAATATTGGACAGATTATGTGTCTAGCGCTAACAGTATACCAAACTCCAACTCTCCAATCATAATGAGGGATTTCTTCAACACAATGTGGACTTTCAAGAGGCCCAGTACCAACAAGCTGCACACACAATGGCAGCTGGTAGTGGGGGACTCCAGCTAGGACGCAGGAGAGGCGAAATGCTGCGTCTCCATTAGGTTTTAAATGAAGAACCCTCTATTTTTAGCCCTATTTACTTGTGCACAACGCAGCTGCTATGCTGTTCTGTATAGCGAGTAAACCCTACTTGAATGTAAGCATGACAACAGCACCACCAATCAAGCGCTATTCCTAAATGTCCTCAGTAGTACCTTTAAAGGTTGATCTGAAATATTCGTGATTATTTCTTAGATTATATGAATGAATATTTCTATTTGGTTGCTCACTTTTATCTAACATATTGTTACAAAGACAAGAATTTGACAAATCCCACTCCTGACACCAGTGTAACGAAAACGACAAAATCTAGTCCAGTTACTTTTCTATCAGTTTATTGTCTTCCAAAATTGTATCACAAATACACAGTTTACTTCTCGTCATTGATACAGTCTACAGTCTCTTGGGCTATCACAAATCACAACTTTTACTTCTTGTAACTTTGATCAGCCCTTTCAGTGTCTTTCTTTGCTTTCTCTGTGTCTCATACACCCACTATGACATTACAATCACTCCATGCCCATGGAATCTTCTTCACGATGACTGATATATCGTTCACACAGCTGTCTCGCACTCACTGACACTGACCGACTCATGTCCGTAACTCTTACTCAGCTGTTTTCTTGCCTCATATTGAGGGGATGATGTCTCAGTACCTTTCCAGAGTTTTACACAAACACCGGCGAACACATTGCCAGATCCTCTAGAGTTCTGGAGAAAGCCCCTTTTGTGTAGTTGCTTCCATTATTATTGGTAATGTACACACAAACAGTTGCTGACCTTGAATGCCTTTGCCCTCTTGCCAGCCTGGCATGTAGCGTGAAGTAGCTTGGCCCCATCTGTCCTTTCTTGTGCACTGAGCCTGGCGCCACAATATTTTGTGTTTTTGGAACAATTAAAATATAGGATCTTTTTAAAGATAGGTCCACAGGAGTTATTGCTATATTCCGAGTGCTTTTTGTGTTGTAATTTAAAAATGCTCATGTCTGTTTCTGTAATATTCCACCATGGAGTTGTCCTGTATTTGATATGTGGATACACATATATATAAACCATAAACCTGTTTTGCTGTTTCTTTATCCATTGTTTTCGTCAATTGTTTCGTTATACAAACATCTTTGTTTGTGTTTTTGGTTATTGCTATATCTTATGATTTTCAAGTCAATTGTTTATCAGTTATTATTACTGTATTCTCTTTTGAGGATTAATTTCTCCATCTATTTCAAGTTTGACATTTTCTGCGGAAGACTTTCTTTGTTCAAAGCTTTTATAGGCTGTTTTTTGCATATTTAACACCATGTCCAAACTATAATAATAATTATAACATTAGTGGGAATGTTAAATGAAGTAGTTAGAATTATCCAAGAAGAAAAAGACTGGGTAACACTTAATTTCATTGTTTAAAAAAAGGTTTATTTCTGACATGTTTTAAAAACCCTTGACTCTGTGCTCAGGAGAGATTACTGGCTAATTGTGATAACAGCATGTAGGTGTCTCTTAACCTGCACAAATAAAAGATGTCTACAGGCTGCTACCACAAGTTCGTCAGTAAAGTTCTACTGAGTATGGAGGCAATAGCCTCTGGAACATGTCCAAAGTAAGTTATTTTTAAATAATGAAGCTAAAGTGTTAGACTAGTTTTTTCTCCTCAGGTAATTATAATAAATAATATAGGGTGTTTATTACACATGTTAACCTGTTCCACAGCCTCTCTCTACTGTGCCAGGAATCAACAGTCAGGAAAATATTGCTGTCAGAGGCACACTAAAATCCTTACCTATTGTAGATGGTGGAAATGTTGACCTTTGTTCTAACTGGCAGCACATCTCATAAAAATATTGGCACTCATTTGCCCAAGTGCAGTAGCAGGAATTCTTGTGATTTCTTGCATGATGTTATCACTAAGATCCTGTAGTGTACGAGAGTTAGGATGAGGATTCCTGTTACTAAACTTAGGCGAGTGAGCAACATGTTTGAGATTTACTGCCTTTATTCGCTATTTGAACAAAATTACATGTTTGTGACTTTGTCAAGAAAAAATAAATATTATATATACTATGTATATCAAGTGAATAAACTGGATGTTAACAAATCGCTGGTTTGTATCACTCCATGGCCACGTGCATTCGCAATGACAGAACAGTTATCACTACACATAAGTATAATATGCGTTTAACACCACTAAAAGAATATATTTTCTCGATCCAAATAACATGCAGCACATGGGAATTAACTTCTATTTACATCATCTCTGTCCACATCACTTTTTCATTTTCTGCTCACAAACTCGAACCTGATCTCCAGAAGCAGTTTATGGAGGGAAGTTTGTTTTAAATCTGGAAAGTTGCAATCACAGTTAACTGCCAACAGCACTTTAAGGTGGGGGTTCATTGTTAACAAAGAACTAGTAAACTTTTGGACAGATTGCAGTTGTCACAAATTTGTCCAGCACTTGCCTGGCAAGTGGTCTCTTCATACCGATAAATATGGATGTTAGTTTCAGCACATCATCGATAGCAAGTTCGGGATATTTCTCGCAGAACTTGTTAAACACGTTCAATATGATTGTCTTTTCACCACTTTGTAATGGTTTTCTGCACTTATGTTTCACAACACTCACTTGTTCCGCCATGTTACTTTCATACTGAATGATGCGTGCGCCGAATGCATTAGGCTGGTTACAGATTCACTTAACTGCGTATTCTTACAATTCAACTATGCTTAGTATGCTTAGTTCATGCTTTAGCAAACATTAAGTGAGATTTCAGACTTTAGTAGTAGTATGTTTTCAAGGGACTATTTAGGCATCTAAAGAGTCAAGAAGGCACGCTGCGGTCAAAATGCACATGGCTTTGCGTCTACTTTATTCACTTGATGTACAAAGTATAGATAAAAATGACATAAACGTATACAATTAAAAGCAAAATTACTGACTAAAAGTGTGCAACATTCACTTTTTTATATGATTGCAACCTATAAATTAATTACATTACCTAACATACAGGGTTATCTAGAAGTCACTCTGCAGTCTCATGTAACCAAGATTCCCCTAGAGATGGGAATTCTGGTGGCAGCACTGGCTGTGGCAAGCCTATGGTTATTTATAACGTTCCACACAATAAAGTATAAGGTAGATTCAGGTATGTAATTCATGAAAGGTAATGTAGATAAACAGCATACCGAGTTACGTTGAGTGGTAGACACTGGCACGGTGTGGAGGGACTTGTTGATTACCCTTTATTATACATAATTACCTTTCAAGGAAATCAGTAACTGAATAAAATGAGTGAATTAATTGGAATGACCTAAGTATTTTCTTGAGTCCATTAAGATCTTCAGTGTTTTTAATTGTAGTAGGTAGTTTGTTATACAGAATTATTCCAATGTTGTTGATAGTTAATGCTGGATTTCTGACAATGAAGTCATTAATCCTCTTGCTCTCCAATATTTTTCACTGATGGATGCGGCACTAGAAGTAGCCAGGCATATTTGAAGGTGGTCTCGATCCATTTCCTCTTGCAGATCACATAGAGGACAGAGTTGGTGAAGAATATATCCCAATTCTGTTTAAATGTTTTGTCACCCAATCATATCCCGTAATCAACCTGAAGGTTGCAACTGCCATTTTTCGGGGATTCTCAGGAATTACTGTTTGAATGTTTTGTTGTTCCCATCTTTTGTTTTTTGATTTCTCACAGTAATATTTTGCAATAATTTTTTTGAATTCAGAGTTAACTAATCTTTTAGCTGCATAAAATGGTAGATTAACTATAGTTTTCTGTACACTGCTGGTACCCTTTTTTACAAGAAAATCAGCTTTCTCATTACCACTCAGTCCACAGTGAGCTGGTATCCATTGGAAGACCAGGTGTTTTTGAAGTGCTGTTAGATGGCTAAGCATTTTCCAACATTCTATATTTGTTTTTTTTTTTTGTGACAACCTGGAAGTAATTTCTATAACTGCTGCCCTGGAATCTGAGAGAATAACTGCTTGCTGAAAATGTGAAATTCTGTACAAAAGATTTTGCAGTGCCATTCGAATTGCTTCAATTTCTACATCAAAGTTTGTAGTTCCATAACTTAAAGATCTGTAATAGGAAAAGAGGTGACATGACTCCAGCACCTGCTCCATCTTGGTTTGATATCAATGATCCATCAGTATAAATATGGAGCCATTCATGTTCTGGAAATCTAGGATGGATTGTCTCTAATGCCAATAATTTTAGAACACTAGTTGGAGTATCACTTTTCTTAACTTCTTCTGTCAGGTGTAAATAATATGTGATGTCTAATGTATGTGTTGGATTGACTTTAGATATGAAGTTTTCCTTTGAATTAGGAAGGTGTACATCCTTCCTGATGTCTTGAATTTTGGAAAGAAAGCTCTGCTGAGTTTTTAGTGTATGTGTAAAATTTCTCTTGTTCCATGTATTGAATGGAAGTCTGATCAACTTTTCGTGTTGAATAAGAGCTGCTTTTTCTATTTCATATTCAATGGGGTATTGGTTGGTTAGTATTTCCATAGCTGCTATTGGTGTGGTTTTGATAGCACCTGTGTTGAATATGTAAATCATCTCTGTCTTGTACACTAACCATTATCTGTAAATTTTTGAAACGTTTGTTTTTGGATCGGATATAGTACATTACTTCTAACTTGTATATGCAGACCACAGGCATGATCCATGAAGTTCTATTAGTCTTACCCATCATTATTCTTATTGCTTGCTTCTGCATTTTAGGTACCTCTTCCCATGTTTGAGGTTATTTTGAGTCACTTATTTACACTCACCTTCACTACTAAACTGCTTTTTTAAAGCGGAAACGTTTTCAGGACCATTCGATCCCATCATCAGCCGTTGGGTGACTGACGTTATCCTCTTGTTCATTTTCTCTGTTGTCTCTATTCTGCTGCCATCTGGTGTTAGGGGTGCAGAGCTTTAACACTTCATTCAATGCTGGTATTTCGAAATTAATAACTTTATTACTATAAGAGGTAGAACTGGAACTTAAAAATTCAATGCCACAACTGGGATTTGAACCACAGACCTTCCGCTTGCCGGGCGGACGCTCTAACCACTGAGCTAAAATTAAAACAAATTGAAAAGTCTGCTGTGGCATATCATTTTTGGACTGAAAACCACAACATCGGCCTTAAAATAAAACTGTTAAAATCTATTAATTCACCAATAGAACTGAATATTTGGGAAAAAATATACATCATCAAAAACAGTAATAAAGTTATTAATTTCGAAATACCAGCATTGAATGAAGTGTTAAAGCTCTGCACCCCTAACACCAGATGGCAGCAGAATAGAGACAACAGAGAAAATGAACAAGAGGATAACGTCAGTTACCCAACGGCTGATGATGGGATCGAATGGTCCTGAAAACGTTTCCGCTTTAAAACCACTTTAAAAAAGCAGTTTAGTAGTGAAGGTGAGTGTAAATAAGTGACTCAAAATAACCTCAAACATGAAGAATACTTCACTGTCAATAATGCTTCTATTTTTAATATTCAATACCTCTTCCCAGCCCGAATACGACTGTGGACTTGAGTGAAATATACACTTCTGAGAACCTGTGTGCCAGTAACCTTTAGCAAGTTTAGGATAGAGCATCCCTCACATATTTGTGATCCCCATTGTAAATCTTCACTTAGACGTATTCCCAGAAATTGTGTTTCCCCCTGATACTTTATACTTTCTCCATCTAATTTTATTGATGCCTGTTTGAGAGCAGAAGTTCAATGCTTCCAGCATCCACAAGAAGTTGAATTTTATTTTTCTTTCATTAGTATTAATGTCCTACAACATAGTGTCATATCGGACAGTGCATTGATGCTCAAATGAGCGCGAGGTCCATAGGGCTTTAAGTTACCCAACATTCGTCTTCTCAGGATAAGGGAAAACCTCAAGAAAACCTTATCTGGATAACTCACCCTATGCAAGATTCAAACTCGCGACCTTTTGGATGTGAGGCAGACACACTATCACCATGCTATAGATGCGAGCACAATAAGGTAAAGATTTTAATGCACACCTGATGGAAAATTTTCCTTATGGTTCTTGGTGCCCTTGCGCAGTGAAGGGAGACCACGGAACTGGTTATCATATGTAATTAAGGACCCTGTATTCCTTTATTTTCAATAGAATATTTGCTTTGCTTCCAACTCAGTAGTTGTTTTGCCTTTAATATTGGTCATATCTGCATACACAGCTGCTAAGCCTCCATGTCCTACCAATTCAAATGTCTTTTACATATTCTAAAAACAAAAATCCCATTTTGGAATCTTGTGGAACTTTGCCTGTTAGTGTCATAATGTTATTTTATTTTTTCAGTCTTCTTTCTTTCTTTTTTTTCCCCTGCTTATATTGGGTTCTATTACTTTCCAGCTTGCTTATAAGAATATCTATTGATAGAATCAAAAGCTTTTGTTAGATCTATAAATATGGCAATTATCTTTTTAGAATTATTTAGTCCATTTACTATAATTTTATTTGGTGTTTTTTATCCTACTATTGAGATGATGTATAAATTTAGTCTTTAACGTCTGATGTCCTGACTATTAGCTAAGTTTATCTCTTCCAGGCTTGTAGGCCGTGGTCTAGGAGGTGTCGAAGATACCGATGTTTTGCCAAGTACTGCATTGGGCATCTTCAGGGTAAGATGATCGATCCATTGTCTGTGCTGGTTGATTCAAGCTCTGACCAGCACAGACAATGGATCATCTTATCCTGAAGATGCTAAGTGCAGTACTTGGTGAAACATTGGTATCTTCAATGCCTTCTAGACCACGGCCTACAAGGCTGGAAGAGAAACTTAGCCATTGAGATTATGACAGACTTTTGTACAATATGTAGGTAGCGGCTGAAACTCGTTTTATTGTGAGTAATATATAGAGATTTGTGCAATATGTTCGTAAACAAAAAAGTCTGTTATTAATTTTGTAAGAATGCTGGTTTTCCGTTGTACATAGTTGCTGAATCAATAATTATAGTGCTAGGGTCAAAATTATAACTGGAGGAGAAATGATTTGTGACAGGCATTAGTAAAGCGAAGTCCACAGTCGTCAAGTGAACAGCACCTGAGTCAAGCTTTAGCAGCCACGTCATCAGGATCCTTTGGAATGGAGCAGATGCTGCCAAGTTCACTGAGACGAAGGCCATCTTCCCCGGTGAATATTGAGACTGGAGAGAGAAGCACACGAGATCGGCAGCGATTGGCTAACCTGGCAAAACAACTAGGTATGTTAAAACTAGCAATTTTGACCAAACTTTATAAAAGTGTATGTTTCAATTGCAGCATGCCAGGAAGGGCCATTTGCAATGAGGCATGGCTGAAAGTGGGAACAAAAGCCTTTGACAAGTCTTCCAGTAAGCTTTTCATGTATGAGTGAAATTAAGTGATCAAATGTTTATTTTCAATGTTTAATATATCTGAACTTATTGTTTTAACCCTATGTTGAACCTTTTTTAATTTCTCTAATGCATATAGTAAGAAGGAAAGATACATGTTTTGTAACCCCCTGAGTAAAAATGAAAGCATTTTTAGATAAAGTCCATGTGCTGTATGTTTGTGGGAATAAGAGTGTACATGTGTGTGCACACATAAGTGCACTCTTCTAGGAATGCAACACAAAAAGATTTTCAAGAAAATGCCCCCCCCCCCCCCTGCAAGAGTACTCTTTACATGGAAAAATTTGCAAAACATTTGAGTTTCTTAAAAACAACTCCAACGATTGTGATTAAAATACTATATGTTTAAGATGTTTTCATGATAAATGAAATATATATTTTGAGTTTTTTGGGAATATCCTCATAAGTCATCTTCATTATGGAGGTGCATAACTGGTAAATTATAAGAGGTAAACAAAATCATACAATTTTATTCAAACTTTTCTTGTGTATATAGCCATTTTCAAGCTATTCTTTGTTATTGGTTGGAATTTTCAAATACTTATATTTTTCTTAAATAGATAGTCGTTCATCTTTTTATGTCCTGGTCATGCAAAGAGAATGGAATGTCAAAGCTCTCACATAGTAACTGGCTCTTAAATAGACTTGACTACCATTTAAATTCCCGTTGTGCCTATAAGGGAATGTGTAATAAAAACATTTCATGGACTAACAGGCCATGGTCCACTGGGCTTCTTCATTCTTCAGTGGACCACGGCCTGGAAACGGTTCAGTTTACCTTGATAATGGCACAGAGGTGTGTATTTGTGGATTACTTTCCTTCACTGTTAACAGCTTCAGGTGTGTGTAATGGGTGATATTGTTTTGGTTTAATTTTTTCAGAAAGCAGCAGAGATATGTTGGTTGCCCACATATCAAACAGCTCTGTTGTGGCATCACTGCTGGACTTGGTAAAGACTCTGATGCCAGCGGTAGAGGCTTCGTGCAAAAGGCATAGTCCTGTAGGGTGTCACCATAGGGCTCAGGCAGCACTTCGACAGCTTCACACTCTGGAGAAGCGCTTTGAAAACACAGACCAACTTATGGTGAGTCAAGCAGTTACATAAGAAATAGAAAACAATACTAAACATGAATCTGTCACTAGTCAGCCTTCCAAGCTAGCACACAAAAGGATCAAGTTTGATTACTGGTCTGGTTGGGAGGTTTTATTCATGGACAAACTTTCGTTATTTACATTTTTATTTATAATATTTATTCATCCTTATGTGGCAGTTTTTTATTAAGAGTTGGCAACCAGGTTGTTACTTCAGGGTCGTAGTGGATAGCAGATAAAATTGGCAAAGGCTAGTATATTGTCAATATTCAAGTTTCTGCTGAAATTAATTTTATTGCAATGAAGTAAGAATATCGCTACAAATCATTGATATAATAGCAATAAGTTTCTGAAGAATATACTGGTTGGCGCAGGATAGGATCGAATACAGAAAATGGCTGAAGGAACCCGATGCCTAATGGCAGCAGGGAAAGTGAAAGAAGTTTCCGAAGTAATTCGGTATAACGTTGGACATTTTTTATAATTCTTGTGTACGCTAAACTCAATATAGTGTCTCTTGATTTACTAAGCTATCTCAGCTTTTCTTGTAAAATATTAACCAACTTGGCTGGCCCCATAGCGCAGCTGGTAGAGCACCTGCCTGCTGTGCAAGGGGTCCTGGGTTCGATTCCCTGCATAGGGTTAGAAATTTTTCTTCAGCCAAGATTATTCCTCATCCTTCCCTGAGTCTGTAAGTATAATGGTGGTGCCGTGGCTGAGTGGTTAGACCCAAGGCCATCTCTAAGTAACAGCGATATGCGATTCGTGGCGTCACAACGCGAGGCCAACGTTCCAAGCAATTCATAAGGAATAAACACATGTTTTACGGTATTTCTGAACTGGAAGAAGTGTGCATTCATTTATATTTTCACATTTCGTATTAAAAGTTAATGTGTGTTAGTATGTTAGTGGAAAACATGCTTTGTATAGTTGTTAATGGCAGAGCATGCTTCTTATGTTTGCAATGCGAATATATCTCCAGTTTCTTTCTTTCTTTCTTTTTTTTTTTTTTTTTGCTGTAGATAATACCAAACTGTCTTGTTTAATAATGCAGTAGTTTTTCAAGAGAATGTTGGTTATTACTTTTATTATTTTCCTCGTCAAAATAGCACCCGGTAACTCACAATCACTAGCATTACAGTCAGCACCGATATTATTAATGTCACATGTCTCAGCACCTAAATGTAGAATTAAGTTTCTCTGGTTTTCTACTTCAAGAAATTCTTGTTCATATGTCTCAACAAATTTACTACTTTTTCATGATATAAATGTGTACAATTAAAAGTAAAATTCCTGACTAGAAGTGCGCGACATTCACTTTTTTACATGCTTAGAACCTATAAATTAATGAAATTACCTAACATATCATACTATTATGTATTGAAGACTGGGTATATGCAGGGTTCCCAAGAGCCTGGAGAGTAATATCAAGTATTCAATTTGCAGGTACCAACGTTAGGTTCACAGGAAGGAGCATTTGAGAATGTTCGCATGAACTACTCCGGTGATCAAGGTCAGACTATACGCCAACTGCTCTCAGCTCACATGATACGCAGAGTTGCCATGTGCTGTCTATCATCACCTCATGGAAAAAGACAACACCTCGGTAAGCTACTTTGTGACATGGTTTTGAAATCTTGTAAAACCGTTATAATGGAGTTCTGTAAGAGTGTGCAATAGAGTACTTAACTAAAGGCAGTGCCTGCCAAACTTACTGAATTAATTTACTTCTATGGTTATTTTGCACCTTTCGAGAACCATGTGGTTCACTTGTTCCTTTTCACATAATTTTACGGAGATGGAATTGAAGACCATACTAACTCATTCCTAGGACTATCCATTAAGTGGTTAAGCTTGTAACTAGGGATAGGATTTTTAGAATGGTGCATATTTTATTTTTGGTAAGACTGATTTCTTCCTTGTATAAATTCTTGTTATGAGAAAGCTGTTCAAATAATAGTAATTTAAGTCATATTTATCCAGATATGGTCATTTCTTTCTGTCATATTTCCGTAAGTAGATGTTCATAATTGTCATATTTTTACTCTTTCATGGATGTAAGCATAAATAAATAATAATTACTTGACTGCATTCATGCTAATGTTATAATTAGGACTTACATTGTGTTTTTCAGCTGTTTCCCATGAGAAGGGCAAGATCACAGTGCTACAGTTGAGTGCACTGCTGAAGCAAGCAGACTCGTCAAAGCGAAAGCTAACTCTGACTAGACTTGCCTCGGCACCGATCCCATTTACTGTCCTCTCTATCACTGGAAACCAGTGGAATGAAGACTTCCTTGCCGTGTGTGGCTTGAAGGTACGGTACTTAATTGGAAGTGAATTTATAAATATAAAACATGTGCCTTTAGACTATATATAACACTATTGCTTTGTCACCAACAGGATTGCCATGTACTGACATTCAGCAGCAGTGGCTCTGTCGCTGATCATTTAGTATTACATCCAGAGTTGGAGACAGGTAACTTCATCATCAGAGCCATATGGCTTCCAGGCTCTCAGACTCAGCTGGCTCTGGTCACTGCTGACTTTGTCAAGATATATGATCTGAGTCGAGATGCCCTAAGTCCACAGTATTTCTTCTTGGTGCCTAGTGGCAAGATTAGAGACTGCACATTTGTTTGCACTGAGGTATGTCTGAAGCAGTTATAGCAATGTTAACACAAAACTTTTCTGATATATTACGTCTTGACTGATTGTTATTAAGTATGTTTGTTGTTGTTGTAAGCTAATGCTGGATTTCTGACAATGAAGTCATTAATCCTCTTGCTCCCCAATATTTTTCACTGATGAATAGGGCGTTAATATATTTATATGTCTGGAATAATGAGAAAAAAATATTAAAATAACCAAAATTTAAGATCCACATTGCCAACCTTAATGTAAAATGTCAATAACAAAATATTAGAAGAACAATAAACAAGAAGAGCTGATGATAAGCCTGTTAAAGGCCCTGAGAAAACCAGTAGAACATTCCTCTTAGAGAAAATTATTCATTTATAAGAATAAACACAGTTTATTAAATGTTGATGAATATGATCTGATTGTATAGTGTCCAGCAGGGAAATGCCATGTTACAGGACTAAGCATGGCAGTTAATCAAGAAAACAACAGTATTAATGGGATTATAATATTTTTCAGGATGGAAACTCTCACATGTTGCTAATGTCTTCAGCTGGACACATATACAGTCAGGCAATGGATGAGGAAAGTTCAGCAAAGCATGGCCCATTCTATGTGACCAATACTCTGGAAGTTTACCACCCTGAGATTAAGGTGAGTGTTCTGTCAGAATATGTTTAAAAAATAGTGTATAAGAGCCACCTGACGGAGGCCGGAATGTTGAATGTCATATGTTATTGAGATATTTCACTTTAGAAATATTTAAATGAATCTAAAATAAGAACAAATTAGAAACTAAAAACTTCACTTATCTTAGTATGTTGATAAAACCCCTGGGTCAGCAAAAGAGAAAAAGAATATCAACATACTAAGATAAGTGAAGTTTTTAGTTTCTAATTTGTTCTTATTTTAGAATCTTGTTGCTTCACTGTTAATAGCTTCAATTTTTACTTAATTTAAATGAATGACTACGAAGCACAATAAAAGCAGTATAAAAGGCTAATAATATAATAGTAAAAGCGCTGACTGCCCGTGAATTTGTAATAGCTATCTTTGTAGATCTATCAAAAGCGTTTGACTGTATGAATATAAACATATTGATTGATAAATTAGAAATAAATGGAATAAGAGGACTGGCACAAAATTGGTTATTGACATATCTAGGAAATCGAACACAGTGCGTAGAAATAAATCATCAAAATGCAAATGGGAGGATAGAAAAAATAAAATCAGACTTTAAAACTGTACAGCAAGGAGTTCCACAGGGCTCAAAATTAGGACTCTTTCTATTTTTAATATATATAAATGAAATATTCGAGTTTATAGAAAAACAAGGGGGCATAGCAATTGGGTATGCTGATGACACAACTGTTATTATTAGGGGGCAGACAGCTAAAGAGGTAGAAAATAGGGCAAACAAAATTTTAGAAACCATAAAGCAATATTACTCCAACATAGAAATGGCAATTAACGTAAAAAGGACAGCATTGATTAATTTTGAAATAACAAACTGCAAATCAGATATTAAAACTAATCCTAGAAGGTGAAAGCATATCTGAAATAAACTGTACAAACTTTCTCGTAATGATAAGCGATACAAATCTAAACTGGAAATCCCACATAGCACATATTACTAAGAAAATTAATAAAGGCATCTATCTTATGAAACAGATCAGAAGGACAATGGACAACAATGATGACACAAGTTTACTATGCATTTATATATTCACATATAAGCTATGGTAGCATGCTATGGGGGAATATTACCCAAAGAGAAATGGAAAAATATTCAAATTACAGAAAAAGGTCATCAGAATAATAGATAAAAACTTAAATATTCTAACTGTTCCATGTATATATATATATAAGTATAAAGACTATTGTACATGAAAGGCATCAAAAGAATCGTAATATACACAACCATAGCTTAGGAAACAATGATAATTATTACAGAACAACACTATGGGGAACACTAAATAATCGTGCAGTAGAAATTATATGAAGGGAATTATTTAGTAATCTACCAAATGAAATAAAATACATAACCCAAACCAAAGAAACGATGAAAACCATTACAAAGTATTTAATAGAAAATGATTCTATAGCATAGAGGAATTCAAATATGGACTATAATATGAATATATATGCAATATGTACCATGAATTGAAAAAATGAAAAGATGGGCAATAATTGATTTATGCATAATGTAAATATACTTGTACGTGATTTGAGAGGTAGAACTGGAACTTAAAAATTCAATGGTATTTAAAAACACCAACAGTAAGTTTGTTGGCATAAATAATAAATACTTGTACATTGTTATACACTCATGCTATTGGTGCAGTACTCTGAACTTGTGATATTTGTGCAATACTATGTAACTATACATTGTGATACATATTTAGAGAGTTCTTCTAACGATATGTCCTGTGTAATTGAAACATATGGATGAATAAATTTATGTCTTCTGGAAACTAGTGCTGGTTGTGAAACCCTTGTCATTGCTTCCAGTTAATGTTAAGGAGACGGTTGCAGTATTGATGTATGTTCATTATTTCAGGATGTGAATGGGCAGGTAGGAGGGGGCGGAGTGTCCATATACTACTCACATGCACTACAGTTGCTGTTCTTCAGCTATAGTCAAGGCAAGAGTTTCATAGCTCCCCTCAAGTACATGGACAGTGGTCTGCCATCAGTGTTCATGATCAACTTGGGGAAGGCTGGTGGCAACGGGAACAAGACCAATAATGCTCAACCACAGCCACTCTGCCAGTGGAGCGAAGTGCCTAACCATCCTGGACTCGTCTGCAGCGTCATGCAGAGCAGTAAGTACAAATGACCTCAGTATGTATATATTTCATTGCACAATCATTATGCTTTCATAATACAGTAAAAATGCACTTTACTTCAACTCCTTGAAATAAAAATTATTAATATATGTATTTAGGCTTTCACGGCTGGTGTCTTGACTATTCGAAAAGTTTAGTTCTTCCGGGCTTGTAGGCTGTGGTCTAGAAGGCATGGTAGATACCAACGTTTCGCCAAGTACTGCGCTTGGCATCATCAGGATAACACGATCCTCCATCTGCGCTGGTCAGAGTTTGAATGTGGAAGCAGAGAAGTAGTGGAAGTAACGACCGCTAATGTTCGTTACAGTTATTTATATGGGTGGGGGTGGGCGGGGCATTGTTGTGCTGGCTATGGCAGTGATTGGCCAAATGTAGGTGGGGTTTTATTATAACTGTTGTGTGTGTCTGAAAGTTTATCTAAAACTGGTATCCATGCTTTACATAAAGCACAACAATTTTCTTTATTTCTTTATTCATCCTTTTAGAACATATACATGTTGTTGGATATATCAGGTTACATAAAATGCTAAAGTAACTGTCTTAATGGTAAAAAAATCTTCAAAATCACAATTGCAGATATTCATCTAATGCCCTGCCCACCCCCACCCATATAAATAACCGTAACGAACATTAACGGTCGTTACTTCCACTACCTCTCTGCTTCCACATTCTAACCCTGACCAGTGCAGACGGAGGATCGTGTTACTCTGATGATGCCAAGCGCAGTACTTTGCGAAACGTTGGTATCTACCATGCCTTCTAGACCACAGTCTACAAGCCCGGAAGAACTAAACATTTCGAATAGTCAAAATTATTAAGTTTGTTTAAAGGTGTACTGACATTATCTTCATGATAAAAAATATTGAAACTCCTAAATAAAATCTTTATAACTGTTTGGAGTTCACTGAGAAACTGTCTCAGCACTAATGGTTATACTTGAATTAACGTAACTTGGGTATTCTGACTGTTCCCTCAGCATGTGTTATGCATGCGGTAGGGGAGTGGCATAGCAGCCGGTTGTCATGACAACCAGGTTTGACCTTGAAGTAGCCAATAGACTTTGTGACAGGATTGTGTAGTCACGAAGACTATTGGCTACTTTAAGGTCAAACAACAGCGATGTGCCACTCCCCTATCACGTGTGTAACGTATGCCGAGGGAATTGTCAGAGTACCCAAGTTACGTTAATTCAAGCATAATCCTTGTAATCAAAAGTTAGCTTTATATTGTTATTTTCTGTTTGTTTTGTGCAACTATCTGGCACAAAGACTTATCTCAAAGCCCAACCTTTGCTTTTTTAATTTCGTTTTTATGATGCAGTAGTCTTTCATAAAGCAAATGCGTGTTTGTTGTCAGGCAATAATCCTGTCATACTAATGCTGAAACCAGACACAGTAATGGTACAAGAGATTAAAGTAGTACCAGCTAAAGCAAAGATAATGGATATGGTTGCAATAAGACATCCATCTTCTAATGCTGATCATCGAACCACTCTCATTCTTCTGTGTGAAGATGGCAGCCTACGCATATATATGGCTGCAATGGAACAAACAGGTAAATATTTTAATTCTTTGTTTAATGCAGAGTAAATGGAGACATTTACATCAGATTACAGAAAGCAGATCATTAATCAAACATAAATAACCCCAAAAGAGATAATCTATAACCCTTGACTAAGGCAACTACTTGACATCTTTCTGTCAGGACAGCTATTGAATTGGCCCCTCAGAAACCCGAGTCTAAGTACACTCCCAGCAGGGGAAAAATCCCATGCCAGTACTGGGGATCGAACTTGGATCCTCCATATCAGAAGCAGGTGCACTACCACTGCACTATGGAGATGGTCATGTTTGTATAATACAGTTGAGATTATAAGTTTGGTAGATTAAAGGAAAACTAGAACAGGAATTTGTTGCTTCTGTTAAAGGGAAGAGGATATCAAGCACATTGCACAATTCTTTTAATAAGGAGATGAGTTCTTAATCTTCAGGGCATATTGGGTCTACATAAAATATATAAATAAATATGGCAACTAAGAAAACATTTGGTACTAAGGTTATGCAAGAAAATAACCATATCCAGGGTGGGAGGAAGTCATTACATTTGTGGCAGGAATTATATGTCAATATTTAATATGTCAAGTTGTATCCACATAATATCTGTAAATTTCCTATATAATTCAAACCATAAAAGTGAGTCGATTAATGTAAATGTCAAAAGTTATATTCCTCAACCTGTGTCCCAAAACTATACGTATCAAAGTGAAATGTATTCAAGGTCGATCATGGCCGCATAATCAGCATATTGTGACCGAACCAACGATAAATAGCCAATTGATCTTGTTTGCTATGTACATTACGTTAAACAATTACCCAGATTATTATTTATTTATGCCAACTTACTGGCTTGAGAATTTAATGCCATTCTGGCAGTTTGTCACAATAGCTCAGTGGTAGAGCGTCCGCCCGGCAAGCGGAAGGTCTGTGGTTCAAATCCCAGTTGTGGCATTGAATTTTTTAAGTACCAGTTCTACCTCTTAAATTACCCAGATATTGACTAATGATGTATGCGTTGATGAAAACGTACGCATATTCGTGCTGCCAAATGTAAAGAGATTTTGTCTGCAATCCAACAACATTGGATTGTATTGCCAAAGGACATTTAATTGAACACTGTGTGTAGATATTCATCATGCACGATTATCTCATAAATATTCCAACATATTTACAAAAGAAGTGTGGATTTAACTTATACAGAACCACGAAGGTCTTGAATTGAATAGTTTTGGGACCTCTTAGTGACGATATTTGTAAAAGAGTGAAGATACAGTGTGTTGTTGTAAGTTCATAAGAATAAACTTGAATTGGTGGAAAATTGAACACTTATTGGAAGTAAAATAATTATCGCCATTATCTGTCTGCTTACACCCATAATGCCCTGTGTATAAGTCTCATAGCTACAGCATAATCGTCCTAAAAAAACCGCTACACATTAATTTAAGCCAGTAATAGATTTCGGTATTTGTAACAGATTTTGCATCTTATGTTTTTGTCTCTGACCATTTCCTATGGAGATATTTTAGTTTTGTTGAAAAAAAGCTGGCAACACTGCAGGTTGTGTGGGTATCACTTTCACTAGGTCATTACATGAACAAATAACATGCCATCTTTTTCCATGTTTACTGTGTGAGGGTAGCCCAGTCAGAAGCATTAGCTCCCAAAACTTGACCCGACCCTGCAAGCAACCGATCTGCTTACATCCACAAACCGTTTAATTCCCTGACCAACTTCAACGTACAGGTCGCGCGTTACTTCTTGATGAATGAAAATTTTATATGAAAGGTTGAATGCGAGTCACTACTCAGCTTTTGCGGGAACGAGAGAGAGGAGGTACAGTCTGTAGTGAGATGACGCACATGCTTCTGAGCTGAAGTAGTACAGCACTACAAATCAATTTATGACACTTGCAGTAATATCAGCCACACGTATTATACACTATACCTCTATAACTGTTTCCACTTAACTTTCTTGCATTTATTCTATTCCCGACATTTCTCTCTCGTCTGAATTGCTGTTATTTTCGTTGGATGCATACATACATCCGCACCGCACAAAACTTTTGCAGTCGACTGTATACACAAACGCGACAGAGGAAAACAGAGGTGTCTGTTATCGTAGCATAAACATTTGCTGACCTGTTTATTAAGGGTAGGCTCACTCATTGGATTTCTGCTCAAGGTCATTCGTCAAGAACAAACGTGCAATCTATAATATTGCAGAGTTACTTCACGTCTGAAAGAGCTGCTTGGAGTATGCCTTCAATTCTTTCAAGTGACTAATTATTTCAAAAACCTATATGATGTCCTATAATTATTATTGAAGCTATCCTCAGACATTACACATCCAATTTGAAACAAAAACCGTTTATTTTTTAAATCGGCTGATCAAAAAACAAATGCCTTAGACTTTTTTGTGTGTAATGCTTCTATAAAGTATATATTAGAAGGAATGTAATAACTTCCCTTCCACCCTGTATATAAAACAGTTGTATTTGCTGAAATTGCTATCAAAAAAGTTAAGGCTACTGGTGAATGACCAGGACCAAAAACACCAGTCTTCAGTGATCTGAATGTAATTAATGTGATACTTCATAAATATTTACATTGCATTTATATTATTTTTCAGGTTTCTGGCTTTCTCCGAATGTCCAGGCAGTGAGTACAATGACTGCAATGAAACCATTAAGGAAGAAGAAGGTTACTAAAACTGGAAAACCAACAGGTAAGTAACAGAGCATATTATATGAAACCAAGTTGTAATAGCTAAGTAATAATCATTGGCAAACTTGAGAAAAAGAGTAGTTATGTCATTTCTGATATACCCTAAGTTACAATTAATATTTAAAGGTTGCGCGTTTGTTCTTGATGAATGACCTTGAGCAGAAATCCAGTGAGTAGGCCTACCCTTAATAAACAGATCACCAAATGTTTGTTACGATAACAGACACCTCTGTTTTCCTCTGTCGCGTTTGTGTATACAGTCGACTGTAAAAGTTTTGTGCGGTACGGATATATGCATGCAACGAAAATAACAGCAATTCAGGCGAGGGAGAAATGTCGGGAATAGAAGAAATGCAAGAAAGTTAAGTGGAAACAGTTACAGAGGTATAGTGTATAATACATGTGGCTAATATTACTGGAAGTGTGATAAATTGATTTATAGTGTTGTACTACTTCAGCTCAGAAGCATGTGGGTAAACACACGTCATCTCACTGCAGACTGTACCTCCTCTCTTTCGATGCCAGCGTTCCCGCAACAGCTGAGTAGTGACTCGCATCCAACCTTTCTTATAACATTTTCATTCGTCAAGAAGAACGTGCAACCTGTACAGATTGAAAGTTCAATTGATCTATCTTCACTTTCTGCAATAAAACTTATAGAACATTTAAGAATAAGAACTGAATCAATTAATGATACAGAACAAGTCACTTTGTCATTATTTGACTGAGTTTTTACTCTTAATTGATTTTAATAACACCCTCATCACATTCCAGTATTTGAAGATAGTGAATCATATTTTGGAAACTGTTGTCTCGTTCATCAACCTGGACTCACTGCCATGGTTCCCCCTGTGGCTTATACAGTATGTTTACTACAAAACTTGGCCGGCAGGTGCACAGCCCATCTCCCAGACACGTACTGCACAACTTGGCCGGCAGGTGCACAGCCTATCTCCTGGTTGCCAATGCATGCACATCAAATCAAATCTCAAATCACGTTAACAATTATCAGAATAAACACAAAGCATGCCTTCTAATGGGAGATGTTGGAAATGCCATTCATCTACAGCATCTTCTAAGAAAATTTTCATACACATACACTAGTTCAGCTTCCATTATAGGGTTAATTTCTCTCCTGATATTTTGTTTTAATTTTGTCTGGTGCAAGGTGCCGAAGAGATTTTCGAGGTGACTGTTCTAACCTTTCTCTGCATTTGTCTAATTTCTGTTCTGTAAGCACACACTGTTTTATCTTTCTTTTCCTATCACAAATTGATCCTTTCTCCCTGAATTTATTTACAAGCAAATTAACAGTGTCTCCACTCGGAACACGCATGGCAAGAAATTTAGTTACAACTTCCCTACAAGATGATGAAGCACTTACGTATTGCACTGTATACTGCAGTCGATTCATTTTAAAAAGTACTTCAAGCAAAACTAAACACTTCTAAACACATGTGAACTGGACTAGAACATCACAGAACACCTACCTAACAGAAGTAAGACTGATACACTTATGACGATTAACACGTGCATGCAGGGAAATGCAGTGGTCACGTGGGCCATACATCTGCATACAAGTTTTGTAGTAAACATACTGTAGATGGCATTTCCTTTCAGGTGAAGCTTGTGATGCTGTTTTAGCAGATAATTACTTAAAAATACTTAATCGTAAAAGTTTCAGCAAAAACGGATGTGGCAAATGTTCAAAGAGATGCACGGTCAATTTAAATGTAAATGTTTGTTTTAAAGGGTTAAGTATTTATAATGGCCAATAAACCATATATATTTTTAATTAGAAAGACTTACATGCCAATTTTTGTCATTTTACATTACCCACTCCCCTTAATGTGCAATTGATAGTTTTATAATTTAAAATGGTATCCATTTGTTGTGATTTCAGGTGTGGTTACTTTTCCCATTGATTTCTTTGAGCACTGTCAGGCAATGAATGAAGTGGAATTTGGAGGCAATGATCTATTGCAGATCTATAATACTCAGCAAATCAAACATAGGCTGAATACCACAGGTAAACCAATTGTCACACACAAAGTATATTTTTAAGCATTTTTAATTTTTAAACTGATATATTGTGTAACAATTTTACTGTTTCCTTGCAGGGATGTATGTGGTGTCAACAAAGCCAGCTGGGTTTAGTATTGAAATTAACAACTCGGACAGTTCATTGGTTATGACAGGTGTTCGTATAATGCTGGGGACACAAGATTCTCAGAGAGCTCCATCCTATGTAGAGGTATTATTTTTTGATTTTTCAAAAAACCTGGTACAACTTTGAATTTAATTTAATCATCCAACACAGTTTAGCAATTGCCTAGTTATACAGAATACTTAAAATATGAATAAATCAGATAAAAATATGCTGGTGGAAAGCAAACAGAACAATAATAAAAAAGAAAATAGTAACATTAATGCCATATAATCATATCAATTCAAATGTAGTCATAGTATATAGTATACATATTAGAGAAAGTAAAAATCAGTATTTGAAGTTCTGAATAGTTGTGATAAGGTTGTAAGGTGAGACATGAGCAATTCCCATAGCTGCGCAGTGGCACTCTTCACCTGAAAGGCTGATGGCAGAGAAAGTTGCGCAGAGATGTATGTGCAGAAGTCATAAAGTTTCTGTCCACGAAAGAGAGAAGTTTGCCAGCATGGCTTTTAGTTCATATTGCTAATTACATATATGTATAACAATTAGCTTTATAACAAAGCGATTTCACTATAACTATGGTCTTGTGCCAACAGTGACTTTCATGTGAACTGTAATTGTTTCAGCTGCAAGCTGTTGTGTTTCACAATAAATTGATGCATCTTTCCGTCCCCCCCATTGAAACGTATTGAAAAGTTTCTAGAAATGATAAGTCATGGCAGCGGTAGCAGTTATTTATTTTGTAATGAAAGAATTTTTGAGTTCTTTTTATTTCCTTCAGGTTTTTGGCCGCAGCATTCAAACAAATGTAGCCAGGAATCGCTGGTTTGATATGCCGTTCACCAGAGAAGAAAGTCTACAGGCTGATAAGAAACTAGTCATCACTTTTGGGCCTTCCCAGGATCCCGAAGGAGTCACCATGGTAGACTCCATTAAAGTGTAAGTGTGTCATAGAGTTAATTCAACGTTAGATATCATAAGAGTGCTATTGTGCCTCCTGTTATAAATGATATATAAAAATCATTTAAAGCATGAGAGGTAGAACTGGAGCTTAAAAATTCAATGCCACAGCTGTCATTTGAACCACAGACCCTCCGCTTACTAGGTGGGTGCTCTAACCATTAAACTACTGTGACATTTGAATTCTCAAACCAGTTCATATTTTTCCCGGTAAACCACAAAGGCAGTCTCACATCAGAGACAATTACCCCAATGAGGTACTAAGTCTGAATCTCCTTTAGGGTCAGTTGTAATCTCGAAATTGGCTGCTATACAATAAGGAGGAAGAAATGTATATGGAACAGTTACTAATTTGTCAACAGTGTCATGGTGCCGTGACCGAGCAGTTAGAGCATTCGCCTGCCACCTAAGGGCCTGGGTTTAACCCCAGGGACCTGCATGGGGTATTCATGGTGGAAGAAGTGGTATGTGGGCAGGTTTTCTCCTGGTTCTCTGATTTCCCCAACCACTCATTCCACCAATTGCTCCATCATCACCTTTCTATTCATCAATTTTGCCTGCATTTCATATCACCCGCTTCAGATCTTCACTCTGTCTGGTACATAGGTTCCTGTGCTCCCGACAAGCGTCTGACTCTAGGCACTGGCTTGTAAATCCCCGGAAGTGTAAGTCTTACATAAGGGAAGGATAATCACTTCCTCACTCTCATACTAGCAGGTCTTCACTCTGTCTGGTACATAGGTTCCTGTGCTCCCTGACAAGCGTCGGACTCTAGGCACTGGCTTGTAAATCCCTGGAGGTGTAAGTCTTACATAAGGGGAGGATAATCAGGAAAAGGAGAAGTCAGCAGCTTAAATATAGGGAAGCAAGAAAGAAAATAGTTTTGTTGCTAAACCCAGAGCATTAGATATGCACTCATGCTTTACAGTTAACAATGTTTGATGAAACAGAGTTTGTTTCCTTCATAGTTTAACATTGTGTTAAAATTTAACGCTGGATGGCAAAGAAATCAGCTATAAGTGTCTCCAAGAAAACTTTTTTCTTTTGTAGTTATGGTAAGACGAAAGATGCTTTTGGTTGGCCTGAAGAAACAGAAGACTTGGGAAGCACTTCTGTTCCACCAAACCAAACTGCTACAGGGTCCTCTTCAGAGACTGATAATGTAACTGTTACACCAATACAGCTCACCTCATTAGACAGGTAGGTCACCCTTTGTTCTAATGGCCAAGTTGTTTCCTGTGGTAGAGATGGTGGAGGTAGGTGTATAATATTATTTATTTAACAAATATTTAGAAACTATAAGCTTCACTTACCTATCTTAGTATTTGCTGTAAGTTGTTGAAATTAAACTCAGACCACAGTTTTGTGAAACATTTATTACATCTTGGTGCTACTCTTGTTTATGTTAATGTCTGCAAGATCTGTTGGTACACACATAGCTGTAAGATAATTCTAAATTAAGTAAAAATTGAAGCTATTAAAAGTGAAGCAACAGAATCTAAAATAAGAACAAATTAGAAACTAAAAGCTTCACTTATCTTAGTAATATTGCAAGATTTTCCACAGCTGACATGTTTCAAGTTGTACCCAACTTATTTTTAAAACTATACCAAGTTACCATAGTTACAGATGCTCAATTTAAAAATCTGTCACCAACCTACCAACCTCTGAAAACAAAAACCTATAAATACAATCTATTGGTGGTATTTCAAAATTCATAACGCAGTTGTTGTTTTTTAAATCTTATTTAATCTTTTGCAAACCATTAAATCTATAGGTTAATTTAATTTAACCTCTGGATTAATTTCATGATTAAATGATCAAAAAGGATCTGCCGTAATCAGCTGATTTATCAATTTGTTTATATTTAATATTTCTAAAATGCTCTTTTATTCTGGTTTCTAAATTACGTTTAGTTTTACCAATATAAACCCTATCACAATCCAAGCAGCTAAATTGATAAATGCCAGATTTTTTATAATTTGAAATTTTATCTTTTTTAGAAGCATTTAGTAAATTTTGTATATTAAATTTATTTTGAGGGACCAAATTTGTTCCATATTCTTTAAAAATTTTTGTAAATTTTTTATTGTCCCAGGGATGGTAAGTAAACTTTTTAAAAATACAATTATCTTTTATTTTTCTTTTGAGGGTAGAAACCTCTTTAACAGCCTTTTAATACTTAAATTTTTCTCTCTTTTTATGTATAAATTCTGTATTAAAACCTTTAATTATTGCAGTGTTAATAATATGTTTATATTCTGTGTCAAATTCTTCCTTATTAAGGTATATATTTATTAACCTATAAATTAAGTGAAGCTTTTAATTTCTAATTTGTTCTTATTTTGAATTTTGAATTGTTGTATTTCAGAATGATATCAGGAGTTCTGGAGGTTTTGGATGGTTGCTTTACGTTGTTTGCAAGCTCAACTGATGAGAGTAAAATGCTGCAGAGAGGCCTGGCAGTAGATGTGGCAACACAGCTACTCACATTACCTACTCCAGTTTGTATCCAGATGCACACCAAGAGTCTGCTAGCTGCACTGCATACCAACAGAACTGCCTACCACAACTACAAGGTACGTAACAACTGACTATGGATGCAGGGCCATACTACTGAGAATTGCTTGCCTTGCAGCTGGTCCCATTTTCCTGCCTTTGCGTGCCAGCTGATCATTTGGTGTGAAGTCTTTGTGCAAACGTTGATACATTGTGAGACCAAGTGTTATAGTGTTGTGACTTAGGCCCATATGCTCACCCATGCATCCTCTTATCATTCTGTTGTCTTACTCTGTCTGCCCATCCAGTTGTTCTTCTTGCTGATATAGGTACTCTTTCATCTCATAAATCTCTCATTTCTTTTGACTTGTCTATGATGTGTTTCATGTTATTTATTTTTCAATAGCAAGAATTAATGCTAAGTCATTTTCTTCAGGTTTTCCATGTGGGATGCTTTCTTGATTTTGTTGTGTTTCATGTGTCTCAGCAAACTTAAGCAGTCTTTCATACCTAATATAGAATGGTACACTGAGAATAATAGCAGTCAAAGAGCGTCCATAAGTAAAAACTCAATTTCAATTTTATCCTGTCTACTTCATACTTTATATTTGTCCTTCAGTTTTTCCCAACAATCTTTATATCATCTCATCTTCTTCATTCTGAAATTTACTCTCTTTGTTTCACTTTCCATTTTGACGATTCCAGTATCCACTTTCATCTCTTACCTTCTCCATATTGGAAACTTGTTGTTAGCTAATGCTGGATTTCTGACAATGAAGTCATTAATCCTCTTGCTCTCCAATATTAAGATACTGAAGAGAACAATAGCAGTAATAGTAACCGCTTTTTTGGAAACTACACACTTAATTTTACTTCTCATCTTCTCCGTTACAGCCAATAATTTTTTAAGCATTTCCTTCATCTTGGCTTTTAGGTCCCACTCCTGAAATTATGATTTTGTGCAATTTTTAAAACTGTCACTTCAATAATGTTAACCAGTTCCATTATCAATAAATATACAGGGTGTGCCAAAATTAGACCAACAAACTTTGGGAGCTGATAGATAACATTATATAAACACTTTTTGAAGGAAAGTTTTTTGCTGCGGTGCTTTGTTTAAGCGCTAGACGAGTTAATGTCATAGATTACTGCCTCCCAGCTAGTTTAAGTATTCGCAATAAAATCAACAATGCAAATTAGTATTGCATTTATCTTAGTAAGGCACACAATCTTAATCCAAGAAACAAACACAGAACACATAAACAACACAAACATCTCATTGTTTACAGTTAATCACATCTTTACTATTCAAAATTAGGCCGACAAACTTTTAAACCAGGGAAATGGCTGGTGTCTTTGTGAGAGTACGGCAGAATAGGGCACGGCGATGTACTCTTTGTGTTAAATGCAATGGGCGTGCACTCCAAGATTTACTTTGAATAGTAAAGCTGTGATTAACTGTAAACAATGAGATGTTTTTGTTTTGTTTCTGTGTTCTGTGTTTCTTAAATTAAGATTGTGCGCCTTACTAAGATAAATGCAATACTAATTTGTACTGTTGATTTTGCTGTAAATACTTAAACTGGGTGGGAGTCAGTAATCTATGACATTAACTCATCTAGCGCTTAAACGAAGCACCGCAGTGAAAAACTTTCCTTAACAAAAAGTGTTTAAAATAATGTTATCTATCAGCTTCCAAAGTTTGTCGGTCTAATTTTGGGATACCCTATATATATACTGGTTGGAAGAGTATGTCATGGCGGGATGTTGCCTTGCCATGGTAGCTCAATGGTAAGAGCAACCGGATGGAAACGGAGGATCTGTATTTGATATCCCGCCTATGGCATTGAATTTTTCAGTCTCATTCTACCATTTCCAACCTTGTTCTACACATGGCTAGTCTGGAAGAAACAATTTCCATTGACTGTTCGAATCACTTTATGTATTTGACTCAGAATTTACTTGTTGATATTTATGAATTTCAAGACAATCTGTGGAAGTATTCTTTGGGTCCTTAAGCAGAATCCTGTTTAGTGCAGAACGAAAAACAAGGTTGAGATTAAGTTTCAAATGTAGTCATTACTTAAAACAGTATGAATGCAAGTATTAGAATTAATGGTGTAGAAACACAGTTAAGTGAAGTTTGTTTTGATGTTGTATCTCTCCAGGATCAAGCTTTACTGAACTACATTCACCAGTCACTTGCTGCATGGAGGGAAGTTGCTGATCCTAGAGATTTGGATGCTGAAGCATTTTACAGACTTGTGTTAATAGCAAGGGGCATCGCAGTGGCAAGACCACACAACCTGGCCAAGTTCGCAGACCAACAGCAGGTCAAGCCCGATGAACAACAGGGTGAGTGTCATTTTCCCATATTGTTCCAATTATACTGTGTAGCAACTGTAAAGAATGTTAGAAGCTTAGTGGGGCTTTATCCTTGATGGTCATTGGCTGAAATATGTTGCTACTAGAATATCACATGTTTAAACCAATGTCCTTCAGACAAATGCAGTAACATATATATAATTTGTCTCCAAGTAGAATTAAATACGTTGTGAACTTGACTTATTTCAAACATGTAATTGACTTTGTATCACATTCTTCCAATGTTGAGAAGATTATTTATCGATATTGTAATTGTTAAGTACCATGTTTCAATTGTATGTAAAAGATTAAGGGTTATTTTGAATACTTAATGCCAAAAATGTTAGAGATAGTTTAAAATCGCTTTCTTAGTATTTTCGGGATTATAAAAGTATGCAGAAAATGACGTTATAGAATGACACTACTAAAGATGCACATTGGCAGAGTGATACATGTGCGCATAACTCAAAAGATGTGGCAATATCAATGTTTCTCTTTGCCTTTAACATTGGTAGAGTATAGATGTGTTTTATATGTGCACGTCCAAAATCCGTAATAGTGAAATAGCTAAGTGCTTAAAAACTGTGAATTAGAGGAAAATAAGTAATACATCGATTAACTTCAAGAAGTTAAGTGTACAATTTAGTGAAGAAATATAGGACCAACGAAATATAAAGCGTTAGAAAATGCGTTTGGTGAAATATCGCTAAATCTTCAAACATGAAATCTCAGCGATGCTAAGGAAGTCGATCCAGTGATATAAAAGATTTGTTACTGTGATACGATTTAAAAGCTGTGAAGGATAAGGTGCAAATAAAATAGTACACAAAAGTTAAACCTCGAGTCCACCATTCATTTCACCCTGTACCACGACCTGAGATAGCAAACACTCAAAAGCTCAAAGACCCAATGAACTATGCATTCTTTTTAAAATCGTGCCACCCTTATGAGGTTATATTGTATGAAAGGAAAGAAGTTGCATTCATCAGCTCAGTAATAATGATGAACTCAGTTTTCACAGATTTAAAAAGTGTCTTTTTATCTTGCATTTTCAGTGGAAACAAACGATACTGACAAAAAGAGTGAAGGAGGTCGACACCTGATGGTGCAGTTGATGGATGCGATGTGGTTACTTCATCAGGCACACCCAGCAAATATGGCACTTGCCCCAGTTTGTGTTCCAGGTAAGTTCCCGGAAATTTCAGTTGTTATAAATCTTGTACTTCTGAAAAAACAATACCACTACTGAAAGACTGCTTGTTTGTTATTGGGATAAACTTGAAAGAATTTTATTGCTATTGATCTTAATTGTGTTAATGTTTTGCAGGACTGACACATGTTGAAGCAACAGTTCATGCAATTGTTGAGATAATTCATGCATTCACCACATGTGATCCTGAGGGCACTGTAGCCATGGCAGCCAAACTGTATCTACAGTTGCTTCTATGTGAGGACACAACTGTGAGTTTCAGTGCCAAACAGGCCATTATCAGGGTACTGCGACCACGACTTCGACGTCGCAGAGTGCTCATACCAAGTCCCCCACATTGCAGTACACCAGGTAGGCTTGCTTAATGTTGCAAGATTTGAGGCATATCAATCAATCACTTTGAGACAGAATATTGTAAGACCCCAAAAGAAAATCATTTATGTGAATATTTGTTAAGAGTGTAATTTGTTTTTGGTGTTGGTACGAGTTGGTTGAGTGACGAAAACGTGTTGCTATTGTTCATTGTTACAAACAATTAAGTTTGTTTAAAGACGTCATAAATATTTCCATATTTAAATTTAATATATATGTATAAAAAAAAGAATTATATGTGTTCAATATTGAAAGCAAAGGGAGAATAGCTAAAGATCGCAAAAAAATCAGCTTTGTCATTACAACTCAGTGCATAGTGAGCTGGTATCCATTGGAAGATACGGTGTTTTTGAAGTGCTGTTAGATGGGTAAGGATTTTCCAACATTCTCTAATTGTTTGGTTTTTTGGTGACAACTAAGTAATTGCTATAATTGCTGCCCTGGAATCTGAGAGAATAACTGCTTGATTAAAATGTGAAATTCTATACAAAAGATTTTGTAGGGCCATTCGAATTACTTCAATTTCTCCATAAAAGTTTATAGTTCTATAACTTAAAAGACTTATAATAGTAAAAGAGGTGACACGTGACTCCAGCCCCTGCTCCATCTCGGTTTGATATTATTGCTACATCAGTATAAATATGGAGCCATTCATGTTCCGGAAATCCAGTATGGATTGTCTATTATCGGTGCCAAACAAGAAAGGTATTGACAGTTGGCGTTGCCCGAGAGGCGAGGTTGCCGCTTATTGTGCCACGTGGAGAGCACGTAGTATTATGTGTAAGAAGACGGTTGGTTTGCGTTTGTAATGTAGAGCAGGTATAATTTATATTCGTATTCGAAAACAATAGTAAAATAGTTCATCTGCATGCAAAGGATGGAATATGGAAGTATTATATCACTATAAAGATTAATGTTAACAAAAGAAACGTACGTGTGAAATATTGTAATGGGAAATGCCGCTGATATCCGAATCGCTTGCATTATTGCTGTCATTGCTGGAATTACCTGCGGAAAATGACAAACTGTTCTATCCTTGCTTCTAAGACTCCATTTTCCCATGTTGCAGCTATTAGGCGCTTTGTATCGGTAACCACTTGTTCACAGTTTTCAGCTTTTTATTGATGTAGCTTTGTTACAGAGACACAGTGAAATCTTTGTTTCACACAACGTAACCCTTTACTTTGGCCCAAATTAATTAAATCAGATTACACTAGGAAAGAGCGAAACCACACAATTTTGCGACCGTGTTCTTCAGCAATACCATCAACTACATAATCCTTTAATTGGGATGTGTACTTTACCAAGCACAATTTCATTCGCTTCCCGAGTACATAAAGCTTTTCGTTTGGCTACGCTGTCTTTGTCAATATTTTTGGACATAATTATTCATTAAAGGAGTGAGACAGTTGTAAGTGCTCACAACATACACACAAATACATAGATTCAAACACAATAAATAGAATGATGCAAACAAGCTTGTCAGCACACACACAATCTCTGATACAAACATTGCAAACTGCAGCTGGAGGGAGACATTGTATATATTGCAGGGAAAACAAGATAAGACGCACAGTTTATGTTACTGTTAGATTAGAGGCCAGGCACATGCTAATTTATTTATCAACAGGTTTACAATGTGAGATCACATCTTCCTGTATTCAAAGTGTTTAAGTATGTATCTTCTTCCTCCATTCTTCTCTTATTTCGCAATCCCGCTCTTCTAAATTCTTCTCCTTCATACTACTCCTTATATCATCTATCCAGGTTTTCCGCGGTCTTCCCCTCTTTCCTCTCCCTGGTGGAATCCATTCCAAAACTTGTCTCGGCAATCTTGTTTCCATCATTCTACGTGTATGACCATACCATTCCAATTGTTTGTATTTTACAAAATCTAATAATGTATCATTAACATTCATTTTTTGTCTAATAGTTGTATTTCTAATTTTCTCTAATTTAGAATGCCTAGTGGATCTTCTAAAACAATCCATTTCAGTAGAAAGCATTTTTAATTTCAGGTTTGTGTTTAGGTGCCATGTTTCTGCTCCATAAGTTATAGTGCTTCTTATTATAGATTGCTAATTTATATTTAACACATAGATATTTATAGATATAGATAACACATAGATATTTAACACATGCTAATCACGTGTTAAATATCGACAACACTGGTTTAGCGTTTAGCGTTACCATGGAAACACTTTAGCTCTAATTGGTTGCTCTTTTTGTCGCCATGACGATCACCATGACGCATCCATCCCCTCCTGTTCATTTAGACCCTTTGGATATTGTTTAGTTTAGGTGACGCGAGCACTTGGTCAGAATTTCGGCTAAGTCCAACTCGGCAGTGTGTACGAATGGTCATGAAAGTTGCCGAAGTTGCTGTGTTAATTAAGCGCTGCCAACAGCACAATTTCCCCAAGAGTTTGTTGCAAATAGTAAGTTTGAATGTTTTAGCGGGACTTGGCAGTATGCTGGTGACCTCCTTAGAAGCAAGTTGTGAGAGTGCAATGGATCGCTTCATTAGCATAGTAGATTTAGCGCCTCTGTGCTATAATGAGGAGGAATGCATGCAATTTCTTTACGACGAGGGCGCGCTGAGAACTCGAATGCTATGCAGGGAAGTGATGCCGTGTTACACCCCGTGAGGAGGATATTATAATATAAATATAATAAATATAATATATAATATTATATATAAATAATATATATAATATAAATGTAATAATATAATAAAATAATATAATAATATAAAATAAAAAATAAAATAAATAAAAAAAGACAGAGCCAGCATTTCGTGGACCCAGTAACAAGGCAATAACGATAATGTACACAATAATTTCCACAACAATAGTATGGAGTCGCACTAGCGATATATCTGTGTGAGCAAAATAATGTACACAATATCTGGCCGGCAAGTGCTAAGTCACCTAGTCAGCAAAATAATAATGTACACGGAGTAGCGCTAGCGGTATGTCTGTGGCGGCAACGACGCGAGCGCATTTGTGGTTAATGTGTTGGCAACGAAAATTAGTGTAGTGTAAAAAGCAATGTTGGCAGATGTGAAAATCGTCTGCTAGTGACAGCTAGCTCATGCAGCGAAACCTAGTGGCGATTGTGAAACTACTGTCGGCGCATGCGCAGTAAGTAACTTTGGACTTAGAATCTGGCTGGGAAGTGGCAGTAACCTAATCTAAACTTGAGCCGACCCTTCCACCACGTGGGTAGCAACTGTCAATACCCTTCTTATTTGGCGCCGAATATAATTGTCTTAACTTCTCTGATTTCTGTATAATGTGTTAACCCCTAACATGCTGACCTGTCATGGCATGTAATGCATCCTCTGATTGGTAATCAGAGGATATGGTCGGTTTGAAATATACATAATACTAAAATGTTTCAGGTGGTGCAGTAGAGCTTGAACCTGAGAAAGGTCCAGTGTCGCAGCCATCCCAGGATTCCAATGAAGAACAGCATTATGAAGTAGACAGTGTTGAACCTATGGTGCTGCTGGCACCAGATGCTGGTCAGTATAATGTAGCATTACCAAGCCTTTTGATCTTGTTCTTTGGGTTCCATTTTGAGCAGAGCCGTCACACTTGAGGTAGAGATTAAGTACTACTCGGCCACGATATGAATGCGCTTGAAGGAGGGCGCCACAGGTTTGTTTACTACCTTCTGCACGGAGTGAGGGAACATGAGGGGAAAGGCGATACTGGCAATGTAGTCACACAGTGAAAACAGTACTCACCTACTGATGTCTTCACATTAGCAAATTATCCTTTCTTTCCCGGCACAACAAATATGCGAAAGAGCATCATGAAAGGCAAGATTTCTTGGTGGTAATTATTTAAAAAATTTGCATTAATAATTTAAATTAGCAATGTTTTCTGTTGAATTTTGTACTGAAAATTTGCATTAACTACGCACAAATTTTTGGGTAAAATTAATACACATAGAAATTATAAGTAATGTTACTGTAACATTATTGTTCGAAATTTCTCCAAATCAAAACATTTATTTTATTATTATCATGACATGAATCATTACATATGTCATGCATCAGACATTAGGGACATTGCCCATCAATCAGCATCACTAACTTGGAACGTACAGCAAATTGTGACACTTTCATTTTTCATAGTTGTCCTTCTGTCTGTTTCAACCAAGTTATATGTAGAAAAAATCTTGCTGTCTGCATTTGATACTGGTAACCAAAGATATTGAAGGGAATATTCGATGGGATCAAATGGTCCTGAAAACGTTTCCGCTTTAAAAAAGCAATTTAGTAGTGAAGGTGAGTGTAAATAAGTGACTCAAAATAACCTCAAACATATTGAAGGGAATTTTCACAGAAAACATTCACCTTTTGCTTTAAGTGCTAAGAGTGCTGTTAATATATCACTAGCTGACCCATTGAACTTTGTACCACCTAACAATCCATGAATGTCATGTTACAGAGTAGCTGAAGTTAATTTATGATTTTATGAAAGTAATACAATGAATACAAAATAAATCTTTAGTTCAGTACTTTTAAGATAATAACACTTATAAATAAAAAAGTACAAAAATTAAGTATATCAATTGCATGTAAGCAAGACATGATTGAATTAAACTATGTACATATTGTGCAGCATGGGTTGCACTCGGTTTAATTCTCTTCATTGAAGCACCTTGTGATATACAACATTTTTTGTTTTATTAAAGTTTCACGGGCGATCAGCCGTGTGAGGTTTGAAAATATTGAGCTTTCGGCCATTCTAAACTCCATGGCCTTCGTCACTCTGAAACTTTAATAAATAACGTGCGCCGTGAAAGCTTTAAATCTTACATTTTTTGTTTTTTTATCAGGTGCAAGAACAAATAAAGCGGATGATTTGCCGACACATGAACATGCCATGTACAACTGACCATGAGAAAAACATGGATTTTCTAAGTTGAAACAAACAGTCAAGGATTGGCCTTGTGATTTGTTAATCGTCATGGTCAAGGCAAGACGAATCGGGAACTGAATTCGTTTAAACTCAAAAGGCATATCTGTTGGGGCCATTGAACTCCTCAGAATGAAAACTTACTCATCTTTAAATTTTCCTTTGAGTATTGTGGCATGAATCACATTACTTATCACCAAGCATGTTCCATTGCATAGTTTTGGTTGGTTTAAATTTCAAAGCATGATCACTACCAAGCCTGCCTTCAGTTGTAAATTATGCGATAGTAAACCAGGCACATCAAAGGAGTTTAAAAATTCAGTTGGATAATTAGTGGCTTTAACTTCGTTTGTTACACAGTCAATAGATTTGAATGAATGCAGAGTACTAAGATTTGATTCTGAATTACAAAGTTTAAGTCATTCACATCTTTATTCTTATGGGTATCTCAGCTTCACCAATATGTGTCCAGCAGAAATGAACAAAGACCACTTGAAGACCTGTGAAGCATTAAGATCAGAAGAAACTACAGTTCAAAAGTATTGGAAAGCACGAATGCTAATGGCTTCATTGCCAGATGCAAGGCACTAGAAAACAACATCTTTATTCTTAACCACCAAAATTGTTCATTCGCTTAACCATTTGTTATTTTTATGGTTATTCGTTCGCTTAACCATTTGTTATTTTTATGGTTATCAATGATGTTCAGGATTACTTTGCTGATTTTTAATTAAGTCATTTGTTCATTTGTCATTTGTTCTATATTTAAGAAGCTTGTTATATCTTCCTTAGTTTACACAAAATAAATTTCTGAACGCACACATAAATAATTGACAACCAATACATATGTCAATCCTTTTTCATTACTGACATTATTCTACATTTTTAAAATCTAAAATATGCCATTATCAGAATATTGTGGATGTATCTTGTCGATTCGAAACCTTTATTTAAATACTTTCTTTAGTTTGAGGGAAGAGTTTACCATATCAACGGGATGAACATTAAATGTTTGACAGTTACGAAACCCATGAATATTTTGCATGGAAAAATGTTTTTTATTTTTTTCGTCAATTTTCCAATGTTTTTAATAGTTACTCTACTATTAGTGATGGAGAAAAATACAACAAATCAAAAACTATGAAAGTCAGTCCAGCCGTTCTCGAGTTATAAGTGTTCGAACAAACCCGACTTTGTCTTATATATTAAGATTTGTTACTATGGCCCAACTGTTCAACAATGGCACAAAGTTCTCTATGATTTAAGTTTATTGTGGCGACTTTGATAACACAGAATGTGACCTTATGAAATAACCTTTTATTGTAGTATCATCAATTACATTGTCGGGAAACCTTCTTTGTCTCTGCCAATAATATTTATTTTGTTGTATTGTTAAAAGTATGATCTCAAAAGAAGCCGGGTTATTGAATTTGTAAGAATTAAATGTGAGTTCTTTAATTGTTGTTAAAATCAAAACATAAACATCAGCAACAATGAGTCAATGAATAAAAAAAATTATATTTCTAAGCAAAATTTTAAAAACATTATACGATATATTACCACATAAAACAAAGCAATTATGATCATACTTTCAGTAACATCACTAATGAATTATGTTTATTAGAGACTCTAGATACCATACAATGTAATATTGTGGCAACACTGGCACTGCTTACAGTTCAACTGTCTTGTAGACAGTAATTTTGAACTTCTGGTGTTACTCTGTTTACATTGTTAGCACGCCTCATTGCAAGCATCTCAGTATTGGTGATGTTTTCTTTACGCAACTGTACCTCCGAAACCCCGCCTACTTGTGATGTATATGCTTAGTAACTGTTCTCACCGAGTGCGCTCATATCGTGGCTGTCTAGTAATAATGCACTGCATTGTCAGAAGGTGATTGCTAAAGGAAAAATCTGATCTACAGTGCTCACACGACTTTCTCTACTCACTTCTGAAGAAGAATACAATAAAGCAATAAGATCAGCCCTTCGCGGAAATAAGCTTAGAACAGTGAAGAAAGTTCCAATAAACTGGGTAATCTCTTGTGTAGCTTGTCGTGAGGAGATGATCTTGGGTCCGTAATGTATTGGCTACTGCAGTTCTACGCTTGGTTACCTTTTTAAAGGAGACCCTGCTTCTCTTTGTCTGCTGTGTGCCACACTTCTGTCAGTCTGTCATGTGTTGCTAGTGTGTTACCCTGGGGCACCTTCATGACCTCACCAAAGCGGCACGGGTTCGATCCCAGGCAACCACATGTGAAATTCGTGGTGGATGAAGCGGCACTGGGGTGGATTTCCTCCGGGTTCTCTAGTTTCCCCACCATCTCATTCCACTGGTGCTCCATCTTCTTCCCATGTATCATCTGTATCACCGCCTGCGGTGCTGTAAGTAGTAAAAGCAGGCGTTAAACACTACCCTACCTTCAGGACTCAGCAACTATGAGTCTGTCTTGCAGAGGTCCTGGCAGATGCTAAATAAGTGGCTGAAAAGGTTTTGAAAGGTTTATCAATGGTAAATTTCCATAAGAATTTCGACATAAAAATAGCTTGTTTTTCATTATCTACTTTTGCAAGAATAATTGAGAGGTGGAATCAGAACTGAAAAATTCAATGCCACAGCTGGGATTTGAACCACAGACCCTCCTCTTACCAGGCGGGTGCTCTAACTAATTAAGCTGCTGTGACAACCTGCCAGAATGACATTGAATTCTCCAACCAATCTGCAGAGCACCTGCGTGGTAAGCAGAGGGTCTGTAGTTCAAATCCCAGCTGTGGCATTGAATTTTTCAGTTCCTATTCTAGCAATCAAACATTGCCTACATGTGACTTATGTGTTTAAAAACATCAACATTAAGTTTGTTGGCATAAATAATTACTTTTTGTAAGAATAATTTAAGAGCGAGTAGAAATATCATGTGATTGTAAAACGTAAGGTTTTTATTGAATTACTCATCATTTACTCCTAACTCATGTCATTTATTCACCTTAGCATGTTGCTTATGACATTTCCTATTTTGGTAAGAGTATCATATTGTTATTAAGTACTTTGTTTCATACAGAAGTTATTGGAGAAGCTTGTTCGCTATGAATTATGTCTGCCTCATGCTAGAAATGTGTGATTGTGTTGACAGGTGCTGGAGCCAGTGGTGTTTCAGTAAATGTGAATCCAATAGAAGCCTTGCTGGCAGGTCCTGGAGGATTCCCGCCTATGTTAGACATCCCTCCAGATGCAGATGATGAAACTATGGTGGAGTTGGCAATAGCCCTTAGTCTGCAGGTATTGTTTTTAATGATATACTGTATATCAGGAGCTAATAGTATATTTTAGGATCATCTGAAACTGTAGCAGCAATTTCACTTATTTTATAATAGAGTAGGTACAGTAAAACCTGACTAAACCGGACCCCCTATATACCGTAAAAATAAATCTCGGAACAAAGCAATTTCTTATGTTAAATAACACTCTGAACCAGAAAACTGCCTAACACGCAAATGGAATAGTTTTTCTGGAACCGTGTGCATAAATAACCTAAGAGAGTAAATGTGAAGGTTATTTAATCCTGGGATATAAAGTACTTGCAATAGTAAGTCACCATTGGGGTAATTGTCTCTGATGTGAGACTGCCTTTGTGGTTTACCAGGAGAAATATGAACTGGCTTGAGAATTTAATGCCATTCTGGCAGTTTGTCACAATAGCTCAGTGGTTAGAGCATCCGCCCGGCAAGCGGAAGGTCTGTGGTTCAAATCCCAGTTGTGGCATTGAATTTTTAAGTTCCAGTTCTACCTCTTAACCTAAGAGAGATTTACATTATGCTTAATACATAGTTACGTGCTTTGATAGCGTACTTGCCACGACTGAAGACATTCAAAGTGCAGCAAATATTGCTGCTGGAAACAGCAGTTGTGAAGTAATGGAAGGAATGGCGGGTGCTCTGTGGTTCAAATCCCAGCTGTGGTGTTGGGTTTTTCAGTTCCGATTCCACCTCTCAAACAATACACAAGTTAATCAAGCCCATGGTGGTGCCCTAGATGCAGTCGCCTTGTATACCTTTTATTCTTGGATTGCATAGTTTGCTTTCTGAGCTTCTATAGTTTTCAATGGAATGTCTGGAATGCAGCATTTAGCAAGACGGTTTGCTATAGTATTTCGTCTTCATCTTTTCAACCATTGCTTTACCCTGTGGAGGTTTATGTGGCGTCGGATTATAGCCTGGGTTCAAGTCCTGGTATCATTTTCATAGATATCTAGTATTCCTCTTGGTCATGATGCAGGGTAGGCATTTGTGGAATAAATTATTTCATTTAAAGTACTTTTGGAGTTTTATTTCAAATCTGTATTTCTTTCAAATAATTATAACACAATAATTTTTAGTGAAACAAATTCTTAGACTTTTAGGACTTCTGCAAACAGATGTTTGAGTGCACAGTGGTCTTACTGATAACTCACATGTTGTATTACAGGATCATGGAGGAGATGCTGATTTACAAGTCCTACAACAAGGACTACAGCAAGGTCTTCAGGGATTGGCAAATCTTCAAGGACTACAAAATCTGAGTGGCCAAGCACTGCAGGTAAGAGATCATATATAGAGCTAGCTAATAGAGGCTAGAAAACTCTCTTTAAGTTTAAGGTAGCCCATCATTTTTCCCAGGTCTTAGGAAAATTCTTTGACCTGATTGGCCAAGCATAGCACTTTTATATACAGGGTGGAAGTGAAATGATCCATCAGACTTTAACAGCGAATTTCTCGTGTTGTGAACAACAAGAAAGTCTAATACCAAAATGTTGAAAAGTTTATAGTTTTCTAGAAAAAAATATTTTTATCAAAAAATTTTTATCATTACCTGGCTGAATTATTATTGATTGAAGGTTCTGATTTATGGCTATATTCATAGAAAATTGAATAAACGACAACTTTTTCCTTTGGCGTATTTCAATAGATTCAACAATTTTTGTGTAAATTAAATTTAAAAAACCGTTGAATCTATTGAAATACGCCAAAGGAAAAAGTTGTCATTTATTCAATTTTCTATGAATATAGCCATAAATCAAGAACCTTCAATCAGTAATAATTCAGCCAGGTGATGATAAATTGTTTTGATAAAAAATTTTTTTTCTAGAAAACTATAAACTTTTCAAGATGCTCTTGGGCTTACATCTCTCCCATCTTCAGGATGAAGAATGAATAGCAAGAGTGAAGGGACCATCAGAACCATCCACAAGCTGCCTTTGAAGATCCAACACCTAGTGAGACTGGTAAAGGACAAACTGCACCTTAATGTACCAGGGGTATACCGTATCCCCTGTGAATGCGGGACGCCGTACATAGGGCAAACCGGCAGAACCATTTCCACCAGAGTCAAGGAGCACGAACGGTCCGTACGATTAATGCAGCCTGACAAGTCAGGGCTGGCGGAGCACTGCTTTGAAAAAGACCACACAGCTAACTTCAAAGATATGACCATTGTGGCAAAATGTAGCGGTTTATGGGAACGGAGGGTTAAGGCGGCTATGTCCATCTCCTCCGAGAAGAGTACACTGAACCGGGACGCTGGATTGCAGTTTAGTCCATCCTGGAAACCAGCCTTAAAATTGGAAATCGACCGACTCAGAAAACTCAGATTCCAACGGAGCGGTGAACCACCTCCGCACTAGACCGGGTGTTTTCTACTCGGTACGTACTGGCTGACAGTACATATACTGGTCCCTTCACTCTTGCTAGTCATTCATCCTGAAGATGGGAGAGATGTACACTCCCAAAACGTCGATATCTCTTCATCACTACACCTGGCTAGAAGCCTGAGAGTATCTTGAATATGTTCGTCGCCAGGAAAGCTTCAAATCATATTTTATAAACTTTTCGACATTTTGGTATTAGACTTTCTTGTTATTCACAACATGAGAAATTCGCTGTTAAAGCCTGGCGGATCATTTCACTTCCACCTTGTATAAGGGTTTGAAAATAAGATAAGAGGTGCTGCAGATAGTAATGCAATATTTTGATCTAATGTGTTATATAGTGCAAATTTCTACATAGAGCATTAAAATATGGTTGTGGTAGCTTTTTAGAGTTGTAAGGGAACTTAAAATTTGTATTTGGATGCAATAGCAAAGTGTTCAACATTTTATCTGAAGCTGATGATGAAAGGGAAAGTTTCCAAAATGTGTCCTGTTAAATTACAGAGTAAAAGTGAAAGGTCAATGAGCATTGATTTGTATGTAAGTTGAAAATAAGGGGATAATGTTGCTGTAGACGGGCTTAGGAAGGCACAATCTTGCTAAATCAACTTGACATGACATGGAGAAATGCTACATCCCCCGTAGTGAAAAAAAGTTTGGCTATAATGAATTTGAGAGGAAGATGGGTAATGGAACAGAAGTAATCTAAAACTGAAACAATGGAACTGAAATGTGATCTTAAACATTTGTAGAAAGTGTTACAAAGTGAAGATTTATTTTTTTCTCATTCCCTTTAAGTGTTTATTAATGGAAATCCACATTTAAAATAATGTTGTAATCACCATTAATTTGTGACATTTATTTCTAGAAAACTCTGATTGTTAAAGTGTTTTGTGGTCAATCAATTGTCACATGTAACTCTTATAAAACTTCATATTTGTTTCATAAATATATATTAGAAATATGTTCCCATTTAAGATTATCTACTTACTGCTCAAGTGCACGAGCTTGTTTCATGGTTGCTTCAGGTTATATGATTTATGAATTCAGTTGTTTCATTGCAATGTGAAGGGATCCTCATTTATTCTACAGTTGTGGTGCTCAGTTTTACTACAGCTTTTCTCCGTATCTATGCCATTTTTGTACATGCCGGAAGTTACCTCCATTTGTCATCTTATACACATTACCAACTACGCACTTCCGTCATGCAAATGGTGTACTACTACTGCATGCTCCTTTCATTTCTCATAGTTGTAGGCCTGCATTATGTATCACTTAAGCCCGTCTATGGCAACATTACCAATAAGGGTAGCAGAAATTTTAGAGTAGCTTATGTTTGCCAGATTGTGTATATTGACTAAACTTGAATCTAGTCAGTTAATATTGAGATAAAGGACTAACAGTATGAAGGCCCCACAGGTTCTGGCATCACAAGGGGTTGCACAACTGCAGAACCAGGCTCAGGCACAGGAGGCAGGGCACTTTTCAGACACAACTGCATCAGCTGGCGGTTCAGATGATGAAGGTTCCACTGCTGCTACAGATGGCAGCACCTTGCGCACATCTCCAGCAGAACAGGTTAGTATTGTTCTCTTATTTTCCATAAAGCTTGGATGGAAAGATTAGTCAGCACTGTAACACAATTGCCATATCAGTCATGGACCCAAGGTTCCCTCGTGCTCTATCAGGAAAATGTGAATCAGTTGGATTTATGGCTGTGCCGGCATGTTGCTATGGTAGCTCAGTGGTTCAGAGCTGCCACGTATAGAGGATAAGATCCATGATTCAAATCCCAACTATGTCATTGAATTTTTTATTTCATTTTATCATACCTTTCAAAGCAGCTCATGTGCTTGTAAATACAGAAGTACATTTTGAAAGACATTGAGTGAAAAGTTAGAAACAATTATGGAAGTAAACAGAAAGAAGGAAATAATTGAAATTGCTCAGGTTTACTGCATTTCTTTATCTGCGTTCTCAAGTACCTGAAACAATGCAAGAGTATAGAAAACCTGATAATCCAAGAAGCGGAAGTGGAGAAAAAATGCATCAGAGGTGCTATACCGCTCGCAAAAGTTAAAGGCATGTGAACGCTGGCCAATGCTCAAGCAGAGCGCTGTTGCCAAGCGTAGTGCGTGTACCGGCAGAGTTTCTGTACATAAGGTTGTGTGAGATGCATGCACCACATTCGGCAGCGCTGGTAGGAGGGGCAAGCGTAGGATTCGCTGGAGTCCGCAGTACGCCCCGCCTCCATATGCCTTTAAGTTTTGCGAAGATTATAAGTATACTAATTTGTAAGATGTACTATTGTTTTGGCATGCATTATTAGTAACAATTCTATCAATGGGAAACTGGCCAAGAAGAAAGCAGATGAGTTGGTTTGGAGTAAAGTTTTTTCCAGGCTTGTAGGCCATTGTCAATGAGTAGGAATTACTCCTGTCTGTTGCCACTCAGTTCGACAGGTGTTTACAGGATACCATGTAACTGCAGCCAAGTCTACATAGTCTTTCTATTATCCTGAGCATTCTCAGGTTCTTTATTGTGTTAAAATATAAACAAAGTTACATTGTCACCTATTTGCAATTGCACCCATTGTCTTGCTGCGCTTAGATCTACAGAATTACATGGATCTGAATCAGAATGACTTTCAGTTAATGCTTCTGAACTGTTGCTGCCAGATTCCTCAAGGGAAATACTATTTGCTTGACATTGCAAACTTTGCAATATTAATACAGCACATAAAAAGTCACCGAGAAGCTACAAACAGAACGACAGTATACACTGTGATTAACTCTACACAATGTGCCAAACTGTCCTATTTCCCTCTGGCGTCAAGTAAACATATTAATTCTATATATCACAGAGCATGAAGACAGTCATTCCATCTAGTGGTGTGCACTAAATTAAGAGGTTCTGAACGAGAATAGTCGGAATAAAACCACATAGAACTAAGATTGAAATGTATACAAGATAACTCAGGTTAGTAGTAAATACAAGTCCACATGTGCCATCTACAATGAAAAATGTAAGTTATTGTCGTGTCATAGCAACCTATAAGCATATTTTTCTTTTCATTTGCCCAATATGAATGATCATAAATAATTTTGGCAATGGTGCCTAAGTCTGGTTCATTCACTTGCAGGTCCAATAGAGAAAACTTAACTCCATGGGAATGGGCCAGGCAGCATTTTTTATTTATTTTAGTATTTAATGCCCATTTTTATGGCACCAAAGACAGTATAAATGGATGACACATAAAATGAATTGGGGAAGGAAACATACTGATGTGTGTCCCTATATTTGCCATTTACAAGGACTGGGAGGGTAGTCCAGGTGGTATTGAAATCATGAGCCTCCTGTTCAGAAATGACCTCAACCTTTCATGTCAGTAGGCACATGTAAGGATTCAAACAGAGTACATGTACATACTTTTTGTCTAAGGTACATTACATCATTAGAAAGCCTGGATTTCTAAGCAAAATGCTTAACTTTTTCCACACTTTTAAGGATAAGCAGAAAGGTTATACTTCGCAAGACACATCTAGATGTGCAGTTTTAATTATGTTTGTTTATGCTTATTTCCCACAAAAACGTTTTTGCTTACTTATTTTACAATGTTTAAATAAAACTGAATATTTTACCCAAAACTGTAAATTTAAAAGTGCATGAGAGGTAGAATCAGAACTGAGAAATTCAATCCCACAGCCGGGATTTGAACCACAGACCCTCCGCTTACCAGGTGGGTGCTCTAGCCATTAAGTCACTGTGACAACCTGCCAGAATGACCTTGAATTCTCCAACCAATTTGTATTTCTCCCGGTAAACCACAAAGGCAGTCTCACAGACAATTACCCCAATGGTGACTTACTCTTGTACTTTATGTCCTGGGATTAAATAACCTTCAGATGGTTATTATTATTTATTTATTGTAGAATTGGGGTATATTCTTCACCACTCTGTCCTCTGTGATCTGCAAGAGGAAATGGACGAAGGCCACCTTCAAATATGTCCGGCCACTTCTAGCACCCCATCCATCAGTGAAAAATATTGGAGAGCAAGAGGATTAATGACTTCATTGTCAGAAATCGAGCATTAGCTAACAACAAACGTTTATTTATGCCAACAAACTTACTGCAGGTGTTTTTAAACACACAAGTCGTGTGTGGGCAATGTTTGAGAGGTAGAATTGGAACTGAAAAATTAAATGCCACAGCTAGGATTTGAACCACAAACCCTCCTGGGACAAAGTACTTACAATAGTAAGTCGCCTTGGGGTAATTGTCTCTGATGTGAGACTGCCTTGGTGGTTTTCCGGGAGAAATATGAATCGGACGGATAATTCAATGTCATTCTGGCAGGTTGTCACAGTAGCTTAATGGTTAGAGCACCTGTCTGGTAAGCGGAGGGTCTGTGGTTCAAATCCCGGCTGTGGCATTGAATTTTTCAGTTCCAATTCTGCCTGTCAAACATTGCCCACATACGGCTTGTGGTTTAAAAACACCAACAGTAAGTTTGTTGGCATAAATAAATAATTAAAAGTATATATTTCACAGTTCTCTGTCATTAATCAGTGATTGGCTACTTTCTCAGCTAAGTGCGTAAGAAAGAAATGCTTGAGAAAGAGAAAAAGGAGAACAGTGGGGAACATGGTTAGACACTACACTAGTGACACTACACAGAACATTACAGTAAAGTGAAAACTGTTTTGAATTCCCTAAATGCAGAAGAAGCAGTCAGTATTGCCACAGCACAATGTTTTCTAAAAGTATTACCCAAGAAAAGATACATCCATAATTGTTTCTCCTAAACTTCTAAAGTAGTTGCAAAGTTGAAATAGCTTCTTGATATATTTGCTTTCTCTGACTGACAAAATTTGAATTATATTGTCGTCAAACATACAGGGTACAAAAATTGCATTCCACAAACTCAATCAGGTGCTACAGAAATATTCCGGTTAGAAAACACTGTGTCAAATATCTAAAAAACTTTCTGGCAAAGAAACACATTGAGGAGGAATTTACTGAAGAAATGTGGTGCTTCTCTCATGTGCCTGTGATGTCAAGCAATGTCGAAAGAACTTTTTCATTGTACCTACAAATCTTTTTCACTGATAGAGGCAGGAGCTTTATACAGGAACATTCTCAGGATCTTCCATATGTATTATAGCAGCCTTCAATAGGGTAAGAGTTCTGTGAAACAATTTTTCATCATATTTGCATGTATTCGTTTTTGCCTAATTTGGTGCTTATTTTCATCATTTTTCAAGTTTAACTGTTTTATTGTGTTTAGAAATCTGGGCTTTAGTCATTAGGTACCTGTTTTTATATATTTTCAATTATTTCAAAATCATGTAATGTAATCTTTAATTTCAGCGACTTTAAATTAATGAGATTGTACTGTAGATAGCTAAAAACTGAGGGCAGAAGTAGAAGTGGAGGTCTTACACCTCCTGTATTAAATTTATATACGTGATTTTTCATGTGAGAATATTCCTTAATTTTTGTATTTATTCTGAATACATAGAAGAGTACCACAGTTTTTGTGCGTGAATAAACCATGTCTTAAAACTAAATGAGCTTTTGTAATTGTGCATTCCATTAACATGCATGTAATAAACATGCTCCTCACCAAGGCAACCTGGGTTCGATCACATATCTCACATATTTAAGATTAGTGGTGGACAAAGTACCGTCTAGGTGGGTTTTCTCCAGTTTGCCCCCCCCCCCCCCCCCCCCGCCCCCATTGATTTCATCAACTGCTCCATCACATTTCCTTTCATCCATTTAGTCCCCATATCTCCTTCCTCATTTCGTGCTGGCTACTCTCTCTGATCCCCAACAGGCATCTGACTCCAGGGGTTCACTTCTAACTGACGAATGTAAGTCCTCCATATGACGAAGGTAAACAGAAGTAATAAATGTTGCCTTTACCTGCAGAAAGAGGAAACGCATGGGATTGAAACTTGCTGTAGTTGTGACCACTTGGCTATCAGGCACATGCAGTGTTCACAACTGGAACAACTTAGCAAGTGTCTGTAAATCAGTTACAGAGCTTAGTTCTTCTTCTTCTTCTTCTTCTTCTTCTTCTTCTTCTTCTTCTTCTTCTTCTTCTTCTTCTTCTTCTTCTTCTTCTCCTTCTTCTTCGTCTTCTTCTTCTCCTCCTTCTTCTTCTTCTTCTCCTTCTTCTTTTCCTTCTCCTCCTCCTCTTCCTCCTCCTCCTCCAGGGCCTAATGACCTAGTCCTCGATGGGCCCTTAAACACCACACACTCACTCACTCCTCCTACCCCTCCTTCCCCCCTCCTCCTTACCCTCCTACTACTCCTTCCCCTCCAACTCCTTGCCCTCCTACTCCTTCCTCTCCTTTCCCTTCTTCTGTTCCTCCTTCCCCTTCTTCTGTTCCTCTTTCCCCTCCTGTTACCCCTCTTACTCCTTCCCCTCCTTCTGTTACCCCTCCTACTCCTTTCCCTCCTTCTGTTACTCCTCCTACTCCGTCCCCTCCAACTCCTCCTTCCTCTCCTAATCTACCTCCTTTCCCTTCTTTTTGCTCTCCTGTTCTCCCTTCCGCTCCTACTCCTGTTCCTCCTACTCCTTTTTCATCTCTCCTCTCTCCCTCTTCCCTCTTGCTCTTCCTCATTCTCCTTGTTTTCCTCCTTTTTCTAATTCTACTTTTTCTCCTCCTGTTTCTGCTTATTCTTATTTTTCTCCTGTTTCGGCTTATTCTTCCTCTTTTTCTCCCTGTCTGCCTTCTTTCTTTCCTCCTTCCTCTCCTCATCCTCTATCCTCATGCTCCTCCTCTTCTTTCTTCTTCCTTCTTTTCTTTCTTCTTCCTTCTCTTTTCTCTTTTTTATTCCTTTTCTTTTCTCTTTTTTATTCTTCTCTTTTCTTTATTCTTCCTTTTTCCTCTAGGAGTGCACTTACGAAATGAGTTTTATTTTAAACTTGTGTGTGAATTGATTGAAATCTGTCTTGTTATCAGTGTACAACAAATACCTTGTAACATAAGTTTTCATAATTTATACCAGGCAGGATGTGGAAGCTTAAAAGTTATGTTGAGATAGAAAATACCCAGGGTTTCTACTTAAAGAGTTTACTAACTTGGTAGTATGTTAACATTTTAGTTGTATATTTGTTTCAACAATAAAGTCTTATCGTCCATATCAGATGTTATTTTATTCATCATTTCGCTCTCAATAGAAGCAGTGTTTCCTTTTCATTTAGCCGTTTTGTAACATTAGTGTGCACTTTGGCATCCGTTTAAGGTTGGGTAGTATAACGTTATGACATCCGTCTTGATTGCAATTGCTTACAAACACTTCTTTCCTAAATCGATCTTGCTGTAAAAACAGGTTGCTGGTCTTCCTCAAGACACATAAATTTCTTCTAGAGTACCATTTTTTACTTGCGCAAACTTAATTTTTAAAGGACTGTCCCTTAATACTATTTACTGCCAAGCCCTTCGGCTGAAATATACTAAAAAGCATGATATTGGAATGATTATAAAAGAACAAAATGGTTTCAGTTTTGACATATTTCAAATGATTTGTTTGTGGTAGCACAACTCATCCCTTATCCTTCTCTCCATTTTTGTGATTCCTGAGGACTCTGTTAGGACATAGTGATAGTGTAAGAGGTGTTTGGAAGAAAGACTGTGTTACTAATTACACATATTTCTGTAGATTGAGGCTTGTATTGTGCAGGGAGGAAGTGCAGGCTCTGAGAGTGGGGGAAGTGGTGTCGATAGTATCACTGGGGAGCATAACGTGTCAGGCAGAAGTTCAGCATATGGCGATAACATACAGGAACCTCTGGTTGGTGCTCGCAGCGAGACCAGCTCCCTAGGGGCACCGGCAGGATTCCAGGTTTGTTGATTTGTTCAGCTTAATGTGGAGCGCATGCTATGACCAGGGCTTGTGTGATGTTGTGGAGGGATGAATGAGACTGCCACCAATCAGAGAAGAGTCATACATTTTGTGTTTGGAGGTCTCGTTATGGGCATTAGCAGGAAACGGGAACACTTAAATTTCTGTCCATTGAGATTTTAGATCTGCTTTTTAAACCTTTTCACTTTATAAATACTATCTTCTTTCTTGGAGGTTTTGAAAACAATGTTGTTATCCCTTTCATGCCTGGTGTGTCTTATAAGATACATAGGCTTTTTTTCCTATTTGCACTAGTTTTAACTTTCTTTTTCTGCTATATTCTTGTTATACTGTCTGTCACCAAAAAAAATACATATTTGAGACGGTTTGAATTGTAAAAAATTATCTTTTTTACAATTTATATTGTAGTGTTTTTTTTGTTTTTTTTTTAAAGAAAAGAAGCAAAATCCATGCAACCGCACTCAAATGATACCCCGTCATCATCCACGCGTGCCATCACACCGATTATTTTACGTAGGCCCTCCCCGTCCTTTATCATAGGCACATTTGACTGCGGTTGCCGAGACTCGAACTCACGACCTCAGGCTATGAGTGCATGGCTAGTGCACTACGTGTTGCCTTAACGATCATGGCTATCCGAACCAGCAGGCTGAAGGTGTCCCAGACCGCCTAATCTAAACCAGTTTCGAGTTAGAGGAAGAACGGCATATGTAGCAAAATAATTCAGGCATGAAAGGGTTATAGTCAATTTAAACCAAAGGTGAGTCGATTAATAACATTACACAACACTTACTTTAGAATTTCCCAGAACATGTTTCGAAGGCTGACTTTCCTCCATTATCAACTGGACATCAACTGGTTCTCCGTGGTGTGGCTGGCAATGTTTTCTGAGGTCTCCTCTGGTGGTGGCTCAAGGAACTTGCTGAAAATATCCTTCTGGGGGATGTCAAAATTGAATACTCTATTTCTATTTTTAAAATGCACATTTGTTCCCATATGGACAGCTCTTTTTTTCCTGTTATATGTTTGAGAAGCTTCGGTTCTGGATTTATGTTGTTATTTTTTGTCCAAAAGTGAATGGCAACTGCTGATTTGTCCAACTGTTTGTTATTTATGTTTCTAAAATGTGTAGTGTTATTAAAGGACTCACTTTGGATTAAAACTTATAAACTTATGATAAAATTCAACTGTTCAGAACAGTGGAGCATGTCATTAAAATCTATAAATCCTATGTTTGTCAACATGTGAACTGTTTTTGCTCAACTTGCTTTAAAAATCGTTCAGGACTAGTTTCGGAGAGGCTCCTCTTGATCCTCAGCTGGTAGCTGACTGATTTTCTCGTCAGGTCACCATCTCACCTTTCCCTCGGTTCGTATTTGTGATGACATGAATATTCTCCCACATTATTAATTCCCAATGATCCTTTGCCATTTTGAATAAATTCAAGATTTTTAGGGATTATAATAAATTGTTGGTTTCTCAAGACATAGTGTAAAAAATTTGCTCAATCAGCCTTTAAACAGTACTACCCCAAGTAATAAATTATTCTGAATTTAGTACATTAATTGTGAAGATTGTCATGAAAAATGTATTGGTAAAACTAAGAGGAATTTATGAACGAGATTGAAGGAACGCTTGAAAAATATAAAACACAAACAGATAAATCAGCAAGAGCTTATCATTTTTGGTTATGCAACCACAATATTGGAGTTGAATTAGCGTAGCTTATGATTCCTGAGAGTTGCTTTCCTGGCAAGTGCGTTCCGACTGCACCATGTATGAAACATGCTGTGTTGTCGATCCATTTGTCGTTTGTCAGTTCTGCAGCTGAGTGCAAGAGGAGATGTGGCAATGTACGGGCCTGGCATGAAGAGGGGTTCGAAAAGGGATTGCGTGACCAAGAAAGCTATTGGCTGTTTCCAGGTTAAACCTGGTTGTCATGACAACAGATCCATATGCCACCAATATACCACGACCATAATGCATCCTGAGCGAGCTGTAAGAATTGCCATATTACGTGAATTCAAGCATAGCCAAGAAATTGAACTTTTAAAACAAGCAAAAATCATTATGAATAAACAATGTGGAAGTATATTCATCATCAAGAATAGGAATCGAGTAATGTACTTTGAAGTACCAGCAATAGGCGACATGTTATGACTGACCAATGGGAAGAGAACAGAGCAGGCAATGAGGTAAGCAGGAGTCAGTGTCCTCATGAGGAAATCAATTGGCCAACCAGCTGAGAATGGAGAGGAGTATCTCCAAAACTAGTCCTGTAGGATTTTTAAAGCAGAGCCAAAGCATTTTTAAATCTCGACCAACATAAGTTTTATAGATTTTAACTTTTCAGCCCTAGCATACACTTCTCCAGTGTAAAATAGCGGTTGTGTAACTGATTTAATTAAAAGCTCACTGGTTAACAATTTGTGTTTCAGAAATATTTTTCTGTATGCTAACAGTTCTTCCATTTAATATTTCCATTTGTCTACTCCTCATATTCCTCATACTGACATTTTCTTCAAGGTTATGCGCATGCATGTGAAATGTGCTTGCAATATTAAAGAGAGCTTCTCTTCAATAACATGTGTTGTTGTTTCATATAAAGTGAGTGTTTTGCATGCCTCTTTACAGTGTTATTTAATGTTACTGCTTGCATCTGTTTGAGTAATCTGATGTATCACAAAGCATTGAAGATCCTTCTAATACAAAAAAAAAAAAAAAAAAAAAATGCTGTTGAATCTCGTTTTGTTGGATACCCTTGGTTTTCGTGAATTTCAGTCATTTGAAAGTTACATAAAGGTATATTCATTTGTGGTAATTGTTTTATGGAGATTTAAAATGACAGTATTTCATGAATTTTCTGTATTCGTATGTATTTTGCAAATTCGTAAGATATTCATTTTTATGGGCTTAAATTTATAATAGTTGCTAAAGAGTAGTGTGTCAAATTAGTTAGCAGCATCACTGAACAATCAGCTTTTCTCATGTTAAATATGAAGATTCTTGTTTTCCTCTCTCCCCCTCCCTCTTTCCCTCCCTCTCTTGTACATTCAAGCAGATTTATTTATTCCATAATCGCCGTTCATATGTGGAGGAACACCAAGACTTAGTTGATTTTGTGACCACCTCCCTGTATTGCCCTTTGAAATTAAATACATATCTTATAATTTGTCACAAAAGGAGACAAATATACCAGAATGTAAAATCTAGAATTTTTATATTTTAAGTAGTAATTTTTACTTTCTCTACTATGATGGTAAGTAGAGGAAGTATTGTTTTCCTCCCAAAAATTCGATGTCGAGATTTCACCAGAAATATATGTTTTGAGGCTCCCTGGATAAAAAAAAAAAAGGCATTTTTAGAAAAAGGCCTGTGTGTATGTCAGTCTGTGGGCAGCATAACTTAAAAACGGAAAGATGATTAAAAACCAAAGTTGGTATTTATATCTTTCAAGGATGCGACACGAAGAATTTGAAGAAAATTCCCTCACCCTAAACTACCCTTTGCATGGAAAATTTTTTCTAAATTTTGATTTTCTCGAAAATCACTCCAACGATTTTGATTAAAATGGCATATGTTTAAGATATTTTTATGACAAATGAAATGTATATCTTGAATTTTCTGGCTATAGCCCATGTAGTCCTATTCACTCTGGAAGACTTTTGCATAACTGGTAAACCGCAAGAGATAGACCAGATCTTACTATACAAAAAATGTTGTTTTCTAGTGCCTTGCATCTGGCAATGAAGCCATTAGCATTCGTGCTTTCCAATACTTTTGAACTATAGTTTCTTCTGATCTTAATGCTTCACAGGTCTTCAAGTGGTCTTCGTTCATTTCTGCTGGATCGTTACACAGGTCACATATTGGTGAGGCTGAGATACCTATTCTGTACAGATGACTTGCTAAGCAGTCGTGATTTGTCAGTAGTCGGAAGGCTGCAACCGCTGTTTTCCGTGGTCTCTGGGGGATTATATCTGGGTTGGAAAGTAGTGTAATCCATTTTTTATCTTTGGCATTTGCTTCTATTTCTTGTAGGTATGAATGAGAAAATTTTTTAATGATTAAGCGTTTTATTGAGGAATATGAGAAATTGAATTTAGACTTTTGTTTTATTGTTGTGCCTTTCTTTGCAAGTGAGTCTGCAGCTTCATTCCCCAATAGTAATTCTTAATTAAGTATTTACATTTCTAATGAGTATATATTTATTATTTACAAATGTACGAGATCGCTTACACTATGCACAATCTACAGTTATTTTCAAGAGTCCAAGATCATTTACGCTAGCACTGCTTCTATATTTATTTACACATGTATGAAATATCACTTACACTACGCTCTATCTACAAATTCTTCAATTCTATATAGGCTTTTACTTATTAGATAGTTTTTTAACTTGTTCTTAAAGGAATTCCCTTGAGTAGATTTGATGCTTTCAGGAAGTTTATTAAATAGTACGGCACCTCTGATGTAAGGATCTCTGCTTGTTGCAACTTTCGCTGTGCATACCCTATGATAGTATCGACAAAACTGGTTTAGCATTTAGAACTGCTATGGATACATCTTAGCTCTAATTGGTTCGTCTTTTCATTGCTATGACAATCGCAATTATGCATCCAACCCTCCTGTTCGCTTATACCTTTCCACCATGTGGTGAGCAACTGTCAATCACCTTCTTGTTTGGCACCGGGTATAAATTAACAGTCTGCAGATGGCTATACTCCAACCCAACCAACTTCTATAAATAGTGTATAATGAAACTGGTGTCACGATGGGAGAAATGTGTTGAGAAAGTTGGCAACTTTATAGAAAAGTAGGTGATAGATGATTTTTTTTAATTATTCTGCATTACTTCCTGATCCACCCTCATTATTTAATTGAGACATCCTGTGTGTGTTGCAGAAAAGACCAGTTAAATGTAAACGTATAACTAAGAGTATTGAAAATGTGATGTTTTCAGGCACAGGATGCAGATGGGCTGGAGCAAGAACCTGAACAGGAGCCAGACAATGAAAGCAGCTCCAAATTGCATTCTCTACGTCTCATGATGTTGGACAGATTGATGCAATATGTCCCACAACTTAAGGAAGTGGGTGGTGTGCGAGCTATCCCATTCATGCAGGTATGTATAGTTGCAATTTAATGAAGATAAATATACAGAAGGTAAATTATCAATTATGTTCCTTAAGAAAGAAACTTACTTATTTTGTTGAAATTACAAGGAGAAACAGTAACTCAAACATAAAACAAAATATTTAGGAATAACTTTTGATACAAAATTAACATGGAAGAAACACATGGAAAATATATGCATAAAAGTGGGGGGAAAAAACTACAATTATTAAAGTGATTAGCAAGGAAAAAGTGGGGCTGCAGTATACAAACCTTGAACACCCTCTACCAGATGTACATAAACCCCATTGTTCACTGTTGTCAAGAAATTCTAGTAACTACAAATGTAGAAAAACTTAAAATCAAATCCTTCACCGTTAACTGGAGCTATCAAATCAATGCCAGTCATTGCCATGAAAATTTTGACGAACAATCCAAACATAGAAACTGAATTTAATTTAAAAGGTGAGTCAAGTAATAACACTAAACAACACTTACAACATAATTTTCCGGAACGCGTTTTGAAGGTTAACTTTCCTCCATTATCAACCGGACAGTAACTGGGTTTCCATGGTGTTTCATGGTGCGGATGGCGATGTTTCTTCTGGTAACGGTTCAAGGAACTTGCTGAAAGTTGCTGTTCATGGGAACGAATCTTCATTTTAAAAAATAGAAATCGAGTATTTAATTTAGACATTCCTCAGAAAGATATTTTCAGCAAGTTCCTTGAACCGTTACCAGAAGAAACATCAGAAACATGACAATTTTCTTAAGTCTACAAAATCTCTTTTATCATATAAAAATTTGAAAAAACGGTAATTCTATCTGATTCAAAAGCAGCCTTTATCGCTATAACATGAGATATAACACCAAAAAGCCTTAACATTCTAGAATGCCATAAAGTAATACAACAATTAACCCATTTGCATAAGAGTGGCAATTCAATGGATTCCAGTCCATTGTGGAATAATAGGCAATGAAATGACTGATTTTTTGGGGAAGTAAACTTATCATTAAATGAACACCTAGTTTAATTACACTTTGCTGTAACGAAAGAATAATATCAAATAAATACACAAGTAAAATCGATGAAGAATACACCAACAAAACATCTGGAAAACAGTCGAAAAGTTTACGAGATTAAATATGTCTACGTTACCAAAGACAACATAACATTGCACAAGAAGCCTCTACAAAAAGTAGGAAATTATAAGTATCTGGGAATAACACTACAGACAACAGCAGCATCCTTTGGTATACATATTATTCAAGAAAGAACAGCAGCAGCAATACAACATGCCAAACCTAGCAAGCCTATCAACTTGCACAGCGATGAGACTTCAAGACAACAGTAGCGCCAGTGATAACATGTGCAATTGAGATCGTGTGGGAAAGCTGAAGATCAGAGACCTGATGAGAATAGAAAGAACAAAAGTAATTTTCATTAAGAGGATTACCCGAGTTGGAAAAACAGCACCATCCCGGATGGTATACAAAATGATAAGGGAGACCTACTTCATAGAAGACATGGGAGACATACTTCATGGAGCAGGTGCTGGAGTCACATGTCACCTCTTTTCCTATTACAGATCTTTAAGTTATGGAACTACAAACTTTGATGGAGAAATTGAAGCAATTCGAATGGCCCTACAAAATCTTTTGTACAGAATTTCACATTTTCAGCAAGCAGTTATTCTCTCAGATTCCAGGGCAGCAATTATAGCAATTACTTCCAACTTGTCACCAAAAAACCAAACAATTATAGAATGTTGGAAAATCCTTACCCATCTAACAGCACTTCAAAAACACCTAGTCTTCCAATGGATACCAGCTCATTGTGGACTGAGTGGTCATGAGAAAGCTGATTTTCTTGCAAAAAAGGATACCAGCGGTGTACAAAAATCTATAGTTAATCTACCATTTTATGCAGCTTAAAGATTAGTCATCTCTGAATTCATAAAAATTACTACAATCCAGCAGAAATGAACGAAGACCACTTGAAGACCTGTGAAGCATTAAGATCAGAAGAAACTACAGTTCAAAAGTATTGGAAAGCACGAATGCTAATGGCTTCATTGCCAGATGCAAGGCACTAGAAAACAACAACAACAAAATTACTGAAAAATATTACTATGAAAAATCAAAGAATAAAAGATGGGAACTACCAAACATTCAAACAGTAATTCCTGAGTATCCTCGAAAAACAGCAGTTGCAACCTTCAGGTTGATTACAGGACATGATTGTCTGGCAAAACATTTAAACAGAATTGGGATATATTCTTCACCACTCTGTCCTCTATGTGATCTGCAAGAGGAAATGGATCGAGACCACCTTCAAATATGCCCGGCCACTTCTAGTGCCCTTCCCATCCATCAGTGAAAAATATTGGAGAGCAAGAGGATTAATGACTTCACTGTCTAGAAATCCAGCATTAGCTAACAACAACAACAACAACAACATTTAGGCCAACATACTTACTGTTGGTGTTTTTAAACACACAAGCTGCGTGTGGACAATGTTTGAGAGGTAGAATCGGAACTGAAAAATTAAATGCCACAGCTAGGATTTGAAGCACAGACCTTCCGCTTCATGCGCAGTTTCTCTGACCACTGAGCTACTGTGACAACTTACCAGTATGAATACTTAAGTATTAGAGTTCTATATCTATATACAAGTCAAGTTATAGCGATGGGCATGAGTAATACATATTCTAATATGGTCCTTGTATCCTAAGCACAGGGAACATTTTAGCGAAGGTTGCTGGGGTACTTGCTCTCCCTCATGATTGTCTGCGAAAGTGTGTTTTGTGCACGGACTCCTTGAGCACTCTCCAAAACCTGAAGATGTATGCCCAACATCCTCTTGTACAAAGGATCCACGATAACACACACCTGCTTGTCCGTACCGGCATAAATCTGACTTTTGCTTGGGTTCCTGGCCATGTTGGCATGCCAGAAAACGAGGCCACTGATGCCGCTGCAAAGAGAGCTATTTTAATCCCCACCGGTTTTACTTCTTCAGTACCCATGGCTGATTTTAAAACTGTTTTACGGAAGGCTATTCTCTCCTTTTGGTTTTCCGAATGGTCTACCATCCAGGGGAATAAACTACGGGAAGTCAAACCATTTCCCAGTGTTTGGAAAATGTCTTCCCGACCATTCCCGTAGAGAGGAGGTTATTTTGTGCCATCTACATATAGGGCATTGGTTTTTTTAGTCACCGCCATTTGTTGCATGGTGAGCCTACACCACCTTGTCCCTGCTGCGGTGCGACTGCAATGGTACAACACGTTTTAACAGATTGTTTGCCTTCAGCCTCTCTCCATAGCCTTTTGGGTTTGGGTGTCGCCCTGCCCAACATTTTAGCAGATGACACAGTAGCTGTTGAATGTGTTTTAATCTTTCTTCTTCGTGCTTGCTCAGATTTAACCTTTTACCCATCTTTTAGAGCACATTCTCCAGCCACTGCTCATATTTTTATTTCTTTTAGGTGTGTTTTAATCAGCTTCTTTGTTGCTAAGCTTAGTTGTTTTAATAGTTTTGGTCTCCCTGTTTTACAATTTTAGGTTCCCTTTTTTAATCTTGGATGGGCGCTAATGACCTTCCAGGTTTTGCGCTCTACAATCCTCATTTCAACTTCATTATCCCTCATAATTTTTATGCCCAATGTTGCCGATGTACCATGAAGAATATACACCATCACAACTTCTGCAAGTTTTGTTGCTTTGCCAGACATAGTACAGCTTTCAGATCTATTGATATCTCAAGTGTGTTGATTTGTTTGTATGAGAGTTGTTTATGTATTTTTGTATATATTGTAGTTCAGCTCTAGCTAGGTTACTTGAAGACACTTGACTCTGCAGGATGTGTGATGACTAGGGCCCGGATTTTTAGGTTCTTAAAATTAACGTTTTAGTTATTTTTGTATCTTAAAAAAGTTTTTTTTTAGTTCTTTAACCTCCTGAAATAGTTTTTATATTATTTTTTATTAATTTTATTATTAATTGTCCTCTTTTTTATAGCAATGTTGCTGATATGACCTGTAGATCCTTTGTGCTGCTCAAAATGCCATTTTTGGCCAGAGTGCACCTGGAAAATACGGAAATAAAATTATAGTTTATACGCTATGTGCATTATAACAGGTGCTTAATCCTTACCTGCATTCCAGCCTACTAGAGTGTTCTGTGATTCCAGCATTCGAAAACAGGTTGCACAGGTTATCCCATACGGTATGTTTATCTGCACAGCACCTAGCCGCTTAATGCGACTTTATCTGTGCAGTATAGAAGATGTTAATATTTGTTCAAGCTTTTGTGTCTGTGGACATTGTTTCTTTCGCTTTTGGCAGATTTGGAAAAATATTACTTTGCCATTTGTGGTGATGTTCGGTTCGTTACCTATCCACTGACGAATCAACCACCTTCGAGATGAGCTGACTTTATGCATGACACTGACTCCTTAAATTACCTGCTTAATCTAAGGAAAATTGACTTCTAACGATGTAGTAATTGTATGCATTAACATAACACGATAGTCGACTGAACACAACGGATACTGTTTTTAAACTGATTGGTTTGAGTTTATGGCGGGTTCTGCTAATGCCCCTTTCCCCTCGACAACAATCCCCACATTGCTTGCTTGCAACAATACAGAGCTTGGTCCCACACAGCAAAATGCAAGTCACTTGCCTCTTGCATTGTTTTCAATACTCCTCTAAGCACACATAAGCGAAAAGGCGTAGCAAAGATGTAACAGTCAAAGTCCATTCATAATTTCATAAACATTTCATTTTCCCATTTTAAAATAGTTTTTTTTTTTTTTTTTTCATTTTAAAATAAATAGGAGATTTAGCCTCTTTTAGGTTTTAAAGTCTCATTTAGCCATTTTTAGGTTTTATAAGATTCAAGTATTTGGCTCCGATTATCATGAAACAGATAATAAAATTAAACCACTGCAGCTAACTATCAAGGAATAAAATAGTTAAAAAACTAAGAATCCGGGCCCTAGTGATGACACAAGGGATTCCTTAAATAATACGCTCAGACTGGCAAATTTACTAATCACAATATATGTTCAAACTGTTAATGTTCACACTTGTTGATGTACACATTAATACCTCTGTCTTCTATTGCAGTAGCCTGCGTGTCATGTTGCATTTGATAGGCGATGCTAAGTTCACAAAAGTAACTTTCACATGAAAGTTTTACAGATGTACATCTTCTGTAAGACTATGCATTATTAAGATATATCCCAGTAACGTTTAAATGACTTATTATACACTTCACTGTCCTTTACAATGGATCTTTCACCTTTACCGTTAACATTATGTAGGCTCTTCCACCATACATCTATCCTGTATAAAAGTCCCACCATGAAGTGAAGTGACACTATACTAAAGCTAAGCCAAGCGTTTATATTATTATGCATTAATATCCTATAGGTATCTCCTCTCATATGATTTGATTGGCTCTTGTTGTAGCACGCTATTCATTTTGGTCAATTAGAGTTTGTTCAACATTTAATTTAAATGTGTGTTCATTTTAAATATACAGAATTATTGCTGTTCCTACAACGTTTTTTTTACCACTTCTCTGTTGTATGTTTATTATGCGTTTATGACAAGCAGGCTCATTTTACAAATTAATGACATTTACACAAGTTACACATATTTATATGACCACCTATGTAGTGCAGTTGGTAGTGCGTTTGCCTCTGGCACAGAGGATTCGGGTTCAATCCCCAATACCAGCATGGAGATTTTTCCCCCACGGGGAGGTCTAGCATGGGGTGTACTCAGCCTCGTTAGGTCCCCAGGGGGGGCCAATTGAGGAGCTACTTCATAGAGAAGTAACAGCCCCAATCAAGAATGCCACATAACTGGCCGGTAGAGCTCAGGGCACTGACCATGTTCCACCCTCCAGTACTGCACCCCACCAATGACACCTGTAGTGAGCAGAGGTAGGGGACAGCGGCTGGGCGGCAAGCCTTAGCCCTTTATGGGCTGTTATGCTGGGGCGGGGGTTTGCTTTACTTTTACACACATTTATATAAAAATACTAAAGTTATTACAACACAAATAACAAAAAATTATGAAGTACCCAAGCCAAGATATGGATTATATCACATAGTATGCTGTATGTTACCATCTCAAGTTTGTGTATTTAAATCTTACTAAATATATTACATACTCATTCCTTCACTTTGTTACGTTTCCATATGTGTACATGTACATACAGGGAACATGTTGGCATGTCAAAAAACAATTTTTACTTGCAGGTGGTGCTGATGCTAACTTCTGACCTTGATGGCGAGGAAGAGACAGATAGAACTTGCCTTGACAGTTTATTAACTGCAATCATTAATGAACTCTTTAACGAACTGTGTATGAAAGAACCAGACACAAATAATATCTGCGAGCGCAATGCAGAACGTGAAGTTCATCTTGTCATCATGCGTCTACTCAGTAAGTAATCTGTATTCCATGTAATATACGTATACGAAGTGATATAGACAGTGATACTTTTCAAATGTTTTAGAAGTAAATGAGTTGGCCTATAGAGACTTATAGCCTCACACTTACATACATAGCCTCACTTACATACTAGATTTCCAGAACATGAGTGGCTCCATATTTATACTGATGGATCATTGATATCAAACCAAGATGGAGCAGGTGCTGGAGTCACATGTCACCTCTTTTCCTATTACAAATCTTTAAGTTATGGAACTACAAACTTTGATGGAGAAATTGAAGCAATTCGAATGGCCCTACAAAATCTTTTCTACATAATTTCACATTTTCAGCAAGCAGTTATTCTCTCAGATTCCAGGGCAGCAATTATAGCAATTACTTCCAAGTTGTCAACAAAAAACCAAACAATTATAGAATGTTGGAAAATCCTTACCCATCTAACAGCACTTCAAAAACACCTAGTCTTCCAATTGATACCAGCTCACTGTGGACTGAGTGGTAATGAGAAAGCTGATTTTCTTGCAAAAAAGGGTACCAGCGGTGTACAAAAATCTATAGTTAATCTACCATTTTATGCAGCTAAAAGGTTAGTCAACTCTGAATTCAAAAAAATTATTGCAAAATATTACTATGAAAAATCAAAGAATAAAAGATGGGAACTACCAAACATTCAAACAGTAATTCCTGAGTATCCTCGAAAAGCAGCAATTGCAACCTTCAGGTTGATTACAGGACATGATTGTCTGGCAAAACATTTAAACAGAATTGGAAAATATTCTTCACCACTCTGTCCTCTATGTGATCTGCAAGAGGAAATGGATCGAGACCACCTTCAAATATGCCCGGCCACTTCTAGTGCCCCATCCATCAGTGAAAAATATTGGAGAGCAAGAGGATTAATGACTTCATTGTCAGAAATCCAGCATTAGCTAACAACAACAACAACACTTATTTTTGTCTGGACGCGTTTCGAAGACCAGCGTCTTCATTCTCAACAGTTTCTTGACCGCAGTTGAGGATGAAGATGCCAGTGTTCGAAATGCGCCCGGACAAAAATGAGTGTAGGTGAGGCTATAGCGTCAATAAGTGACTCATATACTTCTAAAAAAAAAGGTAATCTGTATCTTATAAGTGTAGTGGCAATACTGTGGCAGCCATTAAGATTTACAGAAATGTTCATTAGTAAACTTAGTTGACAACTATGTCAATATTTAAAAACACATTTTGCTCCAACTTACTTGTAATAATATTTAAAACAGATAGTGCTAGTTTTGGAGAGGGTCCTCTCCATCATTCAACTGTTCAGTCAACTGATTCAGTGTCAGCCTCCTCCTTCCCTCATTGCCTGATCTACTGCTCTTTCTATTGGTCAGTTGTAAGACGTCTATGGTATATCAAAATTCATTAACCAATCTCTATCTTTAATAACATAAATGTTTTCTCACACTGTCAACTCCCAATAAATTTTTGCTGGTTTTAAAAGCATCATATCTATGCCAGTTTTCACCAAAAGAACTGGTCGTGATGTAAACAGAAGCATGTGTACAAATAGAATTAAAGTGTACGTTTATTGGCTGATGCCGCATATTACAAGGTACATCGGTTACAAAGTAGTTTGCTCAATATTAATGAAAACTACTGGATCTTCTCTGTATTATGTAACAAGAGTATGTTTAAAATGTTATTGTACCATGTAGAACTGCACAAAATTAATCTAAAGTAATTAATTGCACTTAATCAGAAAATGAGTGAAGAACATGCACAGACTGCCTTCTGCTGGTCAGCTATGGATGCAGGAAGGTGAGACTGTTAGTGAACTATCATGGCCGAACAAGTGCAGTTTATAAAACATTGCAGAGGGAAGCCCCAACGAGTGGTGAAAAAGTTATAATTGTAAATGTGTTCCACAAACTATGTGAGAAATATCCCACTTTAGCCATCAAAGATATTGTTAACCTTATAGCAGAGTTTACAGGTGTGTCCGAATTAGGCATAAATTCCACGTGCAGTAAAAGGTTAAAAACAAGGAAGTTAACCACACCTATAGCTGTTAAGATTCTGAGTTTACTACTGGTCACACCAAATCACATGAACTTGCATTCGTTATATGCTTATAATCCGCTATTTATATAAGCTTACATTTCTCATTCGCGGAGGTTAAGTTAGCATTCATTTTATTTATAATTTTAGGTTAAATAGCAGTCACTGGATATACCAAAATAAAGGGAGAGGGGAAGAACAGAACTCCGATTTAGATGGAATACAACCTCTTTCAGATATAGATTAACTATGTTAAAGGTTTCTTTTCTATAGTGATTTTAAATTTATATTTGTTATTCCGTTTTTAGTTCAGAGTGCTACACTGCATTGTTATCTAATCAGTAATGTGTTTTAAACTTTAGCATGAAGGATTGGTGGGTTGAAGGCAGGCGATGATAGTTACCCCAATGAGAGCGAGAAAGCGGAAGGATACATTTTAAGGCATTGTTTATATCATGACCAATTCTTTTGCTGAAACCAGTATAGGTTGATATTATGGTTGCATGACCAAAAGTGGTGATCTATGGCTGATTTATCTGTCTCTTTATATTTAATATTTCTGATGTGTTCATTCTGGTTTCCAAATTTCTCTTTATTTTACCGATATGTATCTTATGGCAGTCTCCACAGTTGACTTGGTAGATTCCTGACAATTTAATACTTGGAAAGATATTTCTTAGAGGGTGATTGAGCAAATTTCTCACACTGTACTTGTTTTTCAGAGCCAGTTTTATATTATAATCCTTAAATTTTGTAGAATCTGCTGAACAATTTAGGATGATATGCGAATTTACAGTATCCTTCTGGAGTATTGCTAATTTTTAATTTGCTGTCATCCTTGATAGTTTTCCCATCTTCTATTGTTTTTTATTAATCTGGTTACAGAATTGGGTTTAAATCCTTTCAAATTTGCAGCAAGTTTTATATGTTCCAGTTCTTCATTGTATTCTCTATTTGTTATTTGTTATTTGTTATTGGGATATTGATCCATCTGTGAATTAAGCTATGGAAGATTGCATGCTGATGTGCTTTTGGGTTGAAATTGTTTTTGATGTCTTCTATGTGTGTTTGTTTCCTATATATGCCAAATTCCAGTCTGTTTATGTTTCTTATAATTTTTAAATCAAACAACAATAGCCATTCATTTTGTTCTATTTCAATAGTAAATTTTATGGAATGGTCCTGTAGGTTCAATAACTTCAATGTCTTGAGCTAATTGTTTTGGAACAATGGCAAAAATGTCCTCTCGAAAAGTAGTACTGTTTTAAATATTATAAGTAAGTTGGAGCAAAATGTGTTTTTAAATGTCAACATGGATTATAACTAAGTTTATGAGCATTAATGTTACTTGCTCTGAGAGAGTGTTGCTTGTTTTTAGGTGTGCTAATGTCCCGTTCCAAATCCAACACCAAGACAGTGGGCGACAACTCCAGTTTTGTTTCACAGGCCACGGCGTCCATGCTGGTACCAGCAGGTGTCATAGAGTACTGCCTCACGCTGCTGAAAGCTTTGCTGCAGTACTGGAAGACGTAAGTTTCATGTAGTAATACTTGTAAGGGGAACAAAACATTTGTAACACTTTTTCTATCACTTTCCTTTAATCCTACTACCAAGTTAATTTTACACTTTCTGGTTACCAAGGAGCGAGGGGGGAGTAATATGGTTACCCCCCTTTTTTTTAACATTCTTTATTTACAGCACGTTCCATTACACAAAACATTATACTACATGCCATGATAGTACATACTTGGATGGTTATAATTGCTTTACTAGCATATAGTTTCATTTATGAGATCTCGTTACTTGCACTCTAGAGTTTATCCAGGTCTATTGAGTTTAAGTAATCTATAAATTTGGTTGTATATTCACTTACTAATTTATGTTCTTGGAATGTCCATTTTCCATTGTTTAGCATCGCCTTCTTGAATTGATTTCTTTCTCTGTCGAGTTTTGGGCATTCAAATAAAAGGTGTATTACAGTCTGTTCTGCTGTTCCACAGGAGCACATTGTAAAAGATTCTGCTATTATAGGTCACATAGTTACAAAATAATTGAAAATGGCAATTATTAGTGTAAACTGATGGTTTATTAAATGCATAAGCAATCAATGATAGTTTATTGTCCAAACACACAGATTTAGTTCCAGGTGTATAGTCACTTTTCTTAGATCAGGTTTTTGTCAAAGAATACCTCCATAGTGTAGTTGGTAGTGCACCTGCCTCTGGCACAGAGGACCCTGATTCAATCCCTGGCACCAGCACAGGATCTTTCCCCCGCTGTTTGGTCTGGTACAGGATGCACTCAGCCTTGTTAGGTCCCTGAGGGGTCAATTGAGGAGCTATCCTGATAGAAAGGTAGCTTCCCTAAAAGGTCAAGTAGTCGCCTTATGGTCAGGGGAGTCGGCATGCTGAACCCCACCATCTCCAACCTGCACTCCTCTGTGGCCTTGACTGCAGCTCGAAGATGCAGCAGCCAGGCAATGAGGGTAACCTCTGCATAGGGGAGACCCCCTAGGGATTATTATATTATTATTGAACCATCCTTCTCCCTTGATGGAAGAGTCTAGAATGCCATGCTAGACCACCTCTAGATTTAAACATACCTGAAAGAATTGAATCTTCATCCTCGGTGACATCTTCTGATAAATTTTTTGTCCCTTGTGGCTCTGGCATTTGTTGCGTTTCAGTCATTTCAGTGACATCATCAACTTCTTCAATAAAATACAAAACGATTATCTGGGCTTGTGGGCTGTGGTCTAGTGGAAAATTTCCCTCAGGCGCTTCGTCTGAAGCTGCGTTGAACATCCTCAGTGGTTTGACCATAGTACTCTGCTAGTCTTGGCGACAACTTATAAGGAGCCACTTGGTTTCACATGTTTTATACACTTAGCACTTGTGGGCATATCACGGTTGGTATTGGCTTGGCTGCTGTGTGGGATGGGTTAAAGTGGGGGCTGCTTCCATTGTCTGTGATTGTTGTCAATGGGCTGGCACTTACTGTGGCTGAGGCTGTTGATGGTGTATGATCTTGAATTTGTCTCCGGTCAAAGCATGCAAAACAACCTGACAAAAATAACAACAAAGAACTGTCATAAATTCATTGTTCTCATTGTTTTCCTGGCTCATCAATGAGAATCCAACTATAGAACGACAGCAATATTCATGATATAACTTTTGTTGCTTCTGCATGGAGTAACAAGGCTATAAATGAAATACTATTTGCTACAAATGTCTTAGGAAACATGAGGGCAGGATCCAAGAACATGCACAAACGTTTCAATCTCTCTCTGGCACTGCAGACAGAAGTTATTGTCTTTGGATCTGCCAGGTACAGTACGGACTGCTGTGATATTTGCTGTCATCTATATGGCTTCTCTCCATTCACTTCAAGTGAGGCCTTCATGATTCCGAAGTCATCAGTTAGCTGGAGTATACTGTTTGTACAAAAGTACACCCTTCCCTTTGTGTTCTTTTTTAGACCAGTTCCCATATGACCTTTTCCATAGTTGTTGGTGTATGTTTGTGTCTATTTTCCTATACTTATTGATAATTTTATCTGAATTTGGAATGTTCAATGCAGCGAGACTGGATGAAATTTCTTGAGAGAGAGAGAGTCCTTGTTTTATTAAGAAAGGGAATATTTGCATTAATGAATATCTTGCAGATTTCCCATTGTAACATTTAATAGGAGCTGGGGTACCATCTACGATGTGGTAAGGGATGGCGTGATTTGTTTTAGCGAGCTGGATCAGCGGTGAGCCTGAATAACTCTTTTTGTTCACTATATATATCTCAGGCGTGGTATGGGTCAACAAATAATTAAGTTAATTATTTCTATAGATCCACTTCAAAGTGTTTTTATTTGAATCTATAAACACACAAATTCAATGTATATACACAGAATTACACAATCTCATGGCTTGGCGTCCTTTTGAATCATGCTGCGGGGTTCACATTTCCACAAACACGGACTATACATTTTCATAAGTTCATATTCTTCTCTCTATTTTGTGCCCCTTCGCAGAGTATACACTTATTTTATACGTTATTAATATGCATTCTTCTACCACCATAAATGTTCGTCTGAGAAACACTTTATGCAGACAAATTACTAAATTTCTGCGGACATTGTCTTTTTCGATGTGATGCCTACCCAAGCCGTGGAAAGAAGACAATTAAATCTTCACTTTGCCAACTATATTTACAATTCTTAAGTTTATGAGGCCTTTCTGCTGCCTCTATAATTTTGTATTAGATTATTTTAGAGGGCTTACATAGAAATATCGCCTCACCATGTAGAATAAAATAGGTTTAATCCCTTGAATTTTGTGTCTGAATAGATTATATTGTTGGGAAGATCACTTGAAGTGACTAATAAACTGTTTGTTACAATGTTTGCAGAACTTCAACAGAGGAATCAGGTACAGTGATTGGTGGTGCCCTTTTGAAGCCTCACTTGACTACAGCTCCTCCCGACATGTCTCCGTTCTTCTTGAGGCAGTATGTCAAGGGACATGCTAGCGATGTGTTTGAAGCTTACCCACAGTTGCTGACTGAAATGGCACTCAGACTGCCTTACCAAGTGCAGAAACAAGCTGAAAATGCAGCTGCCATATCACAGACATTCCAACAGGTGAGCAGTGCTTTAGGGCACTAACCTAGAGAAGCTCTACTTCCATAGTAAATCACTGTTCAAGTTACTACTCAGCAACTTATATACGAGAGTGCACTACTTCCAAAGTATTTTACTCCTTTCAGATACTCCTGAAATAAGTTACCACAGAAGTAAATGTTGGAGAGCACTACCATGTAGTATGTTACTACGGAGCTAATTAGAATACTTCTGAAGTATTTTACACCTTTCAGATATCCCTAGAATAAATTATTACAGAAGTAAATGTTGGAGAGCACTGTCATGTATTATGTTACTATGGAAGTAAATAGAGTACAAATATAGGTCACAATTTACTCTCATAATTTGATCTATGTGTTCTGATTTCAGGATGTATTTTAAGTTGTATTTATTAGTACTGAGCCAGGAGCTATACATTAAAATGCATAATGGAAAGATTAATACTATTATTCTATAAATTGGATTGTTTAGCAAAGATATATGTAAATATCTTTTATAATATGATTTGAAGCTTTCCTGGCGACGAACATATTCAAGATGCTCTCGGGCTTCTAGCCAGGTGTAGTGATGAAGAGACATCGACATTTCGGGAGTGTACATCTCTCCCATCTTCAAAATGAAGAATGAATAGCAAGAATGATGTCTCTTCATCACTACACCTGGCTAGAAGCCCGAGAGCATCTTGAATATCTTTTATAATGTTTAAATTATCATGATTATATTTTATGATTAAAGTCTCGAAGGTATCAAGATCGATCAAAGACATATTCAGAGTCAATCATGACAACGTGATCAATGGAACATAAAAGAATCGGCAAAATAGCCAATTGATTATCGTAACTAAGCGGTAACTCAGTAAAATAAGTAGTTACCCCCATAGGGCAAATTGAATTTTGATTTAAGGTTTGACATTTCACTGGGTATGGTTGTGCAATATCGTCGGAGAAGAGAATCCGTTGATATTCCAATATTCAGTAAAGTAATCAGAATGTGTCGTGTAGTAGCGTATGTGAAAGAATAAAAAAGAAGATATATGCTTTCTGAATAATTACAATCAAATAGAAATAGTGAGAAAACGCAAAGTGGCCAAATTGATAACTTTGGGACATGCGAATGTTATATGTTAAAAAGAAAATTTGTTAAAGTGTGTACACAAATGATAATAAAGTTGGATTCACAAAAGAAAGAGTGTGATTGTCATTAAAAGCAATAACTTCACGCCAGAATTCGTCTGCTTGCACCTGTAGATAAAACTCATAGCTCGACAATGTAGCCACAACATTAAAAACTTCTGCAGTACTAGGTTGAACTTGTGTAAGATCTTATGGAATTTGTGAAATATCAAGGGGTGGTGTGTGAATTTCATAAATTTAGGTTTATCCTTATTAGTGTTGTTATTTCTATGAGCTGTGGCAGAAATTGTATGCATTGAAGAAAAGATTAATATCAATATTAAATATGCCAAGTTGTTTAGACATAACACATGTAAATTTTGTATATGCAATGTGATTATCAAAATTGTATTTCTTAATCCATGTCCCAAATCTATCGTGAAGGCTGATCATGGCCATATGATCTACACATCACAATCAAATTGATAAACAGCCCATCAGTCACGGTTGCTGTGTCCATAACTAGGGGAATAAACAGTTACCCTTATAGAGAAGTAATGAATCATTACTAGTGATATTTGCATTGCGAAAGACGGTTCTATACCCGTACTACGGAACAATAAAATTTGTCTACAATCCGACGACATAAAATTATATCACTGAAGGATATCTGGTTAAATACCACATGTAAATATTCAATACGTGCAGATATAAACATCCCTAAATATTTACAAAAGAAATAAGTGAGGATTTAGCTTGTACGAAACCTCAAAGTTGCTGAACACAATAGCTTTGGGAGCTTAAAGTATTATATTTTATAAAAGAGTGAAGATAGTGTGTTCAAGTGTTGCAAGTTAATGGTAATGAAGTTGACATAGCAGAAAATTTGAATATTTATTGGGAATAATATTAATACCTCGCCCTTATTTGTCTGCCTATACCCATAATGCCCTAGAGATGAGACTCATTGCTGCATTACTACATCGTTAAGAAAGAGCCATTCATAAAAAGCACATCATTTGGCTACACAATTGCGGGGCACTTCATAAAAACCGCTACAGAGCTATTTTTGCTTTTTAAGCTCATTTTCTCCCATGTAGTTCAATTTTGAGTAGTGTTCAGCATGTGTCTGATGTGAACTAATGTTAGACACCCAACTCCTGGATTTTTGTGTATTCGTGATCCTCCTCATTGTTTGCTACCTTATTCTTTCTTTGTTTTATTTGGTTATCCTAATGTTTTTCTAATACTGTCTTTAGTTCCATTTTTTCCTTGGATCATTTTGTCCATTTTCTGTTGATACTACCCAAATAGTTTCCTACAGATTGTATGTTTTTTATACTTTTACAGTCAGAATCTGATTAGTATTTTCCTATCAAAGTTTTTCCATTTTGCCATTCACTATCATCAGCCCACTCTGTCATGATTCCGACTTTGAGATACTGACCAATCTGAAAACATAAGTGTGCAATTGAAGCAAATATTGATGTCATATTGTTCATTACGCTGACCTCAATTACCAAAAAAATACCTGCATTTATACCCCAAACACCCTGTACATTTGAGCAAATATTGTTTAAAGGTAGTTAAATTTTCGTTTTCTATTATAATGCTTACAATGGAATTGCATAAGGACTTACATTCCATCACTTCATAGTACACATTTTGTTGCATAAGAACCTACTTTGTTGCCATAGCTAGTCCCTTGTAACCTTAGATTCCATCTGCTAATTAGCGTTTAGTTTCTAATGCAATATTTCATACACCACAATACGATTGGTATAGTGAATACTTTTATTTTACCGTAAACTGTGCTTAAGTAGAAGTTGGTTTATTAATTTGACAATGCATTTTCCAGGCCTGGTATTATTATCTGTGTGAATATATGATGACACATCAGACTCCTTTTGTGCGTCGGCAAGTACGCAAGTTGCTGTTATTTATTTCTGGTAACAAGGACAAATACAGGCAGCTTCGGGATCTTCATGCTTTGGAGTCACACATGAAGGTAAGTGTAGTGTTTGGCTTAGGGTTACTTTCCAGTTTTAATGAGTGGTTTCTTAGTGTATTGAATGCTACTTTCCTGCTTATGTCTTGACATCATTATTATATATACTATTGGTCAGGGGTCTACACTAGCCTTTATTCTGGGCGACAACCCGGTGTCTGAAGCCAAGACTCTGCAGCTCGTCTATGATATTGGCTTCGAAAAACAGGTCTGACATGTGTAATATTTACAGGCAGTTTTTAGCTGTTTAAGATTTTTTTACAGTATTTTAACATATTGATTTTTTGGAAGTCAGACTTATTTTTCTTTTTAGTTCTCGGTGGTTTTTAGACTTTTGAAGTTTTTGTAGTATTTTAAGCTGTTTATCTTTTACATTTTACTGTTTTAATGGTTTAGTATTTTAACCTCTTAACCTCTTTTAATTCTCATTTTAACTCTATGAGTGTGTTTAGATTTTGTTTAACTCTGGGCCCAAATGACCTCGCTGTGGATGGGCCCTTTAACCCCACACACTTATTCACTTGCTATATATATACTGCAAGAGGAAATGGATCGAGACCACCTTCCAATATGCCCGGCCACTTCTAATGCCCCATCCATCAGTGAAAAATATTGGGAGAGCAAGAGGATTAATGGCTTCATTGTCAGAAATCCAGCATTAGCTAACAACATATATATATATATATATATATATACATACAAATAAATTTCCTTGTTTAGTCTCACAAAATCTTGAAAATGGCCGATCGATTTGAATAATTTCGGTTTTGTTTTGTTTAGGATGGTTTAGAGATAAAGACCATTAGGAAAAACCCAAAGGAATAGCTAAAATTCGAAATTGGTAACTTTGTACGAGAATTGCCACTTTGGGTTACTTTCAATATATTTGTTTGTGGCCAACCTATTGTTTGTCAGCTGTATCTATTACATTAAATTTTTTTTTTCATAAAAAGGTTAGTGGATTTTAAGAATAGATTTGGTTAAATCAAATTTAATTACATTTTGTGAATATTCATTTTGATCAGTCATTCCATTAAGGTAAATTGACTTTGCAGGCTTAGAAATAAACAAAAAAAGCATTCAGTTTTGTTTTAGCAATACTCGAGGAGTTACGGCAGGTTTAGACATAACCACAAAATGCTTTTTACCTAAACTCAAGGAATTAGCTTGAGAGTTTCAATATTGTAAAGTTCTCAAGGTAAGTTTAACAAATTTGAGTGACTGTGAAAACAATTCCATGTTGTTTTACAGTGTTCATTATAATGCCAAGGAGAGCAGTAGCTGACAGATCGTTGAAGTCAGTGAAATGCACGGCAAGCTACTTCACGTATCTACGAGGGTCATTCCGAAAGTAATATCTCCTATTTTTATTCATGGAAACTACAGGAGATATGTAAATCACAAAAGCATAGTTAAATAGAGCAATATTTCAGCTACAGATTGTCATTTTTCCACGTAGTCACCACCATTTGTTATGCACTTTCGCCAACAATGAACCAGAGCCTGCATGCCACACTTGCAAACATCTGAACCAGCTGAGGCTAACCACTTTCTTACAGCTTTGACAACAGCATCCGAGTCTTGAAAACGTTCGCCACATAGTCCATCTTTCAGAGGTCCAAAGAGATAGAAGTCTGAAGGTGCTAAATCTGTACTGTACGGTGGATGTGGTAAGACAGTCCAGTCAAACTTTGCAGTCAGTTTTGTGGTCCCAAAACTGGTGTGGAACCGGCATTATCATGTTGCAGGTGAAAGTTGGTCTTCTTCTCTGGCCTTACCCTAGAAATTCAAACTTTCAGCTTAGTCAGTGTCGTCTTGTAGCGTGCTGAATTGACAGTTGCTCCAGGCTCCAGTACATCCAAAAGAACCACACCCTGGCTATCCCAGAAGACTGTACACATCACCTTGCCTGCAGATGGCTGTGTTTTGAATTTCTTCTTTGTCAGATAATTTGCATGTTGCCATTCCGTGGACTGTCTTTTGGATTCTGGCTAATAGTGGTGACACCACGTCTCATCTCTGGTGATGATGCTATTCAGAAAATTGTCACATTCAGCTTCATATTGGTCCAGAATATCCTGACAAATTTCCATTCGATGATTTCTTTGTTCTTCTGTAAGCATCTGCGAGACCCATCTTGCACAGACTGCGATAACCAAGATGCTCCAACATTGTTTCCAAGGCATTACAGCCAACATTCAGGTTTGCACACAATTCTTTAGTCGTCTGCTAATCAGCATGGTGTGTTGATCAAGACACTCTTCATTGTGAGGGGTGACAACTGTGCAGGTTCGACCAGGTCGTGGCTTGTCATGCACACCCTTTTCACCATCTCTAAAATGCTCACATCTATTGTTTCATCTCCATACACCTTTAGCAAGCGTCGATGGATTTCAATTCAATCACACATCTCTGTTTTATATGCATGTCTATATCAGATTCCATTTTGGAACACTCCTCTGCTGGTGCCAACTACCACTGAACAATGGAACCACCTGCAAATGAAAGAGGAAGGTTCAAGCATTACCACTACAGTAATGAAATCTGGCTCGGACATCTGAAGTCAATACAAAAAAATAGGCATTAGTTTTGGAACGACCCTCGTATTTCAATGAATTGGAGTTGGAGGGTTGATAAGGATTAATAATCATTTATGAGGAGTTAAAATCAATGTTATGCTTGGGCACTAATGTCATAAACATTGTGCGAGAGAGGTACGCTCTGAGGTGTTGCTCTCTCAATGGTTGATATTAGTCAGTGGTGTACTGGCACTTTAGACACTTATAGCCATAACTTCAAAATTTGAACAAACAGGTCATAAGTCTAAGAGGTAGAACTGGAACTTAAAAATGCAATGCCACAACTGTTGTGGCATTGAATTTTTAAGTTCCAGTTCTACCTCTTAAACTTTGCCCACACACGGCTTGTGTGTTTAAAAACACCAACAGTAAGTTTGTTGGCATAAATAAATAATAGGTCATAAGTCTCCTATCTCAAATTACTTGTTTAAGACATCTCCATATCCTCTGAAAATATTTTGGTGTAGTTCATTAACATCATGTATAATGAAAGAACCATATTAAAAGAAACTTTTCGAGAAAAAGTGAAACATACAGAAAACATTTGCGCATCATTTATTGAAAATAATAAGAAATGTTAAATCTTCACATATAACCGCACTATTAAAAGCAAATGCTATGTTTTCATTTTCAGTGTGTACAAACATGTTGCCAAGCAGGAGGCTACGAACCCACTTTAACGCAGCCACACTCCATCTCACTGCCATACGACTCACTGGTGGAGCTGATAGAACATCTTAAAGCCTGTGTGGAGGTAGCAACAAGCCGTACAGGGAACTGGCAGAGGTTCTGTGTGCGTGAAGACGGGGTCTTACCATTCTTACTCCAAGTGTCGTGTCTGCTGGACGAGGGAGTGTCTCCAACAATCCTCCAGTTGTTGCAGTGTGCAATATGTGGCAGCAAATCCAATTCAGTTGCAACACAGGTAGGCATCATAGACCAATGAAATGGCAGTAAAATTACTAAAGTTTCACTAAAATGTCACACAGTAGGTGGAAGCATGTTTTTGGGATTAGAAAGTTAACAGTGTGGGAGAAGATTTTTATTTTTGTATTTAAGAATAGCTACTGGATGTTGAACTTTGAAATTTCCAAAGGAGTAGTTGTGCTGTAATGATTTTAATAATTTAGTTGATTGCACAATGTTGTAATTGGCTTCCTGTATATCCTCTTTCTGGTTATTTTTTCTTGTGGTAATGCGTAGTAATTCTATAATTTAGTTAAATGAAGAGCTGTGGGACGCTTATTATAATTAGGTTATTTAATCCTGGAACATAAAGTACTCAAGATAGTAAGTCACCATTGGGATAATTGTCTCTGATGTGAGACTGCCTTTGTGGTTTACCAAGAGAAATACAAATTGGTTGGAGAATTCAATGTCATTCCTGCAGGTTGTCATAGTAGCTTAATGGTTAAGGCTCTAATGGTTAAGCGGAGGGTCAAATCCCAGCTGTGGCATTGAATTTTTCAGTTCTAATTGTACCTCTCAGATGTAAATTTTTTTCAGTCATCAGTAGAAGGAAGTTCAATAACAGGAGGAGGGAGAATGTTAAGCTTATTTGAATACTGTCTTTGTGTTTGGAATTTTTTTTTTCATATCTTAATCCATATGCTATATATGGCTATATATTCTTATTTTTATGTGTAAGTGGATAATGTAATGGAACATGCTGAAAGTTTTTTGCTTTTTCTTCATAAGAGCCCATTATTACTACTTTGATACAAATATTTGAATGTTATTTACATGGGCAATATGTAACTAAGCCCATATTGGTTAATTTGAAATGATTTCTAATTATTTATCACAAATAACGTAACATAGTTGAAGAATTCTAAAGTAAGAACAAATTAGAAACTAAAAACTTCACTTATCTTAGTAATATTGCAAGTTCTTGGTGCAAAGCTGAAAAGTCTTACTTTAGAATCTTGTTGCTTCATTGTTAATAACTTCAATTTCCTTAATTAGTTGAAGAATTTTTTATATATGAATACTATTATAATTTAAAGTGATTGGAGAAAAGTCGTATAAGAGTGCTCAAAGTGATTATCCCAGTGAATTTTGTTTATTTGAGCACTGGTTTGAATTGATTGTTGCAGGTGACTGGTGGTGGGAGTGGCAGTGTTGCATCAACGTCGTCGACAACAGCTGCTCCTGCTCGTAAAGACCGTGAGAAGTCTGATGACTCAGAAACAGAAGCTCAGTTTGAGGAGACGCAGTGCATAGCTCTGGTGTCACAGATGAACAAACAGGTCACCAAGGAGTTGCTTGCTTGCTTTGTTAAGACATTCCTCCTGGAGACCAACTCCACCACTGTCAGGTGGCAAGCTCATTCCCTAGTCCTTGCCATTTATAAGTAAGTATAGCTTTCAATTAACTCTTTTGCAGCTTTATAACAGTGAATGCTTGTTCTAATGAAAGAATGTTACGAGTAAAGTTCTGGAACACTTTTACTGCATTTGCACTGTAAATTAACAGGACATTCTAAAGTAAGAACAAATTAGAAACTAAAAACTTCACTTATCTTAGTAATGTTGCAAGTTTTCGAGTTGACTCCAACTCATTCTCAAAGCTATACAAACAATTATTATTTATTTATGCCAACAAACTTACTGTTGGTGTTTTTAAACACACAAGCCGTGTGTGGGCAAAGTTTAAGAGGTAGAACCGGAACTTAAAAATTCAATGCCACAACTGGGATTTGAACCACAGACCTTCCGCTTGCCGGGCGGACGCTCTACCACTGAGCTATTGTGACAAACTGTTCCGGTTCTGGCTTGAGAATTTAATGCCATTCTGGCAGTTTGTCACAATAGCTCAGTGGTAGAGCGTCCGCCCGGCAAGCGGAAGGTCTGTGGTTCAAATCCCAGTTGTGGCATTGAATTTTTAAGTTCCGGTTCTACCTCTTAAACTTTGCCCACACACGGCTTGTGTGTTTAAAAACACCAACAGTAAGTTTGTTGGCATAAATAAATAATAATTACCATGTGAAGGTTATTTAATCCTGGGATATAAAGTACTTACAATAGTAAGTCACCATTGGGGTAATTGTCTCTGATGTGAGACTGCCTTTGTGGTTTACCAGGAGAAATACGAACTGGCTTGAGAATTTAATGCCATTCTGGCAGTTTGTCACAATAGCTCAGTGGTAGAGCGTCCGCCCGGCAAGCGGAAGGTCTGTGGTTCAAATCCCAGTTGTGGCATTGAATTTTTAAGTTCCGGTTCTACCTCTATACAAACAAATTTGTTACCAGTTTTCTCTGGGAAAAAAAAACAAACAAACAAACCTAGATGCTATGTTTCAGTTCTACCTCTCAAACATTGCCCACACACGGCTTGTGTGTTTTAAAACACCAACAGTAAGTTTGTTGGCATAAATAAATAATAATTTCTGCACATGCTTAAAAAAGCGAACAGGATGCAGCCCAAGAAAGCCAAGAAAGAAGTAATGAAAAAAGGCTGTGCAAGTCTGCGTAATTATTTAATAATTTAGCAGACTTGTGTGTCTGTTATAGTTTTATGCTTCTCTGGTGTTCCCTTAGCCTAATTTCCAAATTTCTTTTAGCTTTTCCAAAAATTCTGGATTATAAAGTTATGGGGGTTGTATTTTTAAGTGACTTGTTTAGCGGGTTTTGCAGACTGAATTTGTTTTGAGGTGCTAGTTATTTACTAAGAGCTGTTATTCTAACAGAGGTGGCATTGCTAACTCTTTTGTTTTAATGTTTTAGGAACTCATCTGCTTCTGACCAAGAAATACTTCTTGATCTACTTTGGAAACTGTGGCCTCAGCTGGCAGCTTATGGACGTAAGGCTGCGCAATTTGTTGATTTGTTGGGATACTTTTCACTCAAGACTTCTCAAACTGGTAAAAAGGTGTGTGGATTACAAAATATCAATTGAATCACAAACTATACTATTTTATAATCCTTTGGATTGTTTCAAGACATGGATTTGCATGAATTGTAGAAATCATACTGAAAAACTCAGTGCCATAGCTTGTGGTTTGCTGCAGAATTTAGTATTGTGTTGGCAGGTTGCCATGGTAGCTCAATGGTGAGAGCAGCCGGATGGAGGTTGGAAGATCCATGGATCAAATCCCGGCTATGGCATTGAATTTTTTGGTCTCACTGTATTCTTTGCAAACCATATCCTACACACAGCTTGTGTGGATGAAAGATTAATTTCAATTGACCTTATAGTAAATTTTTATATACTTTTAAGGGGCCTGGGATGTCATTAGGAAGCTCGATAAAAAAATGCATGATACTACCATGAGCATTGTGAAGGGGGGGGGGGGGGGGGGTGAGGTACAATCCATTATGACTATTACATTATTATTTTAATTTTAGTGTAAAGAACAATTTTTATTTAGCAGAAATTAATACGGTTACCCACAACAAATACTATAACTTTTGATAAGAAAATAATGAATTAATATTGCTAAAGCCCCATCCATCAGTGAAAAATATTGGAGAGCAAGAGGATTAATGACTTCATTGTCAGAAATCCAGCATTAGCTAACAACAACAACATCAACAACAACAACATATTGTTTGATTGCAAACTTCTAACATGCCCCCGCCTCTCCCCTCTAGGAAAAAGTCTGCTGATGCCCATGGACACTACTATAAATTCTGATTACAGAATAACTACTAAATGAATTGTAACCAAATTGGGTTGGTTATATTTTGTGTTTGGGCAAATAATGATTATAAAAATAATAAGTTAACACTTATCTAAAATAAGAACAAATTAGAAACTGAAGGCTTCACTTATCTTATTAATGTTGCAAGTTCTTCCAATGCTAATAATAAATCATGGTGGCAGTGGCTGTGGCTGTGGCTGTGGGGGTGGTGGCAAAGCTTTTAGTTTCTAATTTGTTCTTATTTTAGATTCTGTTGCTTCACTGTTAATAGCTTTAATTTTCCTTGATTGAAAGTTAATGCTTGCTTAAAGTTGTGTAAAAGTGATATAAGTGACACCTTGCTTCGTAACTCAGAAGCTGTTAATTCCTACTTCACCTGCATTTTCCTCCTGTGATAGTTGTGATTGTATTATTTATTTATATTGTTTATTTGTTCTTTATAGTGGATCCTAAGGGTTTTAATTAACTTTTTATATAAGTGCATTAAGTAATATTTTTCAAATGTCTCCAAAGAAACACAAGCCTATTGGGCAAGTGCAGTCTAGGTATACTTAGCTATACTGGCGACCATATTTAATACAATTTAAAAGCTAACATTTTTTGATGAAACAGCATTTGCATTAACTTCCGTGCTAAATCACTGTTAACATTGTGTTGAACTTTAACATATGTTGCTGAAACTGGCCCTAAATGTTCAACAAATGATATTGGCAACTTGTTATCACTGAATAATGTTTTGTTAAAATTAACATCCATGTGCAGAACCATTCCCTCCATAATAGGTGAAGTGCATAAGCATGTGGTGAAAGTGTTCTGTTCAATGAATGGGTTAGTGAGTGTAACATTATTTTTAAACCAGTTGTTGTATGCCCACAGATGTCGGAGTACATGGAGCAAGCAGTAGCGGTGCTGCACACGCAGAACCAGCTCTTAGCGCATCACCCCAATGCTAATCTCTACACCCATCTGGCGCAGTTTGTGGAGCTGGATGGATACTACCTGGAGAGTGAACCTTGCCTTGTGTGTAACAATCCAGAAGTGGCCATGTCCAGTATTAAACTCTCATCAATTAAGGTAAGTAATATCAGCAGGTGTACATGAAATAAAAAGAAATTGCACAATATCTCTATGAATTGGCCAAACATACATATGACAACTTTGACAAATACTACAAGGGGCAGGAAAAGTCCAGGAGTTGCATGGAACCTTGGTTTGGGTGCAGTGGCAGCATTGTAAAATTCCTAGGTGCCTACCTTTACTGCTTGGACATTAAAATGGCAGCAAGATCTCAAGACTTAACACGGTCAATCTACTTGAACAAACAGCAAAAGAAGTTGGTCTCCAAGAGCACAATCAAGGACAGAAATTAATAGAAAACAGCAATTGGGAACAGACACTAGTTTTGAAGTAGTGAAGAAATTTCCATATTTAGGTACAATTATAACCAATAATAACGAAGTACAAGAAATCCAAAACAGAATACACAGTGCAAACAAGGCATATTATTTGAGAAGTAGAACTGGAACTTAAAAAACATTGCCCACACACGGCTTGTGTGTTTAAAAACACCAACAGTAAGTTTGTTGGCATAAATAAATAATAAGGCATATTATGCTTTTTTACCAATTCTAAAATCTAAATTTATACATAGAAAAACAAAAATATGATTAAACAAAACATGCATGCGTCCCATAGTTATTTATGGATGTGAAGCTTGGACTATGACAAAGACAGCCGAAAGCATGATTAACACATTTGAAAGAAAGTTCTTAAGAAGAAGTTATGGATCTATAAACGAGAATGGAATATGGAGAATGAGCTACATAAAATATACGACCTTTTCAAAGAACCGGAACTGTCCACTGTGGCCAAATTAAAGACTAGAGTGGGCAGGGCGTGTACAAAGAATGGGCAAAGGACAGATACCTAAAAAAGTGATGACAGGGAAAGCGACTGAGAGGTAAACCTAGGAAAAGGTTGATGGATTCAATGAAAGAGGACAGTTATTGGCCCCTAAAATGAAAAAATTGGCAACAGATAGCTCTGGATAGAGATGATTGAAGGTCTCAAATGAAGGTGACCCAGCCCACTTTGGGCTGTAGCGCCATTGGAAGAAGAAGAACGATGGAGATACCACTCACTCCTTCCACTGATTGGGAAGTTTGCGCTATAATCCGTTTTTTTTTTTTAGAGCAAAAAATAAATGTGCAGCTTAAATTCATCACGAGTTGTGCAGTGTGTATGGTAAAGATGTTATGTCAAGGCCAATGGTTTCTCGTTGGCGTCAATCATTCATTGAAGGGATAACAACATTACACGATGAACAATGAAGCATGCGACTCTCTACTTCCCATGCTCCAGATATTGTTGACAAGGTTTGAAAGGTCGTTGACACCAACTGGCACCTTATGCTTGCTGTAAGCAGTAAGCAGTACCTCACTTCACAGTATCATTTCTGAGGATCTACAGCATCTATCAAAAGTGTGTACAAGATGGGTTCATTGCATTTTTTCAGAACAACACAAGGAGCAGAGAGTTAACACTGCATTGTAATTTTTGCAGCTTTTTGGGGATGGGGGAGTTGGTTTATTTGACCGAATAGTGACCGAGGTTGAGACACGGATCCATCACTGGATGCCCAACTTCAAAAGATAGTATGGTGTGGAAACGAAAGGATGAGCCAAAACCAAAAAACAAAAGTTGTTGCATCAACTGGCAAGGTATGGCAACGAAATTTTGGGGCTCAAAGGGAGTACTGTTGATTGATTACCTGCCCCATTAAACCACGATGACAGCTGCTCACTATTGTGAGGTGTTGAGAAAACCCAGAAGGGCAATTCAAAACAAAAGTAGGGAAAGTTGAGCAAAACAGTTTTTCTATTGCATGATAATGCTCACCTGCACACTGCTTGTGAAACTCAAGCCCTATTTGAGCAATTTGAATGGGTGTTTTCAGTCATCTACACCTGACCTTGCACCGAAGCTGCAGCCACATCTCAGGGGAAGACACTTCGTAAATGACAAGTTAAAACAAGAAGTAGAAAGATGACCAGCTAGTTTGGCGGGAGAGTGGTTTGACACTGGATTAAGAAAAGTGTCATCACGGAACCGAAGATCTATTGAGATTCAAAGAGATTATGTGGAAAAATAGTTACTAAATGTAGCTTTAAAAAAATCTGATGTGTTGCACTCACATGACTTTCTCTACTCTTGTATTAACCATTCTTAAACTAAAAAAACTAAACCCCAGCGCGACAGCCCATGAAGGGCCAAGGCCTACTGCCCAGCCGCTGCGTCCCCCACCTCTGCCCACCACAGAATCCTCAAGAAAAAGTGTAAGATTCAGTAAAATAATATACTTATATGGAAGACAGTCTCTAGGACCATATCAGCTATTTAGACATAAAATGTAAATATTTCTGTATTTAAGTATGCGTAAATGCATTTGTAAATTTATTGCTTCTAAACCATAAATAATAAGCCATAAAACCTAATCTGCTTATATGATTAACATTATAACATTAAGTAGATAAAATAATAAGCTTTTGTAACATTAGTATGTTGAATGGATGGAGAAACTCATGTGAATGTTATACAATTTCATTATATATAGTAGACTTATCAATTGACATTAACCAAATACTGATGTTTTATTTTGATTGTGCTGCAGATTGACTCAAAGTTCACAACCACCACGCAAATTGTAAAACTGGTGGGCAGTCATACTATCAGCAAAATCACTCTAAGAATTGGAGACCTGAAGCGGACAAAGATGGTACGAACTATTAACATCTATTACAATAACAGAAGTGTTCAGGCTGTTGTGGAGCTGAAGAATAAGCCAGGTAAGCAAATACCATCCACACAACTGACTGAGTATGGCTGCCAAGACTGTCAGATGTTAACATGCTGTTTATGTTTGTAGCAATGTGGCACAAAGCGAAGAAGGTGACCTTGGCTACAGGACAGACGGAGGTGAAGATGGAGTTTCCTTTGCCAATAGTGGCATGTAATCTGATGATAGAGTATGCTGATTTCTATGAGAATATCCAGGCATCATCAGAAACACTGCAGTGCCCACGCTGCTCTGCGTCTGTACCTGCAAACCCTGGCGTGTGTGCCAACTGTGGTGAAAATGTGTTCCAGTGTCATAAGTGCAGGTATTTATGATTTATTATTTGAGCACTAAGTATAAACATTTAATGGAGCCTTAGCTATTTGGCCGACCCCACCACAGTTGCAGAATTAACATATTTAATGTCTATTCCAAACCAGAGTGCCACTTACTGTAAACAAACCGTTTATAATATCCGCATGAAAGCAGTTTGCAATCCCTGCCCCTAATAGCTGTTTCTTCCTCTCACATGCGCTTGTGGTTGATGCTGATCATTTACAGCTGAACAGTGCTTCCTCTACAAAGAGGCATCCTGCAGGAAAATCATAGCTCAAAATGTAATCTGAAGTATCAATAAATGTTATAAGCATGCGGAAATAAATATGGGCTCCATATATCATGACCAGTTCACCTCTCTTTCTTAAAATTATAACTCCCCATGGGATAAGTGAACAAGCAAAAATATACTAGTCGCAATCCAGGATTCGAGAAGAAGCACATCCTAATAAATATTGAATAGCCAAAAACGAACTACCAAAATATAACCACCATTTAACTCTTTCTATATTCTGAACTTTTCTTCTACATGATATCACTCCAACATAACACAGAAATAACAGTTACTATCAGAAACAAAGAAATTTATATCAACACATACCTTAAAAGAAAAATCCATAATCTACTCCCTATTCATCTTGTAACCTATTCTGATAAAACATTCAGTTTGACGCAATTCATGTACCTCTGCTCTCTTCACTGTTCCCAGCAATATTCTAGATACGTGATTCACGAGAAGTAAATGTTATTTTACTACAACTGTAGTTTGGGTTAGTGTTTTATCGTCAGAACATTACAATGACAATAAATAAGTTAAGCTAAATTTCTCTACAATAACCTGGCCAGGCTATGTACAGCTCTGACTGGCCTATTCGTATCATGGAACACAATTTTAGGAATATACTAAAATTTGAGAGGTAGAACTGGAACTTAAAAATTCAATGCCACAACTGGGATTTGAACCACAGACCTTCCGCTTACTAAGCAGCTGCTCTAACCACTGAGCTATTGTGACAGAATGGCATTAAATTCTCAAACCAGTTCATATTTCTCTGATGTGAGACTGCCTTTGTGGTTTACCAGGAGAAATACGAACTGGTTTGAGAATTTAATGCCATTCTGACAGTTTGTCACAATAGCTCAGTGGTAGAGCAGCTGCCTGGTAAGCAGAAGGTCTGTGGTTCAAATCCCAGTTGTGGCATTGAATTTTTAAGTTCCAGTTCTACCTCTCAAACTTTGCCCACACACGGCTTGTGTGTTTAAAAACACCAACAGTAAGTTTGTTGGCATAAATAAATAATAATGTACTAAAATATTTAACATTATTACAATTTAAATACAATTAAATACAATCTTTTCGTGTATCGATTAGGTAAAAAGAATACTTTACAATATACAAGTGTTTTATACATATATAGACGTTAAGCTTCTAACTATAAATGTTTCAAACAAATGTTTTCCACATAAATGTTCTACTGACTTGTGCTTCTAACAGTTTCTAGGATAAGAATGATTTACTTAGCTAATTTCTGAGGCATGTTCATTCATACACACAATGTTTGCACAGGTAAACTATATTACATGAAATGTTCCCTGTGCTTCTGTGACTAATGAATACTTCATCAATAAAATAGTACGCATACGTATGTAACTGGAATTGGGTGTGTTAAAGTGCACCAGGGGATATGCCAGGTTGTTTGGACACGCCAAATGTGAATATTGTGTGCTTATCTTTTTATAAGCTAGTAACAGCGATGTCATCTCAACCAACCATACATCAAATAATATCAACAAGAACCAGTTATTTAATTGTGATGATGAGAGCAAGTTGAGCTCTTGAAACTGGTCAAGACTAATTACATGTAAGTGATGTTTTGTGTTTCAGTCCGACTCAGTTTTCATTATAATTGTAAACTGTGTTTGATTGTCAGAATTGTTTTCTTTTTTTCCCCTTTTTAGTGAAGATCCTGAAACTATGTGTATCAAAGGGAAATGTATTCAAGGTCGATCATGGCCACGTGATCGACATATTGTGATCGAACCAACGATAAATAGCCAATCAATCTCGGTTGCTATGCCCGTAACTAGGGAAATAAACAATTATCCCTATAGAGAGGTAATGAATGACTGTGACTAATGATATATGCGTCGATGTAGAGGGAAGCATATTCGTGCTGCTGAATGTAAAGAGACTTTGTCGGCAATCCAACAACATTGCATTGTATTGCTGAAGGACATTTAATTGAACACTGCATGTAGATATTCATCACGTACAATTATCTCGTAAATATTCAAAGATATTTACCAAAGAGGTGTGGATTTATTCATACCTACAAGATATAGAAACAAATGCCAAAGATAAAAAATGGATTACACTACTTTCCAACCCAGATATAATCCCCCAGAGACCAAGGAAAACAGCGGTTGCAGCCTTCCGACTATTGACAAATCACGACTGATTAGCAAGTCCTCTCTATAGAATAGGTATCTCAGCCTCACCAATATGTGTCCTGTGTAACGATCCAGCAAAAATGAACGAAGACCACTTGAAGACCTGTGAAGCATTAAGATCAGAAGAAATTACAGTTTAAAAGTATTGGAAAGCACGAATGCTAATGGCTTCATTGCCAGATGCAAGGCACTAGAAAACAACAACTTGTACAAAATCACGGAGGTCTTGAATAGGATAGTTTTGTGACCTAATAGCACCGACATTTGTAAAAGAGTGAAGATAATATGTCATGTTATAAGTTCATAAGAATAAAGTTGAATTGGCGGAAATTTGGATAGTTATTGGAAGTATAATAATTATTGCCCTTAATTGTCTGCTTACACTCATAACACCTGTAGATAAGACTCATAGCTACAGCAGAATCGTCATAAAAGAACCACTACCACCACTATAATTTGTACATTAAATGTAGACTGGCCTGGAATACCAATATATCGGAAATATAAATTTCCTACCTTCTTGCAGGTCTCAAAGCACTCCTAACTCACTCAAAATTCCTGCTTGTTCGGTCCACCAGTTGCTGCCTTGTTTAGATGAGAAGTTCCCTGACATTTTTCCCTTAGCTGGAACTCCAGGCCACATCACCTCACATGTCAGGAAATATAAGGCACAACCTCGTCTTAATATACCATTCCTATGGCAGCAGACCTTGGAGCTCATTGGGCGATCTACGTTTTCCTGCATCAACAGTCCAGTGAATTTGCGATGGAATTCACAATTACAGGATTCAGATATGACTAGACTGTGTTCCCTTTCAAACAATTAACTCTGGTGACAAGATTCTGTCACATCGTAGTCCCATTGGACCAAAATATAGCCATGTCTATATCTTTTCATGGCGTTACTCTCTTGTCGATTTTTCCCTTCTTTAGCAACCAAAACCCTTTGTGTTTTTACTTTTTCGTTGCTATTTGTTCAACTATTTACATTGCTTTTCCTTTGCTTTTTCCCTCCATATTGTAACAAATGAGAAAACACCAGTTACTGCTAATCACACTTTATTGCCTTCTAGTCAGTTAGCGTAGTGCTAACATTGCACTTAGATCACTTTTGTACAAACTCAGAGCGACAGAACAACTGTTGAATCGAATCACAAATAAGAACTGTCAAAGTACACTCACACTGAACTGCTACTCGGCATGATTCACAGGCACTGTCCACTGGACGCTTCGTAAACGCTTTAACTCACTCCAATACTTCAGCCAAGCACGACTGGAACAATTTCTCCTTCCGGGCGTGAGCAAGTCCCTTATATAGGTCTGCAGACAATGGAAAAGTTCTGGAAGTAGAATGATCAAGAGTGACTGTGAGCAAACAATCCAGATAATGGACCAACACATAATGGCTATTGTACCCGTGTGCTCTGTTGTGCGATCGGCGGACGGGTCTTTTATGGCAGGTAAGCGCCTCCAGCCCGTTCCTACTGCCAGGCAGAGATCAGTCCCCGACCAGCATTTCTTACCAGTAGCGTCCGTGCTTATGCCCAGCACAACAATACCAACTCTAACATTCTTCCTTCAGCTTTCTTTTTTTTTTTTTTTTTTTTTTTTTTCCCCTATTACAATATATGACAACCCAGAGGATTAATGACTTCATTGTCAGAAATCCAGCATTAGCTAACAACCCTGCTCCCTCTCCCCTACTTGTAACATATTGAGACAGGATATTGTAACATCCCAAAAGAAAATCGTTTATGTGAATATTTGTTAAGAGTAATTTGTTTTTGGTGTTGGTACGAGTTGGTTGAATGACGAAAACGTATTACTATTGTTCATTGTTACAAACAATTAAGTTTGTTTAAAGACGTCATAAATATTTCCATATTTAATTTTAATATATATGTATAAATAAAAGAATTATATGTGTTCAATATTAAAAGCGAAGGGAGAATGGCTAAGGATCGCTTCCCTAACAATGTGGGAACTATTTGATGAACGCATATGCAGATGTACACAAAAAGAAGGCAGCATCATGTGAAGAAGCACCTAGTTAATAGCGTCCGTGTCTTTGGTATAGATGGACGCATTTTTATGTGTGCACATCATAAAATAGTGAAAGTAAAATTACTAAGTGTTTAAAGACCGTTAATTTGAGTAGAATAAGTGAAACATTAGCTAACTTTAACAAGTTAGTTAATACAAAGTGTGCAATTAAATGAAAGGACGTAAAATAGATGAAGTGTAAAGTGATAGAAAACACATTTAGCGAAATATCGCTAAATTTTCAGACATTAAATCTCGGCGACGCTAAGGAATTCGATCCACTGAAATAAAAGACTTGCTACTGTGATACGATTTAAATACTGTGAACAAGAAGGTGCGAATAAAATATTTCACTAAAGTTAACCCCGAGTGTAAGTTCATTCCATCTAGTACCACGACCCAAGATAACGAAAGAGTCAAAAGCTCATCACCATCACCTTCATTTTATTATAAAAACAGCACCAATATGAAACATTAATATCACACTGTTGTTTTTCAGAGCCATAAACTATGATGAGAAGGACCCATTCCTTTGCCACGCCTGTGGCTTCTGCAAGTACGCCAAGTTTGACTATACATTGACAGCAAGAGCATGCTGTGCTGTGGATCCAATTGAAAGTGACGACGATCGCAAGAAAACTGTACAAACCATTAACTCTCTGCTTGAGAAAGCCGATCGTGTGTACAAGCAGCTTATTGCTAACAAACCCACACTAGAGGTAAGTAGCAGTTTCACTTTGCTGTGTGGCTGAGCCCAGGAGCCAACACATGCTTTACTAACACAAGGAAACGCTTTACAGTTGCTGCTGTTGAAGATCAGCGAGCACAGACTGGACAGGGCTTTGGAAGAAGGTGTACAGTCTAGTAATGCAGCAGGAAGCACTCAAGTGAACAGGGCCATTCAACTACTTGCTCAGAGATATTGTGGAGAGTGCAAGAGTGCCTTTGAAGAACTCAGCAAAATTATACAGGTAAGCCAATTTCAACAGTCATTACATTGCTATTGATAGTATCAGTTCGTTAAAAATTGAGTTCATGTGTTCAATCAAAAACTGAAGTTATAAGCAGTGAAGCAATACAAGTCAACAAGCATAACAAATACTTAGTACTTGCTGTAAGTTGTTGAAAATTAAGCCCAGACCGTGGTTTCGTGATACATTTATCTCATCCTCAATGCTACTCTGCATTATACTCAATCATATCTCGAAAATGGTTAGCTCCACACCGAACATTTGATTTAAATTGCATGCTCTTAACAAGATCTGCATTTTAGTATGACAAGATTTTGCCTAAGGCAGTGCCGTGGTAGGGTGATTAGACTGCTCGCCCTTCACTAGGGAACAAAACTGCCTTGCGAAACTATAGTGTGTGATTAATTTCAACAACTTACACCATATACAAAAGATAAGTGAAGCCTAGTAGATTTATGTATTGCTTCACTGTTAATAGCTTCAGTTTTTCATTGAATAGACATGGTGCTGCCAAAATAAGAAAGCCACTTAAATTACATAAACGCTAGTAGGAGCGGTAAGCAGGTGACTGCAGTGAATGCTCTGATTGGTTCCTGAGCAAAGCCATCTGAGGAAGTAAACTAAATAGATCCACTTTTTTAATGTTACTGCTTGTTTTTTACATTGGCAGTGTTGATGTTAAGTGACTTTCTTATGCCAGATTTACTATAGTTACCCACTATTTTTTACGAGATGCTTGTTGGTGCTAACACAGTCATTTAGATTTTTACAGTTCATAAATAACAGGTGATCCAAAAGACTCCGAACCAGCTGCACTGTGTTTTGCCTGTATGCGATCTTGGCACTCGTCGCTGAATGCCACAGCCATAGAACAGCACAGGTGAAACCATACAACATTTTTAAAAGTACTTTTAAAGGCTTTACTTACCAATGTTATTAAAGGAGATGCTGAAATTGGCTACCGTTGTTGTCTATAAACTTTAGGCACCTCTTTAGGAAACTATCCATCACTCGCCATAGTTGTAGTTAGCTAATGCTGGATTTCTGACAATGAAGTCATTAATCCTCTTGCATTAATCACTCGCTGTAGTTCACATTGAGAAATGCTGGCAATTTCTTGGTGGATATTTTTTTTTAATTCTTCCAGGGTGTGTGGGTTTGTCCTGTAAACTTTATGGTTTAATTTATTGTAAATTTAATGGATTTTTTTACAGCCTGAAACTGTTACACCTGGAAATCTTTCTGCAAATCGCGCTTTCAGTTGGCGAGCTGAGTTAACACATACGAATCATAAATAAATACACGCAGTGTAGTAGAAAACAAACGCTGAGCCATAATACACTTCATAACTAACTACAGGACAACATAATGAAGTACACTGGTAATAATTCAGTCACACAATATCACCATCAGCTCAGTACTGCACTTTCAGAGCAGGGAAAAATAAGTCAACCACAGAGCAGTTTGAATGTTTTTTGGGTCTCTCTGTATTAGTCGTCACCCAGAAAAATTTAAAGCTGTTTAGTATTTCTTTCCTGTATAGAATCATTTGAGTGTTTGTGTGCTAATGGTTGTGCAGATTGAAGTGTCCAAAATCAAGTCACTTACTTACCTTCCAGGCCCTCTGTAGTGTGAGGGTAGCATATCTGACTTCTAACTTGAGTTGAAATTCAAATCTGAGCTGGAATGAGATATTTGAGTGGGGATCTTTCCAAGAATTTTCATTTAAGAATCATTTCATCTATCTCATTCACAGTTTGCTGAGCTGAGTTGTTATGAGGGTAGTTATTAAATTATTGAGCTCCTGTCCACTAATCAGAACATTTAGACAGCATATTATGTTACATGTTGATATGTTTGACAGCGTGTACTGGCATGTCGACGAGAACTTGTAGCATACGATCGCAACCAGCGTGACCAGAATGCCAGTGTTTCGTCTACTTCTGTGAATATGACATCTGAACCACCCCCTATTGGTCGCTGCTACGGATGTGCCTCAGCTGCCACTGAGCACTGCTTGACATTGCTACGAGCTCTAGCAGCTAGTGCCACCTCCAGGCAGACGCTCTGTGCACAGGGTCTGGTTGCTGAGTTACTGGATAATAATCTGCGCAGAGGCACAGTACAGGTATGTTGCTTCAGAATGCACATGTAATATTATTTAGCAAAACATATACCTTGAGTTTAATCAAAGAGCTTGATCACTAAGTTGTCAGAAGTGATGTAAACAAACTTTTTAACATACTGTGTTGGGTTTTTATAAAAGGGAGCGACAAGATCTTCGTTACTGGGTCATATTTAGCGGGTAACATAAAGATCAAGATGGCATGAACTAAAGTTTTTTTTAATTAAAATCTGGATTCTGCCGAAATTAACTTTATTTGAATTATGTGAACATATGTACATTCACAAATCATTTCACTCTTTAAACATGCTCTTGAAGCCAATGTCCAAAACTATACAGGACATTGCAAAGTTTTCTTTTATAATTGTTTCTCATGCAAAACCCAAATGGTGTCATTTCTACGACAAGCTTTGGTTTTTCTTTCACTGACTTGTATTTGGGTCCGTGGATATTTATTGTGCAATATTTCTTCTCCTTGCAATCACTATCAGATTGTTTAGTATTCCTTCTTGTAATTTGGGATTACCAACACGTAGCAGTTTTTATTGTAGTGGCTACGGAACATTGTGGCTACGTTGTCGAGCGATGAGTCTTATCTACAGGGCATTATGGGTGCAAGCAGACAAATAAGGGTGGGGTATTATTTGTAATAAATATTCAGTTGTTCTGCTAATTCAATTTTATTGCCATTAACTCGCAATATATTTGCAAATTAACTTCACACTTTTACTATCAGGGGCTCTTTCGAGTCTTGAAACTATTGCGTATGAGAACTTTCTGGTTTCGTAAGAGAAGTATCTTCATTTTTATCTTTCTTTGGCATTTGAAAATATTCACGATATGATCACACATATCAAATGCTTCTGTGCTGTATTCAGTCCGACGTTGATTCAACCACAATGTGTCAGTCACACTGTCATGATCAACCTTGGACACATTTCCCTTCGATCTGCATAGTTTTGGGACATTGATTAAAAAAATACAATTTTGATAATTAAATATCTTATACAAATATTTATTTATGCCAACAAACTTACTGTTGGTGTTTTTAAACACACAAGCCGTGTGTGGGCAAAGTTTGAGAGGTAGAACTGGAACTTAAAATTCAATGCCACAACTGGGATTTGAACCACAGACCCACTTGGTAAGCAGAGGGTCTGTGGTTCAAATACCAGCTGTGGCATTGAATTTTTCAGTTCCAGTTCTACCTTTCATTGTATACAATATTTACATTTGCCATGCATGAAGATCTTGGCATATTCTCTGGTGCATTTTAACAAACTCAATTGCAGTTACAATGTTTTCCAATTATTATGTTGTGCACACGCCGCTATTTGTACAAAATTCTTGTCTTCACTATTTGACACTGAAATCACAACTAACCGAAAAAGATCCACTATTCATTTCTCTTGATTATGGAACCTAGCAACCTTGTTTTACACTTATACTCAATGTTGGTCATGATTCACTTTACCAAATAGTTTCAGATACAACAGTGAAGTTTACAAAAATAAAATATAACATTCATATAACAGAAAATATTTTTGGTGGGTACAAATAAGCAGCAAATATCGGCATGAATCATCCATTCCTGTTATTCCAAATTGAACATGCTGGGCTTACAATTTCTCCTACAATACCATGTTGCAGTATTTATTTTAGTTTTTAAAGTATATACACACAGTGTGACCATTAGTGATACTTCATTACGTGTGTCGTGTCACTGATAACACAAGTCCACTGTGTGATACACTACACTACCCTCATGGGCACTCACCTTGGCGTGGCAAGGGTTTTGTACTGATTATCTTAGTAAATTTTAAGTATACAAGTAACCAAGAGGTGTCCACGGTAGCTGCCTGCCATGACAACAGTGCAGTTCCATTGCAATATACAACACAATATGGACTCTTCAGTTGCAAAATATTCAAAGTTAAAATAGTCCTGCAATTGGATCTCTGGGCAGGGACAGCCATTGAAGATTCCAAGAACAGATTGAAAGTTCAGCTCTTCCTTATTATGTCCTGCAACAATTTTAAGTACAAAGGTACTTGCTGTGCATGCACTGGTCTTCACCAGAATCCACTAGAATGCACTGGTGGTCACTAGCACAGATTTTCATTGCTGCCAACATTGCTCCTTCAACCTCACTAGTTTTTCTTGCCAACACACTAAATATAAATTCACATCTTGCCACCACAGATACATTTGTTACTGGGTCCACAAAATACTGATTCGTTTTATGACCTGCTGAGAATTTTATACAATGGGGTGAACCTTTCGAATGTCGTCAATCAGTTCGTGAAGGGGTTCGGCTAATCTGGATAAATCTAGCCATTGCTCTCAGATATGACTTTGAGCTGCGAACTCCATATACTAACTGCAGGGACGCTGTAGGAAATTCATTTTCAGATTTAACCATGGCAGAAGTTGGTCAACAAATTAATGGACAACTAGCGATAGTGCTGCAATTACATGGCAACTTCGGCAGATTCCGTAAGCTATCGTGCCTCCCAATTTGATTCTTAAAATTCTAAAGTACCTATATCCAGAAGTTGTAATATAGACAAATTCACTATCAAAGAGGTTAGAAAGCTACTTCATAGAGAACCAAACATACTCAGTGTGACCATTATTTGAAGGATAAGTTATTTAAGACTGGTCATGTTAACTTTCAACAAATAGTATACATTTACAAAATGTATTCAAGCATGGCCACTTGGTGTTCGTAGTGGAGGAGAAAGGAGAGGGGAAGCAAAAGTGCTGTGTGATGCTGAAACACACTAGTATATGGTGGCCAATTTATTGAATTAAAAATCATCTTTTATTTACAAAAGAATTCATGATACTGTTGAATCACATGTACTTTTGCACTAGAGTTGACATCAGACTTCTGACTATAAAACACAACATTCATTTTTAATAAAAAGGAGTATGTTTAGAGTGATGTAATTATCTATATCTACATTGCCTGAAGATGGAAGGTTGCCTTCCGAATAGTGCTGTGCAGCTACAATCAATTTAAGTGATGAGTTTATATATATGATCTGCTTTAAGAATTAAAACATCATTCATTACTGTACAATTCTTCAACATATAAGTAATACAAATATTGCGGCCAATTGGCCATATAGAGATCAAGGTTACATGTTTGCGCACTCTTCAACATACAAGGTCTGTTGAAAAAGTATAGCAAATTTCTTAATTTTTACGGGCTACGTATATTCGATTTTTTATTGTTTTGTGGTGTTATGTCCCTCACTGTTGACAAGCTCGGCCATTTTGAATGTTCAGTCAATTGTTAACAGCTATTTTGCTTGGATGTGTTTTGGCTCGTCTTCGATTTTTACCTATTCCAAAAAATGGAACAATGAACCTGTTTCAAATTTTTTGTGAAAAACAAAATTAAGTGCACAAATGCATTCTGAATATTGACTGTGGCATATGGTGAAGCTAACTAGGACCAAAGCAACATTTATCAAGGGTACAAAAGGTTCTCAGAGGGTCGAGAGATGTGAACGACAAAGAGCATCCCAGATGCCTGAGCTCATCAACAAAAGACAAAAGCATTGAAGAAGTGAAGAAAATAGTATTGACTAATAATCGAATCACTGTTAGAGAAGTTGCTGAGGGCCTAAATATATCGATTGGTTTGTGCCATTCAATTTTGACCAATAATTTGTGCATGAAACTGTTGCTGCAAAATTCATAACAAAGTTACTCAATTTTGACCAAAAACACCATCGCATTAACGTTGCTAAGGAGCTGTTAAACTCTGTCCATGATGACCCAAATTTGCTCCAGAGGGTCATAACTGGTGACGAATCATGGGTTTATGGTTATGACATGGAAACTAAAGCTCAATCATCACAATGGATGCTGCCACATGAGCCAAGACCGAAAAAAGCCTACCAAGTTCGGTTGAATGTGAAGGTTTTGCTTACAGTTTTCTTTGATTGTAGGGGCGTGGTACATAATGAGTTCTTGCCACAGAGTAGAACGGTCAATAAGGAATATTACCTGCAAGTTATGCGCAATTTGTGCAAAGCAATCTGCCAGAAACACCCGGATTTGTGGAAGAACAAAAATTGACTTCTGCACCATGATAATATCTGGTGGGGATTACTTTGAAGGGAACAAAATAGATATTAATGAATAAATAAATACTTTTTGAAAAAACACAAAATTTACGATGCTTTTTGAACAGACCTCGTTTACTACCACCTAGGTATCAATTTCTGGTAACTTTCTGGTTTTTGGGCCACAAAAACAGCACCTTGAATAGCTTATAGATTCCAGTTCCACTTTCATTTTGTGCCAATCTGACAAGTTTTTCAATCTTGAGAACTCCTTTTTGCAGCTCAATTACCATTCTGTTCCATGAATGCAATCACTCTCTGTATATATAAGTTCAAATTAAATAAGCATTTGTGTGCTTATCCAGGTACAAGAAGAGGTGCGCCAGCTGTTGTGTTTGCTGACTAGAGACAATCCAAAGGCAACCGAGGATCTTCGATCTCTGTTAATGGATCGAATTGCACTCACCTTGCGAGGACATGTAGCTAGCTCAGATCTAGCTTTTGCAGTGCGTCATGAGATGGCTCTGCTTGCAGCGCTAGTGCAGAAGGAGGACTCCTGCTGGGAGCAGAAGTTAAGGTAAGTAAAAACTCGGGAAAACTAAATACACTGCTTTTGTGTGTGGTTTGTTTAATATGCTAGGTTCCCAATGAGAAAAGTGAAAACAGAAAGCTTAGCAAGACTTTTTACATAAGAGAAGTAGAATAGGAACTGAAAAATTCAATGTCACAGCCAGGATTTGAACCACAGACCTTCTGCTTGCTGTGTGGTTGCTCTAACCATTAAGCTGCTGTGACAACTTGCCAGAATGACATTGAACTCTCCAACTGATTAGTATTTCTCCCAGTAAACCACAAAGGGAGTCTCATATCATTCTAAGAATTCAATGTCATTCTGGCAGGTTGTCACAGTAGCTTAATGGTTAGAGCACCTGCCTGGCAAATGGAGGGTCTGTGGTTCAAATCTCAGCTGTGGCATTGAATTTTTCAGTTTCAATTCTACCTCTCAAACATTGCCCATACACCACTTGGGTGTTTAAAAACACTAACAAAAAGTTTGTCATAAATAAGTAATAGTTGTTTCTGGTGTTTATTTTAAATATCACATGTTCTTTATGACAGGTGTGTTATGCAGTTGTTCCTAATGGCATGCAAGGATTCTAAATCTCCAGTTGTAATGCAGTCGATCATTTTACCATGTCTAAAAATACTCCAAACTCTCATCAAGCCAGATCAACCGGTATCCAAAAAGAATAAGGTAAGGATTTCTTGGTCATTGTGGTTTTAAATTATCATGCAACTCAGAAGTACACACCAAGTTTACTGTGCATGTTAGTTTTGAAATATAATGCCAGAGAAGTCTGGTGAAATTAGTCAGTGATTAGTTATTCAACTTACACCATACATAGAAGATAAGTGAAGCTTATAGTCTCTACATTATTTGTTATATTAGTAGATTTAATTGGCTTCGCTGTGGTGCTGTCTTTTTAATATGTTGTTTTGTATGCATTGAGCTATGAGATTCTTTTACTACCCCAGGTCGTGGTACGGGTGAAATGAACGAACACAGGATGTAACTTTACTATATCACTTTTATTTGCACCTTTCATGTTGAGTATTACACTCGTTACATTTAAATTAACTTTCGTTGCACATGGATGGCACCTCTTTACATAATGCATTTGTATTCATACGCGTATGCGTTTATTTCCCGCGAAGCACACTTTGAAGCCCTCCTACACACTAAATAGTTCCTGTAATGTTAGGGAAGCGATCTTTATCCTCCCTACACTTTTAATATTAAACATATATCGTTCTTATATTTATACATATTAAATTTGAACATGTTTCTTAACATTTATATTTTTAAACAACTCCCTTTTATAACAATTGAGAAAATGGCAATACATTTTGAGTACTCAACAAATCCTTACCAACATGAAAAATAAACCATATTTACAACAAATATTTACATGAATGCTTTCCTTTCAGGGTCTAACCATATATTCTGTCTTAGCTGTTAATAGTTTGTTTTTTATTGAATACCCTAAGAATATGTACACTAGACATAATGTGACGTGAAACCTATAAGATAAAACCCTAAGAGTTTAAATATTCTAATCATTTCTTCATTTTTTCAGGACAAGACTGTGGATGCACTCGCCACCATCAGGCCAACAGAGGGTGTGAGAGTGGATGTTGGCAAATGGCTTCAAGGAGACCCCAAACACTCGTACAAAGTGTGGCGACAGCATATGCCAGCAAGAAATCCAGATGCACCAGCTGCCAAAACTTTGAAGAAGGTAAAACATATGCTGTATTAATTCTCTTTGCTTGTAGTTTTGACTAATTACTTGCAAACATCATTTGTCTCTTTAAACTTGTCTGCAGTGGATACCAGCACGTGTGGGAGTGATGGTAACAAGACTGCAGGCTTTCTAGCCAAAAAGGGTGCAGTGTCACACTCAAAACCTATAAAATCTTGTGGATTAGATGTGAAATTAAAAAATCTGATGTGTTGCACTCACATGACTTTCTCTACTCTTGTACTAACCATTCTTACAAATTCTTATTCCTATATCTTCTTCGTGTCAGTTGAGATAAACATTTGTACAAATTATCTTATTGCTTATTTCCTTGTAGGCACAAGGGGAATATTAGAATACAGTAGGCTTTGTGCAATAGTCAAATCTTTTAAAGCTTTGAGATTCCGTTCTCTTTGCACACTTAACATGTAAAAAAATGAACAGTGATGTTCCATTTCATGAAAGTTTAAAGTTTTCCGAAACTCACACACATAACAAGGAATATCTCTGAAATGGTTCACCGTACAAGAAAATTTGTTTAGACATAAATTGTGTATTTTAGCAAGATCTACATTTTTTGTACAGTAAGATTTGGTCTATCTCTAACGGTTTACCAGTTATGCAAAATTCATTGAGAGTAAATATGACTACAGGGGTTATAGCCAGAAAATTCAAGATATACATTTCATTTGTCATAAAAATGTCTCAAACATACAACATTTTAATCAAAATCGTTCGAAAAGCTTTCCATGTAAAGGGTAGTTTAGGGTGGGGCTAGTTTCCTCAAAATCTTCATGTCGCATCCTTGATGAAAGACATTAAACTTAAATACCAACTTTGGTTTTTAACCCACTTTTCGTTTTTTAGTTATGCTGTCCACAGACACACACATGGACCTTTTTCTAAAAATGCTTTTTTTGGATTCAGAGGGTCTCAAAACATATTTCCGGTGAAATCTCGACATCAAATTTTTGGGTGGAATACAATACTTCCTTCTACTTACCAGTAAAGAAAGTAAAAATGTCAAAATTAATATAGAACAAAAATACCAACATAATATTCAAAAGGAAATTTCCAATAAAAATTATTCTAATATAAAGGAAATAGTACAAAAAATAAAAAATGTTCCAAGGAAAGAAGCAGTTTCTCACTTCAGATTGGTCACTGAATATGACTGTTTGACGGAACATCTGCATAGGTTTGATTTATGAGTGACTGCATGTAAGATCTGCACTGTTGACAAGATTTTAAATGGAGAACACCTACTGGAATGCCCAAAATTGAGGAAAGCTGTACCAGATGAGAAGATACATAATTTATATTGGCTAAGCATAAGGAAAAATTGATGAATTAAAATCCTGCACACTAGAACAACAACAACTTGTCTGCTTCAAAAAATGACTCGGGTAGTCAAGTCTTTGGCTTAGGAGTTGTCTCCAACTGTTATAACTTTTCTTCTTTGGCTAGGAGCTGTTATTTTGTGAGCATGTTTTCTTCATTCAGTATATCAAAAATCCATTTAATTCTGTTTGTATATAAAAAGCTTTTTCTGAGTTAATAGAGCTGCCAGTCTAAACTTGATGGTGATTAAAGGAAGAGCTTTTGAAATATGTTCCGGATAAAACACACAGGTAGTAAGAATGTAATACAAAATTCATCTGAAATAATTCATTATTCCAACTTACCTTCCCAAGTAAGAAAATGCAAGTGAACTTAATTAGGCAACTCGCCACAACCAAGATTTGAACTATCATCCACTTTGAGGAAGTGTACAAATTACCCTTATAAACTAATTTAATTGTACGCAGTTTTTGTTTTTTTTACTGCATCCATAGTGCAGTGGTAGTGCACCTGCTTCTGGTACAGAAGACCCGGGTCCAGTCCCCGGTACCGTTGTGGTAGGGACTTTTCCTCTGCTGGGAGGTCTAGCACTGGGTACACTCAGCCTCGTTAGGTCCTGGAGGGGTCAATTGCGGAGCTACTTGGCTAATAGTGACTCCAGGTCGCGAAGGCTGCATAACTGACCACGTCCCATCCTCCAGTACTCCACCCTGCTCATGATGCCTGTAGTGGACAGAAATAGGGTATGCAGCAGCCGGATGGTAAGCCTTGGCCCACAAGGACCCTTTTGTGTGTGTGTGTTAACGTCCTCCAACATAATGTCATATCAGACGGTGAATGACTGAAATGGGTAAAATGCTCAAATGAGCCTGAGCTTTAAGTTACCCGACATTCGTCTTGTCAGGATAAGGGACAACCTCGGAAAAAAACCTTATCCAGATAACTTACCCTAAGCGAGATTCAAACTCACAACCTTTTGAGCGTGAGGCAGACATGCTAACCAACACACTACAGAGGCGGGCACAAGGGGCATTGTGCTAGGGGATATATAGTTTTTTGTGCTGTGTCACAGTTATAATATAAAAATTATTACAAAGATTTTGAAAGATATATTCTAACTGCAATTTGTGAATTCTCTTTGTAGGAGGAAGCAAGATCTATGTATTTAATGGAGAAATATGGACATCGCTGGCGTCAGAAAAGCCTAAGAGGAGTAATGCCCCTGCGACTTACAGATGCAGCATGGTTGAAACAGGTTTTGTTCAATCCCAGCTCACGTCTTGCTCGGCAGGTTGCATGTAACATGCTGGAGAGTCTATGTCAAGTACCTGTTCGCAAACGAGAGGTAAATACTTGAGTTACTCTCTTCCTATTCATTAAGATTTGTTTATTGCTACTTGTGTTAATACAATGTGTGTTTGGTGTTAGATTTTAGACTTATTGACTGGGTTCCTGGGTGAACTGGGTACTGCAGGAGAGAGTGCTGCAGAGTTCCTCACATTATATCAGAACCTAGTACAGCCACCCCCCTGGAAGCAGTACCTGGCTATACGTGGAGTGCTGCTTCACCTGGCAGACTTGCTCACTCGCGAGATTCAAGAGCTTCATCGTCTGGAAGACACTACTCTCACTTCTGATCTTGCTCAAGGTAACTTTGGCAACAAAAGAAACAAAGAATAACCACAAATATAATAAATGTTTAAATACTAATTTTCACCTGCCTTTGTGCGTATCTTTGCTGTAAGTTGTTGAATGTTAAACACAGACCAAGGTTTCTTAAAACTACTTTCAAATTGTCAGTGTTTCAACCGTTTATCTGGGTTACTGTCTTTAGGGGCGCTAGATGACATTCTTTTCTATCGTGTTACCAACCACTGAAAGCAAAACAAATTTGTTGACAGAATCAATCAGTGGTATTTAAAAATTCATAATGCGGTCCTTATTCTTAATTATTTTCCCAAACCATTAAATCTATGGGTCCATTTACTTGTTTTAATAATTTAACCTCTGGATTTATTTCATGGTTAAATGTCTAAAAATGATCTGCCACAGCTGATTTATCAATTTGATTATATTTTATATTTGTAAAATGTTCTTTTATTCTAATTTCCAAATGACATTAAGTTCTACCAATGTAAACCTTGTCACAGCTAAGCAGCTAAATTGATAAATACCAGATTTTTTATAGTTTGAATTGTCATCCTTTTTAGTTAATTGTTTATATTATTTTGAGGAACCAAAGTTACTCCACATTCTTTAAAAACTATTGAAAATTTTTTATTAGGCCAAGGATGTTAGGTAAAGTTTTTAAAAATGCAATCATGTTTTATTTTCTTCAGGGTAGAAACTTCTTTTGCAGTCTTTTGATATTTAAATTTCTCTATATTTTCTGTATAAAATCTGTATTAAAACCATTAATTAATGCAGTGTTGATAATGTTTTTATATTCTCTCTTAAATTCTTCCTTATTTAGGGGCACATTTATTAACCTATTAAACTATTTAAGACAGTAAATTTGTGTGAAAAAGGATTAAAACTTTTAAGTAATTACTGTGCTTTTCAAATGGGAAGGAGTTTGTCCTTGAGTGCCTCCAAGCTGGTAACCAATCGGAGTCCTGCTGTGTTGTCGTATTGCTTTCCCCTTAAGTGGGGCTTGACACGCCAAGAAATATGAGAAGAGTGGGGGTAAAGTGCTTGCAACACTGTGCATGTAAACGTATCTCATTGGCTGCAGATCAGAACTCTTCCCATTTGAAAAGCACTATAGTGCTAGGCACACTGTATGATTATAAAGGACGAATAAACTGAACTGAACTAAGTAATTATCAGTATGGATTGATTTTCAGTGAATGTCAAAATTCAATATATTCTTGTTTTATTATCTTTAAATCTAGGAATGCAGGACAATCATTATTTTCAGTTTCCAAAGATATACAGATAAGTGAAGCTTTCTTTCTTGAAAGTTTGAAAACAGTGTTGTATTAATCAATTTAAACCAAAAAGGTAAGTCAATAACACTACACAACACTTACTTATAATTTACCAGTACATGTTTCGAAGGCTTGGCTTTCCTTCATTATCAACCGGACATCAAGTGATTGATAATGGAGGAAAGTCAAGCCTTCGGAACATGTTCCAGTAAATTATGAGTAAATGTTGTGTAGTGTTATTGACTTACCTTTTTGGTTTAAAGTGAAGCTTTGCCTTTAAATACTTATCTCTGTTGATTTATATTACTTCACTTTTAACTTCAGTTTTTCATTGAAAGAATAACCACATTTAAACTCATTTTTTGACAACATGGTGGGTTATTTGGTGTAATATGACCCTGGTACTATTCTTTGTTTTATAAAAAAATACTGAAACGTAGATATTTTGAGAAATGGGTACCTCAACAAAGCAGTGCATTTAAAAGAAGAAATGTAAACAGCATGTTATCATTGTAAAATGTGATCCTAAAGAAACCACCTCCTGTAACTATAATAACCTTGATATCATGAAAATTTTGAGTGGAGTGATCACAGTGCTAAAAAATTTCATCGCTTATAGTCACTTATAAATATTTAATGTGTGAACTATAACTTCATTCAGAGATATGAAATTGACAGATTGTAATGGTGACTTCTTTTGTGATTAGGCTATGCATTGAAGATGTTAACGGAACTCTTGGCATCGTTTTTGGAGCATGACAGTATAAAACAGCAATATAAGGGACGTCTGGTTGGGGCAGTCCTTAACGGGTATCTCTCCTTGAGAAGGCTAGTGGTCCAGCGCACAAGACTGATAGATGATACACAAGAGAAGCTGCTGGAGCTCTTGGAGGAAATGACTTCAGGTTGGTAACACTGAAAAGTGCCACATTTGTTCTCAAAGATCCACTTTCTGGCATTTATCTAATCTGTTGGGTATTGTTTCAGGAACTGAACAAGAAACCAAGGCGTTCATGGCAATCTGTATAGAAACGGTGCAGAAGTATAGTCCACAAGACGTAAGGACCCCAGTATTTATCTTTGAAAGGCTGTGTTCAATTATTTATCCCGAGGAAAATGATGTGGGTGAATTCTTCCTCACGTTAGAGAAGGATCCTCAGCAAGAAGATTTCTTACAAGTAAGTGAAATAGTGGTGTGGCTGTCTCTTTATTGGAAGGGAGCTGCAATGAGGTCTTTGTTTCAGGGTAGTATTTAGCAGATAACAGAACATTGGCAAGGGCTACTGTCAATTCTGCCAAAATTAACTTTATTTAAATTATGATAATATAAATTCACAATTCATTTAATAGAATAGAGTTTGAACATTAAGCTGTTTTGGAACCAAGCAGTAGGTCTCATCAAGCATACAGATAGTTTGTCATCAAATTACAATGTTCAAACTTTATAAAATTATTTACACAATTTGCACTATTGCTACTTTACTGTAAATTTACACAGTAAATTTAACTCTTTAAATGTGCTTTTTGAATTCAAACTAAAAAGGTAAGTCGATTAATAACACTAAACAACACTTACTTATATTTACCGAAATATGTTTCAGAGGATGACTTTCCTCCATTATCAACCGGACATCGACTGATTCTCCCTGGTGCGGATGGCGATGTTTCCTCTGAGGTCTCCTCTGGTGGTGGTTCAAGGAGCTTACTGAAAATATCTTTCTTGTGTATGTTGAAATTGAATACTCTGTTTCTATTCTAATAACAGAGTATTCACTTTCGACATCCCCCAGAAGGATATCTTTCAACCACCGCCAGAGGATATCTCAGAGGAAACATCACCATCCACACCAGGGAGAACCACTCAATGTCCGGTTGATAATGGAGGAAAGTCAGCCTCCAAAACATGTTCCGGTAAATATAAGTAAGTGTTGTGTAGTGTTATTAATCGACTTACCTTTTTGGTTTGGTTTAAATTGAATATTACAACACTGTTTCAAACTTCTAAGAAAGAAGATACTTTTTGAAGCTAATATCTGAAACTATTCGGGATATTACCATGGCAAAGGATGGCATCACTTTTATGATAAGCTTTGGATTTGATTTCACTACCACATATTTACATCCGTGGATATTTATTTCATAGTATTTCTCCATTATACGATCACTATCATGTTTGGTATTCTCTTTTTCGATTTCGGATCACCAACATGTTTTCTGATTGATATATCATGCACACGCTATTATTTGCACGAAATTAGGCATCTATATCGCAAATGTGTTGAAAAAAGATTCACAATTCGTCTTGGTTACAGAGCTCAGCAACCTTTGTCTTTCATTTATCTTTTTTCATGATTTTTGCTTATAATCTATGTTGGCCATGTTCCATTTTGCCAAATAGTTTTGAATGCAACAATAAAGTTAACAAAAATAAAATACAAAATTTATATTGCAGGAAATTAACATTTTTTATGGATACAAATAAATATAACAAGTACCAGCATGAAAATAATACGTCTACACAAATGACTGCTATTGAGTGGATCAGTATATATCTGCCATGTCTGCTGAGTAAAAGAATAACGAATCAGAATCATTTCAATTGCGTTAAGTGCATCCAAATAGACTTTCCCATTTCTTACTTTGTTACGTCCAGTTGCGTTAAGTCATGTTAAGTAAAGTTCATTGTAATCAATTACAATGGGGAAACAAATTTCATAAAACTAGGCTGCAAAGATGTTTGGACTGTAGTGAAATAAGCGTACCTTTACTTAATATTGTGTAATATGTACAATGAAGAGGGCTGATGTTTGTTAGATAATGCTTCAGTTGTTATTTTGACCAAATCTTGCTAATATTTTTCTTGTTGTAGGGTCGTATGTTAGGAAATCCTTATAGCAGCACGGAGCCGGGACTGGGGCCCTTGATGCGTGATGTGAAGAATAAAATCTGTCAGGACTGTGAACTGGTGGCACTGCTAGAGGATGATAATGGCATGGAACTCCTAGTCAATAACAAAATCATAAGTCTCGATCTGCCAGTTAAAGAGGTAAGTCTCTATTTCTGAAAACTGATTGCTTGAAAGACAGCCTCATTGTCTGTTGTAATCTCAGTGATTAAGTCTAACGTTTTGATTAAGTTTACCTCTGAGAAACTGGAGCTATTGGCCAAAGACTTGGATAATTGACTGTTCCATTTATTTGTAGGTATTCAAGAAAGTGTGGGTTGCAGAAGGAGGTGAAGGTGATGCTATGAGAGTTGTGTACCGTATGAGAGGTCTTCTCGGCGATGCCACAGAGGAGTTTGTTGAAACACTAGATGCCAAGAGTGAGCAGGAAGTGAACAACGAGGAAGTGTACAAAATGGCAAATGTGATGGCTGAGTGTGGCGGACTTCAGGTTTGTAATGAATTCTTAGTACACATTTTCAACACAAAGATCGAGCTTAAGAAATATTCCTGTTTTTGTTGCACACTCTGACTTTTAAGGCAGCAGTAAACAAAGAAGAAATGAGAAAATGGTATAAAAGTCGGGATGCTGTATACATACAAAAATGAGTATATGATTTATATGTAGTTCCCCAATTGTTCTGATAATTTTTCTGCCTAATAATAAAATATGTTCAATGCCAACTTATTTTTGAGTACCTAATTTCATTGCATTATTGTAACCATCACATAAAGGTCATACATTAATTTATAGAGAATAAGTCAGGAACTTCAGAATTTCATCACATACTTGTCGCATTGGTATTCCAAGTGTTCACTCTTAAGAAACATTGAAAAATAAAGTAGTCACTGCAACCTTGAGTACTGTTACTCATGTTAAGTTCATGGAACAGAGTAGAAGGTATGCAGCATATTCTGTTGGTCAGTGCTGAGGATCCATTTATCTTCGTAAGTTATTGATGTCATCATTGAAAATATATTGTTGCCATTGCTCAGCAAGATGGTGGTAACCTATCCGTGAATCTGGAACTAGATGTGACTAAGCAGTAAACAAATGGAGCAGGCGAAGGGTATGAACTGTTTTACATGTGGTTAGCACATGTCAAGTCAATAACCATCTTATTCAATTGTGTGTAGCTGTTTGTTTCTTAAGTTATTCTAACAAATGCTTATTTTGTGAAACACCAATAGCAGGAAATATAGAAATATGTGGCAGGTTTTAAGCTGAGAGCGACTGCATTTGTGGAACAGAATGGTAATTGAGCTGCAGAAAGGGAATTTTCAGCAAGTGACAAACTAGTAAAGCTGTTACCTACAATTATAACAAATATCTTAGAGACTATAAGCTTAACTTACCTTAATATTAGCTGCAAATATTAAGATATTAAATATTATAAAAATATTATATATTAACGACTAGTATAAACAAAAGTGGCACCAATGATGCATTAGAATTATTGTGAAACTATACAGGGTGTTCCAAAATTACACTGACAAACTTTGGGAGCTGAAAGATTACATTATTTTATACACTTTGTTAAGGAAAGCTTTTGCTACAATGCTTTAAGTGCTAGACGAGTTAATGTCATGGATTGCTGCCTCCCACCCAGTTTACGTATTTATGGCAAAATTGGCAGTGCAAATTAGTATTGCATTTATCTTAGTAAGACACACAATCTTAATCCAAGAAACACAAACAAAACATTAAATATTTCATTGTTTACAGTTAATCACAGCTTTACTATTCAAAGTAAATGTTGGAGTGCACGCCCATTGCATTTAACACAGAGTACATCGGCGTGCCCTATTCTGCCATACTCTCGCAAAGACACCAGCCATTTCTCTGGTTTAAAAATTTGTCGGCCTAATTTTGAATAGTAAAGATGTGAATAACTGTAAACAATGAGATGTTTTGTGTTTTGCTTATGTGTTCTGTGTTTGTTTCTTGGATTAAGATTTGTGTGCCTTACTAAGATAAATGCAACACTGATTTGCATTGTTGATTTTACCGTAAATACTTAAACTGGGTGGGAGGCAGTAATCTATGATGTTAATTCGTCTAGCGTTTGAACGAAGCATCGTAGCAAAAAACTTTCCTTAACTAAAAGTGTTTAAAATAATATCTATGAGCTCCTAAGGTTTTCTGGTCTAATTTTGGAACACCTGTATAGTCTGCTTTAAATTTCAAGAACTTACAGCAAATACTTAGATAAGTGAAGCTTTTAGTCTCTTAAGGTATTTGTTATAATTGTAGAATTGATTTGCTTTACTGTTAATAGCTTCAATTTTTCATAATTATTTTAACTTCATTCCAGGCCAAATTACGGACTTGTTTACTAGTTTGATATCAATTCCAGTTGAAACATACCCGTGGTTCAATAGTGTTGTAAAAGATTTTGAAAATAAAAGGTGATTTTTAGCTCAATAAATCCAAAGTCACCATTATTTATTGGAGTAGGTGTTCGTATTGCAGTTTCAGGATCACATGGTATTTTTGTTTCCCTCTTGTTTATTTTTTAACTATAAACAGCATAACGTGGCCATGTTTCAATATGCTGAGACTCGCTCTTGCTCCTGTTACTGTACACTGGTCACTGAAAGTTCACACAGCCTGTCTTAAATAATATACTTTTCATATAATGGTCACACTGTATTTTTACTTTAAATAAAAAACAAAAAAATGTTACAACTATGCAATGAAATATGGCGCATACTAAATATCCATTGTACAAAAAGAGTGCCATTAGAATGAAAAACAGTATATTCTCTGTTTTGAAAGCCATTCTCATCTTGTGTTGGATATAGTTGGAGCAAACTCACTGAAAAAGTGAGTGCATTTTGTTTATTACATAGATAATTAATGTTGGCATGAAATTGTTGCAGGTGATGTTGGATCGTCTGTCAGCTATTAAAGACATCACACGAGCTCGACCTCTCCTACAAGTGCTGCTGAAGCTGTTCAGGCTGTGTGTGAAAGTGCAGCGTAACCAAGAGGTACTAACACAGCCTGAGCTGGGAGCTATTGGTGTGTTCTTAGGCATCCTGCAGCTGTGTCTCGCTGGAGAGACTGATGCTTCACAGGCTGCCATCACAGAACAGCTCCTAGATGTAAGTTACTTCCTCTTGGAGTTGCTTACATTAACATTCTGTTGTGTGCATAGTGAGCAAAGTATAATGTATCTACTGATGTTATACCTCGTTATCATTTTTCTGTATTTTCTCTAACTTACTTCACATTTCTTTTAGCCATTTTAACTTTATTTATCCCAAACACTTTCCTACTTTCTTCATATATTCATTTGATCTCAAGTTATCAATCTTCTGACTTTTAGCTATAACCCCTAGCGCAACACTCCTTGGCGAGTGAAGACTTACTGCCCAGGCACTGCGTCCCCTACCTCTACTCACTACAGCCACCATGAGTGGGGTGCAGTATTGAAGGGTGGGACGTGATCAGTGCCCCAAGCCCTCCTGGCCGGTTATGCAGCCTTCACGACCTGGGGTCACTACTTCGTTATTCAAGTAGCTCCTCAATTGGCCCCTCAGGGACCTAATAAGGCTGAGTGTATCCTGTACCAGACCTCCCAACAGGGGAAAAATCCCCATGCCAGCACCAGGGATCGAACCCAGGCTCTCTGCACTAGAGGCAGGTGCATTACCACTGTGCTACAGAGGCAGTCTTTTAGCTATATTACAAAGTTAAAATAAAACATTGGTCTTGTAAACCAAAAATATGTTCAACTTTTAAAGCTTCAAAGGAAAGAAAATGTTATCATCAATTCCAAAACTATATTGGCTGGTTGGTCTTCTTACTCCAAGTATCGGTCTGGGTGGCTCAATTGGTTAGACGCTGGCCTACTGATCCCAAGGTCGCGGGTTCAAACCCGGCCTAGGCCGATGGTTTTTAAGTGTGCTTAAAAACGACAGGCTCCGTGTCAGTAGATTTACTGGCATGTAAAAGAACTGCGGGACGAAATTCCGGCACACTGGCGACGCTGATGTTATCCTGGCAATTGACAGCGTCGTTAAACAACAACAGAAAAAAATAATAATCATAATTTAATTTCTAACTCCAATTATGCATTGTCAAGGGTTTATGTTCAATTGCACAAACAGTTTCTTAGGAGGTTAGATTAGTTTTAATTTTATTATATTTTATTTCTTTTAATTTAAAATGTTTCCATTTCTTTAGTATCAAATTCTCCTTTCATTTTTCCTGTATCATGGCATTCCAGAACATAATGCCAATTATAACTCAGTCTTGTGCATTTAGTGCATCTCTGTCCTCTACCTTTCCCTCTTTGCCACTGAAATACATTACACCTGTCCTCACCCATGCATACCTCATTCTGGCCCCTTTGTTGCACACTTCAATGTATTTTTCTCTTCCCCACTCCGTTTTTAAATATCTATAATTTATCAATAACCTTTTTTCTTGAAACTATTTGCATTTTCTTGCTTTTCAATATCTTCTACTCTTGCTCCAAAAAATGGGACTGGAGTCATGTGTCACCTCTTTTCCTATTACAAATCTTTAAGTTATGGAACTACAAACTTTGATGGAGAAATTGAAGCAATTCGAATGGCCCTACAAAATCTTTTGTATAGAATTTCACATTTTAATCAAGCAGTTATTCTCTCAGATTCCAGGGCAGCAATTATAGCAATTACTTCCAAGTTGTCACCAAAAAACCAAACTATTATAGAATGTTGGAAGATGCTTAGCCATCTAACAGCACTTCAAAAACACCTAGTCTTCCAATGGATACCAGCTCACTGTGGACTGAGTGGTAATGAGAAAGCTGATTTTCTTGCAAAAAAGGGTACTATCAGTGTACAGAAATCTATAGTTAATCTACCATTTTATGCAGCTAAAAGATTAGTCAACTCTGAATTCAAAAAAAATATTGCAAAATATTACTATGAAAAATCAAAGAATAAAAGATGGGAACTACCAAACATTCAAACAGTAATTCCTGAGTATCCTCGAAAAACAGCAGTTGCAACCTTCAGGTTGATTACAGGACATGATTGTCTGGCAAAACATTTAAACAGAATTGGGATATATTCTTCACCACTCTGTCCTCTATGTGATCTGCAAGAGGAAATGGACCGAGACCACCTTCAAATATGCCCGGCCACTTCTAGTGCCCTTCCCATCCATCAGTGAAAAATATTGGAGAGCAAGAGGATTAATAACTTCATTGTCAGAAATCCAGCATTAGCTAACAACAACTCTTGCTCCAATTTCTTCAATGTTATCTGCATCTTGGACATCAAAGTTTCTTTCTTCACTATTTTCTCCTGTATAACCATACATTGTTTTATCACATAATCTTCCTCTAATAGCTTTAATCTAAAGCAGAATTAATTGAACTGGTTTGCATAGCTCAATAATATTTATTAAAATTTGTCACTCTGCATATGCAGAAGTTCAATCCATGAAGCTGTTTTAGTTATTGTAAATTACATTAGTTGTTTATTGAGAGTAACAATATTCTGCTATCTTTGACTTGAATGTCAAATCAGATTTGAAACTAAATCCTGAGTGGTCAGGAGGGAAATGTTACCTCTAATTGAATCATATTAGAACTATCCCATTTAATCGGATTGTATATTTTCAGAATATAAAAATAACACGGCAAAGAATGAATTTGTCTTAAAATTATATCTGTTCTGCCACTCAATATAGATATTTGTAACATTTACGAAAGAAGTTTATGTATATAATAAACGTATTGTTATCTTTTGTCAGATAATGGAAACGATCCTATCTAAAGCAGCCACCAAACCTCTTGAGTCTTTTCTGGAGTTCTCGCAAACATTTGGTGGCAGTGAACACATTCGTGCTCTGCTCAGTTGTACCACTGCACCAGGAGTTCGCAACAACTCGGCTGTTCTGCTACATCTGATGCGGGTGTTGGCAGCACTGACTTATGGCAACCCTGGCAAGATGTCCTTGCTCTGTGACCACTTCAAATCTGTGTTAGACTTCAACAGGTTTGACTTCGAGCATACACCTGACGATGAGCACAAGGCTAGTAAAGCATCACAATTTTTCCTCTACAGTGTTTTTAAGTGTGAATGCACAAAAAGCTAAGGTTTATTAGCAGTAGTATCTAAAGTTTTGAATTGGTAATTTCAGCTGGAGTTGTTCTGCATATTGACGGCTGGTATCGAAAGGAATGCTATTGGCAATACACTGAAAGACTACATAATATCTCTTGGCATTGTGAGACAGGCTTTAGAATACATCACTGTAAGTACAGAGTTACTTCTTTGAGATTCAGCATTGGCAGGTTGTTTGCAAGAGTTAGAAAACTTAACATTTTGTCTTCTCCAGATGCATGCACCTTGTGTGAAGCCCACGTTGCTCAGGACGGACAGTGATGACTGGAAGGAGTTTATATCCAAACCTGCACTGAAATACATTCTTCGGTTCCTGACTGGACTTGCCACAGAACATGAAGCCACACAGCTCACAGTGTTTGTAAGCATCTAGTTTGTTATTACTTGCTTGTCTTTATTCTGCAAACATTTATTTCAATTAACATGAAGTAGGTAGAAGGATAAACTTTGTAATAAAATTAAAATATAAATTTTGAGTCAATTAATAACACTAAACAACACTCACTTTTAATATCTTTTGATAAGCTAGTAACAGTGGTGTGAATTTAAATTATAAATTATAATGAAAACTGAGTCAGATTGAAGCACAAAACATCACTTACATATAATTAAACTTGACCGGTTTTGAGAGCCCAACTTGCTCCCATCATCAGAATTAAACACCGAGAAAATTTAAAAGTGAGTGTTGTTTAGGTTATTAATCAACTCAAAATTCCTATTTTAATGTGATTCCAACAACACTGTCGTCAACTTCCAGTATTTATTATTATTTGTAATAAAAGTTTGTTGAATGTGTAGAGAAAGTAATATGAGTATAACATATGAGATGATAATTTTTGTTTTGCTTTGCAGTCATCAGTATCGACAGACTGCATACCAATCATCCATCGTCTAGAGCAGGTGTCGTCTGATGAGCACGTAGGATCGTTGGCAGAGAACTTGTTGGAAGCCCTCAGAGCTCATCCCAAGGTAGCCAATCGAATAGAAGAAGTGCGTGAACAAACCAGAGCTGAAAAGAAACGCCTTGCTATGGCAATGAGAGAGAAGCAGTTGGGTGCTCTTGGCATGCGCACCAATGAAAAAGGACAGGTAATTGCAGCAGTTCAGTTCACTTTATTCACCATTTGTAAAAATATTACAAGGTATTGTCAAGGTAATGATTAATGTGGGTGAATATTTACAAAGAATGATGGCATAATATGGTACATAAATTGCTCTTACATATTTGATTACATACACTTTTAAATTCTTCAGTTGAGGAAAATACATTGTCCATTAGATATGACATTGTTTCTTTTAGTGTTTGGTTATCTTCCAAACGTTTGATTCTGTATGGCAAGTGCTTATGCAGGTCCTTTGCACAATTTTCTATACTTATGTTTAGTGAACCTCTTACTCTATTTCTAAAGTAATTTGTTCTACTTCTGGTGTTGTATGCGTGTATATTTAAAGTTTTTTCTTCCTTAACTACATATTTGACAAACCTAAACAATTTTGTAATGAAGTTTTTTGAGTAGCACCCCATAGAATAATACCATATTTTAGGTTGAGTGAATAAAGGCAAAATGCACTTGCATAATGCTGTCCTCATCCTCACCTGCACATTTTGTCTCAAAACAGATTACTGGTATGAATATTACAAATAGAAGTACTATTAACAGTGAAGTATTCTTTATGTTTGAGGTCATTTTGAGTCACTTTTTTATGCTCACCTTCACTTAACCTCTTGAGGGATATCGACGTGAAATCACGTACATTTAAAATGACTGATGAGCGATATGGGCGTGTATACATGTCCTGTGCATTTAAGCATTTAACCCTTATTTATCCCTTATCCAACTCAACTTATTATAATTTTCCCTTTATGAAACATTTTAGTAAGGTACTTTAAGGTACTTTATTGGCTTACCTTAATATGTTCGTTCTGCAGTGATTTACCTCAAAACAGGGATAAACACACAAGGGTACGTACATCTCCACATTTGCGAATTCCCTTCTTGCAGCACACGAAACACTTTCGAAATGGGCGGGACTTTTTGCTGTTGGTGGTATCCTTTTAGGATAATGTTTTCCTTGAAGTCTGAGGGGTGCAGGGGTTTTGGATTTTCAACCCCCAACGTGGTATTGTTCAATTAGGCTGCGAGCTATTTATAGTCGGTAGTCAAGGTCGGTCATTGTCCTGTGTGGGTTTAGAGAGCTGTCCAAATCACCAAACAATTGTATATGGTTATATCCAGTTGGTGCAAAAACTCCTTTTTATACCACTTCTCCCTTCAGCTACAAGCAGGAAAGTATACGTATGTATTTCAACAAAGAAAGACACGGACTCTACTAAGTTACGAAACTCGCGTAAGCAAAAGTTGTAATGTTGATCTATTCTGATGACTCAAGCGACCACGCATGTAGTAGCGCTTTATTACACAGTATGCTGACACATAAGCCACACATACAATGGGTGTTTCTTTACTGTTTCCTTCCAAGAACTTATATTAGATGCGTTCGACAGAGCAAAGTTGACTTTTCACCACAGTGAAACAAAATTGTGCCATTTCAACATTTTGTAAACACAACTCAACTTTGCTGGTGACGTACATTTATACTGCATATAACGAGTTTTATACCAGTTTTTGTTTCATTAAAATAACTTAATATTTACACAAAATACAGCTGTGTATATACAAAGCATTTAACAATTTAAATGCTAGCAGTTCTCGGCTCGCAGACGTTTTAAATGGCCATCGCTCAAGAGGTTAAATTGTTTTAAAAACTGGAACGTTTTCAAGACCGTTCGGTCCAATCATCAGCCGTTGGGTGACTGACACTATCTTCTCGTTCCCTCTCTCTGCTATCGTCCTGCTGCTATCTGGTGTTAGGAGCACAGAGCTTTAACACCTCATTTAAAGCTGGGATTTTGAAGTTACTTTATTATTGTTTTTCATTATGTATATTTTTTCCCAAATGCTCAGTTCTGTTGGTGAATTTAGAGATTTTAACAAGTTTTATATTAAGGCCAACGTTGTGGTTTTCATTCCAAAAGTGGTGCGCCATAGCAGACTTTTCCATTTGTTTTAATTTTATGTATCTTTGGTGTTCCTTTAGTCTGATTTTCAGTTTTTCATATGTAGCTTTTATCACAACTATTGCAGTTGATTTGGTAAATTCCAGATTTTAGATTGTAAGGGATGGTATTGTTAAGTGGCTTGTTCAACAGGTTTTTTAAACTGTATTTGTTTTGTGGTGCCAGTTTTATATTTAGTTTCTTGAAGATTCTTTCAAATTTCCTGAAGGCCCAGGGATGGCAGGTGCATTTCTAAATTTCCAGTTGATATTTGTGAGTGGTGTTATCGTCGTGGTTTGCGAAATTATCTTGAGTTTTTCTGCATTTTTTGACATGTTCCTAATGGTGACTGGGTTGAATCCATTTAGTACTGCTGTTTCTTGTATATGATGTTGCTCTTTCAGAAATTCCTCTTTACTTAAAGGGACATTGCATAATGGGTGAATTAAGCTTCTAAATGCTGCCAGTTGGTGTGAATCTGGGTTGCAACTGTTTTTCTTTATGTAATTATCCACATGTGTGGGCTTTCTATATATTCCAAATTTTATACCATCTATATCTCTAGTAATTTTGAGGTCCAGGAAAGATAATGTGTTGTTGTCGATCCATCATCAATTGAAATAGAAGACAACACATTTCCTTTCCTGGACCTCAAAATTACTAGAGATATAGATGGTATAAAATGTAAGTGAAGGTGAGTGTGAAAATTTGACTCAAAATGACCTTAAACTTATCATCTCAGTTTTATATTTCAGCTAAATTGCTTGACATTTTTAGGAATTAGCAGTTTCAGTATTAAGTAGTGTTGGTTTGAGTGAAGTATGGTATTTGTATTGCAGGTTACTGCTAAGAGCACTCTGCTGATGGAAGACCTGGGAGAAGAGACTGGCTTGGTGTGTGTGATATGTAGGGAAGGCTACAAGTTCCAGCCCAGCAAAGTGCTCGGTGTGTACACGTTTACAAAGAGGTGCAATGTGGAGGAGTTTGAAGCTAAACCAAGGAAGACTGTAGGCTACAGCACTGTTACCCACTTTAATGTGGTTCACGTAGACTGCCACATGGCAGCTGTGAGGTGAGTGTTAATTTGTCATAGTCTAGACAATGAAAACAATGTCAGACAGAACAAATTTCTTATTTTCCAATCTAGTTTTCTTTGACAACAATGCACTTGGTTCATGGCCTTTTATTGTATATAAAACTCATTCCTACAGGCTGCAAAAGTAGGTTTTAATTGATGATTTAAGTTCATCACATGAAAATCTTTTTGCACCAAGGAACTAACTCAGTACAGGAAACATAAACTAAGTCAGGGGAATAAAATGAACATGATTAATGAGAAAGCAAACAAACATTGAAACAGTATTATGTACCCAAAGAGATATTTAAAATCAAACTTTAACTTGACTTTGAGAGGTAGATCTGGAACTGAAAAATTCAATGCCACAGCTGAGATTTGAACCACAGACCCTCCGCTTTCCAGGCAGGTGCTCTAACCGTTAAACTACTGTGACAACCTGCCAGAATGACATTGAATTCTCCAACCAATTTGTATTTCTCCCGATAAATTAAAGGTTAAGCACCCACCTGGTAAGTGGAGGGTCTGTGGTTCAAATCCTAACTGTGGCATTGAATTTTTCAGTTCCAGTTCTACCTCTCAAATATGCCCACACACAGCTTGTGTGTTTAAAAACACCAACAGTAAGTTTGTTGGCAAAAATAAATAATTATTAACTTGATTTTGTTTACTTAATGTTATTCTTTTGTTAATTAGTACATTATAAATTTATGGAGTATTAGTTATTGTCAATTTCAATATTCGAACTATGTTTATGTAATTAATGATTGTTTTCTGTTAAAAGCTTTTATGATATAAATCAACGTTAATTTCTTGACATGTCGGAGATAATTGTGGGATCAAATATTGTACGCAAAACATGACATAATCAAAGGCGTCTTGACATTGTACTGTCAAGCAAGACAATATCCTGACAATATTGTCTTGACAATGGATAAAATAACTTTCCAATCTCTCTTGCAATATTGTTTTCAAGCAGAATGGACACCTGTTCTCAGAACTGTTACGAGAAAGTGCAAATTATGTAATTTAAACTATTGTATCAATGAATTTAAAGTAGATAGGCATTGTCTTTCAGTAACATCTTGAGAAATTTTAAAATAAATTACTTCAGACGTGCCAAAGAAATGTGAAACAGTAAGGCAAGGAAGTAAGTCATATGAAGATGTATTGATTGTAATAATTCAAAGGGGAAAAAAGGTGCAAATAAATACCAGTACATGAGTAGTCGAAAGCTCTCACGGCCGGAGTTAGAATTAAGGCTAGAGATTTCTTCAGGGCATCAAAACTCCAGCAAACCACAGCTGGCTTTTACGCCCGGAAGAAATCTCTAGCCTTAAATACCAGTACATTTAAATGAAGTTCAGTGAATGCTTTATTCTGTACAGTGACCCGAGTTAATAGACGAATCTTCATAGCTCTACCGAATGATCATTTTAAAACACCACACCAAATGGCTTGCCCAAACACATGGCAATCCTCTCCATAAAAAAACAGCATCAGATAGCATAATTTCAAACTGTGCACTGCTCATTTTCCTTAATGTACGTTTTGGCAGTTGTTATCCTAATTCTTTTACTTTTAGGTATACATTTACTTTTATTTCTTGCGCAATACATAATCTTTGATCCTTATTGCACTAAAACAAAATTAAATGTCACTGTTTTTAGCATTTAATATAGAATTTTAAATGTGACATGAATCTCAGAATTTGAATTGATCTTACTGATCAAAAAGCTTGCAGTTACAGTAAACTCTTGGTTTAGTGGACCTAAAGTACCCAGGAGTTGTCCAGAAAATTTAAAGTCCATTAAATCGCAAAATGAATGAAAATGAAGCAAAAACAATTGAAACTGTTTTATTGGTACATACCATTTACTTTACATGATTTACTCGTGATTAGAAGTTGTTCCCTGAGAAGTTGTGGGTTTGAAAAAAGTGTCAGTACCCATTTGCTTCCCACTTGAATATTGCTTCTTTATGATTAAGGAGCGGAACGTCTGAAATGTTTATAATAGGTTAGCACTTGTGGGTCTGAAGGTCTTTCCATGTAAGAAATCACATCATCCATGTGGTCTCTTATTACAGATAATTTAGGTGCACACTTCAAACATTTATCATCATCCTCTTGTAGAACACTTGCAGCGATCTCTTCATGATTCTGAATCTGATAACCTGGGTCTCCCTCATCAGTGTATTACAAAAATTGGATGTTTCGAAGCCACTGAAATCATATTCGGCTTCAATTCCTTTCAATAACTGTGTCCCGCCTTTAGCTAATGTTGCTGTCTTCATCTCTTTCCAAGCTTTTTCGTCTGTCAGAAACCGTGTGCTGTTTTTACTCCGTACAACTCGCAAACATGTGTATAAACTCCAGCTTCTGAGTTATGCTCAAGTTGACATGTTTTCTTTTAACACTAGACATTCCACAGTGTGACAGAACTAGAGTAGATCTGTAATGAGCACAAGAGTATTACATACACCAGAGAATGCCCAATTCAGACTGAAGCTAAGAATCATATGAGCCCTTAAGTACATGACATGTACACGAACTTTCACGAATGTAGTCAATGCATGAACTAGCCTTCTCGGTCAGACTAACAGCAGAATGCCACAATTTAATCATCGCAAATCTTCTAAATTTCATTTAAATTTATTTTATAACCAATGCCAAATTTAGTCTGTTAAATCAGAAGTCCGTTGAACAGGGGTCCATTAAATCAAGATTTTACTGTATTATAATGTTCGCAAAAGTTAAAGGCATATGGAGATGGGCTGTACTGCAGACTCCAGCAAATCCTAAGCTTGCCCCTCCTACCAGAGCTGCCGAATGTGTTACAGACATCTCACGCGCTTCATGTACAGACCCTCTGCCAGTACATGCACTACGCTTGGCAACAGCGCTCCGCTTGAGCATTGGCCAGCATTCACATGCCTTTAACTTTTGCGAGCAGTATAGCGAATTCTGTGGTTTCATTTGATGAGGTGCATTACATGTAGGCTTTTGGATCTTATGTTGGTGTTATGTTTTCCAGGCTTGCTCGTGCCCGTGATGAGTGGGAGTCTGCAGCTCTTCAGAATGCAAACACCAAGTGCAATGGCCTGCTCCCCTTGTGGGGTCCCCAGGTTCCTGAATCAGCATTTGCTAGTTGCCTCGCTCGGCATAATACGTATTTACAAGAATGCACAGGACACAGGTAAATGTGCATGCTAGGATGTTTCTTACTGTTTAAAACACTGCTTTAATGTTAACTAAAAACTAAATCCCTAGCGCAACAGCCCAGGAAGGGCCTTGGCTCACCACCCAGCCGCTGCGTCCCCCACCTCTGTCCATGGAAGGTGTCATTGGTTGGGTGCAGTACTGGAGGGTGGGACGTGGTCAGTGCCCGGAGCCTTCCCGGCCAGTTATGCTTCCTTTGCGACCTGGGGCTGCTACTTCTCCATCAAGTAGCTCCTCAATTGGTCCCCTCAGGACCTAACGAGACTGAGTGCACCTCGTACCAGACCTCCCAGCAGGGAAAAATCCCAATGCTGGTGCTGGGGATTGAACCCGGGACCTCCGTGCCAGAGGCAAGTGCGCTACAAACTGCACTACAGAGGCAGTCCTTTAATATTAACCCTGAGTTTAAAAATGAGAGGCTTACTCTTCTTAGTAAATTTATGGATAAAATTAAGTCTGAAATTTCATGTCTTGACCAGTTTCAGAAGCTAAAAAGTGTAGGTAATGTAAGTGTTCCAATCTCCAACTATGTTTATTCATAAATTTAAATTCACATCAGTGTTACTAGCTTATTCGAATTTTCTACAAATCTTAGTAATTTATTGAACTTTTCTAGCACTCATATTTATTAGACCCCAACAAGCGTGTGTTTGCACGTACAAGGGAAGTCCACAAATTCTGTGTAGACCCTACTTGCAATGCTGCTGTTGTCCCCTTTTGCAGGACATAACCTTTGCTTACCCATCTGTGTATAACGCTTATATTCTCTTAAGAGCAATGAGAGTGATTCATGATTAGGCAACAAGTATACTATCTTAATTGTTATACTAGTAATTTGACAAAAATATGATCTGCACATATAATCTGTTGACACTGTTGATAACGGAATTATTTAAGCTAAAATACATATATTAAAATGTATTCATTTGTGTTTTTCAACAGAGATATTGGCTACGCCTCAACAGTTCATGACTTAAAGTTGCTGCTGTTGAGATTTGCTCAAGAAAAAAGCTTCCACGATGACACAGGGGGAGGAGGCCCGCAGTCCAATATGCATATCATTCCATATCTTATTCATATGGCCCTCTATGTGATCAACACGTAAGTACCTTTGCTGAATCTTGCATTAAAAGGGGGAGGGGGGAAGTTATGGAAACTCTCTTTGTGGATGCCCCTCTTCACAATGCAGCAGTCATGCTTACAGATTGTTAAACTTAAACCACTGTGGAAATATCATTTCTAAAATCAGCCCAGTGAGTTGTACGTCTATTCATTCATTGCAAAAGGGTATTACCTGGTGATAGAGTTAAATGTACAAATAAGATTACAAAAATATAATTGCATAAACAGTAGTAATACAACATTAATATGAATAAAACAGTTCCATGTACAAAACAGATTATTATAGCTACCCTGCTGAAGATTTTTGTAATATAGCAGTAACTAATTTACATTAATTAATTGCATGTCCTCTCAGTATAACCAACAAATTTACCACTAATTCACAATTAGTTCATAAAATGTCATACATTCAACTAAGTAAACTTTATAATAAATTATCCAACATTTACTCTGTTTTTAATTTAATTTAAAAGGTGAGTTAATTAATAACACTGAACAACACTTACAACATATTTTTCTGGGACGTGTTTTGAAGGTTAACTTTCTTCCATTATCAACCGGACAATAACTGGGTTTCCATGGTGTTTCATGGTGCAGATGGTGATGCTTCTTCTGTTGTTTCTTCTGGTGGCGGTTCGATGAACTTACTGAAAATGTCTCTCTGAGGAATGTCGAAATTAAATACTCGGTTTCTATTTTTTAAAATAAAGATTTGTTCCCATGTGGACAGTTCTTGTTTTCCGGTTATGTGTTTGAGAAGTTTAGGTTCTAGCTTTATGTCATGTTTTTTGGTCCAAAAGTGAAATGCAACCGCTGATTTTTCTAATTGTTTACTCTTAATGTTTCTGACGTGTTCCTTGGATCTAATTTCTAAATTTCTTTTGGTTTTTCCTATATATATTTCATTACAATCACTGCATTCAATTTGGTATATGCCAGATTTTTTGTTAGGTGGAATAACATCTTTGATGTTTGAAAGTAGTAGGTTTTTTATGGAGTAATGGTTTACTGCTGCTAGCTGAATGTTGTATTCCTTGAACACCTTTTTAAATTTATCAAAGGCCCATGGATGATATGTGAATTTTTTGAATATCATTTTTGTTTTTGCTGCTGTGAGAGTTGTAGTTTCTTTTAATAATTTTTTCTTTTCTGCTTGTTTTACCTTTTTATCTACTAATTCTTTGGGGAAGCCGTTTTTTTGTGCTATTTCAATTATTTTGCAATATTCTGTTTTATATTCTTCTGCTGAAAGAGGGATGTTCACCAATCTATGCGTTAAACTATTGAAAATTGCTTGTTTGTGGCTTCTTGGATTGTAACTATTAGCTTTTATGTAGTTGTCTGCATTGGTTTTCTGTGAATACCGAAATTTATTCTATCCTTGTTTTTTATTAATTTTAGATCTACAACACAGTTTTCAAGCTTCTATGAAAGGAAGATATTTACTCTGTTGTTAGCTAATGCTGAATTTCTGACAATGAAGTCATTAATCCTCTTGCTCTCCAATATTTTTCACTGATGGATGGGGCACTAGAAGTGGCCGGGCATATTTGAAGGTGGTCTCGATCCATTTCCTCTCGCAGATAACATAGAGGACAGAGTGGTGAAGAATATATCCCAATTCTGTTTAAATGTTTTGCCAGACAATCATGTCCCATAATCAACCTGAAGGTTGCAACTGCTGTTTTTCGAGGATACTGTCACCGCGCCCGCTGCATCTAATTGCCGACAACAGCAGTGTCACCCATCGCATTATTGTCGGCACTACGGCAAAGGAGCCGAAGGAAAGAGACAGAGAATGGCCGCATTGTTGGGACGCTTGCCGAAAGAGAGAAAAGGATAGAGACTTCGAGAATCTTCTACTTTGTATTTCACCGCAATAACTGAACTTTCCAGAATAGTGCCTGGGAGATATAAATAGCGGTAAAGTGCGACAGAAGAGGCAGTCAGACGTATGTGAAGCGTTGAGTAGTCGTGCCGAGGACGGGACAGACGTATGTGAAGCGTTGAGTAGTCGTGCCGACGGAAAGAAGAGACGTATGTGAAGCGTTGAGGAGTCGTGCCGACAGAAAGAAGAGACGTATGTGAAGCGTTGAGGAGTCGTGCCGACGGAAAGAAGAGACGTATGTGAAGCGTTGAGTAGTCGTGCCGACGGAAAGAAGAGACGTATGTGAAGCGTTGAGGAGTCGTGCCGACGGAAAGAAGAGACGTATGTGAAGCGTTGAGGAGTCGTGCCGACGGAAAGAAGAGACGTATGTGAAGCGTTGAGTAGTCGTGCCGACGGAAAGAAGAGACGTATGTGAAGCGTTGAGTAGTCGTGCCGACGGAAAGAAGAGACGTATGTGAAGCGTTGAGTAGTCGTGCCGACGGAAAGAAGAGACGTATGTGAAGCGTTGAGGAGTCGTGCCGACAGAAAGAAGAGACGTATGTGAAGCGTTGAGGAGTCGTGCCGACGGAAAGAAGAGACGTATGTGAAGCGTTGAGTAGTCGTGCCGACGGAAAGAAGAGACGTATGTGAAGCGTTGAGGAGTCGTGCCGACGGAAAGAAGAGACGTATGTGAAGCGTTGAGTAGTCGTGCCGACGGAGAAGGGACAGTTTTGTGACGAATTTGGATCCGTGCTGTTGGAGAATCGGAAAAGACTTTTTTGCTGTTGCAACGAGTGTACAAAGTTACTGTTTACGGAAATAAAAGTGTTTCTTTATCTAGACTCCATCTGTCTACTTTACTTTACACCCACACCAAAAAAAGTCACATTGGTGTCAGAAGTGGGATCCGTCGAATTGCTTCTAGTTTCGTTACATCGTCGTTAGAAGTTGCAACATTAGAACCAAGATGGAGGGAGATTCGGAAACCAGGATGATGGCAATGATGAAAGAATTATTCGCCGAAATGAAGACGGCAAACGACAACCTCGTTGCCAAAATGAGGACGAGAAATGACAACCTCGCTGCCGAGCTGAAAGAGATGAAGACGGCAAACGACAACCTCGTTGCCGAAATGAAGACGAGAAATGACAACCTCGCTGCCGAGCTGAAAGAGATGAAGACGGCAAACGACAACCTCGTTGCCAAAATAAGGACGAGAAATGACAACCTCGCTGCCGAGCTGAAAGAGATGAAGACGGCAAACGACAACCTCGTTGCCAAAATGAGGACGAGAAATGACAACCTCGCTGCCGAGCTGAAAGAGATGAAGACGGAGCTATCGGCGAAAATTGACGGCGAACTGATTGGCGTGACGGAAGACGTGGAACAACTCGGCGAAAAGGTGGAAGACCTCTGTCAGCACGTGGACGTCGTGGAGGACGACGGGGAACGTCTTGGCGCCCTGGTAGTAAGAGTTGACGAGAGTGTCAAAGTACTGGATGCCAGGGGCAGACGGAATAGCGCGGACCCGGGGAGGGAGCACCTAGTGGCCGAGGCGACAGTTGTGCCCGTTTCAGATAACGAAAGTGTACGTCTCGGGGAAGACAAAGGGGCAGTTCAGGGACGTCATCGAGGATCCCCTGGAGGAGTGTGTCGGGTACGTAACCAACCAGGATATGACGTGGAGGACGATCAGCAGGGAAGCGCACAAGCAAACGAGCAACACGCGAGAACCGACTTGGCGTGTGACATGGGGGGACCGTCGGAACCATCCAATCACCTGACGCATAGTGCCGTGAACGGAAGAATGGTGGACATCATCTTGGACGGCAGGATACAGGAGAGGCCGTGCCGAGCACGAGTGAACACGAGTGCAGCGGTGGACGCGACTCGCGCGGATGTGGTGGGGTTTGTTGCAGAACCCATCGGAAGCAAGGTGGCTGCGAAGGTGTGCCAGAGAGGTCGGTGGACATGGTACCCAGTGAACCGTTTCCAAGTGCACAGGATGGCCCGTCAACACACCAGGAAGAAGGGCAACTGGACGAAGGACCGTCAAGACCGGCGGTACTGTTGCAGAATTTCGAAGCAGGATGGCATACATCGCCCTACCCGGACCAAGGGACACTATCCAACAGCGATACCTAGGATCGTGCCTCCTGGAGAAGAGGTTTGATGGGTTACTCCACCGGGGCGCAAGGGAGATGCCGTAGTGATAGTGCTGGTCGGGACGACCAGCTCTGAGGAGGGAGCAGTGTCACCGCGCCAGCCGCATCTAATTTCCGACAACAGCAGTGTCACCCATCGCATTATTGTCGGCACTACCGCAAAGGAGCCGAAGGAAAGAGACAGAGAATGGCCGCATTGTTGGGGCGCTTGCCGAAAGAGAGAAAAGGATAGAGACTTCGAGAATCTTCTGCTTTGTATTTCACCGCAATAACTGAACTTTCCAGAATAGTGCCTGGGAGATATAAATAGCGGTAAAGTGCGACAGAAGAGGCAGTCAGACGTATGTGAAGTGTTGAGTAGTCGTGCCGACGGAAAGAAGAGACGTATGCGAAGCATTAAGGAGTCGTGCCGACGGAGAAGGGACAGTTTTGTGACGCATTTGGAGCCGTGCTGTGAGTGAATCGGAAAAGACTTTCTTGCTGTTGCAACAAGTGTAAAAAGTTACTGTTTACGGAAATAAAAGTGTATCTTTATCCCGACTACATCTGTCTTCTTTACTTTACACCCGCCAAAAAGTCACAATACTCAGGAATTACTGTTTGAATGTTTGGTAGTTCCCATCTTTTATTTTTTGGTTTTTCATAGTAATATTTTGCAATAACATTTTTAAATTCGGAGTTGACCAATCTTTAAGCTGCATAAACTATTAATGTAATTTTGTTGTTTTTGCAGCACAAGGGCAGGCCCACGAGAAGACAAAAACTTGACGTCCTTCTTGGACTGCTTTGTAGCAGAGAAATGGATAGAAGCAGCTTATGATTCAGAAGGTCCCCTGTACTGGGCTGTATTGTCACTCCTGTTACACTCGCCAGCTCGTTGGAACAAAACTCGCCTGATGCACTTGCATCGCCTAATATTCACTGCTCAGGTTCGACATCTCCAGCCAGCGGGGCCTCCAGGATCTCGTCTCACAGACACTTCCATCAAGGACTACTCCGTGTACAAGAGTTATCTAGTCTTCTTCGGTCTTGTAGATGGCATATATACCAACTACTTAAAGGTCAGTTTACAACCCCCTCTACTCATAAGCAGTTTTCATAGAGCTGTCTTTCTGCTTTAAGGCAATGTGTTCTTGAAATTTTGCAACAAATCGCTATCATCATCATCATCATCATCATCATCATCATCATCATCATCATCATCATCATCACTATTATTATTCATTATTATTATTATTATTATTATTATTATTATTATTATTATTATTATTATTATTATTATTATTATTATTATTATTATTATTATTATTATTATTTTTTTTTTTTTTTTTAAATTTAACTATGGTAATACCTTGTACTTTCTTGTTACATTGTTTTCTTAACTTGGCCATTTTAAAACTAAAAAAAATGGTTAAATTGTTTCATGCCATCAAGAATGAGGTACAGTTTTAAGTATGAAGTCCATTGTTTTACTTTCTCTACTGCTTATATATAGAGTCTATTGAACAATTATATCCCATAGTCAGGAGCAGTTGATGTTGTAGGAAAGTTCCTGAAACTAGTCCTACTAGTCCTACTAGTCCTAGGGTGTTTTAGTGAATGTGATAATACCATTTGGGTGATATAGTTCACAGTGTTGAAGACATATTCAGTGTCCTTCTCTCTGTATCACCTTGCTAACATGTTTTCGATTCCAGAGGGTGAATGTGGGAAATGAAGATCAGTGGCCATCAGTACTTGCTGACTACATCCGACACAATGATGAAGCACTTATGAAGGCCTCAGAAAAGCTGTTAATAATGTACAGGGAAGAGTTGCTGCCTTGCACATCGTTTGAAGAGTTCTGTGACGTTGCTGGTAAGTCCAAAACTCCTCAATAATGACTATTTAAAGTACTTGTATATTTTTGGAATTGGTTTCTACACAGCCAGTTTAGAAACCGTTGACACGTCTGCATAAAAGTGTAAGTGAAACTATAAGTGTCCATAGGTTGACTCATATACTTCTAAAACATTTGAAAAGTCTCACTGTCTATATCACTTCATATATATTAAGTGGAATTGCAGTATTATGTTATGTTATTCCGTAAAGTTGGACATTTTGGTAACTCGACTGCTTCTCAGTCCACATTAGGTCGAGTTATCGGGATTCCACTGTATACAAAGCAATTGCTGATGTTAAATCTGTTTAGTTTATACCAGACGACGTTGGAGGAAGTGACCTTTAATGTCCCCTTGAGTACGAAAGACCAGAATTTGTGATCACCTTTTGCTCTGTTGCAGGACTTCTGGGCGATATTCCCAACCCTGGAGCATTCCTCGCCGAAACAATGAAGCCCGAATCATTGAAGCCTGAAATGCAGAAGCCTGAAACACAGAAGCAGCCTGAGCAGACCTAGACATTATCATGTGCTTTCCGCAATATCAATAAATTGTATGCAGTTAGAACTCAAGTACCAGCTTTGCTTACTGTTTGGTGTCAACCCCTCTGAGTGCACCTTTACAACTTTTGCATACAAATAGCAGAAGATACATTTTATATTTTTTAAGGAATTTCGTGGGCGTTAAGAATAATACACACAAGCATTTTATTTTCCTTTACATCAGTGCAAGAGCTGCAAATGGGACACATATTCCAAAGGCCTCTTCAAAGTGATTACAGCCCAATGACTGTGAGTTGGGCACTTTAGCACCAAATATTTAAGTTACTTGAACGTAACAAGAGATACATACATCGCACTGCTGCAATATTTTGTTGTACGTTAACTGGTTAAAAATTGCCTTTATTTAACTGTGAATTTATTTCTTTGCTTGTAAACTTATGATACAAATAAATGTTAAATAATTACGAATGAACTGTTTTGTCAAACCTTTACACAGTTCTGTAGCGTCTGTCTCACACAGGTCCTTTATTTCCCATCGTTCCTACCAGAAGACAAGGTAAAGTCCATATTTCTATTATGCTGAAAAGCAATTGTTGTTCTGAATTTAAAGGTACTCATTATTGAAATCACACAGGTATATTAAGATTAAAAGGAGAAGCATTATATATAGTGATGTCCTGATCATTGTGAAGGTTTTTAGTTGCTTTTATATATTCAGGTAGACAATCACTTACTTGTAGTTGTAGATAAATAGGAGCGCTTTCGTGGAGGTTACGTCCACATCCTCAGCCAGCAGCAACTGTTGTTTGAAGTCCGAGTTTGGTGCCTTGTACACTCTCCTTCGCTCTGGTGGTAGAACTTGCAAACACAATCAAATCTGGTGCAGAGGGAATTTCAAAATTGCAGACATGACTGGAGTTTAAGTGAATAAAATATTTCTCCCAAAGGTCCAAATCTAATGCAGAAGTGGCTGGTTTTAGCAGTTTGATGTTGTTTCCAATGTTGTGATTCTCGTTCCAAAAATGGCAGATTTCTCACACTGTTTGTTGAGAATGTGTCTCCTTGTTCTTTTAGTCTAATATTCAGGTTCCTTTTTGTTTTACCTATGTAGAACTTCTCACAATCGTCACAATCGATCTTGTAGATTCCTGATTTGGCGGTTTTTGAAAGCGTATTCTGAAGTGGGGAGCCGGTAGTGCTCCTCAAGGGCTACACGACCCAACAGTCAGATTCCTTAAACCTCCTCTCGCTTCTTCGCGAGAAGCGATCAAAGATGGCCAAAAATTTCTAAAACTCGAACCGAGGACTGCAGCCACTAGGGACTGGTCCAGGCGTGTTTCCCGTGTCGAGAAACGTAAGAATTGTGTAATTCAAAAAGTTCCGTCCAGCCATTCAAATTTTGGAAAAACTTGTAAAACGTAAGGCTACAAGTCCAGGTACCCCACTACATAATCAACCAGGCTTGACTCGCTCGTCCAGACACGATACTGAACCGCTCCACGGAGAGTGACCAAACTCTGGAATTATACGTTTTGGACCGCGGCCGACACTCCTAGACCATCGGCGAGCCTCTCCGAGGCCCCGTTCAAAGAGTGCGTTTCTGTGTTAAGTATCACATAGACAAAGGTATGACCCATTAGTCTAGGTGGGAGCCCTTGTCTAGCAGGGCACCCTTGTATAGGAAAGGTCCTTTGCCTAGGAAGGGCCCAAAAACAGGTACCATGTGTCTTGGTACCCAAAAAACGGGTACCATGTGTCTTGGTACCCAAAAAACGAGTACCATCTGTCATGGTATATCTGTCAATATATTTCGGTAATTTCCTGATCACATATTGAAATGCATGTTTTGCATCTATTTAGATACTAGGCTAGAGGGTAAAAATGAGGGAAAAAACTTTTTTAACGGCAAGCTATGCCTTATAGTAGAATGTCGATTACCCGAAACAGCTGGGGATTGGGGTGTACGGATAACTCACTTTTCGATAACCAAACATTAAAGGAAGTGTTTTGAAGGCTTGGAGAAGAAATAGGACATACTGCTATCCTCCAATCAAAGATGGACTTGTTCATAAATATAATGCTATCCACCAATCAAAGGTGCCCCTGTTCATAACGACACTGCTATCCACCAATCAAAGGTGCCCCTGTTCATAACGGTACTGATATCCACCAATCAAAGGTGCACCTGTTCATAACGATACTGATATCCACCAATCAAAGGTGCACCTGTTCATAACGATACTGATATCCACCAATCAAAGGTGCACCTGTTCATAACGATACTGATATCCACCAATCAAAGGTGCACCTGCTCATAACGATACTGCTATCCACCAATCAAAGGTGCACCTGTTCATAACGATACTGATATCCACCAATCAAAGGTGCACCTGTTCATAACGATACTGATATCCACCAATCAAAGGTGCACCTGTTCATAACGATACTGATATCCACCAATCAAAGGTGCACCTGTTCATAACGATACTGATATCCACCAATCAAAGGTGCACCTGCTCATAACGATACTGCTATCCACCAATCAAAGGTGCCCCTGTTCATAACGATACTGATATCCACCAATCAAAGGTGCCCCTGTTCATAACGATACTGATATCCACCAATCAAAGGTGCCCCTGGTCATAACGATACCGATATCCACCAATCAAAGGTGCCCCTGTTCATAACGATACTGATATCCACCAATCAAAGGTGCACAAGTGCATAACGATAGTGCTATCCACCAATCAAAGATGCCCCTGTTCATAACGATACTGCTATCCACCAATCAAAGGTGCACAAGTTCATAACGATACTGCTATCCACCAATCAAAGGTGCACCTGTTCATAACGATACTGATATCCACCAATCAAAGGTGCACCTGTTCATAACGATACTGATATCCACCAATCAAAGGTGCACCTGTTCATAACGATACTGATATCCACCAATCAAAGGTGCACCTGTTCATAACGATACTGATATCCACCAATCAAAGGTGCACCTGCTCATAACGATACTGCTATCCACCAATCAAAGGTGCACCTGCTCATAACGATACTGCTATCCACCAATCAAAGGTGCACCTGTTCATAACGATACTGATATCCACCAATCAAAGGTGCACCTGTTCATAACGATACTGATATCCACCAATCAAAGGTGCACCTGTTCATAACGATACTGATATCCACCAATCAAAGGTGCACCTGTTCATAACGATACTGATATCCACCAATCAAAGGTGCACCTGCTCATAACGATACTGCTATCCACCAATCAAAGGTGCCCCTGCTCATAAGGATACTGATATCCACCAATCAAAGGTGCCCCTGTTCATAACGATACTGATATCCACCAATCAAAGGTGCCCCTGGTCATAACGATACCGATATCCACCAATCAAAGGTGCCCCTGTTCATAACGATACTGATATCCACCAATCAAAGGTGCACAAGTGCATAACGATAGTGCTATCCACCAATCAAAGATGCCCCTGTTCATAACGATACTGCTATCCACCAATCAAAGGTGCACAAGTTCATAACGATACTGCTATCCACCAATCAAAGGTGTCCCTGTTCATAACGATACCGATATCCACCAATCAAAGGTGTCCCTGTTCATAACGATACCGATATCCACCAATCAAAGGTGCCCCTGTTCATAACGATACTGATATCCACCAATCAAAGGTGCACCTGCTCATAACGATACTGCTATCCACCAATCAAAGGTGCCCCTGTTCATAACGATACTGCTATCCACCAATCAAAGGTGCACAAGTGCATAACGATACTGCTATCCACCAATCAAAGGTGCACAAGTGCATAACGATACTGCTATGCACCAATAAAGGGTGCAGGAAAGATGTACGAACAATTCTATGCAAAATGTATGGATTGGAAAAAATCAAAATGCACAACCTGATATTCACAAAATGTATTGCTGGTGTATTTTGAAGAATTGTGGACTCGCTACTTTATTTTGAAATCACACATTCAATATAAAGATCAGAATAACAGGAATACTTTCGCGTCTGCGCACATACCACAACGCTGCCAGCTGTTTCACTGCGAAGGTTAGGTTCTCTACTCTTGTACTAATCATTCTTACAAACTCTTATTCCTCTATCTTGTTCGTGTTAATCGAGATAAACATTTACAAAAATTATCCTATTGCTAATTTTCTGGTAGGTTCTACGGGAATATGGGAATACAGTAGGTTTTAAGTGATAGATGTTTTAAAAGATCTAATGCTGTTCTGTGAAAGAAATTACCCTCTGCAGATTCTTCTACTTAAATTGGTTCATCTACGAACGGCTACGGCTCTACCAGGCGCGGCTCCTCAGGGTAGGCAGGGTAGGCACTGCCTACCCTATCGTAATACATCAACAAATAATGTTTAACTATGATTCTGCATTTTATCATTTGAACCGTCATTTTCCCCTAAATTGCAGTTCAAGAAAAGTTTTCTCGGTTATAATGACCAGCGCATGGTCAAATCCTTTAATCTCAATTCCGATTCATCAAAACTGCGCTGCGTGTTTGAAACGCGCGGCAGAAATGATACGCATGGAACCTGGGTAGTGGAGAGCCAGCAAGCTTAACCTCTGCTTGCCCGGCCCCATTTCCTCAGTACGAGGCCCTTGAACAGGGATAAGGAAACATTCGGCCTGTATATGCACTCCGAGCATGCGTAGACGCCTCTGCCAGCAGTCCGAACACTTGCCGGCCCAAATCCGAAATTATGCGACATTTTCCGAACAGCCATACTCCACGAACGAAGATCTCAGAGATCTGCATCTGTCGTTATCTCTGTGTAATACCAGTATGACCGACTTAATTAGTGAACTATTACAAATTTCGCTTTCGCGGCGCACTGACAATGAAAAGAGGAGTGTTTTAGCTATTTAACACAAAGCTGCAGTCAGACAATTTTTCAATTTCTTAATCTATTTTAGTCATGGGCGTAGCGAAACGGGGGCAAGGGGGGCCACGGCCCCCCCTTGGAAGTTGGTGAACTTAATGTGCAGTCAGTTACTGACTTTTGAACTATTATTTTAATTTTGATGTAAAGAACAATTTTTGTTTAGCACAAATTAATAGGTTATCTGCAACAAATACTATAAATTTTGACAGTAAAATAATGATTTAATATTATATGATTACAAATTTCCAACATGTGCCCCCTCCCCCCTGGAAAAAAGTCTGCCGACACTCGTGATTTTAGTTTTGGCGGTAATTCGTCCGTAAGTCACACTCATTCACTCTGCTTTTATTAAACTACCAAACAATATACTGTTTGCGTTATCCGCAATGACTTCGCCCCTATATTTCGGATAAACGGGGTTTATTTATTATTGTTATTATTATTAATTATTATTATTGTTGGTTTTTTTTTTTTTTTTTTTTTTTTTTTTTTTTTTTTTTTTTTTTTTTTTTTTTTGTTACTGTTACACTTTGCCTACCCTAAAATTTTGACTGCGAGCCGCCACTGGGCTCTACTAGTAATTAGTTTCACTCTAAGATTTGCGTCATCCCCAACGGGTGGTTGCAAATAAAAATAAAAATAGCGCATGCGTCGCGACCCCCATTACAGTCGGCGGGGCCGGGCGCCAAAATCACCCCTACCTACCCAAGTCAGTCCGGTTGGTTCAGACGTGCGGCTGACTCTGACCGAGCTGGGAGCAGATACACCGGCGACCCGGTTTCTACGTCACAGTTTGTAATAACACACGTGCTATCGTCAGCATTTACCACTTCTGTAAACCTTACTTCTTCAAACTGTTTTAGAGCAAGAACATGTAGTTTCAACTGGGAACGTCACTGTTATAACACAGTCGCAAACAGTTGAATATCGTTTATGAAGGTACCAATATTGAAGTTCTAAATCCAAGCTCTACTGTAATGTTTAATGCCTGCTTTTGGTGGACAAAACACAAGCGATTAATGCATTGAATTTACGCGGTGGTCGAGTAATCACATTAGGCGTGGACAGTTATTGCTAAAAACCGGTGAGTTATTTAATTAAAACGACTGACAAAACATCGAGCAGCAACGAGAATTTAATCCATCAAAACCAGAGTAGTAAAAAGCGAATTTTATATGACACGTGACATATAATAGACAAATTGGTGCAGCTTTGATTTATGAACAAGGCAGTGAAAAGCAAGCAACAGGTGCCAAAATGAATAGCTCGGAGCAGGAAGAAGAAGAAGGCGACGATGTACTGCCGCACAAATGGCTGCAGGTGATAATGCACTATCTAATAGGGTTACGGAACGATACGTCCTTGGACTTGAGCAAGCCCCATCTCCGGCCGTCCGTAGCCAAGGTGTACCCGTTCTTCGTGTTCCTGTACGCTCTGCTGGTGGTGACGGGCACCATATCCAACCTGGCAGTGCTGGCAACCATCATCAGACACCACCTGTACAAGGATCCCACCTACAGCTACATGGTCAACCTGGCAGTGGCAGATATACTCAAGTGTGTGTTGGTGTTACCTGTATCTCTCACTATTCTACTGGTCCAGAACTGGATCTTCGGCTCTTTCCTCTGCTTCTTCTTACCCATGATGCAGGTCAGCACATTCTCCTTCTTCTTTTTAGAATAATATAATAAGTTTCGCTTGGAGTACTTGGGCGTTTATTACTTTCTCTACTGGTAAGTAGGGGAAGTATTTATTCCACCCAAAAATTCGATGTCGAGATTTCACCGGAAATACATCCAAAAAAAGCAGTGTGTGTCAGTCTGTCAGTCTGTGGACAGCATAACTCAAAAACGAAAAGTCGGTTAAAAACAAAAGTTGGTATTTAAGTTTAATGTCTTTCACGGATGCGACACGAAGATTTTGAAGAAGAAAATAGCCCCACCTTAAGCTACCCTTTACATGGAACATTTTTCGACCTTCACCAGGCCACGTAAACAAACACACCTTTTTCATGTATGCAGGGGATTTAAATATTTGCTGCATTTAAATATCCATATACTTATTCGTGTTAAACATGATAGAGATACTGATTTTATAGAACGAAAATGTAAGTAAAGATTTGGCAAATTAAATAGAAATTAAGATTCGCCTGGCATTCCACCGATAACGTTCATACACTTTCTAAATTCCATCAGTGATTTTCTTAATTTTATAGTATGTATCAACTGATATATGGAAGTAGATAATTTGTACTCGTGTGTTTGCACCGCTATACTGATATCCTTTACATCTATACATATAAACTATCAATAACTAATTCCAAGATTATATGACTTTATCATAAATTAAAGCTATACCGGATGAAGAAGTTTCATTTCGTGGAAATTTAAATTTAGGGTCGGTTTTATATGAAAGTCTTCAGTTATAACCCGGTTTTGATTTGCACAATATTCTACTCCATGTATCGCTTTGATTACATTATCGTCGTTAATGAGAGCGGAACACCATTACCTCATTCACATTTTAACGTTATCGTACGCAGGCGAGATGACAACACCTTAGGATGTATACTGATTGTTAAAAGGTCCCCTTCGTGTTTCATTTCCCTCTGGAAGCAAATGCTGCGGAAGCAAGTCTACATTTTCTCTTTAAATGTGATTATAATTGTTTATATCTGCATCCAAGTCCCTACATATTGTGTAATTTTTTAGTTCCTCAACCACTAAACGTATAGTACAGGAATTATTGCATTTTAAAACAGTGGGAGCATGAAATCCTGGCCATGGTACTAACTGATTGAGCAAGCTGAGGTACCTACATATCATATCCTTCATACCCAATCAGGACTTCCCTACATCGAGGACTTGGTAAAGGAGCGATCCCGAACCATGTACTCGAAAATCAACTCCCACACCAATCAGCTGGTACGGGTATTAGGTCAATATGACCACTTAGCACCTAGAAGAAGGAAAAGTTACCGCTTACCCAAGGACGTCCTTGGATAAGGGTAATGCCACTCCCATTCTCCAACACATCATTACCCATCACCTATTCCTGCCCCCTTTCTGTATCCTGAATTAGGTATACAGAAAGAAACCTTTGCCCAGAACAAACACGCACGACAATACACGGACAACCTCCCATATCGCACAGATAAAGCCGCAGAAGCGGCTAGGTGCTGTGCGAAAAGACACACCGTACAGGAGAACCTGTACGACCTGATTACGGTTCTGGTTCTGGTACCTACATAGCTACCTCAGAAAAAGCCAGCAAAAGCTCCGTCGGAGCGAGGAAAGCAGGTTTTTATTTATACCACCCAATGTATTCAACATAAGCAAAACGTTTTTCTGCAACAAACATTTCGTTCCGACGTTTGTAGTTTCAAAAATACGACAGGAACCTTTGTAAGAAAATTTCCCCTCCCCAAATTACCTTTTACATTGAAAAAGTTTCGAAAAGTTTATTTTTAAAAAATGGTTCCAACTATTTTGATTAAAATATCACATCTTTAAGAGATTGTCGTTATGTTGAGTGCATTGTCGTTATGTTGAGTGCATTGTCGTTATGTTGAATACATTGTCGTTATGTTGAGTGCATTGTCGTTATGTTGAGTGCGTTGTCGTTATGTTGAGTGCATTGTCGTTATGTTGAGTGCATTGTCGTCACGTGATACAGGGGGTAAAAATTACAATTTGAAATGACAACAATGAAGTGCGATGACCGCCATATCACGCCTTTTCATTGTTATCTACGACGAACAGAAATGAACTCGCGTCACGTTCTCGAAGCCCTCGCTTGCAGTTTATCACAAGGACTGCGTCAAATTGAAACACTTTATTCTATTCCATTTGCCCCTTTTCTGTAGCACCGCATTCGATCCATCAGACCCACATTTTCACATTCCAATAACTCCGCACCAAACTCGGTGGCATAAAAATGAGAAAGACTCACTCGCTTTCTGTCACACAGAGAGGAACAAAAATTTCTGCTACATAAGCCACGGTTAACAGCGGATGGAAATCGAAAAGTTTCATTTCCTGTCTATCCCCAATTGAAATTGCATTTTATTTGTGGACGCTCTTTGAGCTCAAATTCCTATAAAATAAATTTTTTTAAAAATCTGGTATGTTGCACTCACATGACTTTCTCTACTCTTGTACTAACCATTCTTACAAACTCTTAGTCCTATATCTTCTTCGTGTTAGTTAAGATAAACATTTGTACAAATTATCTTATTGCTTATTTTCTTGTAGGTACAAGGGGAATATGAGAATACAGTAGGCTTTGTGCGATAGTGAAACCTTTTAATGCTTTCAAATTCCGTTATCTTCAAGTCCTCCAAAACTCACACAAATATCTCCGAATTGGCTAACTCTACAAAAAAATGTATTTGGAGATAAATTGTGTTTTAGCAAGATCTACATTTTTTGTATAGTAAGATTTTGTCTATCTCTTATGGTTTACGAGTTATTCAAAAGTCATCCAGAGTAAATACGACTACAGGGGTTATATCCAGAAAATTCAAGATATACATTTCATTTGCCATAAAAATATCTCAAACATAGGACATTTTAATCCAAATCGTTAGAGCAATTTTCAAGAAAATCAAAACTTTCGAAAAATTTTCCATGTAAAGGGTAGTTTAAGGTGGGGCTATTCTCTTCAAAATCTTCGTGTCGCATCTTTGAAAGACATTAAACTTAAATACCAACTTTGGTTTTTAACCGACTTTTCGTTTTTGAGTTATGCTGTCCACAGACTGACACACACGCATTCGGGGGCCTCTAAAGATATATTTGTGGGGAAAGCTCGACATCGAAATTTTGGGTCGAGTTTAGAAAAACTGAATATTCACTACCTCTCGAATCTTAATTGTTGCCATTATGCTATAATATATTTTTTATACTCGAGCGCCGCGTGCTGTAATTTTAACAACATGTCTACGTGGTTAATTAACAAAATTAAGGGAAGCAAAGAAGCGCTTGCTTTTTCATCAACGTGATTACCTGCTTCTGTATCCCATTACCTGTGCGACTATCGACTGGAACTCAGATCGACACACGATACTGTCCCTTCTTAATGGAAAATTGTAAATTAATACGTAATGAGTAAGTTTTGTCAACAAAGCAACGCTAGTCGCCGCCGCAACGCTGGCAAATGTTTCCTAGGAGCTGCCAACTGCGCGAACTGAATATTTCCAGGAAAACAGAAGAGGTTCACAAAAACATACTCCATTTATTTTTGGCAGATCTGGAGCATGTCTATTTCTTCCTCGTTTATACAAAACGGAAGCGAAAACCATCTGTTTTCTGATAGCTTCTCTTGCATAAACGGGCAATTCACTTGTTTAACCCTTCGATATATCTGAGTCAATGTTTAATACTATCTTTTAACACAGGGCACTCGAATTATAATGGTTTTGTTACAGTCCACGTGATATGCTTTTAGCCTGTTCTTCTGTTTAGCCATAGTCGCCAACTGTATCCCACAAATGGCTGAAAAGCAATTTATTGCACATTACAATCAATCAGCAATCAAAACTGCACTCCATTTCAATTTGACAACTGTGTTTTAACAATTTTTCTTGTAATAATTAATGTATTTTTTCAGAAAAAATCTTATTTATTAATGTTAAGAATAAAGCGAGGTTTATTTGAGGTTATAAACTTGTTTTCTGTTATAACAAGCAAAGATGTAAGATGTAATATTTCGGTTTCGTTTTCCTCAGTTGGCAGCGTTGAATAAGTTAATCGAAATGAATATATTTTAGGATATCTCTTATAGAAGATCATTTTGTGGTTAAATCTTTGTGGTATAGTATTTAAATTAATATTTTATTTACAAAATATTCGAGATAAATATTATTCGACATCTGACTCCCACTCCACTCGAGAATTTATAGATTAGATCAGACTTCTGATATTAGTTGTGTTTTTTATAATTCCGAAATTACGTACAGACTTACTTTTATCACAAATATTTTAGTATTTTTAATATTTTCGAAGATAAAATCTACGTTTTTAGTGATAAATAAATATAGTTTTTAAATTTTAAATTGAAAAAGGCTGTATTTATGTCAGTTTGTAACTAAGGGAAGTAGGCTATCTAGTATCGCTCCCAAAACCAGGACGCAATATTCCACGTTCGTTATATTTTAATTCTCGCGGTTTTTCTTATAAACTTCATCTGCGTGCACGTTATGCTCTCCAATCGCTACAGTTTAACAATGTGGTTTCCCAAAGCGTTCATATACCCATCATATACTCTACCAAACTACCAACAATATCGCAAGTTTATAAAAACAACGGAATTAAAGCCGTGTTCGAATATATGTAAATTCGAAAATGCAATATTTATGTATTGCTGCAGGAATAACACTATGTAAATTGCTGAAATTAAAACTAGGGTGGTTTTTAAGTCTAATTTGCCTAGCAATTGAGTAAGTCAGTGAATCATTAGGAATAAACGAGGTTCGAAAGTTTTCACGTGCGAAATATTTGCTTTGGTCTCTGATTTTATCACAAGTAATATCATAACATGTCTGACCTAACCTATAAATTCTCGAGCGCAGCGCGCAGCGAGCCAGGCCGTCGAATTATATCTATCCAGACGATTTCATAAATATAATCTTAATTTAAATACTATATCGCAAAGGTTTGGCCAGAAAATGTCACTCCTTAGAAAAATAACCTAAATGCAGATGTTTTTTGGTGGCTTTGGTATACTCCAATGTCTCAAAATGTCCTCATAGGTACAAATCCAATGGACTGAGGTTCAGCGAACGCGGAGACCATACTACTGGACCCCCTCGACCAATCCACTGACCACTAAATGTTTGGTTTAAATATCAGGAGCGCTTTAGTCCCAATGTGTGAGGAGGAAGTGTGTTTGACAGACTCCTAGAACAGATTAGCAGGTGCTGTGTTCCTGCGGGATGAGTTGCCCGTGTTTTTGGAGGAGTTGTGCTTGCGGAAAGGCGACGTATGTGGTTTATGCATGACGGAGCACCACCCCATTTTATACGCAACGCGCGACAATGCTTAAACCAAACATTTAATGGGCGATGGATTGGTCGATGAGGTCCTATAGTATGGCCTCCCCGTTCGCCGGACCTCAATCTATATGGTTTCTGGCTATGGGGACATTTAAATGCATTTTTGTATGTCAAATCTATCAAAAATAGCTCATATCTCAATAAATATTTGTTTCCGAACTTATGTTTATGGAAACTTTATTCTAGTTTTCACCAATCCCAACTTCTATTCCTTTTTTAAACACTCGTGTGTTCATTTCGATTAGTGTAGTTCGAGTTACAGTACTGCCAACTGAGAAGACAAAATCCAGGAATTACATGTATTTCGATTTTCTCTTGTTATAAGGGAAAACAGTTTATAATCTCAAATAAGTTTCACTTTATTTTTAACATTAACGAGTAACGTTTTTTTTTTTGGGGGGGGTGGGGGGGGGGAGACATCAGGTATTAAAAAGAACAGTTGTTAAAAACACAGTTGTCGGTGAAACTATTAGAATCGACAATGATCTCCGACGTTTAACAATGTATAGAAGATTCTTGTAGAGTACCATTTTATCATTGTTGGAGCGATGAGTACTCAATCTCTGGGTTTGCGTAGTGTTCGAAAGATGGCTCTGGTTTCGAATTTAAGAGCTTTTAATGAAATATCAATTTTTAAACTCTTTTCCCAAAAGAAATTGCCGACCAATATAGTGTGTGTTATCGTAGAATTACTTCAGCAATCAACAATAATAATTGTAGACACATAAACTTTTAAGACATTTCCTCTTTATCCGTTGAATTTTAAATAGTTTGTTGCAATAGCTACATAAGCATCCGTCACCACCACCTAGGCGGCCCGGATTCGATGCCAGGGACCCGCATGTGGTATTCGTGGTGGACGAAGCGGCGTCAGGGCGGGTTTTCTCCGGGTACTCCGGTTTCCCCCGCCATCTCATTCCACCGGTGCTCCATCTTCATTCCATGTATCATCAGTGTCACCGCCTGCGGTGCCGTAGTAGTAAAAGCGGGCGTTAAACACTACAACAACAACAACAACATCCGTCACCTTCGACAGTGATGCAGAAAACAGACGCGACGCTATCTCAAAAGTACCTTGGTTTCACTATTCCCTAGTATTTATTTAAAATCACTATGATAGTTATTATTATCGTTATTATTAAATGCTTGAGTTTCCTTTAATTTTAATTAATATTTTTAGAGTAGTTATACATTTCGGTATCCGAACATTTGAGCCCTTCCTGCAAGAGGTTTGCTTGGATTGGGTTGAACTCGACAGAGCACTGGTTCCTGATAGGCATGGAAAATTGGATACTTCTAGACGGGGTTGTGAGGCACCTCAACGTTCTCCTGCACTTACTATATTTGTCAATATAATATAAGTCAATATCTCTGGAAAAATAGTTTAAAACTATGATGTGTTGCATTCACACGACTTTTTCTACTCTTGTACTAACCATTCTTACAAACTCTTATTCCTATATCTTCTTCGTGTTAGTTGAGATAAACATTTGTACAAATTATCTTATTGCTTATTTCCTTGTAGGTACAAGGGGAATATTGGAATACAGTAGGCTTTGTGTGATAGTCAAATCTTTTAAAGCTTTGAGATCCCGTTCTCTTTCCACACTTAACATATAAAAAATGAACAACGATGTTCCATTTCACGACAGTTTCAAGCTTTCTGAAACTCACACAATAACAAGGAATATCTCCGAAATGGTTCACCCTACAAGAAAATGTATTCGGACATAAATTGTGTATTTTAACAAGATCTACATTTTTATACAGTAAGATTTGGTCTATCTCTTACGGTTTAGTAGTTATGCAAAAGTCGTTCAGAGTAAATACGACTACAGGGGCTGTAGCCAGACAATTCAAAATAATCATTTCATTTGTCATAAAAATATCTCAAACATATGACATTTTAATAAAAATCGTTAGAGCCATTTTTAAGGAATCTAAAATTTTCGAAAAATTTTCCGTGTAAAGGGTAGTTTAGGGTGGGGCTGTTTTCTTCAAAATCTTCGTATCACAATCTTGAAACACATTAAACTTAAATACCAACTTTAGTTACTAACCGAGTTTTCGTTTTTGACTTATGCTGTCCACAGACTGACAGACACACGGACCTTTTTATTCTAAAAGTGCTTTCTTTGGATTCACGGGGTCTCAAAATATATATTTCCGGTAAAATACAATAAAATACAATGCTTCCTCTACTTTACTAGACAGACTCCGTGTTATCCGAGTATTCGATTATCCGAGTTATTGTCGGATTTCTTTACCTCGGATAATCGAGGCTCTACTGTATCTCTGTTTCATGAGCATTTCTTTGTAAAATGTCCAGGACACGCCACTGGTGCAGCTGATAAAATATAAACGCCGTTCTAATGAATAACTGTCACATTCAATGACGGACTACTCTGTTACGTCACAATTACACGAGCAGCTTGGAAGTCAGATTTACACGTACCTATGCAAACAATGATGCACACAGTGCTTCTACTGTTCGGCCGACATACTGCATTTTATAGTAATTCAACTAAGGTGTTTACAGCAGTAAAACGGAACCAGCTCCTATCATGTGTTTGAGCTGCACGCTGTTTTGGTAGTGTTTATTCATTCTCAGCAAAGTGCCCATTATCCCCCCCCCCCTCTCAGCCGTTGCAAAGAGAGTGGGAAGGAAAACAGCTTCTTTCCAGTCCACCAGTCTGTGTTCGTTGTAAGGCGATTAATTTTGTTCCCTTTGCATCAGAGGCGCGGCGCCTTTTAATCTCAACTTTTTAATTTAGCTGCAACTTGGAGACAGAGAGGAAGCTTTTAGCCGAGCAGTCCCTTCCTTAAAACTGAATTAGTTTAACTTTGCCTTGCTCCTCGGATATGATATATTGGTTCATTATAATACTTGATGTACAGCTGCCTTCAAAACATTTTGTGTGGCAGTTTCAGTTCTTGTCCTAGATGTTGTAAGTTTATTGTCTTCTAAAATTTTACCACAAATACACAGGGGAACAGAGTTTACACGCTTTCAGGCTATCACAATTCACAATTTTTACTTCTCATAACCTTGCCCAATCCTTTCACTGTCTTTCTTCACTTCCTCTGTCTCTCATACCCTAATTATGGCGTTACAATCACTCGCGAAATTCGTTGAATCTTCTGACGACTACACACACACACACACACACTGACCGACTCATGTCTGGTACTCAACTCTAAAAACTCTTCTTATATACTAGGGATGACGTCACACGAACATTTCTCGACTTCTACATACACACACCGGAAATGACTCAGTTATAACTCTCGCAAACGTTCTCGAAACCCCTTTTGTTTATGTCGCTTAGATTGTCGACGGTCACGTACACACAACAGTCCCGTGAGGCACCCTGCTATGTGGTGTGCAGAAGCTTGGCCCCATCCGTTCTTTGTTGAGCGACACACTGTTTTGAATATAAAAGTTTGCAAGACCATCTATATCTTTATTGTGGCCTATAGAATAGTTGCTTGAAGTTTTATACTGTTTTCATAACATCGGGAGAAACAACTGAATAGCGAAAGCATTTAAAAATAAAGTTTCAAAAATTCAAAACAATAATAACGGTATCTCGGAAACGTTGGCTCTTTTTAATTGATAATGTAATGCAGTAGTTTTACATCCATTTTATTCTAATGGTTTAGAAATCATGAACAAATATGTTTTGTTACGTCACTAAAGACGCCTTTAATGTTCCAAATAGAAATTGTAATTTTTGTGTTTGAAAATTAAAAATGCATGCTTAGACACATCTGACAACAAAACGTAGGGTAGACTCACGTGCACACACACACAGACACACACACACACACACATGGATATAATCGATAACACACATAGACCTTTTTCTAAAAATGCTTTTTTTTTTTTTTTGGGTCTCAGGGGGTATCAAAACATACATTTCCGGTGAAATCTCGACATCGAATTTTTGGGTGGAATACAATACTTCCTGTATTTGCTATACGTAGTAATATGTATTCCGTTACAAATCTGCATAAAGAGGTTAAGAGCCTTTTCATAAATAAGCAGCCACAAGTACATTACTGGCTACAGGGAAAATGTCCGTGTTTGATGTAAACCATCCACTTGTTGGAGGACAGCGTTGGAAAAGGTTCTGTTACAAGCTGAAAGAAGAGAGTCAAACTCACACAGCACTAACCACAGCACTAGCCGTTCATTCGTTCGTTCGTTGCCAACGGAAACCACAGCTCGCTGATGACAAAACACTATCACAGGCTCTGGCCATACACGCGACCACATCGACCAATCCACCATTATTGATTCTGCTTTAAATCATAATTATCACTTAATTATTTGTTACGTTACCACAACACATTTCCTCTGTCGATTACTTATGGAATATAGATGAACCATTACAACCAAACTTTGTACTTTATTGATACTCCCAAATATACGGTCTTTCATCCTCTAATATAGAATGGAACGTTGAGAACCATAGCAGTTAAAGAACATCCATAACTAAAAACTAAATTTCAATTTTAAGATTAAACTATAAATATACGACCTAATTTTCCTCTTGAACCGTTTAAACTTTCGGCAGCACCTTATGTATTCTTTCACCAAAACCAAAGGGAGAGCTAATATTATTATAAATAAAAGTTATAATTCAATAAAGGGCATTAAAGTGACAAATGGATAAAGTCCACGTTTTAAGAAATTGAGTAAGGGGCACCAAATACAATTAGGATGCTTGCTCCATCTATTGGTGCCCAAATGGTACTAAAATAGTTCACACAGAAGGTGCTAGATGGCTCTGCATGTTATATCATCATAGATTTCCATATTTCTTTGAGAAATGGACAAACACAAGTGATATTCTGTTCTCAATCTTAGATTTGGTTAAATAAATATATCTGACTGGAGATTAGAGTTAATCAAACGTCTGAACACGAACTGGGATCCGAGTAGAATTGCATTGTATGAAAGAAACCCATATTATTATTATTATTATTATTATTATTATTATTATTATTATTATTATTATTATTATTATTATTATTATTATTATTATTATTATTATTATTATTATTATTATTATTATTATTATTATTATTATTATTATTATTATTATTATTATTATTATTATTATTATTATTATTATTATTATTATTATTATTATTATTATTATTATTATTATTATTATTATTATTATTATTATTATTATTATTATTATTATTATTATTATTATTATTATTATTATTATTATTATTATTATTATTATTATTATTATTATTATTATTATTATTATTATTATTATTATTATTATTATTATTATTATTATTATTATTATTATTATTATTATTATTATTATTATTATTATTATTATTATTATTATTATTATTATTATTATTATTATTATTATTATTATTATTATTATTATTATTATTATTATTATTATTATTATTATTATTATTATTATTATTATTATTATTATTATTATTATTATTTTATTATTATTATTATTATTATTATTATTATTATTATTATTATTATTATTATTATTATTATTATTATTATTATTATTATTATTATTATTATTATTATTATTATTATTATTATTATTATTATTATTATTATTATTATTATTATTATTATTATTATTATTATTATTATTATCATCATCATGCCTTAAATGTTAACTGATATTTCACCACTGAGCAGTGCTTGAAAGTCAGTTGTCGATCGAATTCCACGTTGCTTGTAACAGTTTCGCCATATGACACCGCTTTCCGGAAGGAAAGTATTAAAAACTTAGCATTAACGAAATGCGGCGGCGGTTTCCGTTATTCAGATGTTTCTTCCTTCTTTTCTTTCCACGGGTAATATACTTAACCGTTGCAGTATCTGACTTTCAAATTAACTTGCCATGACGGAGATTTGGTCTTCTGGCCCTAACGATGTTACAGTCGGTAACTTTAAACAATTATGGAGCCTGCATTATCGATCGTGCCCTCATTGAATTACGTGGCAAACACTTTACAAATGACTGCGGCCTTTAGAGACCTCCTCTAACGAGAATTCTGCAACATTACATACAAAGCACTTACTATAATGCTTCAACACTCTCATAACTTTCTCCCACCGTCCTCTTCTTCATGAGTGAGCTGCATGAGTTGTACAGTAATCATCTATTATACCGCTCTGCATTTTTGGGAAAAAGAAACAAAAAGATACTTTTGATGTTTAGCTTTGGGTTGCATTTGTCCAATAGCCTTGTGTTTCTTTGTTACTAGCTGAAATACCCGACGTTGTCCGTGGTTTGATGGTTTATCACTACAACATTTAGACTTAGGTTGCATTTGTCCAATAGCCTTGTGTTTCTTTGTTACTAACTGAAATACCCGACGTTGTCCGTGGTTTGATGGTTTATCCCTACAACATTTAGACTTAGGTTGCATTTGTCCAATAGCCTTGTGTTTCTTTGTTACTAACTGAAATACCCGACGTTGTCCGTGGTTTGATGGTTTATCACTACAACATTTAGACTTAGGTTGCATTTGTCCAATAGTCTTGTGTTTCTTTGTTACTAGCTGAAATACCCGACGTTGTCCGTGGTTTGATGGTTTATCCCTACAACATTTAGACTTAGGTTGCATTTGTCCAATAGCCTTGTGTTTCTTTGTTACTAGCTGAAATACCCGACGTTGTCCGTGGTTTGATGGTTTATTACTACAACATTTAGACTTAGGTTGCATTTGTCCAATAGCTTTGTGTTTCTTTGTTACTAGCTGAAATACCCGACGTTGTCCGTGGTTTGATGGTTTATCACTACAACATTTAGACTTAGGTTGTACTTGTCCAATAGCCTTGTGTTTCTCTGTTACTAGCTGAAATACCCGACGTTGTCCGTGGTTTGATGGTTTATCACTACAACATTTAGACTTACGTAGCACTTGTCCAATATCCTTGTGTTTCTTTGTTACTAGCTGAAATACCCGACGTTGTCCGTGGTTTGATGGTTTATCACTACAACATTTAGACTTAGGTTGTACTTGTCCAATAGCCTTGTGTTTCTCTGTTACTAGCTGAAATACCCGACGTTGTCCGTGGTTTGATGGTTTATCACTACAACATTTAGACTTAAGTTGTACTTGTACAATAGCCTTGTGTTTCTTTGTTACTAGCTGAAATACCCGACGTTGTCCGTGGTTTGATGGTTTATCACTACAACATTTAGACTTAGGTTGTACTTGTCCAATAGCCTTGTGTTTCTTTGTTACTAACTGAAATACCCGACGTTGTCCGTGGTTTGATGGTTTATCCCTACAACATTTAGACTTAGGTTGCATTTGTCCAATAGCCTTGTGTTTCTTTGTTACTAACTGAAATACCCGACGTTGTCCGTGGTTTGATGGTTTATCACTACAACATTTAGACTTAGGTTGCATTTGTCCAATAGCCTTGTGTTTCTTTGTTACTAACTGAAATACCCGACGTTGTCCGTGGTTTGATGGTTTATCCCTACAACATTTAGACTTAGGTTGCATTTGTCCAATAGCCTTGTGTTTCTTTGTTACTAACTGAAATACCCGACGTTGTCCGTGGTTTGATGGTTTATCACTACAACATTTAGACTTAGGTTGCATTTGTCCAATAGCCTTGTGTTTCTTTGTTACTAACTGAAATACCCGACGTTGTCCGTGGTTTGATGGTTTATCCCTACAACATTTAGACTTAGGTTGCATTTGTCCAATAGCCTTGTGTTTCTTTGTTACTAACTGAAATACCCGACGTTGTCCGTGGTTTGATGGTTTATCCCTACAACATTTAGACTTAGGTTGCATTTGTCCAATAGCCTTGTGTTTCTTTGTTACTAGCTGAAATACCCGACGTTGTCCGTGGTTTGATGGTTTATTACTACAACATTTAGACTTAGGTTGCATTTGTCCAATAGCTTTGTGTTTCTTTGTTACTAGCTGAAATACCCGACGTTGTCCGTGGTTTGATGGTTTATCACTACAACATTTAGACTTAGGTTGTACTTGTCCAATAGCCTTGTGTTTCTCTGTTACTAGCTGAAATACCCGACGTTGTCCGTGGTTTGATGGTTTATCACTACAACATTTAGACTTAAGTTGTACTTGTCCAATATCCTTGTGTTTCTTTGTTACTAGCTGAAATACCCGACGTTGTCCGTGGTTTGATGGTTTATCACTACAACATTTAGACTTAGGTTGTACTTGTCCAATAGCCTTGTGTTTCTCTGTTACTAGCTGAAATACCCGACGTTGTCCGTGGTTTGATGGTTTATCACTACAACATTTAGACTTAAGTTGTACTTGTACAATAGCCTTGTGTTTCTTTGTTACTAGCTGAAATACCCGACGTTGTCCGTGGTTTGATGGTTTATCACTACAACATTTAGACTTAGGTTGCACTTGTCCAATAGCCTTGTGTTTCTTTGTTACTAGCTGAAATACCCGACGTTGTCCGTGGTTTGATGGTTTATCACTACAACATTTAGACTTAGGTTGCACTTGTCCAATAGCCTTGTGTTTCTTTGTTACTAGCTGAAATACCCCGACGTTGTCCGTGGTTTGATGGTTTATCACTACAACATTTAGACTTAAGTTGTACTTGTCCAATATCCTTGTGTTTCTTTGTTACTAGCTGAAATACCCGACGTTGTCCGTGGTTTGATGGTTTATCACTACAACATTTAGACTTAGGTTGTACTTGTACAATAGCCTTGTGTTTCTTTGTTACTAGCTGAAATACCCGACGTTGTCCGTGGTTTGATGGTTTATCACTACAACATTTAGACTTAGGTTGTACTTGTACAATAGCCTTGTGTTTCTTTGTTACTAGCTGAAATACCCGACGTTGTCCGTGGTTTGATGGTTTATCCCTACAACATTTAGACTTAGGTTGTACTTGTACAATAGCCTTGTGTTTCTTTGTTACTAGCTGAAATACCCGACGTTGTCCGTGGTTTGATGGTTTATCCCTACAACATTTAGACTTAGGTTGCATTTGTCCAATAGCCTTGTGTTTCTTTGTTACTAGCTGAAATACCCGACGTTGTCCGTGGTTTGACGGTTTATCACTACAACATTTAGACTTAGGTTGTACTTGTCCAATAGCCTTGTGTTTCTTTGTTACTAGCTGAAATACCCGACGTTGTCCGTGGTTTGATGGTTTATCACTACAACATTTAGACTTAGGTTGTACTTGTCCAATAGCCTTGTGTTTCTTTGTTACTAGCTGAAATACCCGACGTTGTCCGTGGTTTGATGGTTTATCACTACAACATTTAGACTTAGGTTGTACTTGTCCAATAGTCCTGTGTTTCTTTGTTACTAGCTGAAATACCCGACGTTGTCCGTGGTTTGATGGTTTATCACTACAACATTTAGACTTAGGTTGTACTTGTCCAATAGTCTTGTGTTTCTTTGTTACTAGCTGAAATACCCGACGTTGTCCGTGGTTTGATGGTTTATCACTACAACATTTAGACTTAGGTTGTACTTGTCCAATAGCCTTGTGTTTCTTTGTTACTAGCTGAAATACCCGACGTTGTCCGTGGTTTGATGGTTTATCACTACAACATTTAGACTTAGGTTGCACTTGTCCAATAGCCTTGTGTTTCTTTGTTACTAGCTGAAATACCCGACGTTGTCCGTGGTTTGATGGTTTATCACTACAACATTTAGACTTAGGTTGCACTTGTCCAATAGTCTTGTGTTTCTTTGTTACTAGCTGAAATACCCGACGTTGTCCGTGGTTTGATGGTTTATCACTACAACATTTAGACTTAGGTTGCACTTGTCCAATAGCCTTGTGTTTCTTTGTTACTAACTGAAATACCCGACGTTGTCCGTGGTTTGATGGTTTATCACTACAACATTTAGACTTAGGTTGTACTTGTCCAATAGCCTTGTGTTTCTTTGTTACTAGCTGAAATACCCGACGTTGTCCGTGGTTTGATGGTTTATCACTACAACATTTAGACTTAGGTTGTACTTGTCCAATAGCCTTGTGTTTCTTTGTTACTAGCTGAAATACCCGACGTTGACCGTGGTTTGATAGTTTATCCCTACAACATTTAGACTTAGGTTGTACTTGTCCAATATCCTTGTGTTTCTTTGTTACTAGCTGAAATACCCGACGTTGTCCGTGGTTTGATGGTTTATCACTACAACATTTAGACTTAGGTTGTACTTGTCCAATATCCTTGTGTTTCTTTGTTACTAGCTGAAATACCCGACGTTGTCCGTGGTTTGATGGTTTATCACTACAACATTTAGACTTAGGTTGTACTTGTCCAATAGCCTTGTGTTTCTTTGTTACTAGCTGAAATACACGACATTGTCCGTGGTTTGACGGTTTATCACAACAATTAGACTTAGGTTGTACTTGTCCAATAGCCTTGTGTTTCTTTGTTACTAGCTGAAATACACGACATTGTCCGTGGTTTGACGGTTTATCACAACAATTAGACTTAGGTTGTACTTGTCCAATATCCTTGTGTTTCTTTGTTACTAGCTGAAATACCCGACGTTGTCCGTGGTTTGATGGTTTATCACTACAACATTTAGACTTAGGTTGTACTTGTCCAATATCCTTGTGTTTCTTTGTTACTAGCTGAAATACCCGACGTTGTCCGTGGTTTGATGGTTTATCACTACAACATTTAGACTTAGGTTGTACTTGTCCAATATCCTTGTGTTTCTTTGTTACTAGCTGAAATACACGACATTGTCCGTGGTTTGACGGTTTATCACAACAATTAGACTTAGGTTGTACTTGTCCAATATCCTTGTGTTTCTTTGTTACTAGCTGAAATACCCGACGTTGTCCGTGGTTTGATGGTGCATCCCTACAACATTTAGACTTAGGTTGTACTTGTCCAATAGCCTTGTGTTTCTTTGTTACTAACTGAAATACCCGACGTTGTCCGTGGTTTGACGGTTTATCACAACATTTAGACTTAGGTTGTACTTGTCCAATATCCTTGTGTTTCTTTGTTACTAACTGAAATACCCGACGTTGTCCGTGGTTTGATGGTTTATCACTACAACATTTAGACTTAGGTTGCATTTGTCCAATAGCCTTGTGTTTCTTTGTTACTAGCTGAAATACCCGACGTTGTCCGTGGTTTGATGGTTTATCCCTACAACATTTAGACTTAGGTTGTACTTGTCCAATAGCCTTGTGTTTCTTTGTTACTAGCTGAAATACCCGACGTTGTCCGTGGTTTGATGGTGCATCCCTACAACATTTAGACTTAGGTTGTACTTGTCCAATATCCTTGTGTTTCTTTGTTACTAGCTGAAATACCCGACGTTGTCCGTGGTTTGATGGTGCATCCCTACAACATTTAGACTTAGGTTGTACTTGTCCAATAGCCTTGTGTTTCTCTGTTACTAGCTGAAATACCCGACGTTGTCCGTGGTTTGACGGTTTATCACAACAATTAGACTTAGGTTGTACTTGTCCAATAGCCTTGTGTTTCTTTGTTACTAGCTGAAATACCCGACGTTGTCCGTGGTTTGACGGTTTATCACAACAATTAGACTTAGGTTGTACTTGTCCAATAGCCTTGTGTTTCTTTGTTACTAGCTGAAATACCCGACGTTGTCCGTGGTTTGACGGTTTATCACAACAATTAGACTTAGGTTGTACTTGTCCAATAGCCTTGTGTTTCTTTGTTACTAGCTGAAATACCCGACGTTGTCCGTGGTTTGATGGTTTATCACTACAACATTTAGACTTAGGTTGTACTTGTCCAATAGCCTTGTGTTTCTTTGTTACTAGCTGAAATGCCCGACGTTGTCCGTGGTTTGATGGTTTATCACTACAACATTTAGACTTAGGTTGTACTTGTCCAATAGCCTTGTGTTTCTTTGTTACTAGCTGAAATACCCGACGTTGTCCGTGGTTTGATGGTTTATCACTACAACATTTAGACTTAGGTTGTACTTGTCCAATAGCCTTGTGTTTCTTTGTTACTAGCTGAAATGCCCGACGTTGTCCGTGGTTTGATGGTTTATCACTACAACATTTAGACTTAGGTTGTACTTGTCCAATAGCCTTGTGTTTCTTTGTTACTAGCTGAAATACCCGACGTTGTCCGTGGTTTGATGGTTTATCACTACAACATTTAGACTTAGGTTGTACTTGTCCAATAGCCTTGTGTTTCTTTGTTACTAGCTGAAATGCCCGACGTTGTCCGTGGTTTGATGGTTTATCACTACAACATTTAGACTTAGGTTGTACTTGTCCAATAGCCTTGTGTTTCTCTGTTACTAGCTGAAATGCCCGACGTTGTCCGTGGTTTGACGGTTTATCACAACAATTAGACTTAGGTTGTACTTGTCCAATAGCCTTGTGTTTCTTTGTTACTAGCTGAAATACCCGACGTTGTCCGTGGTTTGATGGTTTATCACTACAACATTTAGACTTAGGTTGTACTTGTCCAATAGCCTTGTGTTTCTTTGTTACTAGCTGAAATGCCCGACGTTGTCCGTGGTTTGATGGTTTATCACTACAACATTTAGACTTAGGTTGTACTTGTCCAATAGCCTTGTGTTTCTTTGTTACTAGCTGAAATACCCGACGTTGTCCGTGGTTTGATGGTTTATCACTACAACATTTAGACTTAGGTTGTACTTGTCCAATAGCCTTGTGTTTCTTTGTTACTAGCTGAAATGCCCGACGTTGTCCGTGGTTTGATGGTTTATCACTACAACATTTAGACTTAGGTTGTACTTGTCCAATAGCCTTGTGTTTCTTTGTTACTAGCTGAAATACCCGACGTTGTCCGTGGTTTGATGGTTTATCACTACAACATTTAGACTTAGGTTGTACTTGTCCAATAGCCTTGTGTTTCTTTGTTACTAGCTGAAATGCCCGACGTTGTCCGTGGTTTGATGGTTTATCACTACAACAATTAGACTTAGGTTGCACTTGTCCAATAGCCTTGTGTTTCTTTGTTACTAGCTGAAATTCCAGTAGTTTAATCAACTTTCCCAAGTAGATTTTGAAGTCTGGACTTCTACTGTTTGCTAGGAATACAATAGAATACTTGCGTTACTTGCTTTTCCTAATAGAGAAGGGAAAAATACCCACAAAACACAATCTATTGCCCTTGTGAACAAATATACAGTAATTTAATCCTATGGCGTAATTTGATTATAAAACTGGAAATCCGCTTAGTGGTTGATTAAAATGAACCCCACGACGTTTCATTTCACGTCCTTGATTACCACGGAAAGAGCTCGGTTTGATATCAATATGTAATAACTTACATTAAACGTTACCATGGTAACCGATCTTTGACTTGGCATACACTGTTTCAGGAGAAATTTAATTTGCAAACCTTTGAGGGCTTCCGAAGGGATTTTTCACTTAAATAGAAGTCTGTACCTCATACCACTAGGGGCTTTTTGTGAAAAGTCGGCAATATACAGGGAAGTAGGATGAACGATGCGGAAATAATTAATGCGTGTTGCTTATTACCCCTATAATGTAAACCTGCATTGACGTCATCTGACGTAAATACCTAACATGCCATTGTTTTCATTCATTTTTATTTTCTCTACAACGTACATTGTATTCCATCCAAAAGTTCGATGTCGGAATTTCTACGGATATACTTGTTTTGAGGCCCTGCTGAGTCCAAAAAAAAAAGCATTTTTAGAAAAAGGTGTGTGTGTGCGCGCGCGCGCGCGCGTGTGTTTGTCAGTGTGTCTTTGGGCAGCATAACTAAAAAACTAAAAGTCGGATAGAAACCAAAGTTGGTATTTAAATTTAACATCTTTTAGGGATGTGACACCAAGATTTTGAAGAAAATTCCCTCACCCTAAACTACCCTTTACATCTAACATTTTTCAAAAATTTTGATTTTCTTGAAAATGGCTCTAACGATTTTGATTAAAATGTCATATGTTTGAGATAGTTTTATGACAAATGAAATGTATATCTTGAATTTTCCGGCTATAGCCTACGTAGTCCTATTTACTCTGGATGACTTTTGCATAATTGGTAAACCGAAAGAGATAGACCTAATCTTACTGTACAAAACATGTAGACCTTGCTAAAACACACAATTTATGTCAAAATAAAATTTTTTGTAGAGTGAACCATTTCGGAGATATTCCTCGTTATCTGTGTAAGTTTTGGAGAACTTATACTTCTGTCAAATGGAACATCGCTATTCATTTTTTTACTATCAGATTCTTTACTCCTACTGGGTTATTTTGGCTGAAACAGTATTTTTCACCGTGGCGTGTACCCCTAATTTTAGACAAATGAACAACTGAAGGTTAAAAGGTTTCCTTGAAGACAACGCGCACGCCCACTAGAAGTGGTTTACAATCAGTGCTGGCTAACTTTGATCTAATCAACTTGATAGTCAATTGTGACTCGATCTTCAAGACAAGGGTGTTGAAATTCATCCCCTAGAGACTTAATTAAAAGCTTGCACACCACGGTTCGAAAGACGATAATGTTTTACTCGACCTGAGCAGGAAATCGATTGCTAGCAGTGCTGACGTCTAGCGGCGATGAATTAATTATGTTGCCGCTCATTGCGATGCGCTAGGGTGCGTTCGTAACTTTAAAGTGTACCAAAAGTCTCTCGACACCGTTACCATGGTAACGCTTCTTTCCTCGTAACGCGTTCTCTTTGCACACTTAACATAAAAAAATGAACAACGATGTTCCATTTCACGAAAGTTTTAAGTTTTCCGAAACAGACACAAACAACAAGGAATATCTCCGAAATGGTTCACTCTACAAAAAAATTCATTCAGACATAAATTGTATATTTTAGTGAGATCTACATTTTTTGTATAGTAAGATTTCGTCTATCTGTTACGGTTTACGAGATATTCAAAAGAAAGCCTAAAACAAGATCAATAAGTTGTGTTTATAATTCAGAGCAAGCAAGGAAGGGGGTGAATGCTGTCACAGAGGCAAGAGAGCACAGATAGCTTCCCGGAAATGTCGGTAGGGTTCCTTCCTCTGAGCTCTGAGCGGTAGAAGAAGAGCGACATCAATTTCCAGACTGCCAGAAATGAAGAGAAATTATTTAAGAGACGAAAGCCATTTGAACAGCTCGGATATTAGAAAACCAGACCATATGCAAAGTAAAACTCAATTCCTTTTCTTTCTTGCTTCAAAGTGCCGTTTATTATCGCGAGGAAACAGAAGTTCTGCCTCATAAATAGGCGCGTTAGTTCTTGACGAATGATATATTCAAATGAGAGGTTAGATGCGAGTCACTTACTCAGCTACAGTCAGATGATGTGTACCTTGCTCAAGAGGAACAACAACTACAAAGAATATTCCACTCTTACATAACTCGGTTGCAATCAACCAATCATATGCATAACAATTTCAAATTTCAACCAATAAGTCTTCCTTTCCTAAAAATTATCACATTTCATTATCACCTCTTCTGCTATTCTTATGTTATGATCAGGTTAGAGAATCTAGCTGCACTGTGGTAACAGATGCGCAACAGTTGACGTAATTTGACGCAATAGAGCCGCTATTCAAGTGTTAAATATCGCTGACTCTCGCTTCGGTGCTGAAATTGGTGAAATAATTGAAAGAGAGAAACCTCAGAACACAGAGGGTTTTCCAGAGCATTCTAGGAGTATCCGGCGGCCGGCTTCTTTGTAGGTATTTGAGAAAGACCTCGGTAGTGAGTACGACTCTGAATAGGAGTTTTAACGAGTGTCGAGTGATTGTATCGCCTAAGTTAGTGTTTGACAGACAGAGGAAGTGAAGAGAGACACTGAAAGGACTGCGTCACGGTTACGAGAAGAAAACAGTTGTGAGTTGTAATATCACGAAAGACTGCACAAGTGTGAGTGTGTGTGTGTGTGTGTGAGTGTGTGAGTGTGTGTGTGTGTTCTAGTGGATGGACAGCGTCTAGCACCAACCTTTATTAAAATCTCTTTTCAGTTTTATTTTTGTGGCAGCACTGCCCATTAAAGGAGCTGGTCAACAACACAGAAATGAGCTTGTGGTTAAAATGTATGGAAATTTATGCGTCACGGATTTTTGTAATGAAGTCTGCTACCCCGTCATATTTCTACTGGACGTTGTTTCAGTATCCATGGCAACATGGCTGGGAAAACAAAGGAACCATTAGCAGATGCAAGCAGCCCTATCAGAAAGTAGCTTTGTCTCCAAGGAAGCACGAGCACGATTGGGAAAATTGAGCAGCTTTGTGATAAAGTGCAATACATTTTAAAAAGTGTGCTGCACTCACATGAGTTTCTCTACTCTTGTACTAACCATTCTTACAAACTCTTATTCCTATATCTTCTTCGTGTTAGTAGAGATAAACATTTCGCACTTTGTGCGATAGTCAAATGTTTTAAAGCTTTGAGATTCCGTTCTCTTTGCACACTTAACATAAAAAATGAACAACAATGTTGCATTTGACGAAAGTTTTAAGTTTTTCGAAGCTAATACACATAACAAGGAATATCTCCGAAATGGTTCACCATAAAAGAAAATTTATTCAGACATAAATTGGGTGTTTTAGCGAGATCTACATTTTTCTATAGTAAGATTTGGTTTATCTCTTGCGGTTTAGGAGTTATTCAAAAGACATCCAGAATGAACAAGACTATATAGGCTATAGCCAGAAAATTCAAGATATACAATTCATTTGTTATGAAATGTCTTAAATATATGGTATTTTAATCAAAATCGTGAGAGCAGTTTTTGAGAAAGTCCAAATTTTTTAACATTTTCCTATGTAAAGTATAGTTTAGGGTGGAGAAATATTCTTCAAGATATTCGTGTCGCATCCTTGAAAGATATTAAAGTTAAATAGCTACATTGTTTTTAACCGACTTAAGTTTTTGAGTTATGTTGTCCACAGACTGACATACACACACGCACGCACGCACGCACGGACACACACACGCACACGCACACACAGACACACACACGCGCACACACACAGACACACACACGCGCACACACAGACACACACACGCACACACACAGACACACGCACGCACACGCATATACACAGACACACGCACGCACGCACATACACACAGACACACACGCGCACACACACAGAGACACACACACAGACACACGCACGCACGCACACGCATACACAGACACACGCACACACGCACACACACATACACACAGACACACACGCGCACACACAAAGAGACACACACAGACATACGCACGCACGCACACGCATACACAGACACACGCACACACACATACACACACACGCACACACAGACACACACACGCGCACACACACAGACACACACACGCGCACACACAGACACACACACGCACACACACAGACACACGCACGCACACGCATATACACAGACACACGCACGCACGCACATACACACAGACACACACGCGCACACACACAGAGACACACACACAGACACACGCACGCACGCACACGCATACACAGACACACGCACACACGCACACACACATACACACAGACACACACGCGCACACACAAAGAGACACACACAGACATACGCACGCACGCACACGCATACACAGACACACGCACACACACATACACACACACGCACACACATACACACGCGCACACACACACACACACACACGCACACACAGACACACACAAGGATCTTTTCTCAGTTCTAGGGTTCCTTAATTACACTAACGCGTCAACAAGAAATGAACCTTTCCGAGAGAAACTTCCTGTGATTTTTAAAACACGAAGAGAGGTCGTCGTGAGGCAATGAAAAAGCGGATTTCACGGGATTTGCTTCAGCAGACTTTGCTATATAAAAGAAACTAGCGTAAAGCTCCGAGGTACGAGAGAAGTTATGGAGGATTTACGGAAATATTGCTAGGGGAAAGATACTCAAGGTGGGAGAAGAACTGCCTTGGTGTAGAGTTTTTGGTGAATAAACATCTGCCTGTTCAGCTTACATATGCTAAAATAACTCACGCGTAAGAAACTCAGAAGAAAATGTTTTATGTACAGCGTGGAAGGTACTTTTTCGACCATATGTTAACCAGGGATTCCACATGATGACAGTAAAAAATATTTCCAACACTGTGAAGGGAATGGAAAGGTAGGCAAGACGTTAATGAGTCAGGTATAAGCATTGGTGGATGTGGTGGCAGCTTCAGCTATAATTTATGGCAAGAAAATTACTTTTATATCAGCCCGCTCAAAATAACCTAGTTATTTTATGAAAATGAAGAGCAAGACTGCTCGTAATTGTTAATAACAGAGTGTATTGTTGGGAAAATCTGTATCCCTTTATGTGAGCATTGTTTTATCCCTAGAATGCTGGTTTCCATTGTTTCGTTTTTCTACTTTCTTAACTATGGAAAACTGAATATTCATTATTACTCGAACCAATACATCATCTCAGTTACATTACTAGCTATAATTTAAAAGTTAATTTCATTCATAATTTTCATTTACGCATTTTTGCATTTAAATTGCATGTTATATTCATACAACTGACACAATTCTCTTTAGTTACCACTCAGTTTTAATAAATACTAGCTGAAATACCGGGCGTTGCCTGTGGTTTAACAATTTATCCCTATTTAAAAAAATATATTACTTAATACGCTTAAACAGACACTTTAAGATGAATAGTGATGTTCCATTTGACATAAGTATGTTCTCCAAAACTTATAAAAATAACAAGGAATATCTCCGAAATGGTTCACTGTACAAAAAAATTACTCAGACATAAATTGGGTGTTTTAGCGAGATCTACATTTTTTGTATAGTATGATTTTGTGTATCTCTTACTGTTTACGAGTTATTCAAAAGTCGTCCAGAGTAAACAAGACTACACAGGCGATAGCCAGAAAATTCAAAATATACATTTCATTTGTCATCAGAATATCTCAAACATATGGTATATTAATCAAAATCGTTTGAGCCGCTTTCAAGAAAATAAAAATTTTCAAAAAATGTTCTATGTAAAAGGTAGTTTAGGGTGGGGCTATTTTCTTAAAAATCTTCGTGTCGCATCCTTGAAAGACATTAAACTTAAATACCAACTTTGGGTTTTAACCGGCTTTTCGTTTTTGACTTATGCTGTCCACAGCCTGACACGCACGCGCGCACCCGTACAAACACACAGACAGCACTCACTCACAATATTTACGGCATAAACCGTACAATTTCCACTATTTCTCTGTGTGGACAGCCCCAGAGGCTCAGAGCTGACCCTTGTGACCGGGGGAGGCGTCTAGAATATTTTTACGCGTCTGTGTTTTCGGTGTTTTGGCTCGCCGCTGTCGATGTTGGTTATGGGCCGGTTCGCCAACATTCTTGTGGCTGCATTGTGTATTTCATCTGCAATGTAGGGTGCGTTAAGGTTCTGATGAATGGTTTGGTTGCGGGTAAGTATGGGGCAACGTAATATTTTTCTAAGAGGTAAATTTTGAACAATTTGTAACTTGTTGAGCACTGTTTTTGAGAAATTTACCCAGGCCACGCATACGTAAAGTAGGGTGGACAGTATAAAGATCTGTATATTTAATCTTGGAGCGGGTCTATAATTCCTTGTTGTTGAAGACGGGGGCGCACATCTTTAAACGTTGGCGCCCAATTAGGTTCTGCATCACACTGCGACCTCCCGCTGCGTTTTATGGTTAAAACAGTACTATACAACCTCATTGATGCTTCAAGGAGGACCTAGAGCTACAAAACTCAGAGCTAAAATCACCAGGACGATCCCTGCCAAAATTTTAGGTAACATTGGCACCCTTTCCAGTTTCCCACTGTCACGTGTTTGAAACTCTCGGTGTTGAAGAGTTAACATTTAGGCAATTCATAGGAAACATGCGCTCCTTTACATTAAGTTTGCTTATTAAGTTGTTTCTAGAATTTGAAATAACATGTTATAATGTAGGGAATTGCAGAAGCTGTGTTAAAATCCAATAATTTACGTAAAAAGTGCATTTTTCACACAGCCCGCCATCTAGCACTGTAGAGCTTAACTTCATTTGGTTTATATTGTAAACTTGCCATCTAGTGTGATAGGTTTTAATCTCAGACATTTCCAAATTTTTAGAAGAGAGTATTTTGAAGGTTTGCAGTTATTCTTGACATTCAGATTGAACTGAAAATGCTGATGTTGCACTTACTTTATAATTGTTTAATCTGCTTGCTTTTCCTACATATCGCCAAAATCAATTTGATCGCCGGTAGTATTAAAACTGGGATACTTTCCATGTAACTTCTGCTGGCCCAGACAAAGTGACTAATGAGGAACTTAAACACCTCTGTTGCAACTAACGAAGATATTTAACGCCTGTTTGCAGCACAGCTACTTCCCCTCCACTTGGAAGTGAGGCAAGGTTATTGTGCTCCCAAAGCAAGGTAAAAGCACCAGACAGCCCCAAAATTACCGCCCCAATAGTCTCTTGTCTACTATTGTTGGAAAAACGTATACTTTCTCGAATTCAAAAACAAGTCTTGGAAATACACAAAGTTTCAAATGTACAGTTTGGCTTTAGAAAAGGACATACCACAGAACTGCAGCTTCTGAGATTAACTGATGACGTAACTGAGAAATTTAACAAGCTTCAACGTTGGCGCTATTTTTGACGGTGCTGGCACAATGGTCTCATTTATAAACTGCACCGCAATTTCCCGGCCCTTCAAAATTACCTGTATTTGCTGTACAATTTCCTAGAAAATCGACAATTTTACGTCCAAATCGGAAACTCCTCGTTCAGGGAATGACTAATGCGGGCTGGCGTCCCACAAGGGGCAAGCATGTAGCCTTTTTTGTATACATATATTATTTACCAGTGGACGCCAGATACAAGGTCGCCATATATGCTGACGACACCGCAATATACAACCACCTGAATTCTATTTATTTAGGTAACACACGAAGAAATTTAAAAGATATACTAACCAACTGACAAACAATCCAACGCTAGCACAACTAATAACGGCCCCGCCACTATACCTATACCAGGCGACCCAGTCGTCCCTTAGTTTTTGGAAGGTAGGCCACCCATCAAACGCCATGTGCACTTTAGCCCAGTTTTGCGTTTACTAAAACGTATTGCTTGACTTCTTGGGCAGGCGAATGCGAAAAAATTTAGAGGAACAGCGATTTAAGGGACAGAACGTACTCCTCGCTAAAGTACACCCAAATTCCGGGTTTCCAGCCGATTTTACAAATTTTTTTATTAGAGTATACATCGCAACGCAATTCAGTAAGCACCTTTCAAAAAGGGACCTATCGTATGAGTACATTAACAACATCGATGTCTAGATTTCACCAGAAGTATATGTTTTTGAGACCCGCTGAATAAAAAAAAAAAAAAAAAAAAAAAAAAAAAAAAATTAGAAAAAGGTTCGTGTGTGTGTGTGTGTGTGTGTGTGTGTGTGTGTGTGTGTGTGTGTGTGTGTGTGTGTGTGTGTGTCAGTCTCTGTGTGTCTGTGGACAGCATAACTCAAAAACGAAAACTCGGTTAGTAACCAAAGTTGGTATTTAAGTTTAATGTCTTTCAAGGATGCGACACGAAGATTTTGAAGAAAATAGCCCCAACCTAAACTACCCTTTACATGGAAAATTTTTCGAAAAGTTTGATTTTCTTGAAAATGGCTCTAACGATTTTGATTAAAATTTCATGTTTGAGACATTTTGATGACAAATGAAATGTATATCTTGAATTTTTTGGCTATAGCCCCTGTAGTCGTATTTACTCTGGACGACTTTTGCATAACTGTAAAATGTTAGAGATAGACCAAATTATACTATACAAAAACGTAGATCTTGCTAAAATACACAATTTATGTCTCAATAAATTTTCTTGTAGGGTGAACCATTTCGGAGATATTCCTTGTTATGTGTGTGAGTTTCGGAAAACTTAAAACTTTCGTGAAATGGAACATCGTTATTCATTTTTTATATGTTAAGTGTGGAAAGAGAACGGGATCTGAAAGCTTTAAAAGATTTGACTATCGCACAAAGCCTACTGTATTCCAATATTCCCCTTGTACCTAGAAGGAAATAAGCAATAAGATAATTTGTACAAATGTTTATCTCAACTAACACGAAGAAGATATAGGAATAAGAGTTTGTAAGAATGGTTAGTACAAGAGTAGAGAAAGTCGTGTGAGTGCAACACATCATATTTTTGAACTATTTTTCCAGAAATATTGCCTCATATTATATTGACAAATATAATAAGTGCAGGAAGTGCAGGAGAACGTTGAGGTGCCTCACAACCCCGTCTAGAAGTACCCAATTTGCCATGCCTATCAGGAACCAGTGCTCTGTCGAGTTCAACCCAATCCGAGCAAACCTCTTGCAAGAAGGGCTAAAATGTTCGGTCTGGTGTGCTTTTGGCAACATCAGAACCAGAACCCATTGATACTGAAATGTGTAACTACTCTAAAAATATTAATTAAGATTAAAGGAAACTCAAGCATTTAATAATAACTTTATTTGTGTTTACAATTATTGATTGCTGAAGTAATTCTACGATAACACACACTATATTGGTCGGCAATTTCTTTTGGGAAAAGAGTTTAAAAATTGATATTTCATTAAAAGCACTTAAACTCGAAACCAGAGCCATCTTTCGAACACCTACGCAAACCCAGAGATTGAGTACTCATCGCTCCAACAATGATATAATGGTACTCTACAAGAATCTTCTATACATTAAGCGTCGGAGATCATTGTCGATTCTAATAGTTTCACCAACAACTGTGTTTGTAACAATTGTTCTTTTTAATACCTGATGTCTCCCCCCCCCCCCCAAAAAAAAAAAAAAAAAAAAAAAAAGCGTTACTCGTTAATGTTAAAAATAAAGTGAAACTTATGTGAGATTATAAACTGTTTTCCCTTATAACAAGAGAAAATCGAAATACATGTAATTCCTGGATTTTGTCTTCTCAGTTGGCAGTACTGTAACTCGAACTACACTAATCGAAATGAACACACGAGTGTTTAAAAAAGGAATAGAAGTTGGGATTGGTGAAAACTAGAATAAAGTTTCCATAAACATAAGTTCGGAAACAAATATTTATTGAGATATGAGCTATTTTTGATAGATTTGACATACAAAAATGCATTTAAATGTCCCCATAGCCAGAAACCATATAGATTGACGTCCGGCGAACGGGGAGGCCATACTATAGGACCTCATCGACCAATCCATCGCCCATTAAATGTTTCGTTTAAGTATTGTCGCGCGTTGCGTATAAAATGGGGTGGTGCTCCGTCATGCATAAACCACATCCCGGAGGAACACAGCACCTGTTACTCTGTTCTAGGAGTCTGTCACACATTTCCTCCTCACACATTGGGACTGAAGCGATCCTGATACTTAAACAAAGCATTTAATGGTCAATGGATTGGTCGAGGGGGTCCAGTAGTATGGTCTCCGCGTTCGCTGAACCTCAGTCCATTGGATTTGTACCTATGAGGACATTTTGAGACATTGGAGTATACCAAAGCCACCAAAAATGTGGATATGTTGGACTTTTTTCAAAAATGGTTCATATCTCAACTTTTTTTAAACATCTGCATTTAGGTTATTTTTCTAAGGAGTGACATTTTCTGGCCAAACCTTTGCGATATAGTATTTAAATTAAGATTATATTTATGAAATCGTCTGGATAGATATAATTCGACGGCCTGGCTCGCTGCGCGCTGCGCTCGAGAATTTATAGGTTAGGTCAGACGTGTTATGATATTACTTGTGATAAAATCAGAGGCCAAAACCAATAGTTCGCACGTGAAAACTTTCGAACCTCGTTTATTCCTAATGATTCACTGATTTACTCAATTGCTAGGCAAATTAGGTTTAAAATCCACCCTAGTTTTAATTTCAGCAATTTACATAGTGTTATTCCTGCAGCAATACATAAATATTGCATTTTCGAAAATACATATATTCGAATCAGGCAATCCGTTGTTTTTATAAACTTTGGATATTGTTGGTAGTTTGGTAGAGTATATGATGAGTATATGAACGCTCTGGGAAACCACATTGTTAAACTGTAGCGATTGGAGGGCACAACATGCACGTAGATGAAGTTTATGGGAAAAACCGCGAGAATTAAAATATAACGAACGTGGAATATTGCGTCCTGGTTTTGGGAGCGATACTAGATAGCCTACTTCCCTTAGCTACAGGCTGACATAAATACAGCCTTTTTAAGTTTAAAAGTTAAAAACTATATTTATTTATCACTAAAAACGTAGATTTTATCTTCGAAAATATTAAAAATACTAAAATATTTGTGATAAAAGTGTGTACATAATTTCGGAATTATATCAAATACATAAAAACACAAGTAATCTTAAAAGTCTAATCTAACCTATAAATTCTCGAGTGGAGTGGGAGTCAGATGTCGAATAATATTTATCTCGAATATTTTGTAAATAAAATATTAATTTAAATACTATACCACAAAGATTTAACCACAAAATGATCTTCTATAAGAGATAACCTAAAATATATTCATTTCGATTAACTTATTCAACGCTGCCAACTGAGGAAAACGAAACCCAAATGTTACATGTATTTCTATCATATATTTTTTATAACCTCAAATAAACCTCGCTTTATTCTTAACATTAACAAATAAGATATTTTTCTGAAAAAATACATTATTACAAGAAAAATTGTTAAAACACAGTTGTCAAATTGAAATGGAGTGCAGTTTTGATTGCTGATTGATTGTAATGTGTAATAAATTGCTTTTCAGCCATTTGTGGGACACAGTTGGCGACTATGGCTAAACAGAAGAACAGGCTAAAAGCATATTACGTGGACTGTAACAAAACCATTATAATTCGAGTGCCCTGTGTTAAAAGATAGTATTAAACATTGACTCAGATATATCGAAAGGTTAAACAAGTGAATTGCTCGTTTATGCAAGAGAAGCTATCAGAAAACAGATGGTTTTAGCTTCCGTTTTGTATAAACGAGGAAGAAATAGACATGCTCCAGATCTGCCAAAAATAAATGGAGTGTGTTTTTGTGAACCTCCTCTGTTTTCCTGGAAATATTCAGTTCGCGCAGTTGGCAGCTCCTAGGAAACATTTGCCAGCGTTGCGGCGGCGACTAGCGTTGCTTACTCATTACGTATTAATTTACAATTTTCCATTAAGAAGGGACAGTATCGTGTGTCGATCTGAGTTCCAGTCGATAGTCGCACAGGTAATGGGATACAGAAGCAGGTAATCACGTTGATGAAAAAGCAAGCGCTTCTTTGCTTCCCTTAATTTTGTTAATTAACCACGTAGACATGTTAAAATTACAGCACGCGGCGCTCGAGTATAAAAAATATATTATAGCATAATGGCAACAATTAAGATTCGAGAGGTAGTGAATATTCAGTTTTTCTAAACTCGACCCAAAATTTCGATGTCGAGCTTTCCCCACAAATATATCTTTAGAGGCCCCCGAATGCGTGTGTGTCAGTCTGTGGACAGCATAACTCAAAAACGAAAAGTCGGTTAAAAACCAAAGTTGGTATTTAAGTTTAATGTCTTTCAAAGATGCGACACGAAGATTTTGAAGAGAATAGCTCCACCCTAAACTACCCTTTACATGGAAAAGTTTTTGAAAATTTTAATTTTCTTGAAAATGGCTGTAACGATTTTGATTAAAATGTCATATGTTTGAGATATTTTTATGACAAATGAAATGTATATCTTGAATTTTCTGGATATAACCCCTGTAGTCGTATTTACTCTGGACGACTTTTCCATAACTGCTAAACCGTTAGAGTTAGACAAAGTCTTACTATACAAAAAATGTAGATCTTGCTAAAACACAATTTATGTCCAAATACATCTTTTTTGTAGAGTTAGCCATTTCGAAGATATTTGTGTGAGTTTTGGAAAACTTGAAGATAACGGAATTTGAAAGCTTTAAAGGTTTCACTATCGCACAAAGCCTATTGTATTCTCATATTCCCCTTGTACCTACAAGGAAATAAGCAATAAGATAATTTGTACATATGTTTATCTCAAGTAACATGAAGAAGATGTAGGAATAAGAGTTTGTAAGAATGGTTAGTATAAGAGTAGAGAAAGTCATGTGTGTGCAACACGTCAGATTTAAAAAAAAAATTATTTTATTGAAATTTGAGCTCAAAGAGCGTCCACAAATAAAATGCAATTTCAATTGGGGATAGACAGGAAATGAAACTTTTCGATTTCCATCCGCTGTTAACCGTGGCTTATGTAGCAGAAATTTTTGTTCCTCTCTGTGTGACAGAAAGCGAGTGAGTCTTTCTCATTTTTATGCCACCGAGTTTGGTGCGGAGTTATTGAAATGTGAAAATGTAGGTCTGATGGATCGAATGCGGTGCTACAGAAAAGGGGGAAATGGAATAGAATAAAGTGTTTCAATTTGACGCAGTCCTTGTGATAAACTGCAAGCGAGGGCTTCGAGAACGTGACGCGAGTTCATTTCTGTTCGCCGTAGATAACAATGAAAAGGCGTGATATGGCGGTCATCGCACTTCATTGTTGTCATTTGAAATTGTAATTTTTACCCCCTGTATCACGTGACGGCAATGCATTCAACATAACGACAATGCATTCAACATAACGACAATGCACTCAACATAACGACAATGCACTCAACATAACGACAATGCACTCAACATAACGACAATGCACTCAACATAACGACAATGTATTCAACATAACGACAATGTATTCAACATAAGCAAGACATTTTTCTGCAATAAACATTTCGTTCCGACGTTTGTAGTTTCAAAAATACGACAGGAACCTTTGTAAGAAAATTTCCCCTCCCCAAATTACCTTTTACATTGAAAAAGTTTCGAAAAGTTTATTTTTAAAAAATGCTTCCAACTATTTTGATTAAAATATCACATCTGTAAGAGATTGTGACACCGAGCGCGGTGAAAAAAGACGATCGGGGCCCAGACCACTTACGAGAGCGAACACGTGATTAATAAGAATCAAGTGGCAATTCAAAGGGTTCCCGGAGCCTTGAGAAAGATCTGGCGTGTTTATGGAGGTCAAGAAAAGTCCATGTGACGTCATTCCCGCTATATAAGGAGGCGAGGAAACAGCAGAAAGAGAGTTACAGTTAGTGTACCAATGAGTGTGAGACAGCTGTGCCTGTGTCGATGTGCTTTACTGGTAAACCGTAAGAGATAATAATACTCTACTTAAAACACAATTTATGTAAAGCATATTTTTTGTTGAGTGAACCATTTCCGAAATATTCCTTTTTATTGGTTTGAATTTTTCACTACTTTATACTTTTCTCAAAAACCGAGTCCTTATTTGTTTTTTATTTCTTGGCTATCCAAAGAGAATAGAGTATTAAAGCTATCATAGAGTGACCTCTTAAAACATTTAAAAACATGTTTATTTCGATTAACATAAACTAGAAAAAAGAACAAGCATTTTAAAGAATAACTCTGTACAAGTGTGAGCAGTGAAAGTCATGTGAGTGCGTAGCGGATTTTTACTCATTCTATTACGGTTTTTACTTATTTTATTTCATTGAAATAACGCACTCCGTAAGATATTTTCAGAGTTAGATCTTGAATTTAAAACTTCGTTATCCGCAAAAGGAAGTAAATCTAAAGTTAAATTTTTGTAAATAATCTATTTGCCATTTCGCCACTATTGTCTTATTCTTTTACTTATTGTTGTTGGATTGATATTTTTCCTTCATTATAATGCCATTTCTTGTATCAATTTCTCTGTAGGTAGCTCCTTCTTTCTTTCGTGTCTTGAAGTACCATTAGCAAACAACAGATGGTGCCAATGTCTAAATTTTGAAACAAATTACAATAATCCCTGTTTTTTCCTATACCCTTCAGTTACTATAGCCGTGTGACTGTTACACAGAGGTGTTTCGTCATCTTCTTTGGGAAAATCGAGCACTTGTTTCCAAGACCATGACGTATGTTATCTGTTTCTGGGCCTAAATATGCTCCACTTCAAACTTACGGACACAATTTTCAACTTTTGCCAAGAACGGGCAAGAAATCCAATAATTCTTTGCATTATGAGAAATTTTGTGGTTACGACTCTCCGTAATATACATAAGCACTGCAGAGGAAAAGTGTTACGTCAGTACAGTCCGCAGCAAAACTCAAAAGTGACGTTTGCATGTAGACAACTTAAGCAAGAAGAATAACGCCAATATTATAAACGTTTAAGTAAATAGTTAAAGCAGACCAAAAGTTTAATTGCAGGCGACGTTTTATAACCCTCTGATTAAAAATCTGATGTGTTGCACTCACATGACTTTCTCTACTTTTACTAACCATTCTTACAAACTCTTATTCCTATACCTTCTTCGTGTTAGTTGAAATAAACATTTGTACAAATTATCTTATTGCTTATTTCCTTGTAGGTACAAGGGGAATATTAGAATACAGTAGACTTTGTGCGATAGTCAAATGTTTGAGATTCTGTTGTCTTTGCACACTTAACATATAAAAAAATGAAGAACGATGTTCCATTTCACGAAAGTTCTAAGTTTTCCAAAACTCACACACATAACAAGGAATATCTCCAAAACGGTTCAACCTACAAGAAAATTTATTGAGACATAAATTATGTATTTTAGCAAGATCTACATTTTTTGTGTAGTACGATTTGGTCTATCTCTAACGGTTTACCAGTTATGCAAAAGTCGTCCAGAGTAAATACGACTACAGGGGCTATAGCCAGAAAATTCAAAATATACATTTCATTTGTCATAAAAATATCTCAAACATATGACATTTTAATCAAAATCGTTAGAGCCATTTTCAAGAAAATCAAAATTTTCGAAACATTTTCCATGTAAAGGGTAGTTTAGGGTGGGGCTATTTTCTTCAAAATCTTCGTGTCGCATCCTTGAAAGGCATTAAACTTAAATACCAACTTTGGTTTTTAACCGAGTTTTCACTTTTGAGTTATGTTGCTCACAGACACAAGGTACGTTTTTTCGAAGCTTTTTGGATTAAGGGAATCTCAAAACGTGCATTTCCTACTGTGGATGCGGCATAGAAAGTATCAGGGATTTTGAACACGGGACCTCTCAATGTGGTTCACAGAATGAAAGATTTTAGTTCAGTTAAGGTTAGGTTATGCATTGTCAGAAAACACTGCGGCAAACAGTCTCAGTTTGTGATTGTTTGATAAATGATCGATTTACATTGGTGCATCTGACAGCATGTGACTGATACGTTCATGTTGTTTATTGTTCCTATATAACACAGGCAAATGTTGCCCCCCCCCCTCCCTCCCAGTAATTCCAGAATGAAATATCACCCTCCTGTGATTGATATCGATTCTACTGATATTAAATTATCTGTCATGCCTTCATACTTGGTGCTCTAAACTTGATAAAAAATCCTGTAACACTGTTACAACTTCACCTGTAATTATTGCAGTTGTATAGATCTTATTCGTTGAGAAATCTTGTTTATCTATTCATTTAATACGTTTTAATTCATTGTCGTTTTTAACCTCACTTAATAAACATCGGTCTGGGTGTGGAGGACCTGTATAAGAATAATGTCAATTTTGTCAATTTTCTTAACATTTAAAATGCTGAACAGTTTGTAGGTTAAGGTGTGATTGTGTGTGTGGCATGTTGCAGGATATTCCCCTGCACGTCTCGACGCTGAGCTTCCTGCTGATAGCCCTGGACCGGTACCGCCTGATGCACGACCCCACCAAGCCGCGCATGCCCGCCTTTGTGTGTGCGTTAGGAACCTGGCTGTTGGCCGTGTGCATAGTGCTGCCGTACCCCATCTACACGACCTACCTCGACCTGGGGGTGAGTAACAACCCCATCTTCATTTACAGGATGTCCCTTTGCTCTGTGGTTCATGTGCCCCACAAGTTCATATGCATTGCCTGTGTCCAGCAAAATATAAATTAAACTGGATGCACGAGTTTTTAGAAGGAATCAAATGCCTATTCTATAGGATCCGGATTTAAAGTTTTCTTTTTTCTTTCTTCGTTTCTTTATTTCATTCTTCTTCTGCTTTTTTTTTTCTTTTCTTTTTTTTTTTTTTTTTTTCTTTTCTTTGTTTCTTTGTTTCCCTCCTTCTCTCTCTTTAGTCAAATGGTTTAAAGCTTTGAGATTCCGTTCTCTTTGCACTCTTAACATATAAAAAAATGAGCGACGATGTTCCCCCCTCGTCAGAAATCCTAATTCCGTCACTGATCATAGTTTCGAACTTTTGAACATTTCTTAATAACACTCAGTGTGTACGCCCCTTAGCACGACGTGCGTGTTTCGGATGTTTCATTTTGAGTACAGAGTAAAACTATTCGTAGGCAACCTGTACTGCGCGAGTTTCGGGGGAGGGGGCAACAAAACATGCATTTCCATTTAAATACACTTTCTCATGAGTGGTGATGCGTGGTGTAAAAAGTGGCTCTAAGGTTCCTTGCCTAAAAAACGTTGCTGACGGAAGGGCAGGTTGACAAATGTTGCTACAGGGGCAATTTAGAAACCTTTCAGCACGAGTGGGGGGGGGGGGGGGTGCTGCTGTTTTGTACAAAATAAAAGTACAAACGTTTTTCCATCGTTCTTGAGGGATCGTGACACAAAAACACGAGACGGGGTTGAAAAATACGCTAGGGAGAAATTCTTCAGCACGATTTAGCCCACTTTTCTCAATCAATGTTTTTTCTTTCTTTCTAAATAAAACGGCAAAACGCGTATCTCTGTCGTGTGGAGGTAGCGACTCTGAATCTCGTGCCACACGTCCCGAGTTCGAATATCAGTTAGGTAAATTAACTGGATAAACTTTTTACATTATCTACTGGTAAGTAGGGGAAATATTGTATTCCACACAAAAATTCGATGTCTAGATATCACGGAAATACATGTTTTGAGGCCCCCTGAATCCAAAAAAGAAAGCATTTTTACAAAAAGGTCCGTGTGTGTGTGTGTGTGTGTGTGTGTGTGTGTGTGTGTGTGTGTGTGTGTGTATCTGTGTGTCTGTCAGTCTGTGCACACCATAACTCAAAAACGAAAAGTCTGTTAAAAACCAAAGTTGGTATTTAAGTTTAATGTCCTTCAAGGATGCGACACGAAGATTTTGAAGAAAATAGCCCCACCCTAAACTACCCTTTACATGGAACATTTTTCGCAAATTTTGATTTTCTTGAAAATTGTTAACACAATTTTGATTAAAATGTCATATGTTTGAGATATTTTTATGACAAATGAAATGTATATCTTGAATTTTCTGGCTATAGCCTATGAAGTCAGATTTTTTATTACCATATTAACACATAGGCAATGCATAAAAACTTCTGGGCTATATGAACCATACACTAAAATCTAAGTAGAACGGAAGAAACAAACGGAAGAACTAAACATATTTAATGATTATTTGATGATTTTATATTTCCATATAATAGTGAAAAATCTGATGTGTTGCACTCACACGACTTTCTCTACTCTTGTACTAACCATGCTTACAAACTCTTATTCCTATATCTTCTTCGTGTTAGTTGAGATAAACATTTGTACAAATTATCTTATTGCTTATTTCCTTGTAGGTAGAAGGGGAATACTAGAATACACCAGGCTTTGTGCGACAGTCAAATCTTTTTAACCTTTGAGATTCCGTTCTCTTTGCACGATTAACATAAAAAAATGAACAACGTTGTTGCATTTCGCTCAAGTTCTAAGTTTTCCGGAACTCACACACATAACAAGGAATATCTCCGAAATGGTTCACCCTACAAGAAAATTTATTGAGACATAAATTGTGTATTTCAGCAAGATCTACATTTTTTGTAGAGTACGATTTGGTCTATCTCTAACGGTTTACCAGTTATGCAAAAGTCGTCCAGAGTAAATACGACTACAGGGGCTATAACTAGAAAATTCAAGATATACATTTCATTTATCATCAAAATATCTCAAACATATGGCATTTTAATCAAAATCGTTTGAGTCATTTTCAAGAAAATAAAAATTTTCGAAAAAGTTTCCATGTAAAGGGTAGTTTAGGGTGGAGCTATTTCCTTCAAAACCTTCGTGTCGCATCCTTGAAAGACATTAAACTTAAATACCAACTTTGGTTTTTAACCTACTTTTCGTTTTTGAGTTATGCTGTCCAAAGACTGACAGACACACACAGGGAATTTTTTCTAAAAATGCTTGTTTTGGATTCAGTGGGTCTTAAAATATATATTTCTGATGAAATCTCGATATAGAATTTTTGGTTGGAATACAATAGGTACTCTCCCTACTTACCAGTAGAGAAAGTAAAAATATTGCGGGGCTTAAACTAAAGAAACTCTGAAAAGAGTTACATTGAATAGGCGCTCGCTGCGCTCTTTGTAGCGAATACAACAGATATAAGCTTGCTTACGTATCAAGCGATTTTTCTCGTTTCTTTGTAAAGGAAATGTTATTCCTTTCTGGTGGTGGTTATAAATAGCATCATTAGGAAATAAGACCTGGAACCGATGTTGTTAACTCACAAACACCACGTTCTCATTATTTGCTTTCCTTTCAATAACAGATATTTTGTATCCTGCCACCAGAAATGTGGTACGTAAATAATTTCTGTCGTTCCATCCATGTTTATACACCCTAGTGATTCACATATCAGTGTTGCCAACTAGTCTTAGGAAAAGTCGCTAAAAGTTCGCTAAATCAAAATAAATACTATACTTAATTAAAAGGCATTTGTATAACATTTAATTATTTGAAAAGAAAATTTCATTTCCTTAATCAGAGGAAAAAATAGTTCATCTTCCGGGTCTTCTTCAATATCTCTCCACGACCAATGACTGGGACAAAACTTGCCACTCACAACTTTTAGTTCTCGTGACTTTGACTCAGTCCTTTTAGTGCCTTTCTTCACTTCCTCTGTCTTCCCTGGTGTCCTTACATATTAGCGATGACGTCACACGGATCTTTCTCCAGTTCCACACACACACGCGCGCGCGCAGCTAGAACTCTCGCGAACGGTCTCCTAACCCTTTTTGTTTCTGCCGCTTCGATTGTTCACAATCACGTACACACAGCAGTGGCCCGAGGCAGGGAACTTCCTGTTCCCTATGGTGACGAAACCACTTCACTGATTCTGTATTTCACTTATTTGAGAAGAATTCAACTGCAATCATTCTCGAGGAAATAATTTTTGCAGTGTATTTATTTTATTTGATATTTAAAACCCCAGTTATTCCTCAGCTAGCAAACGTGTCAAGCCGAAAATGCCAATCTTTCAGTATTATTTATAAACGTCACCAAAAACCATCAGAAAAGTCACTAATCATTTTGTCACTATATGATTTGAAAATATTGCAGTGACAAGAATTTGCAACACTGTCACATCCACACATTTAATTATCAACATATGGACTACGTGATGAGTTAAAGACCCCTCTCACACCTCAGACCGCGATCGCCTTCTTCTAGTGGGCAGACACCAGGTACTTAATCTTCTCTCTATGAGTTTATATATATATATATATATATATATATATGCTGTGGGATCAATATTTCCGAGGTACTGCTTGTTAGTGTAAGTTGCTATGATACATTAGCAGTGATCCAAGTCCGGGCGGGCGGCTCGGTGGAGTAAACATCCAGGGGTTTCGATTCTTTGGCATCTTTACGGCGGGAATGAGATAAAAGGCGACCTATCTGGGTTCCCTCGGAATAAAGAATTTATAACGGGCCGCCTTGCTAGAGCAACCAAACTTTCTACCTTGGCTCTTGCTTTCAAAAGCTAGCAGGAAAGGAAAGGAGGAAAAAAACCTTCAGTTTTTCATAACCCTTTCAAAACCAATATGGGATGAATCAGAAAGTGCAAAATGACCTTGCCAAAATGTTTACAATCTTTGCTTCGTGCATAAATCCTCGTGCTTGCATAAAAGTTAATCTGAGTTCAACGTGAGTGTATAAACCTTGATCTAAGTTCATGGCATTTTGATCTAAGATCAAATCTGACTAATGGATTTTCTTCAGTTAACGTGATTGTACTTAAAATTCAAGATTCAATGTCGAGATTTCTACGGAAATACACGTTTTAAGGTCCCCTGAATCCAAAAAAAGCATTTTTAGAAAAAGAGTGAACCATTTCGGAGATATTCTTTGTTATTTGTGTGAGTTTTGGAAAACTTAGACAACGGCATCTCAAAGCTTTAAAATATTTGAGTATCGCACAAAGCCTACTGTATTCCCATATTCCCTTTGTAGCTAGGAAATGTTTACCTCAACTAACATAAAGATATAGGAATAAGGGTTTGTAGGAATGGTTGGTAGACGAGTAGAGAAAGTCATGTGAGTGCACACATCATATGATTTTTTCATAAAAATCAATGGCATCGAGCTCCCCTCTTTATCACTGTGTTATCAAGTGATAGGCGTGTTTCAAAAGACCCCTGGAAACGATGTAGATCTTCTTTAGCGCTCTTTGTACTTGTTTCTTTTACTCTGCCACTGGCATTTATACAATTTACCTTACCTGCATGTGAATGTATTCTCCCCTTAGTCTTGAACTATGTTCAGTATCGATTTTCCGCCAGTATAGGCTCCACCATCTGCTTTACAAGTTTCTGACACTTGCTGATTGTATCGCAGAGGAACTTGTCGAATCTTGCAGATCGTCTTCTATTTAGGAGTTGGATTTATCCTCGTCCAGGTTTATGCAGTTTCATTTTAAGGAGACTTGGTAGAGATAGAGTCAAGATTTCAATACTGCACAATTCTTACAAAGTCTTATTCCACTGTTCAGTGCTAGGTTGTTCTCTTTTGCCCAGCCCACTAATTGGTTGAAGGCCTTCTGTAAGTTGAAGTCAGAACATACATCAGTAGGTTCACATTTTTGGGTTTTATCGCCTTAACGTCGCCTTCTGTAGCTAAGGGACTTAGCGCGTTTCCCTACGGTACCCCAACAATGAGGTGCGATTTGTCTATACCATCATTTATTTCCATCCAATTGTTAGTGAGATCTCTAACGAGTGACATCAGGTATTGTTCTGGGCCTGAACCGTTCTCCAGCTTCTTCATTAGAATGGTTCTATTGATTGTGTCAAACGCTTTGGAATAGTCGAAGAAGATGTCGCTACCAGAGAACACCGCGTGGGGGTGCTCTCTTTGCGTTCCCCTTTATTTCTTTTCTCTTTATCTTTAAACTGTATTAGAAATGAATCTTTCCAGTGGAAGTAGTGATTTTAATACTTTTTATTAAGGATATGTTTTATGATCCAGCAGAAGCGTCAAATTTTTATACATTACTTACATTCTATCATACTTAGTCCTTCAACAGTGCAAATATAATTCGTATGCCAGTAACTTACCTTAAGGAAATGCATTGGATTTACATTTTTCTCAAACTTTATCAATACTTATTAATTATTTGATTAGATTTTACTACTGATTTTTTCCATTTTCCCCCTTCAAGATTGAGATCCTTTGTGTTACAGGAATGCATATGGTATTCGTTGAACTCACTTCGTCACCACACTCACTTCCCCGATTAGTTTTTTACATTTCAAAACACTGAAGGCTGCTTTTATTTATTTGCAATGGAGAGGAAAAAATACTACTCCAGCACTCTGTCGTATTAAATTGACTACTGCTTCAGCTATTGGTAAATAACGGAGAAACAAAAGCACTGCGTTCTGTGACGCAGGATCTGTTAGCATTAAATCTGACGTGTCGTATTCACATGACTTTCTCTACTCTTGTACTAACCATTCTTACAAACTCTTATTCCTATATCTTCTTCGTGTAAGCTGAGATAAAAAATTGTACAAATTATCTTATTGCTTATTTCCTTGTAGGTACAAGGGGAATATAGGAATAGAGTAAGCTTTGAGCGATAGTCAAATATTTTAAACCTTAGAGATGCCGTTGTCTAAGTTTTCCAAAACTCACACAAATAACAAGGAATATCTCCGCAATGGTTCACTCTACAAAAAAATTGTTTAAACATAAATTGTGTGTTTTAAAAAGATCTACAATTTTTGTATAATAATATTTGTTCTATCTCTAACGGTTTACTAGTTATGCAAAAGTCGCCCAGAGTAAATACGACTACAGAGGCTACTGACAGAAAATTCAAGATATACATTTCATTTGTCTTAAAAATATCTCAAACATATGACATTTTAATCCAAATCGATAGAGCCATTTCCAAGAAAATAAAAATTTTTGAAAAATTTTCCATGTGAAGGGTAGTTTAGGGTGGCGCTATTTTCTTCAAAATGTTCACATCGCATCCTTCAAAGGCATTAAACTTAAATATGAACTTTGGTTTTTAACCGACTTTTCGTTTTTGAGTTATGCTGTTCACAGATACACAGACACGCGGACTTTTTTTCTAAAAATTATTTTTGGTCTAGTTTAGCGTGCGTAGTAGAGAAAGCAAACAGGAAAGTGAAAGGTTATTATTATTTTTTTAACATTATGCATCTGTGTTAGGTGGTGTTAAAAACAGCAGCAGATGATTGCTTCTTGATATGCCAAAGAGTGTAGACGTTCTTTTTTTTCAAAGCTAATTTAAATATTGTTCAGTTTTTTTCGTTGTTGATGAAGCCATCTCCACCTTCATGTTTTACGGACACAAAGGGGTGTATAAATAAACAACAAAGAAAGATGCTCTTTGAGTGGGGGACATGATTTTGTGAGTGAAATTTCTCTCTCTCTCTCTCGGAGGCTTGTGTATGCTTACAAGGGGGAAATAAAAAAGTGAAGGGTGGAAGCGAGGGGGTTGGGCTGAGTGGTATCGAGAAAAATATTCGACGACATTAGCAATTGATAGGTATCGGTGCCAATTCTTGTCAAGAAACTTATTACTGAAAGAAAATCTAGGAAAAGAGAAACCTTTTAAAGGAGAAGGGTTGATTCGCTAGTGGTAATAATTGAAAACGTGGCCTCTGTGCTAACGATGTTCGGTTTCTATGGCAACTCGCTCGTTATCTGCCCACATACTGAATCTCCTTTCAGTTGTTATAAATGAAAATTGGATTCGTTGGTCGTCAGGACTGGATAATGACCATGGGATATACGGCGGATTAGGTAAATGCAAAAGATGGGAAAATATGACGTATTTATGAACATTCAAACCTTTAACGAACCCTCTTTGCACTACATGCATGAATGAATGAAAAAGTTATTTGGGCATGTTTTCCAACATGCCCTGGCTGTTATAGGGACAGTCCCTCTTCAGCCGCGTTTTTTGGATTTTTGTCGTGTTACGTGGCGGAGGAGTCTTTCGTGTGTGCGTTTTATTGTGGTCTTGTGTGTTCGTGGGTTGGTGTGTGTGTGTGTGTGGTGATGGCTTCTACCCTCTGAGAAGATGATAATTTTGTTCTTTTGTGTAGTTATGTATGTTGTTGCTGCAACAGCTCATGTGTGTAGTTTTTGTCTGTGTTGTATGTCTATGTGTTTTGTGTGTACGTGTGTTTGTGTTTACTGTGTGCTTATGTTTTTTATGGTAATTGGTGTGCTGTCATTTTTAAGTGTTTTCATCTACGAATATAGCCAGCTGGTTGCCAACTCTGGTCGTGTTTACAGCTTTTTTAAGCGTCTTTTGTGCCGTCTGTGTCAGGTTGCGTAGGAATCGTGCTTTGTGTGTGGGTGGTGTGATGTCATATATCAGTGTACTGAGTATTCGTGTTATTGTCGTGTTTGTGATGTCGCGTATGTATTTTGTGATGTTTTGTTGTATGTTTTTGAGTTGGTCTTGCAGGGACTTGATTTGTTGTTCGGATTGCGTGATTACGTTTTGGAATGTGTTTACTGTTTCGTGTTTTGTCATGTGTTTCTTGGTTTCTGGGATGTTGGGGAAATTAGTCTCGGGCCAGTCTGTCACGTGTTGTGGTTTTGGTGGCGTGGGGATGTTGTGGGGGAAGATGTAGGTCTTGGCGGTGTGTTCCGGTTGTGTCGGGGGTTGTCTGGGATACATCGGGCATTTTACTTGTCCGGTGTAGTGCCCGTTCTGTCGGCAGGAAGAGCAGTAGGGGGTGCTGTGTTTGATGGGGTGGTTGCACCGTCTCGTGTCCGAGTTATGTCCGCAGTGAAAGCATATAGGTTGTTGCGTGCAGTTTTCTTTGTGATGTCCGTATTTTTGACATTGTTGGCATGGTACGTGTCTGTCTGTGTGTTTGGAAGGCTCCGCCCTGAAAATTTGTTTTTCAATGACGGCGCCTTCTTTCAGTATGGTGTTGATTGTCGTGATGCATGTACTAAATATGCGTACCAGTTGTGTTTGTCGGTTTTGGGTTATGAGTCTAGATACGCGTGTTATTTGTGGATATGTGTCACGTATGCTGTGAAGTATGTTTTCGTCTGTGATGTCATATGGAATGCCTTTAATTACTGCGGTCAGGGTTTTGCGTGTTCTAGGTTCTGCGTCAGGGTTGGGTGTGGGTCTGTTTTGTGGTGGGGAGTTTGCGTAGTGGGCATACTTCCCAAAGTTGTGTATGGCTTGTGAGAATGTCACGGCCTGCTGTTGGCTCCTGAAAGTCAAGGCAAATGTGTTCCGTTGTAGTCTCTGTGCTCGGTAAAGGGAGTCGGTATTTTGGTGCGTCTTTGTCATGAGGCTCCTTATGAGCCACGTATTTTGTTTGTCTGGGTGGCAATTAATTATGTAAAGGGTAAAGTACCCGTGAGGTATGGGTGATATGTAGGTTGTTGTTGTGTTTTGCGTGTGTGTGTGGTCGTGTGGTCGAGTAGTGTGCGTAGTCGGTTTCCAAGTTGTGTCGTTGATTCTAGGCTTGTGTCTGTGTCGTGGTCTGCTATGTCGGGTGCTTGGGAGGATGAGCTGCTGCTGGAGCTAACTGAATGTCTGCGGTGTCGTCTTGTATGTTTGTGTGACTTGCTAGTTGTCGGTGTAGGTGAAGGCGTAGGTGTTCGTGTTGGTATTTGTTGTGTATGTGTGTCGTGTGTTTCATCGTAAATCATTTCCGTTTCACTAGCTGATGAAGAGACCGCCTCTGTAGCGCAGCTGGCAGCGCGCTTGCCTGTGGCGCGGAGGACCCGGGTTCGATCCCCGGTACCAGCATGGGGATTTTATCCCCTACGGGAGGTCTGGCACGGGGTGCACTCAGCCTCGTTAGGTCCCGGGGGGACCAATTGAGGAGCTACTTGATGGAGAAGTAGCGGTCCCAGGTCGAGAAGACCGCATAACTGGCTGGGAGGGCTCGGGGCGCTGACCACGTCCCACCCTCCAGTACTGCACCTCACCAATGACGCCTGTAGTGGGCAGAGGTGGGGGACGTAGCGGCTGGGCGGTAGGCCTTGGCCCTTCGTGGGCTGTCGCGCGGGGTTTACATTACATTTACAGCTGATGAAGAGGGTGCAGGTTCGCTAAGCGGCGCTGAGTTTTTCTTTTTTGTCCGGACGCGTCGTTTTGGGATCTGGGGGTTTAGAGGGTTTGGCCGTAGAATGGCGCTTAGGCATCTTCTATGGCCAGGAAAAAACTTAGGTGAGAGAGGAGCTGGCTGCTAAAAAGCGCGGTTTGTGTATACCTATCCCTATGTGTAGTCCCTATGGACTACAAGACTTTCGTCTTTTGGCTCACTGAGACTGGCCCAGCGGGTACACAAACCTCACCACAAGGAGGGGTAGGGTAGGGGTTTTGTGGAAGGGCGCGGACTGTCGTATGATTGCCCTCTCCGCTTGCTTGCCAAGCGTCTTGAGAGTGCACTTCTCGCTGTAGCCGTAGAGTAGCTTGCCGGTGTTGCTGTGACCATCCCGTCTTGGCACCTGGCGTGGTACGCTGAGAAGACGAAGTTGACTGACTGGCTGCAACTGCTGCTGCACTACATGCGAGTTGTGCCAAATATTATAACAAACACGACCAAAGTCCAGTCTAGTTATTTTTGCTTTCTCTACTACATACAGTAACTAGGGGAAGTATTGTATTATATGTGACCCAAGATTTTGATGTCGAGATATCACCGGAAACATGTTTTGAGTCCCTCTAAATTAAAAAAGTTCGTGTGCGCAGGCGCGTGTCAGTTTTTGGACAGCATAACTCAAAAACGAAAAATCGATTAAAAACCAAAGTTAGTATTTAGGTTTAACGTCTTTCAAGGATGCTTCATGAATATTTTGAATAAAATTGCTCCTCTCTAAAGCACCCTTTACATAGAACATTTTTCGAAAGTTTTAATTTTCTTCAACGTGGCTCTAGGGATATTAATTAAAATGACATATGTTTGAGATATTTTTATAACAAATGAAATGTATATCTTGAATTTTCTCGCTATAGCCCATGTAGTCGTATTTACTCTGGATGACTTTTGAATAACTGGTAAACCGTTAGAGATAGACAAAATCTTACTGTACAAAAAATGTAGATCTTGCTAAAATACACAAATTATGTCTGAGTAAATTTTTTGGTAGAGTGAACCATTTCGGAGATATTCCTTCTTAGTTTGTTTTAGTTTCGGAAAACTAAACTTTTGTGAAATACAACACCGTTGTTCAGTTTTTTAATTGCTGGCAGCCAGCGTGGCAGGAATTCCCGGACCAGTACGTACGTGGAACAAATGCCTGGAATGTAAACAGAGAGCACTGATTGCCCAGATGCCTTTATCGACTCCACGGTCAATAAACATCGGTCGCTCGGAACCTACGTGAGACAACTATAGATAGATCAGCAAATTTCAGCTTCAGCTAATATGTAATATCAACAAACTCTGCCACTTTACCACCTCATCTTTAATTTTATCTCAGATGGCTCAGGCGGTAACGTGTTCCAATTGCATTAAAGAGGTCGTCGGTTCGACTTGACCTTCCTAACCCATAGCCTTACCTGCTATATCTTCTTCGTGTTAGTTGAGATAAACATTTGTACAAAGTATCTTATTGCTTATTTCCTTGTAGGTACAAGGGGAATATTAGAATACAGTAGACTTTGTGCGATAGTCAAATGTTTTAAACCTTTGAGATCCCGTTCTCTTTGCACACTTAAGATATAAAAAAAAATGAACAACGATGATCCATTTCACGAAAGTTTTAAGTCTTCCGAAACTCACACCCATACCAAGGAATATCTCCGAAATGGTTCACCCTACAAGAAAATTTATCCGGACATAAATTGTGTATTTTAGCAAGATCGACATTTTTTGTACAGTAAGATTTTGTCTATCTCTTACGGTTTAGGAGTTATTCAAAAGTCATCCAGAGTAAATACGAGTACATGGGCTATAGCCAGAAAATTCAAGATACACATTTCATTTGCCATCAAAATATCTCAAACATATGACAAATTTAATCAACATCGTTAGAGCCATTTGCAAGAAAATCAAAATTTTCGAAAAATCTTCTATGTAAAGGGTAGTTTAGGGTGGGGCTATTTTCTTCAAAATCTTCGTGTCGCATCCTTGAAAGAGATTAAACTTAAATACCAACTTTGGTTTTTAACCGAATTTTCGTTTTTGAGTTATACTGTCCACCGACTGACACACTCACACACGAACCTTTTTGTAAAAATGATTTTTTTTTATTCAGGGGGGTCTCAAAACATATATTTCCGGTGAAATCTCGACATCGAATATTTGGGTGGAATATAATACTTCCCCTACTTACCAGTAGAGAAAGTAAAAACGAAACGTCACTTAAAAACCAATCTTGGTAAATAAAGTTTGTGTTTCAAGGATGTGACACGAAGATTTTGAAGAAAATAGCTTCAACCTATACTACCTTTTACATAGAAAAGTTTTCGAAAATTTTGATTTTCTTGAAAATGGCTCTAATTATTGATGTCGAATCGCCGCTCCTATGCTCTCCTACGCCAACTGCTGCTTTCTGGTATCTTCTGCTCCGGCTGCTCTGGCATGTGACTTTAATATCAGGGTATGCGTGGATGTTTACGAATAAAACCAGAACTTCGTTGAAACACTTTTATTCTCGCCAAAATAAGAAAGCGTGAGATTTGCCGATCGTTACTAAATTAGTTGAGTCGTTGCCGTGTCTTTACTAAGACAGAAAATTGTTAATATTAGCTATAATGTGCCCTCACACTTGAGGATCCGGAATACAAGTCCCGTGACTAAAGATATGGGCGACCAATGTAGTGACCCGCCGGGTTCTGGAGGGCAATTCTCAACGACCCTTTCTCTCCGGGTTCTCGCAGGCAAGTGCCTGTGCGTTATGACGCTCTCTGTACCTTTCACTTCCTAATTAGCGACAGGCTTTCGAAGAGTCGACTATCCCTTGTTTTCCGGCTCACACCTGCGCTGAGCGATTTCCAGGAAAACTGGTCTCACCAGGTCTCGCTGGACTACCTGAAGCTCGCCCCTAATGACTTGTCTGACCTTTTCGTGCCTTTTGACAATTTTAGTCACAACTAATATTCCCAGATCTCGTACATTTATACACGTAACAATTTTAACATTTTCTGATTATCTAATTCCGCCATGTGAAGTAGTATTATATCCATAATTATGGCGTTCACAATTTCGGCTTCACTATTTTGATTAAAATGTCATATGTTTGAGACATTTTTATGACAAATGAAATGTATATCTTGAATTTTCTGGCTATAGCCCCTGTAGTCGTATTTACTCTGGACGACTTTTGCATAACTGGTGAACCGTTAGAGATAGACAAAATCTTACTATACAAAAAATGTAGAACTCACTAAAATATACAATTTATGTCCGAATAACTTTTCTTGTAGCGTGAACCATTTCGGATATATTCCTTACTATGTGTGTGAGTTTCGGAAAACAAAACATTTGTGAAATGGAACATCGTTGTTAATTTTTTTATATGTTAAGGGTGCAAAGCTTTAAACATTTGACTATCGCTCAAAACCCACTGTACCTACAGGGAAATAAACAATAAGATAATTTGTACAAATATTAATCTCAATTAACACGAAGAAGATATAGGAATAAGAGTTTGTAAGAATGGTTATTACAAGAGTAGAGAAAGTCATGTGAGTGCAACACACCAGGTTTTTATATTAAAATATCTGGAATATCGCATTTTTAGCAAAATAAATAATTTCTCGTCAATCTGTATTCATCGCTAAAATAATAATATTGATTTATTGATCAAGATCACATAATTCGGGAATATAATGCGGCATCGCTTTTATATAATGTTGTGTGTAGTTTACTGAGGGTGCAATATGGTCAGTGGAGAGCAAACTAGTGACAGAAAGGAAAGTTTGATGGGCGCGGTTATTTTGCCTACAGAAGTTAATTACAGTGCGCTGTGGTGTCTCTCTGGGGAGCTTTGCCCCAGCTCATGTCAATAACATCCCTTGCCTTTACTCGAAACAAACCGCAACTTATGCTAACGACCGACCCAAGCCTGCAACACCCTTTCTCTTGAGGTTGGCCCTCATATGGGGCGCAATTATTGCATCCCTCTTCATCATCCCTATAAACAACATCAATATTGCGCCCTTATCAAGTATAACCTCACACTTTCAAGGATGCGACACGAAGATTTTGAAGAAAATAGCCCCACGCTAAACTACCTTTTACATGGAAAATGTTACGAAAATTTTGATTTTCTTGAAAATGGCTCTAATGATTTTGATTAAAATGTCATATTTTTTTAGATATTTTTATGACAAATGAAATGTATATTTTGAATTTTCTAGCTATAGCCCATGAAGGCCTATTCACTCTGGATGACTTTCGAATAACTGGTAAACCGTTAGAGATATACCAAATCTTACTGTATAAAACTGTAGATCTTGCTAAAATACACAATTTATGTCTGAATACATTTTTTTTTGTAGAGTGAACCATTTCAGAGATATTCCTTGTAATTTGTGTAAGTTTTGAAGAACTTATTCTTCTATCAAACGGCACATCGTTGTTCATTTTTATGTGTTAACCGTGCAAAGAGAAGGGCATTTGAAAGGTTTAAAGGACTTGACTATCGCACAAAGCCTACTGTATTCCCACATTCCCCTTGTACCTACAAGGAAATAAGCAATAAGATAATTTGTACAAATGTTTATCTCAACTAACGCGAAGAATATATAGGAATAAGAGTTTATAATAATGGTTTTCTCTTTTACTAAAGATGTTTTTGCTCTTGTTAACTCAGGGAACCTTAAAACGTGCATTTCAAGTGAAAACTGGATATGTGATTATTGGTTGACAATGAAATATCTTCCATACTCACTATATTAGCTTTTAGAAAAAATAAAAATTTACCAAAATACGAAATTTTGAGAGGCTGTAATGTTAGTGTGTGTGTGTGGGGGGGGGGGGGGGGGGCTACTGTGGTTGAGAGGGAAATTGCAAGCATATGATAAGCCACGTTATGGCCAGCCGAGCTCCAGTAGAAGTACGTATTAACTCCCAGCTAATATACTGCCCGCATAGCTCGCTAAATGCAAATGAGAAGGTTATTGCTCCTTTCAGAGGCTGCACCAGATCGTTAATGTTGTATATATCGAGTGCGCCTTTACAGTTCAAACCAGGGCTATTCAACACACGCTCACTTCCCCTACACATGTTATTTTCCCCCTCCACTGACCCAGGCAAGGAATCAGACCTGCTAATCAGAGGCGGATAGCACGCAGGACTACTGCAGTACCTGGGCAACCAAGCTTCGCTCGGCTTTTCTTTTCCTTTTTTTTTTAATCGTGGTTTTTTTTGGGGGGGGGAGAAGATACTTATTTAGATAAAGTTGTAAAGCAAAATTTTAACTAAATATAAATGTTCATTATAATTGTTGGAGCCATTTACGTGACGAGACCTTTTAACATCCTGGCTTGTTTGTTGAAATTGGCCCATTAACCGAGAAATAATGGCCAAAGTAAGGTTTAGAGAATTGTGGCTGTTACGCGTAAAATCGCCTTTTTTCAGGAATGACTATATAGATGAACTCAATAAGCAAAACTCTGTCTGAATACAAAATTTGATCGAAATCGTTAGAGTCGTTTCCAAGTTGCGCGAAATATATTTATATACAAGAATTGCTCGTTGAAACATATAAGATAAGATACAATTGAATGGGAGGAGGAATATTTTTGTTTTCGAGATGAAGACGATAGAGTTAAGTGCTTGATTTGTAAGACCTGTTCACGATAAACGTTATTCTCCTGCAAAAATACAACCAATTTTTGAAGCAATTATACAAAACATTCTCTTCACAATTTGAAGACATAGATCAGTTTTTTGAAAATTTTGATTTTCTCGAAAATGGTTCTAACGATTTTTATTAAAATGCCATATGTTTGAGATATTTTATGATAAATTAAATGTATATTTTGAATTTTCTGGCTATAGCCTGTGTAATCCTGTTTGTGTGGGTATGTAACCATTTCCGAGGTATTCATTGTTACTGGTTTCAGTTTTCAAATATACTTTTCTCATCTGGGAGGGATTTTTTTTATGTCCTGGCCATACAAAGAAATAAATAAGATAGTTTCCACACACACACACACACACACACACACACACACACACACACACACACACACACACGGACGTTTTAGACAAAATGATTTTTTAAAGCCGTTTTCTCTATAACAATTTCCCCTAACATAACGGATAAACTTGTGGACACATTTGGTAGACTTGCTGTATAAACTTGGTTTACAAGGATCTCCTCAATTGTGCTACTTTAGAGTCTATCTATGCATCGCATCTTCTCCTTAATTTAATAGCGCAAGTGCGCTGCAGTGGATATAGGCAACATTAAACTGCTACTTCATTACTGTGGGTAGGTGCATAAACGCGGTTCAACTGTTTAATTACCCTCCTCGCCACTTCATTTAGACGCTCACTGAGTCACGCACCAAACATCTCTCTCAAGAAACATGTGTAACAGTCACACTCACATTACCATATGCGACAAACGGTGTCAGAGGTGGGATGCTCGTATGAATATTGTGGAACTGGCACCTTAATTGCTGTCATTATACTCCTGTTTCATAATATAGCATATAAAACCGTTACTGGGTCACTCAGTATATGACCACGTTAACTCTGGCACTGTGTGGAGATGAACTCAAATCGATCCCGGACACCTCCAGGCAGCGAAACAAGTCGTGAGCCGGAAAATGTCTCATTTGTGGATTACACCTCAAACGAACGACCAAAACTTTTGTCAATAGCCAGCAGCAAATTTCCAATCTCTGTGTCTGAATCTGCTTTGTCCTAGATCAGGGGTTGCCAAAGTTCTCATAGCAGCGGCCCACTAACATTGACAGAATATAGATATAGCTGGGCATTCCATTTCAAATAAGACGAACAGCGAGAAAATTCTATTTGACCCAAAATTTCAAAAGCCTACTGTATTCTCATATTCCCCTTGTACCTACAAGGAAATAAGTAGCGTTAAGATAGAAGAGAACAGATGTGAGTTAGAATGTAAGGAGTTGTGATTTGTGATTCAGATTTAAGGGAAATAAAGTGACGTAAATCGTAACTGGGCTTGTGATTTCTCGCAGTACACTAATTACATCAGAAAGGAAATAGATCAATTATTTCAATTAATTTGTTATTCAAATTTAAAAAGCTACCTGGTCTGTAATTAAAACCTCTATCGTGGGGGTTTGTGATGTTTGTTATTTGTCCCATTATTCCTTTGTTCAATACATCTGCTAATGACTTCCTGCTCGAGAGACATAACAAGCTTCACTTGTTTCCTGTCGGGGTTACTTCACACGTAATATTATCGCTCCTGTTGAGATCCTACGAGCATTATTCCCTACATTTCACGTAATGAATAACATATTCATCTATACTGAAACTGCCATCTATGTGCGGACCACTGAACTATTTCCAAGTATATCAACAGCAGGTGGCAGCACAAGGGTTAGTTGTAACGTTTTCCAAAAAGGAAGCAGAAATACAGCGTGTGGTAAGAACTATAAACAAAATTTTTCATTTATTATTTGACTTTTCCGCTTTAAAAATACTGGTAATCTTAAATAAATATAATTGTCATTATATAATAAATTATGGGTAGCTATATCAACATAACTAGTCCGTAGATACTTTGTATTGAAGTATAAATTTGCAATGGAGAGCATATTTTATCTGAGTGTAGAACTTGAAAACTACCTGCGGAGTAACAAAATTACAGCAAGAGCACACTTTTAAGCTCCAGGGGTATCAAATCTTTCGGAACGACAGAATTGGCAGACAGGGGGGAGGGACTGCTATTTTGCTCAGAAACACTGTTGCTCATGCTTCTGTTACGCTACCTGCAATGGCAGCGTTAGAGTGCACAGCACTTAAAACCCGTGTAAATAATCAAACGGTGATGCTGGTAGCACTTTATCGGCCCCCAACTCCTTAAATTTCATACATGACCTCCAACAAATCCTGGCTTTAGAGGAGCACGTTATAATTGCAGGAGATTTCAACCCTCGGCACCCCTGGTGGTTTTCACGCCGGGCAAACGCGGCTGGAAATCTCCTGGTTGAACTTATAACAGATAATGACGACTTAGAGGTACACCTTCCCCCAGATCCCACATTTTGGCACAGATCGGGGCACTTTGACCCCGAAATTTTGGACTTCGTACTAACAAAAAATGCGACACCTTTAATTAACTTTACAGTGTATCACAGCCTGGACTCTGACCATCTTCCCGTGCATTTCGATATACAGGGTGGCATTCCAGCCGGTGCCTCTGGGCCTCGAAGGAGGGCTGAGACCGACTGGAATAAGTTCACCACGGAAATGCACGGGATGGCGCAACCCAGGCTGTCATACTACAGCGAGGCAGACATAGATGTCGCCATTGAAAACTTCACTGCCTCGCTACACACGGCCAAGAGAAGCGCTACCACTTACACCACAAGACCACCCGGTTTTTGCACGTACCCCGAGGTAGAGCAACTCATTGCGCGGAGACGACGCTTGACAAGACTATGGCGGTACACCCGCCAGCCTGAATATAAAGCGCTAGCAAAATGGCTACGCAACATCATTCGGCATCAAATTAAAATTAACAAAACTCAACAGTGGGAAAACAAAATGCTGAGTACCACCCATTCGGACTCCTCTTTGTGGAAATTATTAAAGGCATTTAAAGTCTCCACGAACGTCAACTCCGCAACTGAGGCGCTGCACACTCATGGCGGCCTGCACTTCTCCGAAGAGGAGAAAGCCGAGGTCTTCGCTGACTGTCTTGAAGACAGATTCAGCGAAAACCCAGTTACCAACCGAGATATAGAACGGGAGGTACAGACATGGGTACAAACCTGGGTGGCGCAGAAGCAAGAGCAACAACTACCCATCATAACACCGCAGGAAGTTTACAAGCTCATTAGGAAATTACCTAATGGGAAAGCTGCCGGCCCAGACAAAGTGACTAATGAGGAACTTAAGCATCTCCCGAGAAAAGCTCTGGTGCAACTAACAAAGATATTTAACGCCTGTCTGCAGCAAGGCTATTTCCCCTCTACCTGGGAACGAGCCAAGGTAATTATGCTCCCAAAGCAAGGGAAAAGCACCAGGCAACCGCAAAACTACCGCCCCATTAGTCTTTTGTCTACTATTGGTAAATTGCTCGAAAAACTTATACTTTTTCGACTTCAAAAACAAGTTTCGGAATCTCATGAACTTTCAGATTCACAGTTTGGTTTTTGAAAAGGACATTCTACTGATTTACAGCTTCTCAGACTAACTGATGACGTAACAGAGCAATTTAACAATGGGGCTTCAACGTTGGCGCTATTTCTGGACGTAGAAGCCGCATTCGACCGGTGCTGGCACAATGGCCTTATTTACAAACTGCACCACAAATTCCCGGCTCTTCAAAATTATCTGTATTTGCTGCACAATTTTTTAGAAAAACGGAAGTTTTACTTCCAAGTGGGCCGCTCCTCCTCACGGGAGAGAGTGATGCGGGCTGGCGTCCCACAAGGGGCAATCATGTCACCCTTTTTGTACATATTATTCACCAACGATTTCCCAGTGGACGCCAGATGTAAGGTAGCCATGTACGCCGACGACACTGCAATATACCACCACCATAGAAATCCCCGTTTCGGCCTTGCAGAAATGCAACGTTATGTTAACAACTTCCTTTCATGGCAACATGACTGGAAAATCAAAATTAATCCCAACAAATGCCAGCTGATTTATTTCTCTAAGCGGCATCACACTTTGGCAATGGACCTAACGGTCGGTGGTCAGGTATTGCACTGCCGTCAGCAAGTTAAATACTTAGGTGTTACCTTGGACCGCACAATGTGCTGGTCCACCCACATAAAAAATAGCGCCAACAAAGGCAGACAGCGGCTAAAGTTATGCGCCCGCATCTTCCGCAGCAAACAGCTGCAATTGAAGTCCAAACTCGTCCTGTATAAGGCTTTCATCCTGTCAGTGGTTCTTTACGCGTGTGTGGCCTGGGCAAACGCCTCAAAAACCGCCCTGAAGACTATCCAAACCCTCCAAAACCTCTCCCTCCGGAAAATCCTCTCTGTTGCCATCCTAACCACTAACCGAACCCTTCACCAGGAAACCCAGATCCCTTCCATACCCGAGGCAATAACAAAAAGAGCCACTGTCGCGTGGGCGCGCATCAGGAATCACCAAAATGACGTGATTGCCAATATTGGCAAGGGCGAGCCAAAGCATCGTAAGCATGCTAGAATTAAAATGTTTTAAACATTGCATGGCTCGCCGACTGATGCGCACCCATGCAACCCAGGCCCTAGGCCACGCACTCCGGAAGAGGTCTGTGCCTCGGAAACGCCACAGGAGCTGCAACCTGGCCGCACAGGAAAACTGCGGAAAAACTGTAAATAGTGAAATGTATATAGTGCAGTGTGTGTAAATATGTATATACGAGCGCGTGTGTGTGTGTGTGCGTGTGATGGGACATATGTGTGGTATGCCCAGGAGTGAGTGAGTGTATGTATCCGTGTATATAAATTTAAAAAAAAAAAACTATCAAAAACGGACAAACATAAGACCGAGTATACGCCCAAAAACTGTTCTCGGTGGGCTAAAGTTGCCCACTGTATAGGTTTTTGAACATATAAAAGCAAACATGAACATGTAAGTACTGTAAACTATAATTAATGTTAATTTTAGCCTGTAAGCCGGGCCCTTCTGTACCGGCACCGGGCAAATGTTTTCTATAATAAAATAAGTTGAAGTTGAAGTTTTATCTGAGTGTAATGAAATCATTAATTTAAATTCTTATCCTCCTGCTGTAATAAAACCATAAAGTCCATACCCCAAACTCCTGGTGAAGGGCTAATCTTGGCTCTTGTCTTTCTGCACGACGTTCGCGTCAAACCTCCTGCATATGACCTTGAGAGGCTCCAGAGCTGTAGCCAATCAGAGGTCTGCAACATTACCTAGTCAGAACTAGGGCCCTCTCGCTGTTGTCGCTCACACATGCAACATCCCTTGGTGCGTTTTTCGTGTGGTTATTTGTGCGCTCTTCTGGGACGTAATTCCCAATTTTTGTTTCTGCTGCTTTGAAATTTATGACCGCACTGTGTCCCGGACACACTAAAATTTCCGAACTTGTTTTCGGTGTGCCTAATTTATTTGTAATGGGTTCTCAGCTCTCTTTTACAAAATTCACAGAATGTATAAATACTAAACTTTATACTTTTTAAAAATCTGACTCACACTCACATGACTTTCTCTACTCTTGTACTAGCTATTCTTACAAACCTATATCTACTTCATGTTAACAGAGAAAATATTTTTCTATTACATATTTACTTATAGCTGCAAGGGGAATAGGAGATTACAGTAATCAGTACAATATTTTAAGAGCTAGTTGCTATGGGCTGGCTTTGAAGTTCTATTCTCTTTATATGACAAGGGCAATACAAAGCAAATAACTTATTCAAACCACGGACAACGTCGTGTATTTCAGACAGTAACAAAGAAACACAAGGCTATTGGACAAGTACAACCTAAGTCTAAATGTTGTAGTGATAAACCGTCAAACCACGGACAACGTTGAGTATTTCAGCTAGTAACAAAGAAACACAAGGCTATTGGACAAGTACAACCTAAGTCTAAATGTTGTAGTGATAAACCATCAAACCACGGACAACGTCGGGTATTTCAGCTAGTAACAAAGAAACACAAGGTTATTGGACAAGTACAACCTACGTCTAAATGTTGTAGTGATAAACCGTCAAACCACGGACAACGTCGGGTATTTCAGCTAGTAACAAAGAAACACAAGGTTATTGGACAAGTACAACCTAAGTCTAAATGTTGTAGTGATAAACCGTCAAACCACGGACAACGTCGGGTATTTCAGCTAGTAACAAAGAAACACAAGGCTATTGGACAAGTACAACCTAAGTCTAAATGTTGTAGTGATAAACCGTCAAACCACGGACAACGTCGGGTATTTCAGTTAGTAACAAAGAAACACAAGGCTATTGGACAAGTACAACCTAAGTCTAAATGTTGCAGTGATAAACCATCAAACCACGGACAACGTCGGGTATTTCAGTTAGTAACAAAGAAACACGAGGATATTGGACAAGTACAACCTAAGTCTAAATGTTGTAGTGATAAACCGTCAAACCACGGACAACGTCGGGTATTTCAGTTAGTAACAAAGAAACACGAGGATATTGGACAAGTACAACCTAAGTCTAAATGTTGTAGTGATAAACCGTCAAACCACGGACAACGTCGGGTATTTCAGCTAGTAACAAAGAAACACAAAGTTATTGGACAAGTACAACCTAAGTCTAAATGTTGTAGTGATAAACCGTCAAACCACGGACAACGTCGGGTATTTCAGTTAGTAACAAAGAAACACGAGGATATTGGACAAGTACAACCTAAGTCTAAATGTTGTAGTGATAAACCATCAAACCACGGACAACGTCGGGTATTTCAGTTAGTAACAAAGAAACACGAGGATATTGGACAAGTACAACCTAAGTCTAAATGTTGTAGTGATAAACCGTCAAACCACGGACAACGTCGGGTATTTCAGTTAGTAACAAAGAAAGACGAGGATATTGGACAAGTACAACCTAAGTCTAAATGTTGTAGTGATAAACCATCAAACCACGGACAACGTCGAGTATTTCAGTAACAAAGAAACACAAGGCTATTGGACAAGTACAACCTAAGTCTAAATGTTGTAGTGATAAACTGTCAAACCACGGACAACGTCAGGTATTTCAGCTAGTAACAAAGAAACACAAGGATATTGGACAAGTCCAACCTAAGTCTAAATGTTGTAGTGATTAACCGTCAAACCACGGACAACGTCGGGTATTTCAGCTAGTAACAAAGAAACACGAGGATATTGGACAAGTGCAACCTAAGTCTAAATGTTGTAGTGATAAACCGTCAAACCACGGACAACGTCGGGTATTTCAGCTAGTAACAAAGAAACACGAGGATATTGGACAAGTCCAACCTAAGTCTAAATGTTGTAGTGATTAACCGTCAAACCACGGACAACGTCGGGTATTTCAGCTAGTAACAAAGAAACACGAGGATATTGGACAAGTACAACCTAAGTCTAAATGTTGTAGTGATAAACCGTCAAACCACGGACAACGTCGGGTATTTCAGGTAGTAACAAAGAAACACAAGGATATTGGACAAGTACAACCTAAGTCTAAATGTTGTAGTGATAAACCGTCAAACCACGGACAACGTCGGGTATTTAACTAGTATTTTATACCTGGTAATCTTTATACGATTTTTATAGCCAATTTTGTGATGGCTTGGGAGGGATATAGCGGAATTTGACGTATATTTATCTCTAAAGCGTATAGGCTGG